>BSBK01003473.1:0-730000 GCA_027943335.1 Chamaecyparis obtusa | reverse complement strand
ATTTGTTGAATACATGTGTGGAGAGAGAGTTCTACATTATAGTCACTTGGTTATAGCGACAAAATTGCAGTTTGAAACTATGTCAAAAAAAGGGTCAAGTAAAAACCAAAAGTGGAAGTCGCCTATTGAAGAGCATGAAAAACTTTTGGAGATAATAAAGGATAGAGAGGATCCAGACTACATGTATCAGGAGCTTTAGGTTGAAGGATTTTAATTTTTTCATACTTAATTTAAATCCTATTTGAAACTTATATGTAGACTTTAAATTTGATTTGAAATTTATGATTAGATTGAATTTATGGATCAAGATTAAACCTGAATTGAATTTTAATTGATGAAAGTTATCTCTCTCTCTCTCTCTCTCTCTCTCTCTCTCTCTCCCCCCTTCCCCTTCCCCTTCCCCTCTCTCTCTCTTAGAACTAGAACTTTCAATTTACTTTCTACTTGAATTTTAATTTCAATTTATTCATCAGATTGATTAGATAAATATTAGATAGGTCTATATTTCTATTTTTTGTTTAGATTGATTAAATATAGGTCTATATTTAAATTGAAATTAGATTGATTCTTTTTTCAATTGATTAGAATAGACTGATTTCCTGAATTGCATACCTTTCTAGTCTAGATAAATTTCTATTTATTGATTAAATTGATTAGATAGGTAAATTGAATTTTAATTGATTAAATAGAACTTTCAATTTACTTTCTACTTGAATTTTAATTTCAATTTATTGATTAGATTGATTAGATAAATATTAGATAGGTCTATATTTCTATTTTTTGTTTAGATTGATTAGATAGGTCTATATTTCTATTTTTTGTTTAGATTGATTAGATAGGTCATGGCTTAAGGGCTTAAGGGCTTAAGGGCTCATGGCTTAAGGGGTTAGGGCTTTTAAGGGATTAAGGGGTCATGTGAGGTCATGTTAGGTCATGCTAGGTCATATTAGGTCTTATTAGGTCATATTAGGTCATGTTCGGTCATTAAGGGGTCATGTGAAGTCAAATTAGGTCTTAAGGGATCATTTTAGGTCTTAAGGGGTCATGTTAGGTCTTATTAGGTCATATTAGGTCTTTTAGGTCTTATAAAGTCTTAAGGGGTTATATTAGGTCATGTTAGCTCTTATTAGGTCATATTAGGTCTTTTAGGTCTTATAAGGTCTTAAGGGGTCAAGTGAGGTCATATTAGGTCTTAAGGGGTCTTTTAGGTCATGTTAGGCCATGTTAGGTCATATTAGGTCATGTTTGGTCGTTAAGGGCTCATGTGAGGTAAAATTAGGTCTTAAGTGATCATTTTAGGTCTTAAGGGGTCTTTTAGGTCAAGTTAGGTCATGTGAGGTCATATTAGGTCTTAAGAGGTCTTTTAGGTCATGTTAGGTTATATTAGGTCATATTAGGTCTTAAGGGGTCTTTTAGGTCATGTTAGGTCATGTGAGGTCATATTAGGTCTTAAGGGGTCTTTTAGGTCATGTTAGGTTATATTAGGTCATGTTAGCTCATATAAGGTCATGCTAGGTCATATTAGGTCTTATTAAGTCATATTAGGTCATGTTCGGTCCTTAAGGGGTCATGTGAGGTAAAATTAGGTCTTAAGCGATCATTTTAGGTCTTAAGGGGTCTTTTAGGTCATGTTAGGTCTTAAGGGGTCTTATTAGGTCATGTGAGGTAAAATTAGGTCTTAAGCGATCATTTTAGGTCTTAAGGGGTCTTTTAGGTCATGTTAGGTCTTAAGGGGTCTTTTAGGTCATGTTAGGTCATGTGAGGTCATATTAAGTCTTAAGGGGTCTTTTAGGTCATGTTAGGTCATGTGAGGTCATATTAGGTCTTAAGGGGTCTTTTAGGTCATGTTAGGTTATATTATGTCATATTAGGTCTTAAGGGGTCTTTTAGGTCATGTTAGGTCATGTGAGGTCATATTAGGTCTTAAGGGGTCTTTTAGGTCATGTTAGGTTATATTAGGTCATGTTAGCTCATATTAGGTCATGCTAGGTCATATTAGGTCATATTAGGTCATATTAGGTCATGTTCGGTCCTTAAGGGGTCATGTGAGGTAAAATTAGGTCTTAAGCAATCATTTTAGGTCTTAAGGGGTCTTTTAGGTCATGTTAGGTCATGTGAGGTCATATTAGGTCTTAAGGGGTCTTTTAGGTCATGTTAGGTCATGTGAGGTCATATTAGGTCTTAAGGGGTCTTTTAGGTCATGTTAGGTTATATTAAGTCTTATTAGGTCATATTAGGTCATGTTAGATCATGTTAGGTCATATTAGGTCATGTTAGGTCATGTTAGGTCATGTTAGGTCTTATTAGGTCATATTAGGTCATGTTTGGTCCTTAAGGGCTTATGTGAGGTAAAATTAGGTCTTAAGCTATCATTTTAGGTCTTAAGGGGTCTTTTAGATCATGTTAGGTCTTAAGGGGTCTTATTAGGTCATGTGAGGTCATATTAGGTCATATTAGGTCTTTTAGGTCTTATTAGGTCATATTAGGTCATGTTAGGTCAAGTATTAGGTCATATTATGTCATTTTTAGTCCTTGAGGGCTCATGTGAGGTCAAATTAGGTCTTAAGGTCATGTTAGGTCATTTTAGGTCTTAAGGGGTCATGCGAGGTACTTAAGGGCTTAAGGGGTCATGTTAGGTACTTAAGGGCTTAAGGGGTCATGTTAGGGGTTAAGGGGTCATGTTAGATCATTTTAGGTCTTAAGGGGTCATACGAGGTACTTAAGGGCATAGAAGATTAATGTTGATTAAAGATTGAACATTGAAATTAAAGATTAATTTTAAAGTTAGATTTTAAAGATTGATTTAAACTTTCAATTCATTAAAGATTTTAAAGATTGATTTAAACTTTCAATTCATTAAAGATTTTTCAGTAAGATTGATTAATTAATTTTCAATTAATTGATCTAGATAGGGCTTAAGGGTGCATAATAGGGCTTAAGGGGTTTACCTATAGATTGAATTTCTAAGATTGATTAAAAAGATTGAACATTGAAATTAAAGATTAATTATAAAGTTAGATTTTAAAGATTGATTTAAACTTTCAATTCATTAAAGATTTTAAAGATTGATTTAAACTTTCAATTCATTAAAGATTTTTCAGTAAGATTGATTAATTAATTTTCAATTAATTGATCTAGATAGGGCTTAAGGGTGCATAATAGGGCTTAAGGGGTTTACCTATAGATTGAATTTCTAAGATTGATTAAAAAGATTGAACATTGAAATTAAAGATTAATTATAAAGTTAGATTTTAAAGATTGATTGAAACTTTCAATTGATAAAAATATTTTTTAGTAAGATTGATTAATTAGATTGATGAAAGATTGAACATAAATTAAATATTAATTTTAAAGATCAATTAATTTTTGGCTTCAATTACAAAATCTGGAAACATGTATCAATGTACAAATAGATCAATATACAAAACATGCACCTACATATCAATGTAAATGTACACACACACACACACACACACACACACACACACACACACACACACACACACACACACACACACACACACATATATATATATATATATATATATATATATATATATATATATATATATATATATATATATATATATATATCTCAAAAATCAAACATGTACATCAATGTTTAAATGTCTATATAGTGCAAAATCCAAACATGTGTCAATGTACAAATAGATCAATATACAAAACATGCACCTACATATCAATGTAAATGTACATATATATATATCTCAAAAATCAAACATGTACATCAATGTTTAAGTGTCTATACATATATATCACAAAATCCAAACATGTATCAATGAACAAATAGATCAATGTACAAAACATGTGCACGTACATATCAATGTAAATGTCTAGAGATATATCGTGCAAAAAGATCAAACATGTGTACATCAATATAAATGTCTATCACAAAATCAAAACATGTATATATCAATGTAAATGTCTAGATATCACAAAATCCAAACATGTATCGATGTAAATAGATCAGTTCATACAAATGGACCTATATATATCAATGTACAAATGTCTACATATATCAATGTAAAGCATATATCTAGGTCAATGTAAAACATATCTAGAAATCAACGTACAACATAAATACTCTCTAGTACATGTGTACTCTAGATCAAAATCAATACCATAGATCTAAATCTATGAACACATCAACTACGTTGATGATCACCATCACATGCTAGATGTGCGGGCCTGGGTGGATCCTCATCCTGTTGGACCTGAGTTTGTAAATGTAAATATACATACATATATATATGTATATAATAAGTTGAAATGTAAATAAATTTTATAGAATTTTTAATTTTTAATTTATTTCAAGTGTACCTCTGTATCATGATGAATCGGATCAGCAGGCTCCTCTAAATCTCCATATGCAGCACCTGTCACAATGTGTTGTACCATGTTTAAATAAATTTAAATTTAAATATAGAACTATATGTACACATGTATATCTATATAAATTGAAATTAAATCCAGATTCTTGTACCTGTTGTAATGCACGTCCAAGGTCAGATAACTCAGAAGAGTGCAAGGACACTGCATTAGGATCAATGGCCTCATCCATAAGAAAATCTAAGAATCTACTATGAACTCATGAGGTCGTAGCCTGTGTCTACTATGTGGGAGCCTGTGTATGCTCTAGAGGTAGTGTAAGATCATCCACACTCTGTCTAGAGGAACCTGCCTCTGCATCTGAGCTCTGACCTCGACTACTGCCTGTGGAGGATCTATGACACTCTCCTCCTCCAATGAAATTAGGCAAATCGCGTGGCTCAATCCCATGCAATGTAGAAATCTTCTGGTAAGAAGCCAGGAGATCACTCACTAACATACCACTAATCTCATGCAGGTGATCCTCAGGTAGTCATCCTATCTCATCTGGAGTAGGAAGATCAAATCTGATGTATGGGTCATAAAATGGACTAGATGGTGATACACCTGCACTCATCTGTGATCGAAGCATGTACCTACCCACATGATCAAATGAAAATTGCTCGACCTGAGTCGCAATGGTGGCAATGCTAGAATACATATCTAAATGTGTGTCCTCATCTGCAACCTGCCCAGCTCCAGTGTAGGCCTCCAAACCTTTTGGAAGAACCAAAAGGTTAAAACCCACCAATGCCCTCTTACTAGGGGGCTGTGGTATATCGGGTCATCTACACTTATCCTGATATCTCCCCTGACCCTGACCAGCATGTGGAGGTAGATCTATGTAGTCAACATCATAGCCCAAATGAAACTCTGCAAACAATTGTTTGCAAAAATATAGTGGCACCTCATACTTTTGGGGCCACATATGATGTGCTGCTAACCATCTAGGATATATAAAAGGGGCCACCATGTCATCTATACAAAAAAGTGACCCTATATGCTCGAACCACCCTCTTATTGATGTAATGGGTGCCAAACATGTTCTTCACCTGAGTGACTGAGACATCTGAATCAACTGTCCTCCAACCTACTATCCCTATGACAGTGCTAGATAGGCTATGATAAAAAACATCAATCGATACATCATCATATGGATTGTATGATTCATCCTTTTGAATCATACTCATGAGCTCAGTGCGTATAGATGTCAATTTCTCCCTATTAGGGAGAGTAGTACTATTTTGTAGTGTCTGTTCTAACGTAGTCAGAGTGGCCAGCATCCTAGAGATAGTCTCATCTCTATGACTATCTCTACTATGTGGGGCTTGGGTACTATCCTGGTCTGAGGGAGCTCGTGATCCATGACTATCATGGACACTCTGATCTGAACCACTAGAAGCCATGAATGATATGCACACAAAGGTAATATATATATCTAGATCTAGATATAGATAAAAAAATGCTCATTGCAAGTACACACATGCACATATACATACATCCATTAGAAAATCAATTGATATATATATACAAATTAATTTAAATAAATTAAAAAGATCTAACTTTCAATTTGTACGTGTTACAATACTTCAAGTAAACATGAAAGCATTTTAAAAACTTCAAACAAACACACATGAACTAATTTTCAAATGCATTTGTACATAATATAAATTAAATTATATTAAATTAAACATTTAAATTCATGCATTTACATATGTGCATGTAATATATTTAAATATTTAAAAACATAATTTAAACTTGAAGGCATTTACACATGTATTCAATCATGGTAGTAGAACTAATTCATGTGCACGCATATTTACTAATTTGAATGCATATTTACATGTACATATTTACTTTACACACATGACAAAAATTAATTTGTACAAATTTCCATAACTAGGGAGGGAAAAACATTATATTTAAATTAAATACTAAAAGAAATGGTGAAAATGTATAATAATTTGGAAAGGGGTTCATGGGTCTTAAGAGTCTTAAGAGTCTTAATTAGGTTGAAAGTAACCTTGTCTTATGGGTCTTAAGGGTCTTATGAGCTCATCTTAAGGGTCTTAATTAGGTCCTATTGGGTATTAAGGGTCCTATTGGGTATTAACCTTCTCTTAGAGGGACTTTGTAATATTTGACTGTGTGATGATTAGCACAATGTGTTATGGAACTTTCATAGGAAAATACTTTATCCTAAGTTTTAGATAGTATCAAAACCTCAATTTGGTAGTTAGGCAACTAAAAATAAAGATGACCTTATAATTAAGGCACCCTATATAATAAGAGTTAGGGCTTTATTCATTTTGATAAATAGGAATTTTCTTAGCAAAGGATGAAAATAATATAGTTTTGATAATATCCAGCACTATACTTATTTAGACTAAAAAAAATGCATAGGGGAGTTTGATCATCCATGGGCCATGACAAATAGAATAAGGAAATATGGTCCAATTAGACCATGACTAAGATTAAAGAGAACTAATTGAATTGATTAAATAATATTGGCACTAGACAAAAATGTTTAATTACTCAAGACTAAAAATAATAAATCAATACAAAAAAAAAAGTGTTAAGAGTTCAATGAAAGCAAAGTGAAAACAAACAATACTATTGAATCAATTTAGTTGGCTACCTTGGCTTTATAGAAAGTTATATGATATTGATGGTATAGTTTTCTTGTGGCTTGATAATAGTTAAATGATTAATTTTGTATTACAAAGTGTGATAAGTTAAAACACATTAGTATGCAAATGTTATCTAATAATTGTTATGAGATAACTATAATTCTTAGGATTTACTATGACATATTTCTTCATATTGCCTTTCCTATCTCACAACTATAGGTCTTATAAAGATGAATGCCAATAACATGGTCCAACTCCAAAATATCAAAAAGAAAGTAACACAATTTCAAAGATATAATAAATATTTGGGCTAAATCAAAGAGTGTTACAATGGATTTAATGATACTTTATTTCAACCTTTTTGTGACTATTATGTGTTTTGGTTATGCTAGTCTATTTTCTTTCTTTCCATTTATTGATATAGCATCTAGTCATTATTAAACTACTTTGTTCAATATTAAAAAACATGACAACCTAAAAACTTAAGGATTAATTTCTCAGGAGTCAACAATGAAATAAAATAAAAGTGCATGCTATAAAGCAAAGTTGTTTTAATTATATAACATGATCTAATGGCATGAAAACAATATAACTCGAACAATGATGATTATTGAATGCATAAGGTAAGTTGCTCACTACATTGTTTAATCATTTAACCTAGGTAGCGATTGCACTTGTCCTTGTCACTTGGGTCCTATTGGGTCTTAAGGGTTTTAATTAGGTCTTATTGAGCCTTAAGGGTGAACTATTTTGACCGATTAAGTTCTATTAGGTCTTAAGTGGTCCTATTAGGTCTTAAGGGTCCTAATAGTTCATATTCAGTGGATGTTAAGTCTTAAGTGGTCCTATTAGGTCAGTAAGAGTAGATAGTCCATTATGTTTTAATTTTGATATTATTAAGTTAAGTATTGGGTCTTATAACTAAGTCCATCCTATTAGGTTTTAATGGTCTTATTAAATGTCTCAAGGGTAGGTCCTATTACATGTTTTTAAAAGTTTTAGTTTACGTTTTACTTAAATTATATATGTTTTCTATGGTTTGTACGTTTAAGTTTTATATGTTAATTTTGTACATTTTTAAAAGTAAATACAATACATATTAAAAAAAGACTTTTTTTTACATATGAACATTAAAAAAAAAAAAAAAAAAATATTTAAACTACATATACAAAAAAAATAATTAAAAAACACAAACAAAAATTTTTTTAAAAAAAATAAAAAACCTACCTCTAACTCGGCCGAGTTGCACTATCGCCCCCTCTGGTCGCTATCCTTAGCCCCTCACTATTCAAATGAGGGGCTAAGGCCATTCATCGGGCTATTAGTAGGGCTGGGTAGACTCGACCAAGTCCTACTCGGTCGAGTACTCGCTGCCATGTAGGCGCCACTCGGTGTCACGTGGCACCTCCCTTTGTTCGGCCTAAGAAGACTCGGCCGAGTCCTACTCAGCCGAGTATGAATTGGCCGAGTCGGTCAAGTTAGCCAAAAGGGTGACACCCAATTGTGCTTTTACCCTGATGGTACCGAATAATGTGTCAAATTTAGCCTACATCTCTAGAGGGGTATTACACCCATCAAGATGAAATTTCAAGTTGTCTAATACATGTAAAGCAATCAACCCCATTTTTCATCCATCTTGTTTCGATGCTACATGATCTCAAAGGGCCTCTGTAATATTGGTTGCACTACATCTAAACAAGACCAGAGCCCTTTTGAATGGAGAAGTTGTGTCATCAGGGTTTTCCATGTGTGATAATTATGTGGGGTTAGAAGTTCTAGACAAGAAGAGGTCTCAGCCATTTTTTATAACGGGTTTTGTTTTGATAAATATTTGGTTTAACTGATAGAAACAAGAAAATAACACCCCCCTCACAATCCAAATATCGAACCCCTAAGCCTAGAGCAATATGCTTTATCAAGAAAAGCGAAAAAAGCTTTAGATCTGAATCTTGTGTACCTTGAAAAAATTCTAATGAAAATAGACAAAAATCTAGATGGTGTTCAAGAAGAGCTTTCTAGTGCTTCTTTCGGATAAAAAATAGAGCTAATTTGAGCAATTTAACCCCCCCGGAATGAATAAATGATAATCTAGCTTTGACAATAGAAAAAGGAAGCTAGATGAAATAAAAGACCAGAATAACATGCATGAGATCATCAGGCTTGGAACTAGCTTTTCGGTGCTATCTCATTTGTCAAAAAATAATGCCTAGAGCTCCTGGAATGCCAATTTTAGTGAAAGGTGCTCCAAAATAGAAAGAAAAACCCCCAAAAAAATTAGGTGAAGGCGCTAGCCCCTAGTCACATGGGGCTCCGCTGCTAGTAGTCAGCCGCTTGCAGCTGGCGGTTAAGTCTAACCACTAGTGGTTATCACTTACCACTAGTGGTTATCACTTACCACTAGTGGGTAAGTCCTCCCCGATGGCACTCAGGAGGCTAGCCGGTGGCATGCTGGAGATAGGTGGCACTGCTTTGGTGGCGCGCAGGAGACAAATGGTGCTCTGGTTGTGGTGGTGAGCGGGAGGCGCACTGTCTACGTGTGTTTTTTTTAATATGCCGCTTTTAAAAAATCATACGAAAGGCTACCTCGGGGTGCGTGGATAGTCGTACGGCCCTGGGGAAAAACACAATTTCCTCTCCCTGCAATGTTGTCCAAATTTAACGTGTTTTATATCGAAATAGGGGTTTTGGGTGCTGCGAGCTCAACGGTGAGGTCCATTTGAGCTCAAAGTGCACCAAAATATAGGGACCTCCTAATTTTAATAAAAAACCAAAAAAACCCTAATCTGAAACAGATGAATTTCTAATCTCTGAATCCTTTAAACGTGAAAAAGTTGTAGCAGATTAGGCTCTGATACCATGTAGGATTTGAGCAATAAAAATCCACAAAACCCGAAGATCACCTACATACAAAAACCTATTACAAGGAAGTAGAGACAAGAAGAGGGCAAGGGTTTGACTCAAAAATATGAAGAATAAAATATCCTCAAATAATGAATGAATAAAATATACAATGGATCATCCTTATAAAGGAGATCAAAAGTCTTGAAAGGAAAACCCTAGTGCATGTAATAATTAGTTAAATTATTACAAGACTAATGCATGCAAGTTTATATTTAAAACAACTAGTGCATGTGTGTTTAAATATAAACAACTAAAGCAAAAGAGTTGACATCTTAAGAAGGGAGTAAAGATTAATTAACATAATTAATACTTTAGTCTAACACCAAATGTCCCTAAAGCACATTTTGGTCCAAACTTAGGCTTATTACAAGCATCATTTATTACATTTTATTCATCTAAGACCCATGGGATCTTGTGGATTTCAACATGCTCTACTAGAGTGACCCTCTAGATTGAGTTTCAAAGGCCACCCTTGGTGCTCCTGCACTATACCCCTCTGGATAGAAAAGTCTCAAGTCCTCTTAGAGACTAACTACTCCAGATCAACTCCTTTGTGCTTGATTTCTTCTTCCAAAATCCACATGAATTCTGATGCTGGCAGATCCTTCCACTTGATCAGTAGTTCAAATTACACCTTATACCTTGTTCTTTCTCCTTCCTTGCTGTCTAGAATGCACTCCATGTTGGGATCAAAAGTAATAGGTAGTTTTGCAATCCAATCTTCTTATTCTTTGTGAACCTCTACACTCTCATTCTCTGTCTAGACTGTACCTTTGAAAAGTGTCAAATATGCAACATTGAAAATGGGAGAAAGGGCTATATCTTATGGTAACTCTATCTTGTAGGTATTTGACCCATACTTACTAATTATCTGGCATGGACCTATCATCCACATTTTTAGCTTGTTGTAGCTCCCTCTCAAAAAATGTTTTTTTTTTCCAAAGGACCATAACAAAATCCATTACTTGAGATTGAATCTCTCTTCTTTTATGATCCACTCTTGCCTTTGTCTTTTGGGAACTTTAATGAAGTGATTCCCTAACCTATTCATGGATTTCTCTCATTTCTTCAAAAAAATCCTCAGCATGGCCACTTCTATTCTCCACTCCTTGAAAATTTCTCAACTCCATGAAACCTCTTGGATGACTCCCATAAACTATCTCAAAGGGGATTTTCCCTGTACTCCTATTTGTGGAGTCATTATATGAAAACTCTTCTTGAGGGATCACCATGTCCCAAGCTTGACTATGCTCCTTAGTCAGGCACCTCAAGAGGTTTCCTAGTGATTTATTAACCACTTTACTCTTCCCATTCATTTGGGGATGGTAGGAAGAACTATAGGACAATTGAGTCCCCATCTTCTTCCATAGGGTCCTCCAAAAGTAACCCACAAACTTTGAATCCCTATCTGTCACAATTGTTAAAGGTAACCCATGGATTCTAACTATATCCTTGAAAAATAGTCATGCAATATAACTAGCATCATTTTTTGTTTTACAAGGAATCAAATGGGTCATTTTTTTGAATCTATCTACCACAATAAAGATACTATCAAACCCTTCCTTTATCCTTTGTAAATCTAAGACAAAATCCATGCTCAAGCTCTCCCACGGCCTGTTTGGGACTGGTAAAGGTTGGTACAGACCTGTATTGGTTGAGACACCCTTTGTCCTTTGGATAATAGTACAAGATTCCACCAACTTTCTAACATCATTCTACAACTTGGGCTAGAAATTCAGGAAGCTAAACTCATTAAGAAACTTATGAACATTTATACCTTGGGTTCGGGTAAAAAATCAACTATCAAAAATAAAAAATCTTCATTTTTAATATGCCTGAAGTTGTCTCTAGTAACATTTTCCAAACCTTGAGTTTCTCACTCTATTCCCTTCCTTCTACTTACCTTAGTATCCCCTTCTTCATAGTCCCAGTAAAACTTTCATATTGGGATAGTGTGATTAATAGACTTAGAGGTAGGATCTCTGCATAGAAAGAAAGGTGGATTACCTTATCACGTAGAGTCCTTTTAGTTAATTTTTTTCTTTTGGCCATCCCCAATTACTATATTTCAATTCTCCAAGCCCCAAAATATATCATTTCCCATATTGAAAAAATCATCCGTAACTTCATTTGGAGAGATAATATGACGGAAGAAAAGAAGGTGCCTCTTGTTTATCTTTGTACTATAGTGTCTCTCACTAAACCCATTGGTGGAGTTGGTTTACATGACCTTTCGACTAAAAATGAGGCTTTTGGTGGGAAATTAGTTTGGAGTATGTATACTAAGCCCCAAGCCCTCTGGTGCCAAATTATGCATGCCAAGTATTTAAATTCCCCTTATCCCCTTCATATCTTCATAGCTATCCTTGACCCACATAAGGATTCTTCCATTTGGAATTTCTTTCTTTCTAGCAGGGATGTGCTCACCCAGTATTTATCATGGCAAGTCCATAATGGGAATGATGTGGAATTTGGCAGGATTCCTAGAATGACTTTCCTCCCCTATCTACAATCAGTCCCTTGGTTGATGTCATTCCTATTTTTGTTCACCACTAGGGTTCAAAACTTTGTGACTATGTTGCTAATATCGATCCCCACTCAAACTTAGTCATCTAGAAGGATCCTTCCTCCCTCCCCATTTCTCTTAACCAGAAGGAGTCTTTTATCTCCATACTTAAATCTCGCACAACCTTTATTTCTAATGGTAAAGAAAATTTGATTTGGTGCCCCTCCAAAAATGGGAATTATTCAATTTGTGATGGTTACTATGCTATTCAACAAAGGGCTCTTCATGTTTCCACTCAAAAATATTTTACATTCTGTTGGTACAACGTAGTGCTACCCAAGGTAGGGATTTTTTCCTTGCTCACTTTGCACAAAAGAATCCATACAAGTGACAGGCTTGAGAGAGTAAACATTATGCAACCTTTTAATTGTGTTATGTGTGGTAATTATCTTGAGTCTTTGGACCACTTACTTATTCAATGTGAATTTTCTTCTCAATGTTCTGATTAAGTAAATATAGGTTTTACAAGTACCTGAAACCTATAGCAGAGAATAAAAGTATAGTGTTAAAGTTTACAGGAGGGTATATGCACACAGATGGGGGACCAAAAAGGTGCCACTTTCCTTTTTGGTCCCCCATCAACCATAGTGCGTACGCACTAAAGAGTGTACGCCCTATAGGGCGCATGCGCTTTGTAAAATGCTATGAAGTATTTTGTGCATTTGGAAAAGCCCTTTTTTCTTTCCACAAATCCGTGTTTGCATCGAAAGAGGGCTTCCCAAGTGCATACGCAAAATCACTTTGCTTGTTCAATTCATCAATTTTGATAAAGAATGGCTCCATGACGTCCTCAAGTTCGAGCCGGAAGAAGAGATAAGCATTTTTACAGCCCATGCCTCTTATTTGTATTGAAATTTTAGTTTTGAAGCAATTTGTTTTGTTAAAAAAAATTTCTTAGATTTTATGTGTAATTAAGATTTTAAAATCTATTTTTTTAATTGCCAGGAAGAAATGATCTCCTTGAACAAAACCATCAACAAAACCCTCCATCTCCTCATGAAGAAATGAATGAAGAAAATAACCAAGAAAATAAACCTCAACTGCCTCCACCAACCGAGAAACCTCCTCCTAGAACACAAGAAAATTTGATCAACCAAATTGAAAGAGGGAAAAAAGAATTAGAATCTTTAATTAGGAGATTAAAAGATTCTATTGGTACAAATCCTAGAAGGGAAAGACTTGCAAAATCATTGGAAGCAATCTTGACCCACATAGGCTCGGTTCATGGGAAAATTAATTTATGGTATGATAAAAGATAAGAACAAAAATAATATTATGCAAATAAATTATCTTATGTAGACATAAAAAAGAAAAAAATCACAAAAGATGACATTTTCAAACTCTTTAAAAAACCCAGGGACACTGATACTCTTAGAACTACAACAAGGAGGTTCCCTGATGCTTGAATGAAGACATAAAAAACAACTTTTGGGAGAGATGGTGGATGGTATTTGATTCCCCTCCATGTAACAATCATGAGGTTCCTATATATTTCTTGAGGAAACTCTATTGCGAGTTTGTACTCAAGGAGGTGCCAAATTATTTTGACTTACTAGATTCTTAGGGTAGAGGAGAGGGGTCATCATTTGATAGAGTGGGGGCACATCGTGACCCTAACGCACCTATGGTTCCTATTGGAAAGCCACAGGTGGATCATTTTAGTATTCCTTCCGTTGTGAAGGAACATGTAGAGGTGGACACACTAGGTACGATTAGTGCTTTGATAGAGACTCTCATTCAGTGTGCCACTCCTTTAGTTGAGGGTGACCATGGTCAATCTTCAAGGGGGCATATTTTTCAGTCATGTGGATCCTTGTGCACATTTTCTACTGTTGAGAGAGAGGAAGAGGATCATGGAATGATGACTGATGATTTTCTAAATATGACATTTGGCATTGACACATAGGTAAATATTCCCAAGTTCATTAAATTTCTTTGATCATATTTAATTTATAAAAGAATAACTAATTAATTTATTATCTATTGATTATGATCAAAATTCAGGGCAAGAGTGTCAGTGGCAGTGGCAGTGGCAATGATCCTCTTGTCCCCTTCTACACATCATCATCAAGTCCACAAGTATGTATTGAATACAAAATTTTAATTAATATATTTTATTATTATGTAATTATATGAATGATTGTATCATAACTTATTGTGCATGTGCATTATTTCACTGGTGGACCATCAACATTCACAACAGACAATGAAGGGCATCGTGCCACTTTCCTTGAGGTATCTTTATTTGCATGTTAATTTGATTTACTTGATTATATAAATAATTAATAAATGAATGAATAACTAAATTACTAGACAAATTATGATCAAAATCCAGAGGCAAAGTGGTCATTGCGGTGATCACATTCTTTCACTTGGCTTTGTGACATCATCATTGAGTCCACAAGTATATATGTAATAATGTATTATAATTAATACATGTCAGTAGTGCATTCTTATATGAATGGTTGTATTATAAATTACCATGTATATGTGCACTAGTTGAATGTTGGAGCTTCGACATCGACACCACACACCGAAGGACGCACTGAAGGATGTGATGGAACCTTCACAGAGGTATCATTTATTCATTAGTAGGGTTGTAAAAAAAATATGTAATATTGATAACTACATAATACTTTTTTTGTTTCATTTTCAGTTATTTACATCAGAGACTCCTCCTTCTGTCCATGATACTTTGGATCATGGAGTAGCTGCAATAGTAGCTAGTTCTGAAGCGATGACTGAGGTATGAAAGAGATCACTTAATTTTAATTGTTATTTTAATAGTTTGTATTGAATTTTATAATGATATTCATATATGTATTTTAATTACTATTTCAATAATTTTTGTAGGGACTTATTACTCCATATCATCAACATGCATCTTCAGTGGATGTACATAGTGACTATTTGCTAGCCGTAAGTGAATATTCTATTTTATGTCATTGTATAATTTATTTTTGATGTATATTAGTTATTGATGGTTAAAAAAAAAATTTATCAGCTCGAGCTATAGAAGAGTCTAGAAAGGGGGACTAGTGAGCGCACTTGGAAGACTACAACATCCACTACATCTCCATCGATGCGACGATCAAAGATAGCTCGGGATTTGTTTTCTTCCCCTGGCGGGAAAGGACTAGATTATAGATATAGATTGTATGCCTATGTGGCATTAGTGGACATATTTTTTGTATATTGTATAAGTGATACGTTGTACATCCATTTGGCTTTGAGGAAGCCAGTTTAACTGTATTGAATATATTCGATGTATGACATTATTGGACATATATATTTGGCTTCATGCCCTACGAATTTTTTTTTTTTATGTTTTAGATATGCAATTCATGTGTTTGGTGTATTGATGTATACTAATTTATGTTCCCATGCCTTATAGTTATGCTTTTATTTTTATCAATGTATATTGTTACTGTATGATTTATACTTTATTAGAATATGAATGTGATGCACAGGTGGTGTGTAAGACACTCTAAACTTGTACCCTTATAGAAATATAAGAACAATCAGTAACAAGTGAGACAATCTTCTCACATAAAACATCCTTCATAAGGATCCACTATCTAGGCTTCACCCAATGCACTTACATTGGTTGGCTCCAAACTATCAAACTGTCATTCTAGGACTACTCCTAGTAACCTTCACTAGTCATAAAATGACATTTTTCTCCACATCTTCCCAAAAGACTTCAAAAAATAATCAATGATCTGGATACCCTTATGGAATTTTTAAAACATATCCCAAATGCAACCCAACTTGTTTTGAGACAAACTACTTTAAAATTGTTGATTTCGTTTTGCTAGAGAGGACTAATTCACCCATTTAACAAAGGAACCCTATCATGGGTAATCTCCTAGACCTTTCCATATTCAAAATTCCTATGAAATAGATCTAATTAGAAGAATATTCCATTAATTTGACTCTATGACACCTCTGGATATGAAATCCCCAAATTGGTCTTAAAAACCCCTCTAAACTAGGGCTCTCTCAATGTATAACCTCCTAACACCATATCAACCAAATGAAAGTTGTTCCACCATTCTTATACCATCCTCAGATTGATTCAATCATAAAATGACCACCTCCAAGGGCTTGATTCTCCGCTGCTATACCTATGGCTTCATTTGAATGACCCTTGGTCACTCCGCAACCCCAACAACTCCAATCAATGCCCACCTGCAAACTCCTTCTCATTACTACATTTAAGTTGTTATAATGCTATAATAAAATGATAGATTCATCCCCAAGTGACAGTAATTAAAATTAAAAAGGGGATGGATCATTCCATTTACATCTTAAAAGAAGACAAATCCCAACACTATTTCAGACCAATCAAAAGGAAATGCACCAAATTAGTGAAATGACTATAAAATTGATTCAAAAGAGGTGTTCAAAATGTATCTCAACCATGCACAAGTATGGATTTCAATGATACATCCAAAAACTATGAGAAATTGCAAGAAATCTAAAATTTATTACTCAAAAAAGACATCGTCCATACAACTCTTGCCTCTAGTCCATACCATCTGAAATAGAAGACCTCCAAGCACTTAAATAAAGTCCTATCAACCTCCTCAACTGATCCAAATCAATTGGAAATCCTAACAACACAAACTAAAATTATTTTAGGCTTTTCCCTCCTTTGGTAACTAGTCATTACATCAATATGTGCACCAAGTGCATTATTACAAATTTTCCATCCTTCATAGATCAAATCATTACATAAAATGGCTTAATAGCCATGTTACAACATTGCAAAGACCTTATAGGTCTTGTATCTTCTTCAAACTAATTAGTCACCCAAGTGACCCTCCTGCCTTCATTAGGGTGCCCTACACCAGTTCTTGCATACAAACCACATGATCTAGTAGCCCATCTTCATTGAGTGATCTTCAAACAACATCAACTTACATCCCTGTATGAACAAACTACAAAACAAGGATATAATACATTTTTGCACTCATCCTCCTGCTTGCACCTTGAGGGACACTTCAGCCTGGAGTGGTCGACAATTTTCGAGTGACTCTGTCTGCCAAATGAGGTTGTTAGTAGCATTTACCTGATCATTCAAAGATGTTGGAATAGATGGTTCAATGCTACAATTGATGGTTTGAAAGATACACAATGTTGTTCATTTCAACTGAGAAACATTACGAGTTTTGACATCAACCAAGAATGTGTTGCCAAATATAAATGAACTTGAATCTCTAAAAATTGAGAGAGATTATTATAGGCCTCAGTAACATAGTCCTATAGCACCTGACGCTTTGATTCTACCTCACATGAGCTCTGATATATGACCATGAAAAGATCATCAATTTCATGCTGAAGGGACCTTGAGGGACACTTCAGCCCAGAGTGGTCGGCGGTGTGTGACTCTATGTGCTAAATAAGATTTCCACTATTGTTTACATGGCCATTTGGAGCTATTGGAACAGACGGTTTGATGCTATGATCGACGGTTTGAAAGATACGCAATGTTGTCCATTTCAACTCAGGAACACTACGAGTTTGGACATCGACTGAGAATGTGTTGCCAAATATAAATGAACTTGAATCTCTAAAAACTAAGAGAGATTATTGTAGACCTTGGCAACACTATCTTGTAGCACCTAATGGTTTGATGCTACCTAGCACGAGCTCTGAGATATGGTGATGTAAAGATCACCGATTTCATGTTGAAGGGACCTTGAGGGACACTTCGGCCCAGAGTTGTTGACGGTGTTTGAGCGACTCTGTGTGCCGAACAAGGTTGCCACCAACATTTTCCTAGGCATTCAGAGCTATTGAAATAGATGGTCTAATGCTATGACTGACGGTGTGAAAGATATGGAATGTTGTCCATTTCAACTAAGGAACACTTCGAGTTTTGACATCGAACAAGAATGTGTTGCCAAATATAAATGAACTTGAATCTCTGAAAACTGAGAGAGGTTATTGTAGGCTTCAAAAACACGGTCCTATAGCACCTAATGGTTTGATGCTACCTCGCATGAACTCTAAGATATGACCCCTTAAATATCATTTCTTTCATGGTGAAGGACCTTGAGGGACACTTCAGCCCGAAGTGGTTGGCGGTGTTCGAGCAACTCTGTGTACCAAATGAGGTTTCCACTAGCAATTACATGACCATTTAGAGCTTTTGGAATAGATGGTTCGATGCTACAATTGACGGTTTGAAAGATACGCAATGTTATCCATTTCA
This sequence comes from Chamaecyparis obtusa, assembly GCA_027943335.1. NCBI lineage: Eukaryota > Viridiplantae > Streptophyta > Pinopsida > Cupressales > Cupressaceae > Chamaecyparis > Chamaecyparis obtusa. The sequence continues at coordinate 711,294 of BSBK01003473.1, read as the reverse complement.
ACTGAGGAACACTTTGAGTTTTGACATCAACCGAGAATGTATTGCCAAATATAAACAAATTTGAATCTTTGAAAATTGAGAGAGGTTATTGTAGGCCTCGACAACATGGTCTTGTAGCACTTGACAGTTTGATGATACCTTGCATGAGCTCTGAGATATGACCTTGTAAATATTTCTAATGTCATGTTGAAGGGACCTTGAGGGACACTTCGGTCCGGAGTGGTGGGCGGCGTTCAAATGATTCCATGTGCCAAACGAGGCTGCCACTAGCATTTACCTAACCATTTGAAGCTATTGGAATAGACGGTTTGATGCTACGATCGATGGTTTGAAAGATACACAATGCTGTCCATTTCAACTGAGGAACACTTCAATTTTTGACATCGATCGAGAATGTGTTGCCAAATATAAATGAACTTGAATATCTAAAAACTAAGAGAGGTTATTATAGGCCTCAGCAACACGATCTTGTAGCACCTAATGGTTTGATGCTACCTTCCATGAGCTCTGAGATATGACCCCATAAAGATACTGATATCATTTTGAAGGGACCTTGGGGGACACTTCAGCCTAAAGTGGTCTATAGCATTCAAGAGACTCTGTGTGCAAAAAGAGGTTGCCACTAGCATTTACCTAATCATTTAGAGTTGTTTGAACAAACGGTGTGATGGTACAATCGACAGTTTGACAGATACACAATGTTGTCCATTTCAACTGAGGAACACTTTGAGTTTTGACATCGATTGAGAATGTGTTTCCAAATATAAATGAACTTGAATCTCTAAAAATTGAGAGAGGTAATTGTAGACCTTGTCAACACGGTCCTATAGCACTTGACAGTTTGATGCTACCTTGCATGATCTTTGAGATATGACCCTACAAAGATCATTGATTTCATGTTGAAGGGACCTTGAGGGACACTTCAACCCGGAGTGGTGGGCGGTGTTTGAGCGACTCTGTGTGCCAAACAAGGCTGCCACTAGTGTTTACCCAGCCTTTTGGAGCTATTGGAACATACGGTTTGATGCTACAATTGATGGTTTGAAAGATACGCAATGTTGTCCATTTCAATTGAGGAACACTTCAAATTTTGACATCGACCGAGAATGTGTTGCCAAATATAAATGAACTTGAATCTCTAAAATTTGAGAGAGGTTATTGTATACCTCAGTAACATGCTCCTGTCAAAATATGACCCTGTAAAGATTTCTGATTTCATGTTGAAGGGACCTTGAGAGACACTTAGGCCCTGAGTGGTTGGCAGCATTCAAGTGACTCTGTGTGCCAAATGAGGTTGCCACTAGCATTTACCCAACCATTCAGATTTTTTTGAACAAATGGTTTGATGCTATGAACTATGGTTTGAAACATACGCAATGTTGTCCATTTCAACTGAGGAACACTTCAAGTTTTGACATCGACTGAGAATATGTTTCAAAATATAAATGAACTTGAATCTCTAAAAATTGAGAGAGGCTATTATGGGCCTAAACAATATAGTCATGTAGCACCTGACGGTTCAATGCTACCCCACATGAGCTCTGAGATATGACCCCATAAAGATCATTGATTTCATGCTGAAGGGACCTTGAGGGACACTTCGGCCCCGAGTGGTCGGCAGCGTTTGAGTGACTATGTGTGCCAAATGAGGTTGCCACTAGTGTTTACCTGGCCATTCAAAGCTATTGGAACAAACTGTTTGATGCTACAATTGACGGTTTGAAAGATACGCAATGTTGTCCATTTCAACTGAGGAAAACTTTGAGTTCTGACATCAATCGAGAATGTGGCACCAAATATAAATGAACTTAAATCTCTAAAAACTGAGAGAGGTTATTGTAGGCCTTGACAACATGGTCCTGTAGCACCTAATAGTTTGATTCTACCTTGCATGAGCTCTAAGATATGACCCCGTAAAGATCACCAATTTCATGCTGAAGGGACCTTGAGGGACACTTCAGCTTGGAGTGGTCGGCGATTTTTGAGTGACTCTGTGTGCCAAATGAGGTTATCAGTAGCATTTACCTAGCCATTCAGAATTGTTGGAATAGATGGTTTGATGCTACAATCGATGGTTTAAAAGAGATGCAATGTTGTCCATTTCAACTAAGGAACACTTTGAGTTTTGACATCAACAGAGAATGTGTCGCCAAATATAAATGAACTTGAATCTTTGAAAATTGAGACAGGTTATTGTAGGCCTTGGCAACATAGTCCTTTAGCACTAGCTAGTTTGATGCTACCTCACATGATCTTTGTGATATGTGTTAGAATAACTGAGAGGGGGGTGAATCAGTTATCTAGTGTCCCAAATCAAAATGTATAATCCAAAACAAATTCTTCAACTTCTGTTACTCGGTAAACATAAAATACTTTCACTGTCTGTGTTTTTACCGATTGTCATTCTAAAACTTATAATAGTTAACAATCAAATCTAACATGTAATATGCAAAGTATGATAACAAAAAAATATCACAATCAACACATAACACAAGAGATTTAACATGGAAACCCTGTGAAGGGAAAAACCACCTAGGACTGGCAACCCAAAATTGTTCACTCTTCTGAAGTGAGGTCGGTGAAGACCCAACCCTATTAAAGGTTACAAACACACTGTTAGGTGTGACCTTGTTAGAGGATTTTAGACCAGAAGTTATTGTCCAACCAACAGTCACTTTGGGGTTGACAGGATAACAATGTTCACTCTATGAATGAAACATCAAAAGACTTTCAAAGTCCACTCGGTTAAGAGATTTGACTGTGTACAATGGTTAAATATGTAATAGTAGATGATCTGCTATGAAACAACTTCAATTGCAGTTTACATATCAATGTTCAGCTCATTCAAATCTTTCTAATCAATATACCACTTCAGATTCAACACTATGTCAACTTACTGTCCATTGGTAATTACTCTGTGTAGCTTGATAATGGTTTTGTAGCTCAGTTCTTATTAACCAGTATGATCAGAATGCATGAAAACTTGTTCACGCTATAATTCTATAGTATCTTCTTCTTCTGACTATGTTTCAACAATGAAACCAATGTCTCTTATATAGATGAGTAAATCATTTTCTTTTCCTCCATTAGATTTTGTCACTTAATCATATTCATAGATTTTGTCACTTTAAGCTTCCTCGATTGATGTGTCAGTAACACATTTCAATCTGCTCCATTAGATCCCTTTTTATTTATGTTAGCTATCAATCTTCATAACAAACTCTATCTGTTACCTTGATTTCATACACTTTACAGCTCATCACTTTATCAACTAAACTGATCATTTAATTCCTTTTTGTTTTTCTCGGTTAACAAAGAAATGTGTTGGTGAACACAAGCTTGGTTAACACTATGCTCGGTATACACTACACTCCGTTGGTATATACTGAAATGCTTTATTTACCGACAACACTGCTTTGTGTCTTTCAGCTCTATTATTCATCATAGATGAATGCAACATAATAAAGTCAATTTCATCAAGTCATAGACTCATCAACAAGTTACTCAGTGTATTCCTTATCCTCATCTAACATATACATCTTCCTCATGTAGATATTTTTTTTCTTCATCTCTTTCTCCTTTCTTTAGATGTGTCGGTATAGTAACTTACAAGATAAGTATTGTCAATCTAGTTGACATCAATGACAACATAATACTAATTTAATCATCTTGCATATCTAATTAGCATCTCCTTAGTAATCTTGAATTACAGATTCTCAATTAAGGTTCTAAATCAGTTATAGTTCATCAATCTCTCCCTTTGGCATTGATGGAAACTCAAGTAATATGTAGTGTACCATACACATACCAAATATGTATTCTACAACTCTGTAATCAAATGTTGTGTAAGCTCTCCCTGGCTTAATATGTTTAATCACTATGTTACTGAACAACATTAAAAAAAATACAGCTTTGTCATTCTCTCCCTTAGATAGTTCTCATCGGTGCATATCTCTCCTTTTCCTTTTCATATTATTTATCTCTCCCTTTGACAAAAATGCCAAAGAAACAAATAAATAATCAACTCTTGTAGTAGCTAAGTAACTCTCTGTTGTCCAATGCAATCTTTGTATCTTTGTATACTGATATCCCAATCTGTTTCAGTTCTTCAAACTTAATCACAACCTTGAACAATATCCAAAGTGTGAACCATGCTACATCAACATGTGTGATCATCTGATAAGATTAGGCCGATGCAACATCCAGATCACATTAGTGACCAATAGATAGGGGACGGACCCCAAGTCTAGTCCTCAAATGTTCAAATGTGTCCTTCGGTAGAGGCTTTGTAAAAATATCTGCAAGTTGTTCTTTAGATGTAACAAATTCTAACTTCACTTTCTTCTCTTGCACTTTCTCTCTTAAGTAATGATACTTAATTGATATATGCTTTGTCTTGGAGTGCATCACTGGATTCTTTGAAATATTAATAGCACTTGTGTTGTCACAGTATATAATCACTGGTCAGTGATTACCTCATTCATTCCTTCCAACACTTGCCTGATATATGCAATGATTGAGCAATTAGTAGTAGCAGCAACATACTCTACTTTAGTGGTAGACTGAGAAATACAAGCCTGCTTTTTACTTGTCCAGGTTACAAGTCTTTCACTAAAGAAAAATGCTCCTCCAGTGGTACTTTTTCTGTCATCCACATTTCCAGCCCAATCAGCATCAGTATAAACCTTCAACTCAAACTTACATTCCTTAGGATACCATAATCCATAATCCTTTGTCTTTTTTAGATATCTTAAGATCCTTTTAGTAGCAATCATGTGTGATTCTCTAGGATTAGTAGAATATCTAGCAACAATTCCCACAACATGTGCTATATCTGGTCTACTGTGAACTACATACATTAGTTTACTAATCATGGATCGGTAAAGTGTCTGGTTTACCTCTGTAGTTTCATCTTCCTTTGTCAGTTTACTTCCAGTAGCCATCAATGTTCCCACAGGTTTAGCATCTTCCATGCCAAATGTCTTCAAGACTTCCTTTATTTACTTGGACTGTGTGATGAATATCCCATCACTCTACTAAATCACTTGTAATTCGAGAAAGAATTTAATCTCTCCAAACATAGACATTTCAAACTCATTCCTCATGTCATCAGCAAAAGACTTACATACATGATCTTGACCTCCAAAAATAATATCATCAACAAAAATTTCAACAATAAGAATAGTGTCTTCAGTATCACCTTTCATGTACAAATTGTTGTTCTCACTAGTTCTTACAAATCCAATACTTAACAAGTAAGTATGTAGCCTTTCATACCATGCTCTTGGTGCTTGCTTCAAACCATATAAAGATTTGTGTAATCTATATACCATGTTTCTGTTATCTGGATCAACGAATCCTTCAAGTTGTTCTATTTAGACCTCTTCCTCAAGTATACCATTCAAAAATGTTGACTTCACATCCATTTGATAAACCTTAAATTTCTTGTGTGCAGCATATGCAAGTAGAATTCTAACTCCTTCCAATCTAGCAACAGGTGCAAATGTCTCACCATAGTCAATGCCTTCTTCCTATGCATATCCCTTGCATACCAATCTTGCTTTATTTCTTGTCGCTTCACCATTTTCATTCAGTTTGTTTCTGAATATCCATTTAGTATTGATAACATTCTTATCTTTAGGTCGGGCTACTAAGGACAAAGTTTTGTTTTTCTCTATTTTTTCTATTTCCTCTTTCATTGCATTAACCTATTCTTCATTCTCTAATGCAATTTTTACATTCTTTGGTTCAAATTCACAAACTAGACATGTACCTTGTCTTATTCTACTTCTTGTCTACATTCCAGCTTGTCTGTCTCCAATAATTTGTGTCTCAGGATGATGTCTTCTGAAAAAACTAGCCAGTACTTAGTTTCTTCTTTCTTGTTCATCCTATTCAGGTTCATGTGCTTGCTCGATAGCACCATCTGGTTCATCGGTTTCCCTTTCATGTTCCTCAGAGTTATTTTTCTGTTGACCAGTTATCATAGTTTGTGACTTTGGTAGATAATCAGGAAGTTCAATGTAAGTGAATCTACCATAGTCTTCCAGTTCCTTTCTTTCTTCTGTGTTCTTGTCATCAAATTCATCAACACAGACATTAGTACTTTCAATCATCTTATTTGTAACCTTATTCAGACATTTGTATGCTTTACTCTTAGTAGAATATCCTAAGAATATTCCTTCATCACCTTTAGAATCAAATTTTCCATTTCTCTCATCTTTCAAAATAAAACATTTACTTCCAAAAATCCTAAATAACTTACAGTAGGTTTGTATCCAAACCATAGCTCTTAGGGTGTCCGGTTGGTGTCCTGCTTCAGTTGTACTCGGTTAAGCACATATACAGCTGTACTGATAGCTTCTCTCCAATATGTCTAAGCAACATTTTTTTGTATCATCAGTGTTTTAGCACAGTCAATGATTGACCTGTTCCTTCTTTCGGCAATCCCATTCTGCTGAGGTGTTCTCGGTGTAGAGACTTGTCTCTTAATACCATGCTCATTATAGAAATTAGTAAATTCATTAGAGATAAATTCACCTCCTCTATCAGATCTTAAAAATTTTAATTCTTTTCCAATTTCTTTTTCTACCTTTGCCTTATACCACTTAAACATCTTAAAAGCTTCAGATTTCTCTTTCAACAACATAATAGTCATCAGTCTAGTATAGTCACCAACAAAAAGAATAAATTATCTATCACCATAATAGCTCTGAGTTCTCATAGGACCACATAGGTCGGTATGAACCAACTCAAGTATCTTCTTTGTTGAGTATTCTTTTCTCTTAAAACTAGACTTAGTCATCTTACCTTTCTGACATTCATGGCACATAGCATGATCCGGTTTTGACAAGTTAGGCAATCCTCAAACTCTTTTCTTCTTACTAATCTTGATCATGTTGTCAAAATTCACATGACATAACCTCTTATGCCACAACCATGCATCTTCATCCTTCATTAATAAACAAGAAGACTGATCAAAAAATAGATTACCTCTAGATTGTGTACCAGTTCCGACAAGTCTTCCTCCATTATCATATATTCTTACCTTTCTGCTCTCAAAAGTAGGTTGGTGGCCTGAGTTATTCAGCTATGCCACACTTAAAAAATTATAGTTCAGTCCATCTACCCAATATGCATTTTCACATTTTATTCTATCATTAATCATCAGTGAACCTTTACCTCTCACCATACAAGGTGCATCATTTCCCATTCTAACAGATCCTCCATCATATTCATCAAGTAGATCAAATTTCTCTATATCACTAGTCATATGATGTGTACAGCTACTGTCTATGATCCATGTATCATTTTTCCTTACTTTAGAGATTAGTGTTGTTTCTTCATGTTTCTCTTCTTCCTTTGAATCATCTTTCATAGCAACAAATACTACTTGTACATCATCATCAGTGTCAGATTTAGATTCAAATTCTTTAGCTATGTAACATACCTTTTTCCCTTTGTCATAGCTATCTCGATTATCTATGTTATTGTGTCGGTAGCCTCTGTTGACTCTTCTCCCATAGCTTCCTTCTGATCAGTCTTTGGATCTATCATCATCTTTCTTATTTAGACATCTAGCAGTGATGTGGCCAACTTCTTTACAATTAAAACATGCTAAAGGTAACTTGCCTCTATACCTTCCCTTACCTTTGGGAAATCTTCTTGCCATAAGAGCTTCAAGCTCATCAAGTCCATCATCAGTATTACTATCACTATCATTATGCTTATCATTCTTGCTACTAGACTTATCAATCTTCAAAGAGGACATGAAAGAAGATTCAACAAAAGGTACAACACTATTGTCAAAATTATTCAATTCAAAGGTTGTAAGCTTACCAATCAGTGTGTCAAGAGTTAAGTTTGATGTCACTCTTGTTTCATGAATTTTAGAGATCCTGATCGCATAAACTGGCAGCAAAGTTTTGAGGATCTTGCTTATCACTGTTTCATCATCAATAACTCCACTAGATGCTCTAATAGCATGTACTACTTCTTTTAGTCTATTTGTGTATTGCACAATGTTCTCACCTTCTTTCATCTTCATATCATCAAATTGACCTCTTAAGTTTTCTGCTCTGGCTCTCTTAACATTTGCATCTCCACTGTATATTAGAGTCAGCTTGTCCCACATCTTCTTAGCTATATCACAACCCTTGATGTCTTCAAATTCAGCATCGGTATAGGCAGCAACAAGTTCCATCATAGTAATATTGTGTTCATGTTTGTCCTTCAATTGATCAAGAGTTAAGGGACCAGGTGTCGGTTCAATGTAGCCATTCTCCATCAGTTCTAGTGTAGAATTCCCAATTCCAGATATGTGCAACTTCATCCAGCTTTGCCATACTATGAAGTTATCTTTGTTCAGCTTTGGCACTTCCCTCTTATACATCTTGTGACCTTATTGTTGAAGTCCTTAAAACTCTTTTCTAAGAAACCAACGCTCTGATACCAATTGTTAGAATAACTGAGAGGGGGGTGAATCAGTTATCCAGTGTCCCAAATCAAAATGTATAATCCAAAACAAATTCTTCAACTTCTGTTACTTGGTAAACATAAAACACTTTCACTATCTGTGTTTTTACCGATTGTCAATCTAAAACTTATAGTAGTTACCGATCAAATCTAACATGTAATATGCAAAGTATGATAACAAAAAAATATCACAATCAACACAAGAGATTTAACATGGAAACCCTGTGAAGGGAAAAACCACCTAGGACCAGCAACCCAAAATTGTTCACTCTTCTGAAGTGAGGTCGGTGAAGACCCAACCTTGTTAAAGGTTGCAAACATAATGTTAGGAGTGACCTTGTTAGAGGATTTTACACTAGAAGTTATCATCCAACTAGCAGTCACTCTGGGGTTGACAGGATAACAATGTTCACTCTATGAATGAAACATCAAAAGACTTCCAAAGTCCACTTGGTTAAGAGATTTGACTGTGTACAATGGTTAAATATGTAATAGTAGATGATCTGCCATGAAACAACTTCAATTGTAGTTTACAGATCAATGTTCATCTCATTCAAATCTTTCTAATCAATATACCACTTCAGATTCAACACTATGTCAACTTATTGTCCATCGGTAATTACTCTCTGTAGCTCATTAATGGTTATGTAGCTCAGTTCTTATTAACCAGTATGATCAGAATGCATGAAAAATTGTTCATGCTATAATTCTGCAGTATCTTCTTCTTCCGACTATGTTTCAACAATGAAACCAATATCTCTTATATAGACGAGTAAGTCATTTTATTTTCCTCCATCAGATTTTTCCGCTTAATCATATTCATAGATTTTTCTACTTTAAGCTTCCTTGGCTGATGTGTCAATAACACGTTTCAATCTACTCCATTAGATCCTTTTATATTTATGTTAGCCATCGATCTTCATAACAAACTCTATATGTTACCTCAATTTCATACACTTTAAAGCTCATCACTATATCGACTAAACTAATCATTTAATTCCTTTCTATTTTGCTCGATTAACAAAGAAATGCATCGGCGAACACAAGCTTGATTAACACTATGCTTAGTATACACTACATTTCGTCAGTGTATACTGAAATGCTTTATTTACCGACAACACTGCTTTGTGTCTTTCAACTCTATTCTTTATCATAGATGAATGCAACATAATAAAGTCAATTTCATCAAGTCATAGACTCATCAACAAGTTACTCAGTGTATTCCTTATCCTCATCTAACTTATACATCTTCCTCATGTAGATATTTTTGTTCTTCATATCTTTCTCCTTTCTTCAGATGTGTTGGTATAGTAACTTACAAGATAAGTATTGTCAAGCTAGTTGACATCAATGACAACATAATAATAATTTAATCATCTTGCATATCTAATCAACAACTCCTTAGTAATCTTGAATTACAAATTCTCCATTCAAGTTCTAAATCAATTGTAGTTCATCAATATGACCCCGTAAAGATCCCCAATTTCATGTTGAAGGGACCTTGAGGGACACTTCAGCTCGAAGTGGTCGGTGGCGTTCAAGTGACTCTATGTGTCAAATGAGGCTTCCAGTAGTGTTTACCTATCCATTTGGATCCGTTGGAATAGACGGTTCAATGCTATGACCAATGGTTTGAAAGATACATAATGTTGTCCATTTCAACTAGGGAACACTTCGAGTTTTGACATCAACCAAGAATGTGTTGCCAAATATAAATGAACCTGAATCTCTAAAAACTAAGAGAGGTTGTTGTAGGCCTCGACAACATGGTCATGTAGCACCTATCAGTTTGATGGTACCTCACATGAGCTCCAAGATATGACCCCGTAAAGATTGCCAATTTCATGTTGAATGGACCTTGAGGGACACTTTGGTCCAGAGTGGTCGGTGGCGTTCGAGTGAATCTATGTGCCAAACAAGGTTTCCACTAGCGTTTACCTAGCCATTCAAAGATGTTGGAACATAGGGTTTGATGCTACGATCGATGGTTTGAAAGATACGCAATGTTGTCAATTTCAACTGAGGAACACTTTGAGTTGTAACATCGACCAAGAATGTGTTGTCAAATATAAACGAACTTGAATTTCTAAAAACTGAGAGAAGTTGTTGTAGGCCTCAACAAGATGGTCTTGTAACACCTAATAGTTTGATGCTACCTCGCACGAGATCTAAGATATGACTCCATAAAGATCCCCAATTTCATGCTGAAGGGACCTTGAGGGACACTTTGGCTTAGAGTATAGTCTAAGACTGGTGAATTAAAATATTTGTATAAAATGTGATTTGGATTGGTCTATGATGTAAGGACTTTTCCTTGGTTTTTATTTATCTTTCCACACATTTATTTCAGTATTTTTATTTTATTTAAGACAGAGGAAATTACTGGTGTTCTTGACAGTGACTGGATTTGGGGTCACAGTCAGTGATTGGGATTGAGGTCTCTTTGTGAGGATTGAATATCCTACTCCCTATGATCATTGGTGGGAAAGGTTTGAATGTTTATTATATCCTTGTAATATAATGGTTGGTGTAGGAATATGATGGATAATATTGGAGAGATCACTTAATGAAGGAGTTTGTTGTGTGAGGAGAGCCCTGTTTTGGCACCAGTCATTTTGGTGAGTGTAAATCCTTAAGAGTGTATGTTTTTATGGTGGAATGTGGATTTTTGGATCCATACTAATGTTTTTGAGCAACTGGTTTGATCTAGAAGAAGTTGTAAGGTTCCATTTGAGTAGGTCGTAGTTGTGTGACCCTAGAAACAAGGGTTTGGTGGCTAGAAGAATGGGTAGGTGTTTAGACCTTAAAAACTTGAAATTTTTTTGTTTTTAAACCTTATGAAAGAATTTTTCTTGGTTGGGAGGTTGGGGAGTGAATATATCTATGATTTTCTTTGTAATGGTGATGGAATTAGGCCTAGTTGGTGTCTACTGGAGTATTGGATCTACTAGATGGTCTGAAGTAGTCTATCTTGGGGTTTGGGTAGAATTTATAGAACCCAAAAGGGTATCTAAAACAATCAAGATTTCCTTTAGTTGTTTGGGAGGATTGGGAGAAAAAGGCTGATTTGTGACTGGTGAGGGCTACTAGCCAAGAAGGATAATGGAGTGGATTGGGTTGAAGATCACTTGACTAGACTCGGAGGGATAGTGGAACATCACATATGGACCATGTTAAGGTGTTCTAAGAAGTTAGAACCAGGGTGGAAGATTTGTTAGAAGATTTGAGATATTGGAGGCTCTAGGTACATTGGCAGAAGGGAAGTACACCAGGGTCAACTCTAGAGCAAGGGAAGTACACTAGGGTCATTGTGGATCCTTGGGTGATGGGACAAGACCATTTGAGGTCATTTAATAATGTATTGGACCATAATTGGTCATTTTATATTGTTTTCATCATGTTTTTAATGATTTTGGGATCATTTGATATTATGATCAACAAAGATGATATGTAAGCCATTTAATGGCATGAGGGTTAACTATGTAACCTTAGGATCACTTAATGGATCCAAGGTCAAATGTAAGGGTCAAGGATCTATAGGGATATCTAAGATTTTTATATGGCCACTAATGCCATCAAAACATGTAAATGCACTCAAAAGTGCAAAAGATGCTAAAAAGATGTTAAATGGATTTGAAGACTTCACAATGAAGTGACTCTCCCACCAATGTGGCTACTGTGATTGGTGGGAGAGGTTTAAATATGTATTTTTTTCCTTGTATCATAGTGCGTTTATGAAGGGATATGGAGATGATGTGTTTGGAAGCCACATAGAGGTGGTAGTTCGCTGATTGAAGGGTGTCGGTCTTGCACTAGTCTACTAGATGGTCCAAAGGAGTCTATCTTGGGGTTTGGGTAGGATTTATAGAACCAAAAAGGGTATCTAAAAAAATCAAGAGTTCCTTTAGTTGTTTGGAAGGATTGGAAGAAAAAGGCTGATTTGTGACTGGTGAGGGCTACTAGCCTAGAAGGCTAATGGAGTGGATTGGGTTGAAGATCACTTGAAAAGACTTGGAGGGCTAGTGGAACATGGAATATATACCATGTTAAGGAGTTCTAAGAATTTAAAACCAGGTTGGAAGACTTGATGGAAGATTTGACATATTGGAGGCTCTAGGTGCATTGTGAGAAGGCCTAGATTGTGATCATTGGTTAATGGGATCACCAATAATGTCATTTAATCCATTAAATCGAACAAGGGCTAAAGATTTAACCTTGGGGTCATTTGAGTAATTAACTAGTTTTCTTGACAAAGACTGGGTTTTGTGCAAGCCCTACACCTAGTTTGGGGTTGCTAGGGTATTGGATCTTGTATATGGTCCAAAAGAGTGTACCCTGAGACTTGGGGAGGATTTAGAGAACCCAAAAGGGTATCTAAAACATGGAAACACACAAAACTAAGAGGGGGAGGGGGTGAATCAGTTTTTAACACAAACTTTTAAAACTTATAGGCAGAAAACAAAGAGCACACTACAAAGAGGACAGGACACAAAATTATCTTGTGGAAACCCAAGATGGGAAAAACTATGACATCACTAAACCAATGGGCAACAACCCATTACAACTAAGAGCTACAACTCTCCACAAGTTTTTACAAAAATAGGCTTCAACTTGTCATCAAAAGGCTTCAACCTTATCAAAAGATAACTTGAACAAGATGAAAGACAAGAATAAAATCAATGTCCTTTCAGGAGAGAAAAGACTCTTAAGGTGACATAAGGCATGTCAAATTTGAGGCAATATTATGCACTTGTCTTGAGCTTTTAGTACACCTCCTTCACAGCATCAACACAAACATCTTCCATGTAAATGGTGATATCTCTACACACTCAAATGGTGCACTTCTCTAAGTCTTTACTTCCAAGGGAATCCATGAATGGGAAACCTTGAAAAGTGACCTAGAGCTCCCTAGGCATGGAGTGCAAGGGTTTTAAGAATGCTCTCAGCTAGATCTATTAAGCCTATGACCTTGCTAGTAAACCATGCAATGGGAGATTTAATGGAGACAAGGGAAAGAATGCCAATATCTTCAAGAATCAAAATATGAATGAAATGCAATGCTAGAAATGACGATGCAAGCTATGTTAAGATGAATATGGAAGTTAAGCTATGTAAAGGAAAGATGCAAGTATTACAAAATCCTCCTAATTAGACTATGTGAATCAATATAAAGCATAAAGGAAACTAAGCTATGCATGGCATGATAATGAAACTAAAATGCAAGAATGAGACTAAGATAGCATGTAAATGTAAAAGCTAAGAATGCTCCAAATCTCCAAAGCTCCAAAGTCACCTAGAAAACCTACAACATAACATTAGTATTCAAAAGATGGATCTTAAAATGAGAAAAGAGCTCTCCTTTTAAAGGAAGTGAAAAGGAATGGACCATGGAGATTAAGAGGAAAAAGATTTAATCAAGGGTGGAGCATCAAAGAGGAGCAATCCATGTGCACAAATATCCTCCAATGAGAAAATAAGAGTTGACTTTTGTGCCCATATGAGACAAAAAGTGCTTTTTCCCTTTTTATAAAATAGGAATAATGCTTTATTTGTGCAACTTAGGATAAGAGGAAAAGTGGGGGCTTTTTTTATTTAATAAAAGGGGAGGGAATTCCTTTTGATTAAATAAAGACTTTAGGATAAGATGGTTAGCCCATAGAAAATAATTGAATAAATGATAGAACTAGGATTTGATCAAGAATAAGCAACTGATGATTTTAGAAAATAATGCTAGCAAGGGGCTAATAGTCTAGATGACCATTTTAGGGTGTATACAATATCCAGAGATTTCCAGTCTTGGTTACACAACCACTCTAGCTGCTGAATCTCAGTCAAACACCTCTTCTTAGCTGTAGTTGTAGGAATATTGATTCTAAGACTTTTTGACCACCAGCCTGATCACTAGAACTCACACTCTAGTCAGTCTCCTAACACCAACACTCTCCTTCTTTCAAAACATGATTGTCAACATTAACTTTGGTTTTTTTTAAAAGGAAGCTGGACTGTATCTCAATATGTTTAAAGATTGCCAATCTCCAGTAAGCTTCAACACACGAAGAAATCCCTTCAGCTCGCATCTAAATCCATAAATACAAGAGAGAGCCTCCTATCAAGCACACACTCTTTTCATTTCAAATCAAATCACAATGTCTGACTTGTTTAACTAAGATTTTTCATCCCTAAATCTCACACTTCTGTTACTCCAAAATTGACTGCAATTTTTTATTCTTATTGCCTGTCATTGCACATTTTTTCATTTTCTATCTTCGACCTCTTTTGTTACACAGCATACACTCTTCTTCACATATGTGTCTCATGGTTTTGAGTTACGCCCTGTTCCACATGATACCGACAAAATTTTATTCATCTATAGAGCCATTTTTCTTTTTTGAGCTTCTTAAATGAATGCGCACATATTTTTTGTTACACCTCTATGTATTCTTCCTTCCAACAGATACATGGCACACACAGTCTTCACATCGATACTCCACTATAATCACAATCACATTACCTCCAAAAAAAAATTGCTTGACTTTTTTGTTCACTCCACAAATCACGTCCAATAGAATAGCTAACGCATCACAACAGATAGCCTGAAAGTAATTATTTTTTGTAGCCATTAATGTGATATCATCAACTGTGTAAATTCACCATTTTTTTCACAAGTATATTTGCCGATGTTGTTACATTTGTTCACTGCTCTATCAAAAATGGCACACATGATAATCATAGCTTCACTCCCTTTGAACATTACACTCTACCTTTGTGTTACTTACTTGTAGGAGGTGCTTTCGACTTGTGTCAACACACTATGGTTCAAAAAACTGAACAATTGCTCGAGTTTTTTTTTTTCTTAATACTGAAAACTCTACAGTCAATTACCACTCCTGCAACATGAAGGCATCAAGTTTTGGCAATAAAAATAAAAGCTTGATAGCCCATAGAGCTATTTTATTTTATTGTTGTAGTTGCATCTTACCTCCACTTGTCGGCAACCCTCAAAACACCTTATTCCAAACATTCTCTGTGATGTCGCATCAATACAATGTACTCTACACACTTATCATCACCAAACAACGTATACAAGTTCACACTCAGTGAAGATGGTCAACTCACAAGAAGTCATCAATGACAGAAAATTAACAATCTCCCCCTTTTTGTCATTGATGGAAAACCAATGAAACACAACTGGAAGCAGTTGGAAAAACCTCAAGGACTCCCCTTGAGCAAGTATTTGAAAGCACTTTAAATCTGAGACCAAAATGAACACAACTCCCCCATAAAATGATCCATCTGAAAACACCTGTACTAAAACTGAACAGATCTCCCCCTTAAGCTCTACTCCCCCTTTGTCATCGATGACCATGAAACTGAGACACAACAATAATCCAAAAGATATAGCAATGAAGTGCTAGAACCAAACCTGTCATTGAGGTGAAATAACACCAAGTTTGCTTCGAAGATACTCGAAGCAATCTCAGCGTAGAGGTTTAGTAAAAACATCTGTAATCTTCTCTTGAGAACAAACATAATTTAGCTTAACAACATTATTTGCAACCTGCTCCTTCAGATAGTGATACTTAATTGGAATGTGCTTCATTCAAGAATGCATCACTAGATTCTTTGAAATGTTAATGGCACTTGTGTTGTCACAAAAAATACAAATATGATTAGTAATCTCAAGCTTATAATCATGTAAAGTATTCTTCATCCAAATTACTTGAGTGCAACAAGATACTACTGCAAAATATTCAGCCTCAGCGGTGGATAAAGAAGTGCAAGACTGTTTCTTGCTAAGCCATGAAACCAAACAACCACCTAAAAAGAAAGCACACCCACTAGTGCTTTTCTTATCATCCACTGAACCTCCCCAATATGCATCTGTATATGTTGTAAGAAGAAAATTAGAACTCTTTGGAAACTAAAGACCAAAATCAACTATACCTTTCAGATATTTAAAAATTCTCTTAACAGCTGAAACATGTGTTTGTTTTGGAGAAGCCTAAAATCTGGCTACATATCCCACAACCTGCATGATATCTGGTCTAGTGGTTGTCACAAATAGAAAACTTCCTATCATGGATCTATAAAATAACTGATCAACAGAGGGAGACACATCCTCCTTACTTAATTTACATTCGGTTTCCATTGGAGTGCTAATCAGATTACAATCTTCTATTTTAAATTTCTTAAGTAACTCCCTAACATACTTAGCTTGGGAAATAAAAATACCTTTAGAAGACTGATTAATTTGCAGCCCAAGAAAATATGTGAACTCACCCATCATGGACATCTCGAATTCATTTTTCATACACGTAGAAAATGTCTTGGACATCTTGACACTATCACTCCCAAAAATTAGATCATCAACATAAACAACAACAATTAGAATATTGTTACCTTCCTCTTTAACGTACAAGTTGCTATCCACATATCCCTTTTTGAAGCCTTGCTACTACAAATAGTTATCTAACCTGTCATACCAAGCTCTAGGAGCTTGTTTGAGTCCATATAATGCCTTTTTTATCTTGCATACATAGTCTACATTATAAGAAATCAGACCTTCTGGTTGTTCAACATAAATCTCTTCAACTAAATCTCCATTTAAGAAAGCAGATTTTACATCCATTTGAAAAACTTTGAAGCCTTTGAAAGAAGAAAATGCAAGAAAAATTCTGATTGCTTCTAAGCTTGCAACTAGTGCAAAGGTTTCACTAAAATCCACACCTTCAATCTAAGAGTAACCTTTTCAAACTAAACATGCCTTATTTTGAATAATCTTACCATCTTCATTTACCTTGTTCCGGTATACCCATTTTGTACCAATCATGT
Organism: Chamaecyparis obtusa; assembly: GCA_027943335.1. Taxonomy (NCBI): domain Eukaryota; kingdom Viridiplantae; phylum Streptophyta; class Pinopsida; order Cupressales; family Cupressaceae; genus Chamaecyparis; species Chamaecyparis obtusa. The sequence goes on along the minus strand of BSBK01003473.1, from coordinate 693,987 downwards.
TCTTGTTGATGGGTCTTGGTACAAGCTCCCAAGTATTGCTCTTTTTTATTTGATCCAACTCTTTCATGGCAGCCACCCAATGTTTATCTATAGCTACTTCTTCAAAACACTTAGGCTCAAACATGGAGATGAGTGAGAAATCATCATCCTCAAAGTAGTTAACATTTTTTATAGCATTTATAGTTTTCCTTTCACCTATAACCTGATCAATAGGATGATTCTTTTGCACAAACTTAGAGGGAGTTTTGAAATTAGAGGCATCATGTTCATCTTGAGAATCACTTCCAAAATTATCATGAAGATTTTCAACATCAATAAATGTAGGAACTATTTCTTCGTGAGAAGATTATACTTTACCTTTATCACTTTCACCACTCTTGCTGGTTGTTCCAGCTTGAACATGTGGAGGAGAGGAAGGTACAGCAGTGCTAGTTTGAATTTTAGAAGCTACCAAAGTGTTGGTTTGAGTTTCACCTTCTTTGGGGCTGTCATCATTCTTATCAAATTGATTAGTAACTTCATGAACCTTGACATTAGCACTCTCTACTAATTTATGTAGCCTTTTATTGTAACATTTGAATGCTTTACTCTTAGAAGAATAGACAAGAAAGATACCTTCATCAACTCTAGATTCAAACTTACCCAAGTTATCTTTATCTCTCCTAATGTAGCATGGACTTCCAAAAATTTTAAAGTATTTAATAGTAGCTGGTTTACCTTTCCACAGTTCATAAGGAGTCTTCTTGAGCTTGGGTCTCAACAGTGTTCTATTCTGAATATAAACAACAGTATGGACAACCTCTCTCCAAAATGTATCTTTTATCTTACTTTCATTCATCATACAATGAGCCATTTTCTAAACGGTTCTATTTTTCCTTTCCACAACACCATTTTGTTGTGGTGTTCTTGGAGCTTAAACTTGTTTCTTAATACCATGTTGCTCATAAAACTTGACAAACTCATTAGAAGTGAATTCTCCCCCATTATCAGAATGTAAGCATTTGATTTTCATGTCCATTTCATTTTCAACCAAACTTTTAAAAATTTTAAACTTCTCTAATGCTTCTGATTTTTCTTTTATGAATGTAACCCATGTCATGCGTGTAAAGTCATCAATTAGAAGCATAAAATATTTCTCACCTTGAAGACTTGCTACCCTTGTTGGTCCACAAAGATCCATATGGATAAGCTCAAGTGGCCTATTTTTGAATTCATCTTTTGGTTTGAAGGAAGCTCTAGTTTGTTTGCCTTCTTGACAATTTTTGCAAACTATATCTGCTGATTTTTCTAACATAGGCATATCTCTAACAACCTCCTTTTTGTTGATCTTAATAAGACTATCAAAGTTAACATGCCCAAACCACTTGTGCCAAAGCCAAGCATCCTCTACCTTGCTTAAACAACATGTCTCATCATTAGAATCATCAAGAATATAAAGATTATTTTCTGCTCTAGTAGCTTTGGCTATAACATCAATTCTCTTTTTAATAGAGCAAGCATTAGAGTTAAAATTGAGATCATAGCCTTGATCACATAGCTGGTTCACACTTAGAAAATTATGTTTCAGCCCTTCTACATAAAGAGCATTCTCAACAATAGTTTCATCATTGTTAATTAGGACTGTACCTATACCAGCAACCTTTGCAGAGGAGCTACCACCAAATCTAACTTTACCACCTTTTATTTTCTTAAGAGAATGAAACTTACTCAAGTCACTTGTCATATTGTAGGAGCAACCACTATCAACATACCATATGTCCTTCTCACTGCTAGCTAGAAAGGTCATTTTAACAACAAGTGCCTTAAGAGGAGTCTCTTGAACTTTTCTCTTCCAAACCTTGGTCACTTTAGCTCTTCTTTTAGGCTCAACATTATAAAATGAATCTGCATTGTAGCTGTTACAAAATCTAGATGTATGTCCAAAATTATTGCAGCTATAGAAAATCATATTGTACTTCCTAAACACATTTCTTTCATGCTGATAATAATTCTTGTATGGAACAACTCTACAATCAGTAGCTCTATGACCAAAGTAACAAGAAAAATAGTAGCCATAGAAAAAAGGTTTCTTTACCTTGTTAGGAGTAGGCTGATTACTTTCTAGTGGTGAAGTGCTTGATTCAAATTGCATGCCAATTCCACGTTTATCTTTGGTGGTTCTTTGAGTACCAAGAACATCATCTAATGTGATTTTGCCACTATTGAAAGATAGCTCTTCACTAGAGAGCATAGAATTTTTACCAATGTTCCTCATAGCAACAATTTCAGCTTCCAACTTGGCAATGTTATCTTCCTTTAATTGAATCTGATTTTCTAAATCTTCATGAATATTTTTGGCCTCCTCATTCAGAATTTTAATATCTACAAGCTTATTTTTAGCCTCTTTAAGAGACGTAAAAATCTTCAATTTTTCAACACTCTCAACTTGAAGAAGATCCACAAGACTCAAATTTTTCTTTTTCAATTTCTTAATCTCAGAAAGAGCTAAAATCAATTCAAGCTCAAGGTCAACTTCATCATCTTCATAATCTCCAATATCTTCAGAACTAGCATCATCAATAGCCATGAACATGACTTCACTTACCCTTGAATCACGCTCGCTGCTTGACAAATCATCACTGTCATTTTTTGAAAACAACACCTTCTTACCCTTTTTGAACTTCCAATTTTTCTTGGTAAACCTCCTAGATTTCCGGTGCTTGAATTCCTTTTTATCATTTCTATCCTCATCTTTATCAAATGGACACTTAGAGGAAAAATGACCAAGCTTACCATAGTTGAAATATTTCAGACCAGACTTGCTTCTATTTTTGTTAAAGCCCTTTTTCAACCTTCTAATGAGGTAAGCTAATTCCTCATTTAAGTCCTCATCCAAGTCTTCACTTAGATTGGTCTCTTTGTCCTTGCTTCTTTTTGAAGCCTTAAATGTAGATTCAATTTTAGAAGACCTTTCAACCGTAGTCCTCATTTCATATGCATTCAGGATGTCATGTAGCTTATCAATAGTTAGAGTGTCTAAATCAGACATTTCTTCAATAGTAGAGACTTTAGCATCAAGTCTCATGGGAAGAGATCGAAGAATCTTCTGAACTATATTCTTCTCTTCAACATTTTCACCTAGACCTCTTAAAGCATTGACAACTTCATCAACACATAGAAAATATGCAGCAATGTTTTCGCTGTCCTTCATTCGAAGACCTTCAAAGATAGCCCTTTGAGTCTATACCTTAGCTTTCCTGACTTTGTCATCACCTTGATATGCATTATGCAATTCATCCCAAATTTCTTTAGTTGTGTCATAGTGCATGACCTTTACAAACTCATCCTCAGTTAGACCACACAAAATTGCATTCATGGCCTTGACATTGTTCTCAAATTCCTTCTTATCATTAGCATCTACAGGAGGAGTAGCATGGATTTTATAGCCATTTATGAGACTGAGGTACACATCGCAGCCAAGAGACATAATATAGGTTTTCATACGAACACTCCAAAAAGAAAAGTTATTTCCATCAAAGTGAGGGGCACAGTTTGTAGCTAGACCTTCTAAGGCACTCATGATGGACACAAGGATCGAACTCTCAAGATTTTAAGCACGGGAAGAGAGTGACCAGCTCTGATACCAATTGAAAACACACAAAACTGAGAGGGCGAGGGGGTGAATTATTTTTTAACACAAACTTTTAAAACTTAGAGGCAGAAAACAAAGAGCACACTACAAAGAGGACATGACACACAGAATTATCTCATGGAAACCTAAGACAAAAAAAACCACAGCATCACTAAACCAATGGGCAACAACCCGTTACAACTGAGAGCTACAACTCTCCACAAGTTTTTACAAAAATAGGCTTCAACCTATCATTAAAAGGCTTCAACCTTATCAAAAGATAACTTGAACAAGATGAAAGACAAGAATAAAATCAATGTCCTTTTAGGAGAAGAAAGACTCTTAAGGTGACATAAGGCACGTCAAATTTGAGGCAATATTATGCACTTGGCTTGAGCTTTCAGTACAACTCCTTCACAACATCAACACAAACATCTTCCATGTAAATGGTGATATCCAAAGATTTCCAGTCTTGGTTACACAACCACTCCAACTACTGAATCTCAGTCGAACACCTCTTCTCAGCTGTAGTTGCAGGAATATTGATTCTGAGACTTTTTGACCACCAGCCTGATCACTAGAACTCACACTCTAGTCTGTCTCCTAACACCAGGACTCTCCTTCTTTCAAAACGTGACTATCAACATTAACTTTGGTTTTTTTAAAAAGGAAGTTGGACTGTATCTCAATATGTTTGAAGATTGCCAATCTCCAGCAAGCTTCAACACATGAAGAACTCCCTTCAGCTCGCATCTGAATCCACAAATACAAGAGAGAGCCTCCTATCGAGCACACACTCTTTTCATTTCAAATCAAATCATTGTTTCTGCCTTGTTTAACTGAGATTTTTCATCCCCAAATCTCACACTTTCGTTACTCCAAAACTGACTACAATTTTCAATTCTTATTGCCTATGCATTGCATGTTTTTTCATTTGCTATCTTTGACCTCTTTTGTTACACAGCATACACTCTTCTTCACATACATGTCTCACAGTTTTGAGTTACACCCTGTTCTACATGATACCGACAAAATTTTATTCATCTACAGAGCCATTTTATTTTTTTGAGCTTCTTAGATGAATGTGCACATATTTTTTGTTACACCTCTATGTATTCTTCCTTCCAACATATACATGGCACACACAGTCTTCACACCGATACTCCACTATAATCACAATCACATTACCTTCAAAAAAAATTTCCCAACTTTTTTTGTTCACTCCACAAATCATGTGCAGTAGAACAGCTAACGCATCACGACAGATAGCCTGAAAGTAAGTATTTTTTGTAACCGTTAATGCGATATCATCAACTGTGTAAATTCACCATTTTTTTCACAAGTATATCTATCGATGTTGTTACACGTGTTCACTACTCTATCAAAAATGGTACACATGATAATCATAGCTTCACTCCCTTTGAACATTACACTCTACCTTTGTGTTACTTACTTGCAGGAGGTGCTTTCCACTTGTGTCAACACACTGTGGTTCATAAAACTGAACAGTCGCTCAGGTTTTGTTTTTTCTTAATACTGAAAACTCTACAATCAATTACCACTCCCGCAACATGAAAGGCATCAAGTTTTGGCAATAAAAATAAAATCCTGACAGCCCACAGAGTAGTTTTATTTTATTGTTGCAGTCACATCTTACCTCCACTTGCCGACAGCCCTCAAAACACCTTATTCCAAACATTATCAGTGATGTCACATCAATACAGTGTACTCTACACACTTATAATCACCAATCAACGTATACAAGTTCACACTCAGTGAAGATGGTTAACTCATAGAAAGTCATCAATGATAGAAAACTAACAAAACAATCAAGATTTTTTTGACTTGTTTGGGAAGTTTGAGAGAAAAAGGCTGATTTGTGACTGGTGAAGGCTACTATCCTAAAGGTTGTTCAAGTGGATTGTGTTGGAGATTACTTAACCAGACTTGGTGGGTTGGTGAAACATGGTACATTGACCATGTTAAGGCATTCTAAGGTGTTGGAACAAGCCTAGAAGTCTTTCTTAGAGATTTGATAACTTGGAGGCTCTAGGTGCAATGGGAGAATCCTAGATAGTGCATCCTTGAATTGAGTTGGTTCCTTAAGGCTTTTCCATGGCCTTCCAAGTATTATGTGCCTGTAAGTCATTGGCATAACATCATAAAGTTTTTTTATTAATAATGAGAAATATTTTTACAACTCAGCTCATTAGGAGCACTGAGAGGAAAGAGTTGAGTAGTGAAAACCTTCGATATTGCCCCAAAAATAGAAGAGAAAGATTGTCATTAAATCTTAGAAACTTCCCATTATACATACAGGGTAATGCATGAGCAATTTATAGTCCACCCAATTTATAGTGCTATATAAATATACATGTTATATGCACATGTATTCAAATAAATTTGGTCCATTACAATATTTTGTATCTCCATCTAGTCCAATGAGCCAATTGGATCTTCCCTACCCTTGATTGTCTCAAGTATTGCCTCATGGTCTAACTCGCGAACCTTCCAAAAAGTTTTATTATGTGCTATTCCCCCATATCTGATCAAGTGGACATTTGATGCAATGATGAGGTTTGAATAATGAAGAATCTTTCTGTGTGTCTCCCAATCCTTGAACAACCACAACCTAGGGTTCTTCATAGCATACTGCCTAAGCCATGTACCAGTTACAACCACTGCTCCTATAGGGTATTCTAATTCTTCACCATCGATAACTGAGTGATTCAATTTATTTTTTTCCTCAACACAATGACAAAAATAGTAATCGGTCCCTTCTTCATTTTCTTCACCTGTGCAATAACAACAAAAACATGGCCTGTAATGATAAAAACATAATGAGAACATTAGTTTACTGAATATTTATGATAAAGTACTAAATTTGAGATTATTTGTCTATGGAAAATTTACCTAGTTGTACTAGATTAGATAAATTATCAAATTCAATGGATGATTCCATTTCTGTCAGTTGTAGTGATTCATGGGGATGATAGGAGGCAAGTGGGCTCAAAATACATGTATACCATTCGTCAACCCATTCCTTTGACTTACACCCATCCCAATCTTCATCTACACATGATGAACAAAAGAACGCCATATGTCGTGTGTGGATACTCCATGAACCTGCATTACAACTTATAAAAGAGTGTATCTCACTCTATCTTGTCAGTGTACAACAATCCTCATATGGTGAAATGTTAGTTTCATCCATCAACCAAAAAAATCTATGAATTGTAAACTCACCTTCATTACCTGGACCTATTGTAGCATTACACCACTAGACAATACATCTTGTATCTGAAAATGTTGCTTGCTCTTTGTACTTTACTTCTTCATGTGCTAAGGCTCTTTTAATGCATGCACCTGCACCATTGTACTCTCCCTTTCCATGACCAGCCTCTGTGAAATTCCATGTCTATTGAATTCCAATAATCTTATGCATCCTGCACAACCAATAAAACAACTAAAAAATCTTGAATTATGATGCACAATTATCTGGCCATATGATATGTTGATGATTTTTTATGCCCCTGTTATCCAAATGACCATAAAATAGTTGAAAGAAACTATGTACAAACTCTGTAGAATGTGAGCAATCATCGCTGATATAAAAATGATACTTCCTCAATATCTTCCTATTCTCCTATGTATTGTTCGGTGAATGCATGAATGCTATATCAACAAATATAGCAACTTGTTGAGAGCTGTAATAATTTTCTTGCACCTCATTCTGTCGTTGTAGTGTGTAGTTTTATGCAAAGTACACAATTGAAACAATGGTATCAAGTGGGAATGTTTCCTTGCACAACTTGAATTGCATATCCAACCATCGCGCTCTATGTTACAAGTAGTAGTTGTCGTTGCACCAAAAGATCGACCTGTTAATGCCTAATACAACCACTAGACTTATAGAAGATACAGGAGGCTGTTAAAACATGTCTCGAATCTCAAGGGGAGTGCTGACTATTTTTTCCAACAATCTCCCCCTCAACGTTACCCAAGGGGATTCAAACCTGTGACCAAGCTCTGATACCACTTGTTACAAGTAGTAGTTGTCGTTGCACCAAAAGATTGACCTATTAATGCCCGATACAACCACTAGACTTATAGAAGACACATGAGGCTGTTAAACCATGTCACGAATCCCGAGGGAGTGCTGACTATTTTTTCTAACACTCTATGTGTATGTCTTGTATACTCATAAATAATTTTTTTTACGAAAAATGTCCATGAACTGATACACTGGAATTTTTTCAATTACTAAATCACATCTTTTAGCCTCTTTTCCATCTTTTAGATTGTATGTCACGGTCTTATATTTTCCAAATTCCACTATTTCATTACCGATTGCATGTGTACTCTCCATATGTTGACAAACTGGCAAATTCACAAATCTCTGCAATCTATGCATGTACCAATCAAGCATGAGAGCTTGTAAAATTGTTGACCATCCACTCTTTCACATAAAATGGTAGATATTAATTCCCTTGAAGATCTAGTGAAGATCTAGTTGGGACATTTATGTTACAATCCTACAAAACATTGTTAGAGTGCAAATCTACACATATATTCCTATAAACTTCAAAATGGTTAGAAAATTCAATATGTACCCTACAACAACAAGTTGTGTGTGTGTGATTTATCTTCACATAAAAAGGTTTACACATTTCAAAATATCTCTGACTAATTTTAATTTGAGGATACATATGCATAAATTTTGCAAAGAATTGTGTCTGAGTTGAATCCAAAAAATGTTTTGGATGTGGAACACGAATTCGAATACCAATCCTCCTTACAATATCTCTTTGGTTAGGAGATACCTGTGTGTTATTCTTCTAAAATTCTTCAATCAAGGATTTCAAAGCTTCAACAATTGCTTTATCTTTTCACGATAGTCCACCAGAAAATTCCCATAACTCATTGCTATTTGGATCTTCCACTCTATGATGCCTTTCTAGGGCTCTCATTAGAGACTTTCTACTTATTTTCAATGTTTTTCTTGTCTTTCTAATGAGTTGAGATTTCTTCATTTGAGTGCTTACTATTGTTGATGTAAGTACATGTTGTGTGACATTACTATCTTTCGTGTGTGATGTAGAACCCACACTCTCATATGCAGTCATTAGATTCTTTACAATAGATTCTTCACTTGACTCATCCATCGTTCTTAGCCCAAGAATCTTCATGATGGGCCTAAATTTCATATTTATCATCATTTCAACAAATAGTTGACATCTTCCTGTCATGTTTAAATTCTCAAAAAATGATCTCCAAATACAATTAGCATTTCTTTGACAAGTACACTTGGGAATCTTGTTAGGCATTGCTTGGAAAATGTTATCATCAATATCAATCAAATATTTTGGCTTTCTATAAATAATTCTAGGAGCATCAAAAACATTATGTGTGAATTGCATACCATCTTGAGTACCTTCAACATGAGATGATGTTGTGCCTACACCTTGTGATGTAGATAATGGTGTGCCTTCAACATGATACAATTGTGTAGCTCCACTTTGGGATGTAGATAATGGTGTGCCTTCAACATGATACAATGGGGTGCATACACCTTGGGATGTAGACAATAGTGTGCCCACACTTTCAAAAGTAGACAATAGTGTGCTTTCAAAATGACACAATGGTGTGCCTCCAACATTGGATGATGATGTCTCTTCAACTTGGGAACTCATAGATGATGTGCCCGTATCTTCATAATTCAATTGTCTTGTTGCATGCAAGTTTCTCATTCATTGTCTTTTTGTTTCCAATTCCAATTCTCTCTTATTTTGTATTGATGTTTCATGTTCCTAATCCAAAGAAAAATCTTCTTCTATGGTATCCATTTTTTTTTCTTCATGAAGTTGTCTCATTTTTTCCCCTTTCTTCTCTTTGTCTCTTTCATGCTCTTCCAATGTTAAATTCTTTTCTTGTTTCCTCGACATGATGATGATTTCTACACATGAATTGATTACAATTTTAAAAATATAATATAAATCCATTACAATAAGTCAAATTATAATATAAATCTCTTACAATATGACAAATTATAATATAAATTTATTACAATTATATCAAATTATGTAGTGAACAAGTTTATATCATACCAATTATAAACCAAAAGACTCTTTAATCACATTTTACATGTAAAAAATTAAAAAAATTACCTCAATCAATAAATTTCGGTGAAGAATGATTGACTTCACAATTCGATATTGATTTTTAAACAAAAAGATGGTGCAAATTGATAGAATATGCTTCTTTGTCACTTTCAACACCATGAAAAGAGAATATTTGTCATAAAAATGCAGAAATCAAATAGTATACAGAAAAAGTGGGCCCCTTTCATGAGATCTTTGACATAAAAGACTATTTATTTTAGTCTTCTATAGCGTGAGCGTGCTATAGTGTGTGTGCCCTATGCAAAACCACAAAGTGTTATGCATACTCTTGCATAGCATGAGCAGGCTATAGCGCTTGCGCCTTATGAAAACCAAAGAGAGAGAGAGGGAGAGAGAGAGAGTGGATATATATATATATATATATATATATATAAGGGGGAGAGGGTGATGAGAGAGAGAGAGGGTGATAAGGAAGGGAGAGAGATAAGGGATATATATATATATAAGGGAGGGAGAGAGAGAGAGAGAGAGACTCTTGTCACCCTCTTTCAATCTTCTCTCTCAATCTCTTTCTCAGTCTCTCTCTCTCTTCCTCTCTCATCCCCTACCACTTTCTTACTCTTTCTCTCTCACTATTGAAATCTATGACTTAGATAGGGCACTCACGCTATAGCGTACACGCACTATAGAAGTCATAGATTTAAATAGCATGCTCGCACTATAGCATTAAAAAAAAGAAAATTTAATTTTTGATTAGTTTTAAATGATTTCTAGGGGGAGCACACAAAATTTTCATGTTTTCAGGATGTGTGCACTTCGTAAATTTATATAAAATTATACATTCATCAAAAAATTAGCATAAAAATCTGGGATAAACTAAGTGGTGTTAGCTAACTTCTCACTGGAGTAATTCAAAAAATTCAAAAAAAAAGTTTAACATTTTAGGGGGAGCACATCAAATGCTATGTTATATTTTTTCATAAAAGACATGACCACTTTTTGTGCTCCCCCTTTTTGAGGGCCTTAATCTGCACCATTTTTGAAATAAATTAGTAGTTTAAGAACTAGATTCAGAGTATTACAACTCTTATTCTTGTCGCATCTTAAAATTTTGAGTCTAACTATCTTCAATTTCTTGTTGAAGTTCAGATTTTTTTGATTTCAGGGAAAAAGTGGCATCTTATACCCCCTTTTTGGTCCCCCATCTTTGTGCACTTGCCCAGGAACTGTGCCGCAACACCAAAGAACAAAAGCCTAAACAATAGAGTAAACAACTAAAACATTAGGCAAAAGAGAAAAAATCCCCAACAGAGACAACACAAAGATAATATAGCCATGAAAATGATAGCTACATACACTTCATAAGGTCTTCAACCTGGATCATCATGAGTTGCATCTTCCCATCAGAGTTCTTGAGGTCCTCTAAGTCCTTACCCTCCTTGTCATTTTTGGAACCAGATTTTCTTGTACTAGCCCATGTACACTTTCTCGGCCCTGTGATATCATTCATCTCCTTAGCCTCTTTATCACCCTTCTCCTACACAATCATGTCAACCAGAATCTTGGCATGTTTAGTGTAGGCCCTGAGACTAACAAGGCATTGCTTACCAGTTTTTCTCACAACATCCTCTAAATTTTCCACTTTGTTATTCAACATATAGAGCTTGTCCTCAAAGTTCCCATCCATAGTTTTGTCTTCCTTCTCTTTAAGCCTATTTTCCATCTCACATACCTTGTCAACCATCAAATTAAGAGCCTCCACTCTCCCAACCACATCTTTCATTTTATCAAGGCACACAACAACAATTTTGTCCCCTAGACTGGTTTTCTTAATGATGTTAACCTCACAGCCCATCACCCGTAAATCCTTTTTGATATTTCCTATATCATCCATCATTTTACCAAGAGTGTAGGTAAAATCCACCTAGCAGCTCTTGTCTTTGGGTAAATCTCTTTGCCCACTATTTTCTTTTTCAATGTTCTCATTAACAGTGTTCTAATTCATCTTGGTTCCTATAAAATCTTTGTCGATACTATCCACAATATCATCCATGACTTGGTAGGCATTATGCAATTTATCCTTCTCCTTTTCTATAGGAATTTGGCCTTCTCCCAGATCTCCAATATCGACCTCCAACCTACCCTCTTCAACTATCTCCTCCCCTACATTTTCCCCAACACTCTTCTCTTGCTCCTGATTCTCTTCATACTCTAAGGAAAGAAAAATTATCCTCTTTAACTGATGCAGTCAAGGCTGGTGGATCCAATTAAGGCCTGACCGACCTTGCAGCAAAACCAATATGTAGTAGAAATACACAACAACAACAACAATAGATCCAAAATCAAATAGAAGTCTTTATTCATCAAATTACCGTTTACATGCAATGTATCGGGCTGTAAGGCCTTCTCGATTATGTCCAATTAAAATGCAAGTAATAGTCTACAAGATCTCACAGGATCCAAAACTTTTCCCCAATATTAGCATTCAGCTAGCCCAAGTCTATAACACACAGCACATTGGTAGGTGTATGCACCCTAAAATGGTCACCTAGACTTTGGGCCCCCATTTAGCATTTATCAAATCTCTAAATCAATATTTTAAAAAATCAGCATTTTATCAATAATATCAATTTCCTTGATCAAGTCCTATTTTGTCATTTTTTATTATTTTCCTTGGGCTAACCATTTTATCCTAAGCCTTTATTTAATTAAAAAGAATTTCCTCCCCTTTTATTTAAATAAAAAATCCCCACTTTTCCTCTTATCCTAAGTTGCAAAAATAAAGCATTATTCTTATTTTATAAAAAGAGAAAAAGTACTTTTTGTCTCATATGGACACTAAAGTCAACTCCTATTTTCCTATTGGAGGATATTTGTGCACAAGCATCAAGCCTCTATTTTTCTCTATCGTTGATTAAGTCTTTTGCTTCTTAATCTCGATTGTCCATTGATTCTCATTCTCTATAAAAGAAAAGCTCTCTTCTTCATTTTGCATACACTTGAATTTTATGCTATTGTTATGCTACAAATTTTCTAAGTCATCTTGAAGCTTTTGGAGACATTCTTGCATCAAATTTTGAAGATTTGGAGCATCATTGGCATTCATCTTGCATCTACATCACATTCTAGCTTGCATCATAGTTGCATCATCATGGTATCATTTCCTTTCATGTTTTAGATTAATCTCACATAGTTTAATTAGGAGGGATTGTAAGACTTGTACTTTCCTTTCATAGTCTAGTTTGCACTTTCCTTTCATAGATTAGATTTCCTTTCAAGCATTGCATTGTTATCATTTAGTTTATCTTGCATTTTCATTCTTAGTTTGCTTGCATTGCATTGCATTTCATTTTGACTTCATTGGAGATATTGGCACTCTTGCCCTTGTCTTCACTTGAATCTCTCATTGTGTGGTTGACTAGCAAGGTCATTAGCTTCATAGCTCTAGCTGAGAGCAATTTTACAATGTTGCAAATTCATACATAAAGAGCTATGGATCAATTTGTGAGGGCTCATTCTTGAGTTTCCTTGCATGTAAGGATTCATTGAAGTGTGGTCACTTTTTCACCATACATTTTTGGCGCCCACATTCACTTGAAGAGTTAAATGTTCCACTTTTGGACTCACTTTACATTTACTTGAAGAGTTAAGTGTTCCACCTTTAGTGCTTTAAATGCTTTTGATAGTGAATTACTTAATTTTATTTTTAGAAGGCCTGCTTAGGGACACACCACCTCAAGGGATGACCTTAACTCATGTGTTTCGGTGGAGTATAAATAGCAGGTGGTGAATCGAAAGACACCTCTCTTGGGAATTGAGTTTGATATCACTCTTGGTTGAGCCTCAAAGAACTTTATACCTTTGAGAAGTGAAGGAGGAGATTTGGGTTACCGTCTCCCCCCAGTTGTGTGATTTTAGATTCTTCTCATCTATAGATTTGGGCCTCACATACCTTGCGTATATCGAGTAATCCTCTTAGAAAGCCATGTGTATCCTTGTAGACAACTTGTTAAGGTGTTGTTGTGTTCTATGTGCCTGCTAAAACATTTTCAAGAACATACACAAGTAGAATCTTTAAGGAGTAGAATACTAAGTCACTATCTTTGTTCATGCGCAAGGTTGCTTTGTCCCTTGCCCATTGCTTGAAGACTATTTGCTTGAACTCCCTGGTTGATGTTCTATGTGCTTGATCATCATTTTGAAATCTTTTGAAAGATCTAATTGGAATATTGAAATTGAGTTCCGTCCTACTGTAGTGAGTTCTCCTTAGAAGCTTGGTCTTCCTTGGTCAGTCCAGGTCAGATCTTAGGTGCTATCATGTTGCTCAACATCTCAATGAACGTTACAGTATCAATTGCATAAGATGAATCTTAGTCTTCTTCTTTCTTCTCCATTTTCCATGTTCTTCTAAAGTATTCTATTCCCATGGGAAATTTTTCTTCCTCTTCTTCTTGATTCTTTTCCTCTTATTATCTAGTCTATTTTCTTCTATTTTGTCTCTTCCGTTGCTCCTATGCTTGATTCTTCTTCTTCTAGAACCATGAATCTCAAATATCTGGTTTTGGAACCTTTATTAAGAATAGATGATCTTGAGCTTATTGACATATTCAAAAAGTGTTGTTCCTCCAAAATTCTCATGAGTGACAAATTTATGACATAAATAAAAGAAAAATCAATTAAATCAGATGCCTTTGCTAGAATCATACTCATGATCTCATCCAAATATTCTTCATCTTCTAAATCTTCTCATCATTCCTCACATTCTAAATCTTATAACTATTCTTCTAAACATTATTCACATTCTTCATCTTCTAAATCTTATCACGATTCTTCTAAACAATATTCACATTCTTCATCTTCCAAATCTTATCATGACTCTTCTAAACATTATTCGAATTCTTCATTATCCAAATCCTTTTCCTACACTAAGTCTTCAATTTCCTCTTCTTCATGATCTCATTCTTCTTCTACTTCTTCAAAGAGTCTTACTTCTCTTCACAAGACATATCATAATGAGCAATGTGATAGTCCTTATTATACCTCTTCCATGAAGAGTGACGCACCCACCTATGATGACTATGATGATTGTGATGATGGAAAATGTAGTGATACCTATGACACCTCTATTCCTAAGAGTCCTCCTAGTTGTGTCATTGTGCTTACTGGAAATGGGTCCTCATATTGGAAAGATCGTGATGTTGATCTGTATGATTCAGATTTTGAAAGAAACTTTGATGAGTTTTGTGAACAATACCTTGATTATAATCCAACTACTACTGTTAAGGAATATAAAATGCACCGTGCTGATTTGAAACATAAATATTATAAGAATCCTTCCTCTAGGAACTCTCATGCTAAAAATAAAGATTGCACTCTCAAGAAAGATCATGTTAATGCTAAACCTTTGTCTTGTGATGGTTCCCTTCCATCCCCTACTTCCTCCAATACTTATACATTTCCTAAAGCTTCCAATTCTTCCAAATCTTTCACAAATTCTTCATCCAACAAAGATCCTAATGTTTTTCATGTGGTTCCCTATAGCTATCCTCAAGGGCTACCTCTTAAAGAAACTCAAGCTAACATTCACTTGGCTGAAAATACTTTCAATAATGTCGAACCTAAAGAGCCTAAGCCTTTATGTGCTATAATTCCTACTTCATCTAGTCCTTCACTATCTCCTCCAAAGTCTTCCATACAAATCCAACCTACTTCCTTGTCCTTAGAAGTGGCTCCATGTCAAGAGGACTCTAAAAATGATAAAGAAAAGAACATAAAGAAAGATCAAGATCAAGAACCCTCCATGTCATCCAATCCTATTCATAATATCTCTCATTCATTTCATGGTTCTTTCAATCCTTTACGCCCTTCCTCATCTATTCCACCATGTCTTAAATCTTCTCCTAAGCAAGATCAAGCTACTACTTACATCACTGAGCTTATCAAAAATAAAAATAACCTTACTACACTTACACCTTCTGAAGATGATACTTCCATTAAGGTTATTGAAAATAGTGCTACTACTTCCAATGTTGAGCCTATTGAAGATCCAAAAAAAAATGACGTGCTTATGCTATCCAAAGCTACTTGTCAAGATCAAAGTCTTCCATCTTCTTGTTCTACCACTCCATGTTCACTTTCATTGTCTACCCTTCCTGAGTCTTTGCAAGCTCTGAATAATCCTATCAAAGAAGTTGCTCCTATTCAAGATGTTCATGATCCTATTGAAAATTCTAATGCTCACTCTAAAGATGCTGATGTCCTTGGTTGTCATATAGATGTTGATGAATTGGTTAATTATCCTTTTGCATCTTCCACATCCATCCTTGGACTTCCTCCACCAATACCAAAGGCTTCATGTCTTCCTTCCATCTTGGGCCCTTACATTCCTTCACTTTCCCTTCCTAATTCTCCTAATTAGTCATCCATCTTAGGTCCTTACATCCCTCCATCTCCTATCTTTCCTCAAGATCAACATAGATACATACCCTTGAATCTTTTTCATCCATCCATCCATCTAAACCAGTCATATCCTACTCCTTCTTCCACAAGTCCCAAGTCTTTTGGAAGTAACTTGAATGTTCAATACAAGAAAAAGAAGTAATACAAGAATCTATCAAAAAAACAAAATCACCATGTCTCCTCTAATCGACATGGAGGCATAAAGTCAAAAGAGATATCTAAGAAGAAAACTACAAGACAAGTATGGGTTCCAAAATCCATCATTGAAGATATCCTCTCTAGATCATCAAAAAGAAATGAAAAGCCTAAGGCTATATGGATTCCAAAGTCTCTCTTAAGAGAGTCTAATATTGAACAAAAAGTGAAGTTGACATTCAAGCTTCCAAAGGCTTCCACTTCATCTTCTTCCAAAAACATTCTTTAATTCCATGCGCCTAAACTGCAACCTCTGCTAAACATTCACCATATTCCTTCTCATATTCCTTCATTCACATTTCCTCCATCTTCTCGCCACCCTTCAAGGTGTGTGTTGACGTTGATCTTGCCTTCCTTCCCATCTACCCTTTCACAATCCTTCCATTTATTATTCTTCTACCTTCTATCCTTTTTCCTCATTTGCCTATTCCTCCTATCTTCCAACCTCACTTTACATAAAACCTTATCCTCCATTTTTCTCTTCCATCTTCCTTTCCCTATCAGCATCTTTTTGCATATCATTTTGAATCCTTGGCACATCATGATTTTATCCTTTCAAGGAGCATTATCTAAAAAGCTTGCCTTCTTCCAAAAAATAAAATTTTTTAAAAATAGAAAAAAATGAAAAAATTGAAAATGTGCCTTGGTGAAAACTTGGAAATAGGCGCCTTGGTAGCAAAAGTAAAGATAAATAAATTCATCTTATGGTGAAAACCACTCCCTTGTGGCACCTTGGATAAGTACCATGATGAAAATCTAGCAATCAAGCATCATGCGTAGTTCTTCTACATACTTCATCCATTCCATCTTCTCTCTTTGATCTTGACAATGTTGACCTATACAGACATTTGGCTATCTTGTGAGCTATCTTACAATGATCTTGCTTTCATTCCATTCATGTTTAGCCTTCATATTTATTTTCCTCCATTCATTCTATCCTTTCGCTATAATTTTCCTCTTTGGTCTTGATCTAATAAAAAATAGTAAAACACGGTGCTATGAAGTCTCTTGACATGTCTAGTCCTGTGGACTGCATCATTTCCTTCTTTTGCATTACGCTTTTGTGACTTATCCTATGCTAGCCTTTCATTTCTTGTCCAAATTCACTTTACATGATAATTTTTCCCTAGCTTGGGTACTCTTGAGGAGTTTTCCCTTGAGGATTTCTTCCCTTCATTCTCCTTCATTCTCTTGTCTTCCATCTCATTCACCAGCTTGCTCATCCATCTTGTCCCTCACCTTGCTAGACATTGGGACTACATGATGTGATCTTGCTTGGGAGTTTGATGCCCGTTCTGTCAGGGGGCATCCTTTGTATATATCTTATTGGTCCTGAAAAAATACCAAAAAAATTCATATATGATGCTGAAAATTTTCTAAAAAGCATATAATGTCCTGAAAAAATGATCATCTTAGTGAAAATCTAATAATAGACGCTTTGATGTATCTCCAAAAAATATATATATTACAAAAAAATACCAAAAAAAAATCAGAAAAAATAAAAAATTCAAACAAATAGAAAAAGTGCCTTGGTGAAAACTTGGAAACAGGCACCTTGGTAGAAAAAAATACCAAAAAATTGAAAAAAATAAAAAAATCTCCAAGTGGTGAAAACTTGGAAATAGGTGCTACTTGAGGCCTTTGCACCTTTGTCTTTTAGCATGCATCCTCGACTCTTAGCCTTTCTCCATCATGTCTTGACCTTGTTGCCTTGGTTTGGAATTGGTCTTTGTCTTTGTCTAGGGGGCATCACTATGTTAGCTTTGGTCTCTAGGATGTGCTAGTCTTTAGGACATCTTGCAAATGGTGTTTTTCAACACCACCCAAATTGTGTTTTTCAACACTTTCATAGCGTTGAGTGTTTCTCAACACTTATCAAATGTCTTAACCACCAGTCTAAGTATGATGTGATATTTCTCACTAAGCAAATTTGATGCTCGAAGTTTGACTCTATGACCAACACACACACACACTTAAATGCTCGATTCGTTGAGACTTGTTTGGCTTTGTTTTCTTTAAGTGCTGTCTATGAAGATTTCTTTGATGAGTGGTCTCTCCCTGAGAAGTTTTTGATGATGCATAGCTAGAAGATTGAGGGTATGAGAACATGTTTTATTTCTTTATCTGCTTGTGGGTATATTTCATTGATCCTAACTGTCATGAGCATTTATGCTAGTCTTACTTGACACTAGGGATTGACAAGGTATTATCCTTGACTATTTTGCAAGTGCATACTTATAGTCATCTTGACTTCCTTGTGTCTTGATGTGAGTATAATCTTGCCATATCAAACTAAGGGAACCTCACTGCACTAGTCATCTTGACGCTACCAATAAGGCTCAATGATCATAATTAGATGTCTATAAGCATTGTGACCTTGCAAGTCAACCACTTTTCATAGTAGCTTGAATTTTTAGGGTCATGTTAGATTAGTTATGCATCTTGCATATGGAGAGAGCTCTTCTTTTATCTTTTGTGAACTAGTCGGTCAACTGCACTCACCTTTCCTTTTCTTGATCATGTCTTTCGCTTCTTGTCTATAGCATTTTGACTTTTTGACCTAATTTTCAAAACACCTCAGAATTGCACAAAAATTGCACCCCTAGCTAAGTTTAGTGTCCTGGATCTATTTTCGGGCTCGAAATTGAAATTCGAGTTAATCTTGATAGTCAAAATCAGATTTCAAAATTTTCACCCTCTTCTGCACAATTGGCTGACCATTTGAGGCCTCATCCTTCGATCTTTGTTGGGACATCTTCATTTCTTCACCCCCATCTCTTTCAAACTCCTAGTCTATCATTCATTATCACTCACTTCATTTCTCTAAGGTTTGACTTAATTTTTATCCTATATCTTTCCCAGTAAAACCTAGTCAACCTAGGGCATGTTTTCACTGCTTGATGGTTATCTTGTTATCCTCATCTTCGATTATGATTTCTAGTGCTTTGATCAAGTTTATCAATTTCTTGTTCTCCTCTACCTAATTTTAATTTCAATTCTAAGGGGGTAGTACCTATTAGCTTTAATCTTTGATTCAGCTTTATCATTCAGCTCAGCTTGAGATTCTTATTTGGAGACTTGATTATCACCTAGCAGCAACGGTGGTGATTTCATCTTTTGATTTTTATCTCCTATTTTTTAGACTTGATTATTACCTAGCAGCGACGGTGATAGTTTTGTCTAAGACTTGATTTGCACCTAGCAGTGATGGTGTTGGTCTTATCTTTCAGCTTTTACTTATTTTTGTCCTAATGTGTTCCCAAAATGAACACACATCTAGGTTGTTTTGTGATCCCAGATTGATCTCACATTTCAATTCTTCTTTGACTGCATGTGTTCCTGAAATGATCACACATTAGTCAAAGAGGGGCAAATGTATGCACCCTAAAATGGTCACCTAGACTTTGGGCCCCCATTCAGCAATTTATCAAATCCCTGAATCAATATTTAAAAAAATCAGCATTTTATGAATAATATCAATTTCCTTGATCAAGTCCTATTTTATCATTTTCAATTATTTTCCTTGGGCTAACCATTTTATCCTAAGCCTTTATTTAATTAAAAATAATTTCCTCCCCTTTTATTTAAATAAAAAATCCCCACTTTTCCTCTTATCCTAAGTTGCACAAATAAAGTATCATTCTTATTTTATAAAAAGAGAAAAAGTACTTTTTGTCTCATATGGACACTAAAGTCAACTCCTATTTTCCTATTGGAGGATATTTGTGCACAAGGATCAAGCTTCTATTTTTCTCCATCGTTGATTAAGTCTTTTGCCTCTTAATCTCGATCATCCATTGATTCTCATTCTCTATAAAAGAAGAGCTCTCTTCTTCATTTTGCATACACTTGAATTTTATGTTACTGTTATGCTACAAGTTTTCTAAGTCATCTTGAAGCTTCTGGAGACATTCTTAATTCAAGATTTGAAGATTTGGAGCATCATTGGCATTCATCTTGCATCTACATCACATCCTAGCTTGCATCATAGTTGCATCATCATGGTATCATTTCCTTTCATGTTTTAGATTAATCTCACATAGTTTAATTAAGAGGGATTGTAAGACTTGTACTTTCCTTTCATAGTCTATTTTGCACTTTCCTTTCATAGATTAGATTTCCTTTCAAGCATTGCATTGTTATCATTTAGTTTAGCTTGCATTTTCATTCTTAGTTTGCTTGCATTTCATTTTGACTTCATTGGAGATATTGGCACTCTTTCCCTTGTCTTCACTTGAATCTCTCATTGTGTGGTTGACTAGCAAGGTCATTAGCTTCATAGCTCCAGCTGAGAGTAATTTTACAATCTTGCAACTCCATACATAGAGAGCTATGGATCGATTTGTGAGGGCTCATTCTTGAGTTTCCTTGCATGTAAGGATTCATAGAAGTGTGGTCACTTTTTCACCATACAGTAGGCACCCAGGAAAGATCTAAACTTGTATTCTAACTTCCAAGCAATCTTCCTGTTCCTAAGCTCATAGGCTACTAACCTCCCTTCCAACTATCTCCCCCTTAAAAAACTACCCAAGCATCCTATAAATACTGATTCCCAGCCACAAGTTGGCTGATGAAATAATAAACCCTTACAAACAAATATTAAATGCTAAAACATCACTCGGCTCTCACATAGCCTTAAAAAAATAAATAAACTCTCAAAGATGGCCCCAAATGGTCATCAGATCTGCATAAAGAATGCAACACACCAGATCTAGGTCCCCACATGTCTAATGGTCAATCTATAACTCAAGGAGCGTGACCCACATTAAATGCACAGTCAACCAAGCCAATCTTCCAAACAATCCAGTTGGTAAGCAAGAACACCAAGCAATAGAAGTAATAAATGTGCACCAGTTGACCGACCAGGCCAAGCATGACCGAGCAATGCAATTATTGCTGAGCGCTGGTGGACCGACACCTTAAGTCACCGAGCATTCTTCAAAGACCGAGCACCCCGGTAACCACATAAACTGAGAAACTATTGCCCAAAAGTTTTCCTGTTGTTCATTTTTGGCCACGGTCCTATTTTCCAAAAAAAAATGCTCAGGTGTTGAAAGTCCAATGTGTTTTCTTCCTTTTGGCCTAAAAACCCTCAGTGTGTTTTTGACCTTCACTCTGAAGCCCAGGATGTTTTCGACCTTCAAGCAAAAACCTCGGTTGTTTTCAGCCTTTCGCGCTTTGCACTTCTTCAGCGTCAGATTTCTTCTTAAAATGGTCAGTGTCGAAAACTCTCTGTGTTTTTGACCTCTAGTTTGAAAAAAAACCTTCTGTGTTTTTTATCCTAAGCACGCAACTCCGATCAGTGTGGTCCCGGTGAGACTTCCCAGCAGAGATCATGCGACAACCGTCCGATGAGATCCCAATGGTCACGGTAAAGTTCTAAGTGACAAGCGGTCAGCAGTCAGGCAGCAACGGTTTCATGTTGGTCGCATGATCGCATGGGATATTTCGATCCCATGCGCCCATGCGACTAATCGTCAATGGTTTGTGGTTGTGTGGCTAAGGTTTTTGCATGGTCACTAGATGTGACCCGGGGTTAAGAAAGGATCAAGCGGTTTAGCGACTAAGGAAAAAGTGAACCCAGGGTTATTCTTGTAGTTAACTCCAGGCGGTAATCGGTGGTGAACCTGAGGTGGCGGTCAGTGGCTGACGTCTTATAGTTGGTTGCATGATCGCATGGGCTCTTTCGAGCCCATGCGACCATGCGACAAACCGTCAACGGTTTTGGTGGTGCTGCTAGCGGTCATCAAGGAACATCTTACAGTTGGTCGCATGATCGCATGGGCTCTTTCGAGCCCATGCGACCATGCGACAAGCCATTAGCGGTTGCGGTGGGGTTCAGACTTCGACAGTCGGTGTAGAGTTTCATGTTGGTCACATGATCGCATGTAGCTTCCTAGCCGCATGCGACCATGCAACAAGCCTCATGTTCGGTCAGTAGGGACTTTGACTTTGGTAGCTGCAAGTGGTGGATCTTGTGGGCCAGGTGTCCTGTGTGGCAAAGCGGTGGCAGTTTCTAAGAGCTTGTCACATGATCACATAAAAGCTTTTTAGCTCATGCGATCATGTGACCATTGCTATGTCAAGGCAGTGTGGCCTATTTTTCGTGGGGCTTTCTTCTAAGGATAATGTGTGAAGCGGCAGGGTAGCTCAGAATTGAATTTTTGAGGACAGTTGTAGGTTGCGGAGTTGACGAAGGAGGTCTGGCTAGCTATCAGGGATCATTTCTTGTCTCTACAGGGTACCAATCAGTGCATTCATGGCGAGGGTTGTTGGGTCCAGGTTGTTGTGTCTACAAGAAGGATCAGTACAAGCATGGGCACGCAAGGGGAGAAATGTCTGATCTGTTGTGATATTTTTAGGATGAACATTTATGATCAGAAGTGACTGGTTTTAGGGTTGATTATTTTATGCAGATATTTGTAACCCTAATTCATTTATTTTGATTCCTGCTTGTGTGCAGAGTGGTATATAGTGTTTTTTTGGAGCCTGTAGTGCTCAGAATCCAGTAGTTGTAAAAAGAAAGTTTCTTTCTCAGAGAGCAATTTGTGGCAATTTTCCTGCCCTTTAGCTTTCTACAATTGTAATTTTCATTGATTGTTCAGATATTGCAAAGCATTCTGTGACATTTTTCCTATCCTCATGTCTTCTTATGTGAATTATCTCTTATTGGATCAAAGTGTATGCATGTTTTCAATGATATCTTAGTTTCCCTAATTCCTCTTACTTTCTATAACTATGTGTGTTATTGTGTTTGATCTAATTTAGATGTTTTGTGGGTATATTTCAGCCCCTAACAGTCTTGTCTCAATCCTACACCGAGTTATAGGAGTGAATGTTTGTTTGCAAGTCATGGATTGATGTCTAATCCTGAGAGTCTTGTTGTTGTGAAAGAATCTTTCTCTTTCCTTGAACATGCTCTTTTGTTTGTAGACCCTTCCATGAAACACTTATGCAAGCCTATTCAGTAAGTTGTGATCTCCCAGAACTAAGCCTCTCACTGGTTTTATTCCTCTATACTGAGATCCAAACCCTAGTTTCGGTGCATCACCTAGTAGGTAGATTTGTTTTCCTGTTATTTCCCTTTCATGCATTCCTTATAACCCTTTCCCCTCAAAGTTTACTTTCCTGTCTAAGAGAAAATTAGGGTGATAATCCAAGAGGAACCAGCCTAGAATCTGGAGGTCTCATCTCGGTTAGCAAAAGGTCCCACAACCTTGAGATGATTTCCATGTTATACTGGATTATCAAGACTACGAGAGCTTGAGATCAGAGGCACAAATTTAGTGTATTACAGTAACCAGTCTCCCAAACTGAGCAAGAACTCCACCAAACCAAGATCAAAACTATCAATCTACCTTCAAAGAAAAACATATTTTTGGTTGATACAGGATTTCCAAGAATCTTAGGATGCTCCTGTATCAGACACCCCAGGTAAGAAATATTTTCTCATAAGGAAATCAAGACTACCTCAAGGGAATCAGAACAGGTATGCCAAATATATTCTTCACCCATATCTCTTATTGTCCTTCATCCCAAGTAGTTTTCACATCATTCACTATCTCATGCAGAAAGTCTTTATGCTTTCCACTTTGTTTACCCTTCTGGTCGACAACTAATAGCAACCACCTCTGACCACTACCGATCACCTCAGTGCCTTGGTAAGGTTCATCCTCCCCAGACTCCTCAATCAACTCAGTATCATCTGCATCTCTCTATGTCACAAATGTCACCATCTTCTTAACCATCTCTACCAGCAAAACCATCAGCTTCTTGATCTCAACAAACTCTTCAGAGATATCCTTTTCCCTCTCCTTCAAACTAGACTTAACACAAATAGGTTCATCAACTCTCTTCTCCCGAGGTTTTTCATAAGGACAACACCTAATAACTCCACATCCCTTAACTCCTATCTCTTGTAAAGGTATCAATTTATGTCGACCTCCTTCATGCCTAACCACATAGGTGTTAGCACGACCATCAAACAAAACATTTCTGTCAAATTGCCAAGGTAAGATCCAATCTGAAACTTAACCAAGAATTGTTCTTCAAATCTAACCTTAGAAACATCTTGTATCTAACTAATCTGATAAGGACTAGGATGGTTCCTTCTTTCCAAATTCAATTTAGTAACCATTTCATCTGAAATAAATTTTTCAGAACTGCCACCATCAACTATGACATTACATACCTTATCCTTGCACTTACATCTGGTTCTAAACAAATTCCTTCTTTGCACCGGTTCATGGACACATGCAGCTAATCTCCTAGTGATAAGACATTCACCCTTCTCTGGAACATTCTCAATGTCTTCTTTAGCAGCTAATGCAACTCTTTTCTCAGGACACTGCCAACTTCTATGACCATCTTCACCACAGTTATAACAAGTGCCAGTGAACTCATTCTTCCACCTTCCTCTCTGTCCAACATTATTAGTAACTTGACCACTGCTAGATCCCACATCAGACTTAGGATTCTCTGTCACATTACTCTCAGCAAATGTCTCACCAATTTTACCACCTCGGTTCCTATTGTTATGTTTTCCTTCATACTTCTTATTCAGCTTCTCTTCAATCTTTAATGTCATCTGATAAGCATCACTAATTTTTGTCATCCACACGATAAGTAACTCTTCTTGAATACTAGGTCTCAAACCATAGACATACATAGCAACCTTCTCTTTATCAGCTTTAGAATGACCAGTCCTAATCAAGATTCTATAAAACTCCTTAGTATACTCGTATACCGATTTGTTACTCTGCTTCAAAGATTACATCTTCTTAAACATGTCCAATTCATAATCCACCGGAATAAAAATTTTCTTCAACTTGTCAACCATTTGGTTCCACTTAGTGATCTTCTCTTTTCCTCTTCTACCTTTTTCCAACTGAACTTCTCTCCACCAGATATTTGCATGACCTTTCAACTTAGTCTTTGCAAATCTAACCCTATCAGGATCTTCTATTTCTTCATACTCAAAGTATTCATCAATCTCATTGATCCAATCAATCAATTCTTCTAGCCTAAGGCTTCCAGAAAATGTAGAAAATTCAATCCTAGGTCTTTTCCCAATCTTAGACATAGCTTTCAAAATTTGATTCTCCTCAGAATCTCTAGCTTCCTCGACAACTTCTTCAAAATGATCTTCCTTAGATTCATCATCACTATCTTCTTTCAAGGTAGGCTTCTTCTTTCTCAACTCCTCTTGTAGGTCTTGCACTTGTTTCTGCAAATCCCTAAAATCATCAAGATAGAATTCACTAGAAGCTTCCTCTTCTTCAGAGATCTCACGGTTTCTCCTCGGAGGCATCTTCAAATCAAGATCTACACATAAACATGCAAGATCCACTCAACTCCAATAGGAACAAACTTCACTCTGATACCACCTGATGCAGTCAAGGCTAGTGGATCCAATTAAGGACTAACCAACCTTGTAGCCAAACCAATATGTAGTGAAAATACACAACAACAACAGATCTGAAATCAAACAAAAGTCTTTATTCATAAAATTACCGATTACATGCAATGTGTTGGGCTGTAAGGCCTTCTCGATTATGGCCAATTACAATGCAAGTAACAGTCTACAAGATCTCGTAGGATCCAAAACTTTTCCCCAACATCAGCATTCAGCTAGCCTGGGTCTGTAACACACATCACACTGGTAGGTAGCCAGGAAAGATCTAAACTTGTACTCCAACTTCCAAGCAATCTTCTTGTTCCTAAGATCACATGATACTAACCTCCCTTCCAACTATCTCCCCCTTAAACAACTACCCAAGCATCCTATAAATACTAATTCCTAGCCACAAGTTGGCTGATGAAACAATAAACCCTTACAAACAAATATTAAATGCTAAAACATTAATCGACTCTCACATAGCCTTACAAAAATAAATAAACTCTCAAAGATGGCCCCAACCGGTCATCAAATCCACATAGAAGAATGCAGCACGCTAGATCTAGGTCCCCACATGTTCAACGGTCAATCCATAACTCGAGGAGCATGACCCAAATTAAATGCACCAGTCGCCCAAGCTGATCTATCCAAATAATATAGTCGGTAAGCAAGAACCGAGAAACAAAAGAAATAACCGAGCACCGGTCAACCAACCAGGCCAAGCATGACCGAGCAACTCAATTATCGCCGAGTGCTAGTGGACCGATGCCTTCAGTCATCGAGCGTTCTTCAAAGACTGAGCACCTCGGTAACCACATAAACCGAGTAACCAGTCTCCCAAATCGAGCAAGAACTCCACCAAACCAAGATCAAAACTATCAATCTACCTTCAAAGACAAACATGTTTTTGGTTGATACAAGATTTCCAAGAATCCTAGGATGCTCCTACATCATTAACACCCTTTTTTATTATTCTTGGCACTAGTACTTTCACATTTTTTCCTCTTGTTCCCATGTTTCCCCTTTTCCTCCTCAAAACCCTCATCTTCAGTGCCTTTCTCATTGTCAGAGTCCTCGACAAAATCTCTTTTAGCATTATTCTTAGAAGATGACCCTTTAAACATGGCCACAAAGCTTTCCTCCTCCTCATCCTCTATTTCCTCCCCATCCATATCCTCCTCATTTCCCTATGTATCTTCATCATCCCTGGTATGACTCTTCAAAAAAGGTTTCTCCACTTCTTCTTTTTTTAGGGGATCGTACACTAGAACCATAAGGCCCTGATGAGAGGCATGGTCTCCTTTAGGATCCTTCTGAAGACTAATAATGGTGGAATCCAATGAACTCAACAAATAAAAAGGAAGACTAATCTTCACATTGTGCCTAAAGTGGTTTAAAAACATAAAATGATGCCCATAAGATTTGGTAAATCTACCATTGAGCATGATATAGTTGATAATAGAAAATAACACATACCTCCACGGTTGAGAAATGCGCTTAGGGCTATAGTAGGAAGTATCCTCCTTCACCAGTCTCAACTTTTCCATCTCAGTAACATGGAACTTCTCAAGCGCTTTGTCAGAGATGCTTCTATCTCTACAAAACTTTAAACCCTCCATACTCATGCCAGTGGCATATGCTATGATTTCCTCTGTGACCTCCATTAACTGATTACCCATAAGAACCATGCCATTCTTCCAGGTTTTTCAAAACTTCTTGGACATAGTAGGGTTTCTATCATGAAACCTCTCCATGAAGGTTGCCATCCCATGTTTCTTCAAAATATCCCACACCTCCTTATTCTATTTCCATTCCTCGTGGTTCACTGGTTCAAATCTCTTCTTACTACCTTCCTTATTATCTCTTTAAAAACCCTTCATAGTATCACTATAAAAACTCAGAATATTATCGTAAATAAAATTGGCGACTCTAAACTTAGCAAAAATGACCCAAAATCTATGCCAAATCAGAAGCATCATCACTAAGTTGTACTTCTCACAAGGAAATAAATAATGAAACCTCACCTTGTAATCAATAAACATGATTAAACAAACTATTAAGAACACTTTCTAGCTGCTCCATAAGTAGTCACTATCTATTAATGATATCACCTCCAAAGGAAAATCACTCACATCATCCCATGTCGTCATCTTCTCCAACTTGCAAGCCACGTTGGCAACCCAATCAATGATAGCATTTATTTCTCTAACGTTATGTGTGATGACACATTCTTCAAACGAGATGATTAGGATTTGAGATCTTTGCATAAAATTATGAATAGTCCATGAGGGAATTGAGTTCTTATTTAAACATTTTATAATGTTTAAGGAGTCACCTTCAACCCAAAGTTTCCTACAACCCTTCTCCTTAGCCAAAATTAAGCCATAGAGGGCCGCATTAGCCTCTACAACATGATTATTCTGGGAACCAAGAGGAATGGCTCTAAGACCTTTGCAAACACCATTCTCATCTCTTAACACTATACCACAACCAGCCACCCCTGAGTTCCCTTTCGAAGCACCATCGAAGTTAACCTTCATCCACCCATTAGGAGGGCAATCCCATCTAGCATCATTTATCAAGGATTATTTCTTACAATGATTCAGGTTTCCTTTAATCTTCCACTTATCAAAGAAAATAGAGTCCTCCCTATTAGAAGGTTCAAACATGTTCCCCTTAAGATAAAGATTCTCAAGCATAGCTCTTTGATCTTATGGAAAATCACCTTCTCATTGGAAACCTTATTTCTAAAAATTCTATCTTTCCTTTCTTTCCAAACCCCCCAGCAAATATAGGGTAAAATGAAATTCCAAACATAAATCACAGTTTCATTCCTTGAAGGAGGAATCCAAGAAGTGAACAGGCTCTGTAAATCCTTTGGGAAAATCCAATCCACATTTAGAAGATTTAAGCATTTTTCCCAAATCTTGCGGACATAAGGGCAATGGATGGATATATGGTTAATAGTTTTCTCATCCTAATTGCATAAGTAACAAATATTAGCCATAGTCACTCCTCTTCTTCTCAAATTATTAGAAGCGAGGATCTTATTTTGGAGCATAATCCAAAAGAAAACATTGATTTTTGGAGTTAGGCCTTTAATCCAAGCTCTAGCCCAACAAGGCTTGGTTTGATACTAAAAATATTGATGATACAAAGAAGATATTAAGAAATTACCATTACTATTATACCTCCAAATAAGGCTATCCTCTTCCTCAATCAAAGTCCAGGAATTCATGGATTTATTGAGCTATCCAAGAGATTGATGGATAACAGAAAGGTCAACCCAATAGTGTTTGTCCCAATAATAGTGTTTGTGCACTAGTCCTAAAAGACCTTCCATTTAGGGATTTCCTTCAGGGGAGTATCCATCAGCCAAGCCTCGTCCCATAAATGAGTAGTCCTTCCATTCCCCACTTTCCATTTAATACCTTTTCTGATGATCTCCTTATTTCTTATGACATTCCTCCATATAAAGGATCCCCCAGGGATGGTGTCATTATTAAGAAAGCTTTAAAGAGTGGGATTCTCCTTATTTTACTTATTCTTCCATATGGAAGTCCATTCCCCATTCGAATTGTAGAATCTCCAAATCAGCTTGGTAATAAGATGATCATTAAGGCTTCAAATTCTCTGTAGCCCTAAACCCCCTTTATCCAAAGGCCTGCACACTTTATCCCAAGCAATAAGAGCTATCCTTTTCTTTTTTTCCATACCAGTCCAAAGAAAACTTTTCTGGATTTTCTCATACTTTACTGGAATTTTGTAAATACTAAGGGCATAAAGAGGAAGGCTTTAAAGGGTAGATCTAATAATCTAAATCTTACCCACATTAATCAACAAAGTACCCTTCCATTTGGTTATCTTTTTGTGAAATCTATCCACCAGAGAACTCCAAAAAGAATCAGGAGGCTCCAGACAAAGAGGAAGACCCAGGTAAGTGCTAGGCATAGGCTCCATCTTACACCCTAGGATCTTTGTGATTCTAAATTATCTTCTTTCAGGAACATTGAAGAAGAAGACCAAACTTTTTCCCCATTTAAGGAGTTGTCCCGAAGCTGACCCATAACTTTCCAGGGCCTTCTTAATATTAATAGCATTTTTAACTAAAGATTCCCCTAAAACAACAGAGTCATCACAAACTGCTGGTGAGAACAAACATGAATTTTTGAGGAATGATTCAATCCCTTAAAATCCCCAGTCTGGACCATTCTCTCAATAAATATTCCCAAAAATTCGGCCATAATAATGAAGAGGATAGGAGATAAAGGGTTCCCCTTCCTCAAACCCCTGGAGGATTTTAAAAAAGGGGTGGGAGAGCCATTAACCAAGACCAAGAAAGAAGCAGAAGAAATGAACTGATAAATAAGATTGATACTTATTTGATTAAAACCATAAGCCTTAAGAACCTTCTTCAAAAAATCCCAGTCAACCCTGTCATAGGCTTTGG
Source organism: Chamaecyparis obtusa (assembly GCA_027943335.1). Taxonomy (NCBI): domain Eukaryota; kingdom Viridiplantae; phylum Streptophyta; class Pinopsida; order Cupressales; family Cupressaceae; genus Chamaecyparis; species Chamaecyparis obtusa. Next base: position 663,754 of record BSBK01003473.1, on the reverse strand, counting down.
ATAAGTCAAGTTTCAAAATGGAGCCTTCCTTTTTGGACATAACCAGAGAATGTACATTTTCATGAACATAGATAATAGAATTCAAAATCTATCTACTAGGTACAAATCCATTCTTCTCCCAAGATATGAGAGAAGGCAAAATTGAAAGAATCCTAGATGTCAAAACTTTGGAGATGATCTTATAAGCAGTATTACATAATCTAATCGGTCTGAATAGGTCCATTTTACTAGCCCCTTATTTCTTAGGGATGAGAACAATAAAAGTATCATTTAGTTCTTTCAGGATTTGTTTGGCTCCAAAGAAATCCTTTACTACGCTGGTAACATCCTTTTCCAAATAGTCCAAAAATTCTGGAAGAAAAAAAGGGGAAAGCCATCAAGGCCGGGGGCATTATTCCCATCAAAGGAAAACATAGCCTTTTTAATTTTAGCATTAGAAGGGTTAGAAGTGAGCATGGCATTCTAGTCCTCATTCAAGATCGAGGGGATACAGTTGAGGAACTCCCTTTGAGCTTCCTAATCCATTCCAATATCCTGTTTAAGTAGACTCTGAAAAAAGTTTTTAGCCTCCAATCTAAAAGAGTCAAGTCATCTTCAGATCTCAACCCATCAATAATCATATTAGAAATTCTATTATTTGTTCTATGCTTAAGAGTAGACATGAATAAATATTTGGTATTCCTGTCCCCTTCCTTCAGAAATAACTTACGAGACCTTTGTCTCCAGAAGGTCTCTTCTTTAGAAAAAATATCATGATACTCAACAAGCTTCTCATTCTCCTTCTCTCTCAAAATCTTATCATAGCCCTCTTGTTGAATGCTCTCATGGATCTCCTTCAGATCTTGACAAATCTTAGTCTTAGTGGAAAAAATGTTCCCAAAAGTCTCCTTATTCCAGCTTTTGATATTATCCTTAACCAGTTTCATTTTTTTAGCAAGAATATACATGGATGTTCCTTTAATATTAATCTTCCATCATTCCTCAATTTTATATTCCAGCTATCGATGCAAGGTTCACATCTTCTCAAATCTGAAAGGGAAGTTCCTTTACATAGATAACATATTAGACAAGAAGGTTATAGGGTGGTGATCAGATCCAACCCTAACATGAGTAGACAAAGAGAAAAAATAATGTAGGAGCCAATCATTACCTATTTAAGACTCATGTCTAACCTGACCTAAATGAGATCCTTTTCATTTCTTCTATTTTTACAAGTGAAATTAATTCCCTGCAGATCCACATTATGGAGGTCTTGCTCATCAATGAAATTCATCAAATGCATTATGCTATCAATATTGGATTGAATCCCCCCATTTTTTCATTTTCTCTCAGATGAGTGTTAAAATCTCCCATGACAATCCAACCCTCTCACTCAAAATTGCTTCTCAAATGAGATAAGAGATCCCAAAAGGACTCTCTCCTAGATTTGGTATTAGGGGCATAAATATTGGTCAGCACCCAAGAGTAACTATCCTTTATATGACTAAATTTGATACAAGCTACATTATTTCCCTGATAAATAAAATCCCCTTTAATAACATCACTATTCCAAAGGGTTGCAATACCTCCTGAGGCCCGTTCAGAAGCACCCCCACAAATTATCCCATTCTTAAAAAATCTAAGATTTTCAACTTTCTCCTTAGGCATTTTAGTTTCTTGGATTAAAAAAATACCAGGTCTATTATCTCTAATCATATTCCTAACAATATCTTGCTTATGAGGATTGTTCAACCCTCTAATATTCCAAGAGATAATCTACATACCTTGATAAAGGGAATAACCTATAGGATGGTCTTCTGCCTTCCATCTGCTATATTCGTGTTAGCCTCCAAGGCCCTTTTTCTTTGATTTGAAGGTCTTCCCAGAGAGGGTAAGCTCCCACCAACATCCCTAGTTTTAGAGCTCCTTGTATTTTTGACAGAAATATTATTCTTTTTCTTGTGATTTTTAGATTTTTTAACCTCCTCAAAGGATCGATCGCCATCCTCCTGTCCACTCTAACACCCCTGTAATTATTGTTATCTATTTTGGTACTATGTTCTCGATAAATTATTGTTATCTCTTTCTCTCACCAATTCTATGTGGGATCTCTTTCAATCCTGGACAATATTGTATTCTTCTTCCATGTTCTCCTATGTATGGAAAGTGATCCCTTATTGGTTATCTAGTCTATATGGTGGGAAATGAATAAATGAATCTTTGGAAAGTCACCTTCTTCCCTCTCAAATGTTCTCTCCCAACTGGAAAATACAGTCTTAGAATTGGTCAATGCAAACTCTTTGACACATTTTAATCCAGACTTATTTTTCAATTCTTGGGAAAGTATTATTTTGAATGATGGAAGGGCATATCTATTCCTCTATCACCTTGTTTTCCTAGAGTGCGAGTTCCACCACATTTAATCATTCCATCATTAAATGGTGCCCTTCGGTCCCAAGGCTTCTTAAGTTGAATTTTGACAATTCCTGTAAGGGAAACTTGGGTGATACAGGAATGGGAGTATGCATTAGGGATCATTTGGGTTGTCTTCTTTCTTGTAAAGCTATGTCTCTCCCTCTGGGCACTAACAATTTTACTAAGGCTCAAGCACTTCTTCATGGACTTTTGTTAGCCAAAAAAATGGGCATATCTTGAATCCACATAGAAGGTGACTCCACCTTAATCATCAAATGCTTGCATTTCATGTAATATTAACAATTGGGAAATCAAGTATATTTTTTACCAGATATGGCCAGTCATTGCATCCTTTGATACTTATATAGTTTCCCATGTGTACCAGGAAGGGAACTAGGTTGTTGACTTCTTAGCCAACTTGGGCAGTAGTAAATTGAATTTGATTCCTTGGACTCTCAATGGGATTTTTCCCGCCATTCAATACTTCATAAGTTAATCCGTGATGAGATGGTTAACATGTAATTTCGGCATGCTTATCAAGTAATTATGTTTTGACAGTTTCAGTCTCTTCGTCAATGTAATAGCCAAGGTCATTGGATATTTGAATATCTAATCTATCCCACGATTAAAATCATATGAAGACCGTATGGCTGCATGACTTGGTTCTCTCTTGCATATGAATCATTTATAATGTTGTTTTTTTATGCCATACTCAGCGCTTTTGGTTGTATTTAGCAGTTGGCATAAGGATTAACATTTTAGTGATTCTGCAATCTGGGTGATATTCTCTTGGTGGCCTTTCAAAATTTTCTCTACAATGGCTCGGGTGTGCAGCCATCATGCTCACTATGGTCTTGATTACCCATCGTGGACCGATCCATTTCTTTGATGGAAATTATAGTTATCAGTTTTGTTAGGCCTAACTTCTTGGCTAATAATAAGTTCATTTGTGTGGTTCAAAATTATGATCTTTGGGCTTGTAATGATTTGGTCTGTGGCATTTTTTCATCCGCATTCTCTGATCAAAAACCATGGTGTTGTTGCAATATTTGAGAGAATCAAGCAGGCTTTGGAAAGACATTCGTATAGGCATGATTAAAACTGCCCTTTATCACCACGTTAAGTCTTTGAATAGTTATTTTGTGAAAGACATTCAAGTAATTGTTGTGGCTCTTCTAGTCCTTTTGGAACAAGACCTGAGCCATCACCGACCTGAGGTCCCAATAGGTGATCATTATTTTTAGTTGTCCTCATTCATAATTCCTGATTTGAACATGGTGTTCAACCCTGATCAAATGATGTCCCTGGGTGTTTTTCCACCTGTACCCTTGGAATTGGGCTTCCTATCTTTGGCTAACATGAAAGATTAATAGTTTCTTTGAGTTTTGGTACTCCTGGCTCATTTTTTGCAGGATTGAATGGTGCACTCTTCTGGCATGTTTATTCGATGGCTATTATATGAAGCAATATTTTTGGCTCATGTGCTCAATGACATGATAGTTATCTGGCTCTTCTCATGTATATTCTGGTCCCATTTCGTTGGGCTTTGTACTGACACTATAAATTTTTGTAATCTATACATTGGCTATCTTGACATCCATGTACTATTGGGCTAGGGATTTTATATAGCCTATGGCTATCTCGAGGTCTTTCTATAGCATTAGGGAAACTTTGAAATTTTCTTTTATACAAGCAATGATCAGAGTTTTTCTTTCTCATTCTTTTCTTCGTGAGATCTTTGAACCAGTTTAATATATATATAAATGAATCCAAAAATTAATTGATTCTTATTCTAATTGTAGATGGTTGTATACCTTTAGAAAATCAAGATGTGCTTGAAGTTGTAATTGCTGAAGCTCAAAGAATTGGTAAATCTCAACACCAACATTTTTCTAATGAAATATTTAGTGTTTTTAAATACTTTTTTGACTTAATAATTGTTGTTTTTATTATAGATGGTGTGAGATCATCTGATACTTCTAATGATAATTTTCAAAATTCTATTGATTATCTAAATTCATTGCTCCAAAAATTTTCAACTAGAGAAGATGAAAAAAACCATTTCATTTAGTGTGTTGAGATATTTAGAAACAATATGCATGCACATGTTGCTTCATCTTCCAAATTTGAATCAATTCTTGGCTCAGAGAACATGCCTATGAGATCAAAGTCACCATGGTTGAACAGTCCAAGCAAAATGTGCAAAAAAACATGTTCTACCTATGGAAGAAAAAATGCTATGTCTCAAAACTTGAATGAATGAGTTGAAGAGCATGAAAATTTTCAATTCCCCTCTATACCTTGTAGAAAGAAAAAGAGAAAAAAGGTCATTAATAACTCAGGCATAGCAATACAAGAATAAAGAGATATTCTCTCACAACAAGGTGACTATTTTATTATTTCTCAATACTTGTTATTTTTGTTTCATGTGTTGAACAAATGTCAATATAGGTTTGGTTGATCAAGGAAATGCTCGACGACGTTGATTGCCTTTCTCTATTGATTTGAACCAAACGATAACGAATGAAACACAAGTAAATAGATGGTAATATTTTAACTATTAACTATTTTTATTAAGTTCATAAATAAGCTACTTAGTTCCCATTTCTAACTACTTTTTTATGCTTTATCAAATAAACAAGATGTAGTTTGCGGAGATCAACCATCAATGCTCAATGTTATTCCTACGCACACATTTCAACAAACTGTTGCAGGTAATTAGGAATTTTAGTATTTTTTAGATTAATTGCATCATGTGATTCTGAACTTGAACATTTTATTAAATTTAATACATGTTAAATGTGCATTTTTATTGCAACTTTAGATGATTAAGAAGATAAACAACATATGTTGCCCTTTTGTGTTGATCTTAACCAGACATCAACAATAGTGGATGCAAATTATGGTAACAATATTACAAATTAGAATTCAATTACAATAGCAAAATTACAAATTAAATTTCATTTACAATAACAAAATTATAAAATAAAAATCAATCAATTTTGATTATTTACTTTATAAATTAATTTTATCTAAGTTGATGTATTAAATGTGAATGTTATTGCAGTGTTAGATTATCAGCAAAAGAATCAAGAATATGTGTTACCCTTTTCTTTTGATCTTAACCAAACAGTAACAATAACAGACACAATGCAAAGTGGAGATGGTAAGGAAATTATGAAACAAAATTCAATGTTCTTAATCTTTTATTTCGTAACTAGTTTTATAACTAACTCAATCTATTTGTAGGTGTTGATGATATTTATATGGAGGTTGATGGTCAACATTTTTTTGGATACTCATTAAATAGTTTTTCAAACTTTATATAAATGTATTCATTGTCGAATACTTAACACTCATTGAGAATTAGAACTTAGAGGAAGTAGATTATGGATCTTTAAGCTATAAACATCAACTATATATTATAATTTTGAGCTAGACCACTATTATATATGTGGGGAATTCCACCTCATCTTTTTGTGACCTTCGTTTCTTTTAAAAGATTGTCAAGCAATTACTTTTAAGTCATGTGAAATTTATATAAAGAGCGAATTAATTATTCCTATATAACATGTATTTTTTGGTAAATATTTTATGAGTTTACATATCTTCCTAATTGACATGTGATATTTACATCATGATTGAATTAATTATTAGTATACAATGTATCATTTTTAGGTAAATATTTGTGACTTCCATGTAAAATGACTCACAAGGTTATTTGTTGTTTATTTTAAAATCTTAGTATTAAATCAATACTATCTCAATTTATTATTTTCATATTGATTATACTTAATTTCAATTTTAAAAAATAAATAATTTTTAATATTGATTATACAAGCAGCGTAACATTTCTTTAGAATTTTTTGGGTCTGTTTTTGCCCCAGGATATTTATCTAATAGCTTTGACTCCCTTGGGGACGAGGATGGAATGGACGACACTGTTATTCCATGAAGTACATCTCATGGAATGTTCGTGGGTGGACAGACCTACATAGAAAATATTCTGTCAGGGATTTGCGAAAGCATTTTTGTCATCTAGATGTTTTATGCCTCTAGGAAGTTAAGATTTCAGGTTTCATCATTGATGTTGCTTGTAAAGTTATTTGTCCTAAGAGCCTTGCTCTTTGTTCTTAGCACAAGGCTAGTCGAGGCGGAGTTGTTACTCTCCTCTCTCCTCATTGGCATTCCCTTCTAGTTAGCCATGGTTCTGATCCCATGCAACGGGTTGTTTGGGCCACTTTCATTATTGAGAATCATTCCTTTGGCATAGTTAATGTTTATGCTCCCAATGATGTTGTTGAGAGATCTCACCTGTGGCGTTGGTTTGCGGATTCTTTGCCACCTACTACCTGGCTTGTTTGTGGGGAATTCAATATGGTGGAGATGGCATCTGACAAGGATGGTTTTGTACCATTTCACTGGAAAGCTAGTGAAAGAGAAGCTTGGTATTACATGCGTAATAAATTAGGGCTTTTTCATCCCAATGTGGGCCACCGTCGTTCTGATGGGGCCTAGCACACTTGGTCTAATTACAGGGCTTCCTCTAATAGAATTCATAGAAGGCTTGATCGTGCTATGATCTCGGCTCAATCTTTTTTCTCCTTTTCTGAAAAGCAAGCCATACTGGTCACTCCTCTTGTTGATGTGACCTTGTCAAACCACTTTCCCATCCAATTTAATATTGTTTGGCAGACAGCTAAGGCTAGGCCTCCCACCACGCAATTTTACTTTAATACTTATATCCTTCATCATCCTTCTACTGTGGCCCACATTCATCGGGTTTGGAACCTTGAGCCTAGACCCACCCACTTGACAGGATGGATTCCATGGTGGAATGATGCCATCAGGTGTACAACTCATTTCTTGCACATCTATGGCAGGCAATTGGCCAACTGTCATCGCAAAGCCTATGATGTCAACACCAAAGCTTTGTGTGTTGCCACCAAATCCTTAACTCATGACCCGTTCAATCAAGAGTTGCAAATCAATCTTACTAAGCTACACCACTAGAAGCAAGTGGCTGACAACCATGCTGCCAGAGGAGCCCAGATCAAAGCCCAGCTGCAGTGGTTAAAGGTTGGAGATGAAGTCTCGAAAGAATTTTTTACTGCCCTCCACCCTTGACATACTAGTACGGGCATATCTAGAATCTAGGAAGGTCATTCCCTTTTCACAGAGCTTCCTGATGTTTTGCAAGCCTTTGTTCGTCACTATGAACAAGTCTTTGCTACTCAGGGCCGCTCTCCTGCCAGCGAGAAAGCTCTTGCGGATTGCATCACGGTGGTTCCTTAGTGTGTCTCCCCTACTCAGCGGGTCTTTTGTGACCAAGTGCTTTCATTGTAGGATCTTTGTGAAGCTGTGTTCACCATGGCTGATGATAAAGCCCCTAGTTGTGATGGCTTCCCCTGTGAGTTTTACAAAACCCTTTGGGATGCCTTTGGTTTGGATCTTCACCAGGTCTACTTGGAAGCTTTTCATACCCAATCTCTTGGGGATATCATTAACCAAGGGAATATCAAGTTCATTCCCAAAGCTAGGGATCTTGAGGACATTTGTAACTGGCGGCCCATCACTTTGCTCAATGTCTCCTACAAGATCATTGCAAAAGTGCTGGCTCTCAAGATCTGACACATGCTTTTGCAAATTGTCCAGCCTAAGCAAAAAAGGTTTATTAAGTCAAGATTTATTCTTGACAACATTATTGTTGTTTGGGAAGGTATGGAATGGGCTCATAAGTCTCACCAAAAAGCCCTTTTTTTCTCAAAATTGACTTTGCTAAAGCTTATGATCGTATTAAATGGCATTTTATCCTTGCGATGCTTCAGGCTATGGGTTTTGGCCCAAGATTTCTTCAATCTGTGCAGATGCTCTTCAATGATGCCTCCACCTGTATTACCATCAATGGCCACCAGTCTTCCACCTTTGGGCTTTTTCATTCCATTCGACAGGGTTTCCCTCTGGCTCCAACTCTTTATGTGTTAGCTGCCGAGGGGTTTGGCTACCTGTTAGCTCACTCCATTTCCATGGGAACTGTTAGGGGAATCTCTTTGCCAGATTCCTCCCAACAGCTTGTCAATGGCCATTTCGTCGATGATTCCTTCCTCACTCTGGCGGAGGATGAAGAGAATATCAAGGTAGCCTTGTAGTGTTTAGACACATTTTGCTTGGCCTTTGGCTCAACCATTCAGTGGCACAAAACCCTTTGTTACAAATAGTCAGCTCTTTCTGAGCCTCCCTGACTTCCTCAGTTTGGGTGGACAAGGATTCAACATGGGGAGATATTTCACTTTTTGGGTATTCCCTTTGGTTTTCAAGGCAATCCTACTGATCTATGGAATGCAGTTCTTGCTAAGATTGAAAAAAAAACTTACCTACTAGATCACGAAGCTGCTCTCCCTTGCAGGAAAATTTTAGATCTACTCCAAAGTCCTGGCTGCCACGCATGTTTATTACTCCTCTTATTGGGCCCCTTCCAAAGCTTCCTATAAAAGGCTCAAGAAACTTCTTCAGGATTTTCTCTGGGCCTCCAGTATTGATCGCCAGGGCTTTCACAAAGTTGCTTGGGATTTTTGTTGCCTTCCAAAATCCTCTAGCTGGCTTGGATTAATTGATACCCAAAAGCAAGGGCACACCCTTTGTGCCAAATGGCTTGTGCGGTGTCTCACAGGAAATGAATCCTAGAAAATTTTGCTTTGTCACTACATTTCCTCAGGCTTTCCTCTTCACAAGCCTGCCTAGAAGGGGATTGGCTTTCAAACACTGTTGGTTAGGAGGGAGCCTATCCAGATCTAGGGTACTTTTGTCACCAAAAGTATTTGGAGAGCCTGGGAGTCTTTCAAGCCCTAGCTTTGGTGGGCTAGGAATGGTTTTCATGATGGTCTTTCTTTCAACCAACAGAACATTTGGTGGTCTCCTCTCTTTGCTCAACAAGGGACTCCTCTTGCTAGAATGCAAGGGGTTAGTACTCTTTGGTTTCACAAGCGTGGCATTCAAACCCCCAAGGATATTTTTTCCAGAACCACTATGAGTATCTGATCCTGGGATGATCTCCGGGTTCAATTTCGGCTCATCCACCCAGATCGTCAGACTTTTGACTTCCTGGTTTCTGCCATCCCGCCTCACCTCTTGCATAAGTTGGGAATTCAGTCGATCAAACCGTGGTGGAAAGACTGGAAGTGGTATCCTGCCACTCCTTTCACCAGCTACAAGCCTAAGCTTGGGTATTCTTGGCTTATGCCTCATTTTCCCGTGATTGATTCCCTCAACTAGCGTTGGCATCTTTCTTCTTCTTAGAAGATTTGGGGCTGGAGATTTTGTACTATTTGGGATTCTGTTACTGAGCCTAAAATTGCTCATTTTCCCTAGTGTTTGTTATATCAGGGCTTACCTTTGGGAGCTAGGCTCCGGCATATGGGGGTTCCTAACCCTAAATGCCCTTTTTGTGGTCACTCAGAGATGCTCATGCATATTTTTTGGTTCTGTCATCGTGTCCAGAACTACTGGGGTTGGATCCACAACTTTTTTGCGCCCTTTAGGCTAGAACCTTTTTCTTGGCATATGGCTCTTCTTGGTGACTCTCCCAGAATGCCTTCCCAGTACACCCAGATATGGCATACTTTCAGGCTGGAAATTTTGTTTACTCTGTGGAAAGATAGAAACACTGTGCTTTTTGCTCACAGTTTTTTGGATAATTATGTATCTCTTTTTGCTAAGGCATGTATTTGTAATAATGTAATGATGTAGATCCAGGTGAAAGCAGATAAAGTGGCCCTGGAGGTTGCTCCAGCACTAGGGCAATGCCCCTTGTATTGTGGCTCGGGTGCCTCCAAATTCTCTCTCAGCTGACCGTACGCCGCCCAGGGGTCGACATTGCAGCCGGAGCTCCTCTGCCAGACACCCCAAGACTCCACAACAATGGCGTCACTGCTCCACTTCCCCTCCTCCTCAGAGGGATGCGGGTTCTAGTTGGCCTCCTATGATTGCCTCCACTACTGCTTCTTTTACTCGGCCTTTGACCTATGCTCCTATTAATCAAGAAAAGTTCCCTCGCTTGGCGCTGGCTATCTCGCCCAAGCAAGAGGAAGGAGAAGTTGAAAAAGATTATCCAAATGATGGCTGGGCCATCCTTGATCAGACTCCTGGGCCCAATGTCTGGGGCAATCCTGATGATAAAGATCCTCCTCCCTCTTCTGCTACTGCTCTCGCAGCCTGAGGGTTTTTTGGTTATATAGTTTTTTTGATGAATAGTTGTTTGTTTCCAAACTAAGTGCCGAGTGAACTTGCGGGGTGATTCTTTCCCCCGGCTCTTTTTTGTGAATATTGTACTTTAATATTTATATTAATAGAAAAGACCTCTATTCATCAAATATTGATTAAATAAAATAAAAATATTTCTATTCCTAAACCATTATTTATTTTTCAAAAATATATAATAATATTTTTTATATTAAATATCGAGGGATCAAAAAAGTTTATACAGAGAGTAAGGGAGGCAAAGCCTCAACAAGCAAGTACAAGAGTTCGAACCACTACATCACTGAAAGTATATAGTTATCCATCAACAAGATAAGGAGCCAAAAAAGTAGCAGAGTAATTAACAAGTTTCGAGACAATATTCACAAAATGAGAAGCTAGCATAAAACTCTTCTATTGAAGAATCTCATCAAGATTTTCCACCCACGTGGTCCAGCCTTGAAGACCCTCCATCCACACCACCTTCTTCCGATCTAGGATCTAAGTAAACATCTTGAGCTTGTCAAAGTAGGGACCTTTGTTGTCTTTGAGATCCTTGATCAACTTCTTGAGCGCATTATCGAAGGTAGTCTTATTTTCTGCAATCCTAGCCCACTCAAATCCATCTTTCATTTCATAAATGAACATAGTAGCATGACCGTCTCTGAGGAACCGCATCAACTTTTCCTTTTCCAAATTCATCACACAACAGACTTGCGCAACAATTTTATAACGTGTGAGTTCTCTAAGAAAACCAGTAAGAGACCTACCATTACCTTGAAACTTTTCCTCATTTCGTAATTTCCAAATAAACCAAAGGATGAAAGAGGAAAGAATTTGCCAGAACAGATTAGCATCCATTTTAAGCCCATGAATGAAGCCAGTAATAATATGAAGAGTACAAACATGCTCAGTAAGAGATATTCCAAACATCAACCAAACTTATCTGGCAAAAATACAGTCAAGAAAGATGTGTCGCATAGTCTTAGGCATCCTACAAACAGAGCATAGGTCATAAGCAGCCAAGTTATTCCTAATAGACAGTCTATCAAGCATGAATTGCCACTTGAAGCATTTGATCTTAGGGGGGATCGAAAAATTTCCAAAGTTTCTCAAAGGTTTTCTGCCAATCAGAGGAACTAGTGTTAACATACCAAAGGGAATTAATGTGTTTAGTCATCGAGGTGTCATAGTTGAGCAGCTTGTAAATATCCTTGGCTTTGACTTTAGAGAGAAGGGATCCATCTTTTCAGTGGAATGAAAGGAATCTGTGAGAGTCAACATCAATGTTCCTGGGAAGATTAAGGGAAGCACAAGCATTTTTAATCATGTTGTAAGTTCTCTTGTGAGAGTCAGGAAGGCCATAATCATTGCTAAAAGTCTCCCAACTGATAAGATTATTATGCTCCAAGATATCTATAATACACTTAATGCCCTTATTATACCACTACCTAGCAGAGCAGCCTTGGGTTAAGGCAAGGGGTTTATTATTATGGTAGAGGTTCCACCATATCAATCTCTTCCCATGCAAGGTGTGACTATAATCTATGCTAGAGTTGTCTATAAATCCGCGCACATGCTCCCAGGCTTTCCATATGGACTTAAAGACCCAAGTGCCTTGGACAGACACAAAGAACCGACCAGCAACCAGATCACAGAATGGGAGGGTTTTCCAAAATTTGGCGGACTTAGGGACACCATTTTGAATGTTGTTTCTGACAAGAATCTTCCAGGGTTCTTGTCCTTCCAGAACATGAAAAATCCATTTGACAACAAAGAACATTCCTTGCATCCTAAGATCCTTAAGATATATAATTATATTGATAAAAACATATATTTAATACCTCTTAAAATAATTTATATATTATATAATAATATAACTAAAACACCAAACCAAAACGCGTATCTTATCTAGGGGGACACTAATGTTTTTTTCTTTTTCAAACAGCATACAGATTTTTTTTTAATAAAACTCTGTTTTTAACCTTTTCAAAAATTAATTAGAGTATTTTTTACTCCATGTCGGCGGGTCTGGGTCTCCATACCGTCTGACTTACGGCAACGCGGCAGGCACTTAATATTTAACTGAAAACATTTGTCAATTGTATTTGTCGTTTGTACTGAGTATCATACGATGACACATCAAATGTAAATCAGGTTTTATTGTAAATTCCGCATAGAAAATGCAAGCAAAATCAACTCCAAAAACCGTTAGCTGTTTTAAAGGTGTGACTGGTTTTGTTGAAGTCCCTATGTATAATAGCCATCGGCTAATAAAAATGAATGCCAATGAAGGACAAACAGGATTATTCGGATCATCTTCGCATCTCCTCTCCATCATTCAGACCCGCCATAGCTTCGCTGCAAAATCTATTGTATAGTCATCTGAGTTAATTATACATTGCAACTCATTCTTAACTGATGGCTACGCATCAAAAAGACATTCTGGACATTCGTGGGCTGCTTGTGGATGCCAGGGATAGACTCAACAACGGGAAAAGGTTCAAATTCCATGTTGAGCAATGCAAAAGTTTGTGCACTTATACAATGGATAAACTCTCCACCTATATTGACTGCAACAATGGGCGATACCTGGATGGCGGCGTTTTGAGCGAGCGTGTGGAAAGAGCTTGGAAGGAAGTACATCGTGCCATGAAAGAAGCAGAAACATACCTCAATCACTGTTCAACTGATACCTGCTGGTTTAATTGTTTTATACTCGCCAACACAGGTGAGGCCTTCACCTTACACATGCACGACCTTGCTTGGTCTCTTCTTTGCTTAGATTTAGCTCTTCTGTTGCCCATCGAAGAATGGGATTATAGAGTCGATCTTACAGAATTTGGCAACAGAATCAATGATTTCTTTACAAAAATGTCTGTTTTACATTTAGAACAATATGGTTTCAAGTTCCATGATTACTGGCACCTACTCTTGGCTTGTAATCAGAACGTTGCCAAGGCTTGGACTCCGACTCAAAAAAATAAAATTGGGGTTTTACTATTCATGGAGAGAAAGCTGTTAGAAACCATCACAAATGAGCGTAATATTGAATCTGCAAATGATATACCTACGTGGCTGCAGATCCCTGCCAAAGATTTAATCAAAAGGAAAACAATAGGAGAGGGATCTTATGGGAAAGTGTACGAGGGGTCATGGCTGGGGCATAGGGTTGCCATAAAAGATATTCCAATTGATGCTCGTGATCTGTTTGACACGGAGACTAAAGTTCTTGCCAAGCTACAGAGCCCTTTCATTGTCCAGTTGATAGGTACATGTATTGAGAGAAGCCATTGCTCTATAGTAATGGAATTAGTCAGATCCAGCTTGGAGAAACTACTTATGAATTCTGGTAAAAGGGCGCCCCTAGCGCTCCTTGTTGCAGTGGATATGATGCTTCAAATTTCGAGGGGAATGGAATACCTTCACCGCCAGGGCATAATGCACACGGATTTGAAAGCTTCCAATGTTCTCATAGAGCCCTCTGCAGTTCCAGAATTTAGAAGGCAAGGCTACGGGCGAGTGAAGCTCTGCGACTTTGGAATGGCCAGTTTGAGGCTATCCAGCTTTCGGTGTCAAGATCCTAAGGGAACTTGTTACTGGAGGGCGCCTGAAGCTTTTCCCTTCCCAAATGAAGAATTGCTTCCAGCGATCGATAGTCTAGAGGAGTATACCTATAAAGCAGATGTATACAGCTTTGCCATGACTTGTTATGAGATTCTGACGGGGGAGCAGCCTTTCCTTGGTGTAAATCCCAAAGATTTGTACCGAATGATTGTGCAAGGCAGAAGACCGAATTTGCAGCGCTCATGTCCAGCCGTGTTAGCTCATTTCATAGTAAAGTGTTGGGAGACAGATCCAAGTCGTCGTCCTTGTTTTGCGCAAGTTTCTACTTTTATGAGGAACATGAAGCTATTTATACTGACAGGGAACGATCCTTGTATGCTCCTTTTACAATCTGTGAGATCCAAGGAAGAAGCATTTGATGAAATTCCTGCAGGCATGAAAGTGGCCTTAATATCTAGGGTTCTTCACATCGTCCCCCCTGAGGTAAAAAGGTATGATTTTTTGCACACGTCAAGGTTGCAGTAAACAATTCTAGTGTGTCTGCTGGGGTTTTCACATTTCCCTTAGAAACCCAGAACCTGTAGCAGAAGCATTTGAGATTTAAATTGAAGGATCTTCTAATGTAACTATTATCCTTGCTGGTGTAGATACAAATGAGAACTAAGCTAAAAGTGTGGCATAATTCTGGATATCCGTTTTCTCTTCTAACACTGCTTCCCTATATTCGACTTGCGATTCATAATCTGTTATACAATAATCTCGGCATAATTTCTCCCGCCGACCCCGACTTTACATAAAATCTGTTACGTGATTATCTTGACTTGCCTTATTGAAATCTGATTTTTGCTTATCTTTAGCTTGCCGTGTACTGCAAATTTCAAAACCGCCTCTCTTCACTGACTGCTGCAGGGGACATTGTCTATAAATATAATCTGTAAATATTCAACTCATGTACATATATGTGTTATTCATATACATATATATGGGGAACACAACGTACAGATTTCTGAGAATTCAGTAGAGTTCAATATTTGTCTTCTGTTATTATCTATACATAAAAATCCTATTCTGTATGCTGTAGCATACGATTTTGAGATACTCTGCTCTATTTTCTTTATATGCTCTGTTTTCTTTCAGTAGTCTGTTTTTGTTTTCATTCCCTTGCAACCAATACTTTAAACTATGTTTGTCAATCGTAGCATTCACACCTCGTCAATCCTTTTCCAAGAGTTTCTTGGGCCGGCTCACGCTTCACTGAATTTCGTATTCATATTTTAAACTGAACCGAAAGCCTCAGCTGCTGACTTTTGCAGGTGTGCCATGAACTACTGAATTTCTCCCGGCAGAAGCTACTGGAACACGTGATGAAAATCCTTACACATAAGTGGTTCCATAATTTAAAACAAAAGAAATAAAATTGAAAAGAAAAATAAGAACAAAATAAGAGACTCAATTTTATAGTGGTTCGACAATGGTCTGCATCCACTCTCAAATAGAAAATCATTCTATTATTAATCATATGACTTATTATTAATCACATGACTGAACACATCCATTTATACATTTACACACAGCCTTCAAACAATGAGTCATAAAAAGCTAAACAGACATGTGACTTTTAGATTTCACATTCCCAACATTTATCTCATAAAACTAGCACACGATCCTTAGCTTAAGTTACCACTACCCTGGTTTCTACATATGCTGGGATACAAACTTTAAAAAGATCTTTAACTTTTAAGACTGGCCAATGCTCTCTAATCTCCTTTCACCACTAACATGAAACCCTCATCATCCGCACATATTTTTACAATACCAAAGGATAGTTTATGATCAGCTTCTCCGTTAAACATGAAATGCTCTGTTTTTTCAAGAAGATCCCTGTTGAAGAGAAAATTAGGTTCGTTCATAAAGTGTTCGACTATTTTAACACACATATCTCTTAATTTCTAGTATGTTCTGCATATATATCACAAAATGAAAGAAGTTATATAAAAGATTAGAGGCTGTCAATTGATAGGTTAATTTCAATAGCAAAGGATGAGTCTTTCCACATAAATATAGGCGCTCAATCATAAAGAGAGTTTCATAAATCAAGAATAAGCTTTAGGAGGTAGACATATTCAAATGAGAATAGCTTTATGAAAATATGATGAAGTAAAAGACATTTCCAAATCATCTGGGATGAAAAACGATTCAACTCAATTAAGAAATGTCTTTTTACAAATTTTATTATTATTATTAATAGATGTTTCAAAATTATCTATTAGATTAAAAGTTAACGAAGAAAATAAAAAGTTCAACCCAAAGCATTGAATTTCTACTACAAAGCCTTATTATTAGAAATGTGAAAGCTAACACCCAATTTTTCTAAAAACTTTTGTCTAAGCAAACCAAAAAAAATACAGAGAACATATCAAAATCATGTGAACATAATGAAAATAAGAATTTTAATAACTATTGTGCATGCTTCTATTTAAGCACAAAAGTATTGTCGTTAATATATAGATGGTGTTTCTATTACAACAGAAGATACATTGCAAATGTGGCTCCGATAATGCTTTCAGAGATATTGAATGCACAAAGAAGACACCCCAGTCTTGTGTTCCAGAACAGCGATCATCTTTTTCTTCGCCCCAGTCTTGTGTTCCAGAACAACGATGATCTTTTTAATATAGATGATCTTCTTCGATCCAGTGTGGAAGTCTTGGGAAGCGGCAGCTTTGGTACTACATGTAAAGCTACTATACATAACTCTTCTCTTGTGGTCAAAATATTATCACAAGAAAATCATTTGGGCGAAACAAGAGCGTGTTTTTTAGGAAAACTGAAGCATGCCAATCTAGTGAGTTTACAGGCTTATTATATTTGCAAAGGAGCTGGAGACCTTCTCATATATAAGTATTATCCCAAAGGCAGCCTCTACTCTCTTCTACACGGTATGTGCGCTTCCCTCCAGATCTAATATGCCAATATTTCATGTATTATTAATATACACATTAATGGTTTTCATGATATTCTCAAAGCGATCTGCAATTTCTTTTTCTATTTCTGTGCAAGGGCAAATAATATTGTTGTATGTGTTGCAGGTGGAACAAAGGTCTTGCAGTGGGACTGGCGAATGAAGATAGCAGCGGAAGTGGCGTTGGGGTTGGCATTTCTTCACAAGTCAGGAATGGTACACGGCAATGTAAAATCCTCCAACGTTCTGCTGGACTACAACGGAAGTGCCTGCCTAGCAGATTCTTGTTTGGCGAGGGTCGTCGAAAACTTGAGTGTTATTGAAAATTTCCCGGAGCAGTACAAATCAGACGTGTATAGTTTTGGAGTGCTACTCCTTGAGCTTCTCACGGGGAAGGACTCCTCCAGTGATAGCACAGATCTTCCCACGTGGATTCGGTCCATTAAGGAAGAAAAGCTGATTGAAGTGCTGGCTGTGAGCGAAAACAGACCATGCATGTTGAAACTGCTTCGCATAGCAATGTGTTGTACAGATACCCGTCCTACGATGACCAAAGTGGTCAAAATGGTTGTCGATTTGGAGGAATCACTAATGCGCAACTAGGCAGCACACAGAATGTACGTGCAATTATCAATTAAGTAAAAAATAAAAAAGACTTATTGTATTCTAATTTTCATTTATAAAACATATACACAATTTTTATGTAACCCTTTTCTATAGGTCTTTTGGGTGCTGGAATTCGGAATGTTGGATATAGTCAATTCCGGAATATCTAATTCTACATTTTCAAGTGGAAGATGAAATGTTCATTGTGTGGGCAAAATTGACATTTCGAAATTCCAATTCCTGCTTTTTTGGATGGACACAAACATGGAATTGAATTATCCGAAAATCTAATTCCAGAATTAGAGCCCATAATTGAAGTAAAAGTTTGTGTGGCATCTATTAAAAATTTCCCCATGTTTTCAATGGAGAAAAAAAGAGTTGGTTGAGAAAGACTAGACATCGATGAGCTATTGCCTATGTAGCACTCAAAATGTACCTTTTATTTTATTTACTAGCTTATATAGATTTTATCATATATATAAAATGCACCAAGAGATATCCTTCTTGAGGCGCCTATTGCACTAAGAGAAATTGATGAAAATAGGTGCCTTGAGAAGAATATCTCTTAGCATATTTTATATATATTATAAAATGTATAAAAGTTAGTAGTAGTCGTAGCACAACATAGAAGATATTAAATAAATTAATATATACTTATATTGTATTACGATTATGATTAGGAATAGGTGATGTAGAGGACTAAGAGGGGATTAAACAATCAAACTAAGCATTTCAATTATGCCAACAATGTGAGACCATGGTGAGTTTCAATGCTAGGTTTTCAATGTGATACAGATCCTTACTACAAGGCTACAGAGAGCAACGTGAGGGAATATCCAACCATTACTTGAAAACATTGATCTCATAGTTCTTTAAGCATCAAGGGTCTCCAAAAACCCACTCACAACCACTGGCTCGCACCCAAAACAAATTCCAATAGCCTTTCCTTCAATATGCTCATATAGGCCTACTAGCCTTATCCAGAAGGTTTTCAAGCAATAACTTTCAAGGCACTAGGTTTAGGGAAAAATTGAAAGGTTTTCAAGATACCCATTTGGGGCTTATACAACATACCTTAAAATGACTATGGGTTACTTCAGAAGGAAGGGACCAAATTTGGACCGATTTGCCTTTTCTAGGTCTTAAAGTGAGCAACAAACAAAGTATTTTGGGCATAACTTTTTACACAGAAGTCATAAACAGAATCTAAGGGCATTTTAAGATACCTTTTTGGCATTTTACAACATAAATAAAACTGGGGTAGGGTTGTTTTAGAACAAATGACTGATAATTATGGAAATAAACCAAAATCACAAGTTTATCCACCTAGGGCTTCCTCAAAACTCATCTAAATCTTCTCCAAAATCAATCAAACTGATGGGAAATTATTCATGACCCTCAATCAAACTAATGGGAAATCATTCATGACCCTAAAATAGACATTTATGCAAGTTGTTACCAATTTCTAATGGTTAAAATGAAAGATATGCATTTTTTATTGCTTGATGCCCCGTCCAAATCTAAATCTACCTGCGTGGAGTAAAATTGTCATAACTTCTTCATACCTGCATTTTTCCAATAAAACCAATTGTATTTGTGTTGCCAAATTTTCTAACCCTGTTGAAAATTTTAGACTTTAGGTCTTCACCTTTGTCTCATGACTCCTGCAAATTATTTGTCAAATAATTTGCTCATCAATCCCACCATGAGAAGTGTAGAATCTCAAGTTTTATAGGTATCATTAGAGGATCATATTTTCATTTTCAAAAATCAAGCAAAGAGCATGAAGAGAACCCGAGATATCCTATGCTATTAAGAGTATCTTCTGAAAGCATATTTTTTATTGGGAGGACATCTAATTCAAGTAGCAACACATAAGGTTTCTTTCTACTGTAAAGATTGCAAATATCGACAATGATGGCATCAATAAGATGATTATTGCAGTGGCTTATTTTCTTGATTATGAATGTATGCTTCATAATTTTGGATAGTAAACAGAACAAGTGCAATTCTCCATGTCGGATCCTGACATGTTACGCAGAACAAGAAAATTTCAATGAACTCTTATAAAACTTCTCGTACTTTCGATAGTTCCAAGTTTATCTTCGGAATCTGACACAGTTCTTGGAACCCTGTCAGAATTTGAAAGGAGTTCAGGAACTCTTGTTTTCACTCGATTTATTGATGACATGTATGTTCGGCGAATCACTATTGGTTTCAAGTCTCTGACAGTTCATAATTTGGCTCGTTGTCACAACCGTAATTTTCATATCCGTAAATAGCGGGAAAATTTTAATTTCTTTTCTTGCCACGTATTTGGAATTAAAAAAATGACGTGGACTGTTTGTTTTTCTTTTAACGGAATATGTAATTGGTAAATAAGTTACATTGATTTGTTTGATAATGAAATTACAAAGAGTGGGCATTAAAGATTTTTGTTTCCGTTAAAAAGAATATGCTTTTTGTATTGGCACGTATGTTATCTCCTGGAGTGGTGCGGAAATGGAGGCATGAGTTTAGGGTGAAAAGCTTTATCAGTGAGATTATCCTGGGGTTTTAAATGAACGATCACAGTCATAAAGTGTTATTGTGAGCTGTATTTTGGAGCTTCCTGGAGAGAATGATACTCTAATTTTTCTTTATTCTAGCAGTAACACTGTTTTCTAGTAGAGTAGAAGCTTAGGCCAGTTGTACTGGTCAAACTTTGATAGAACAGAACCGGTTTCGGAGAGGAATGCATTCTGCAGGGGCTGGAAGAGCTTCATCAACTATCGAATTCGCCATTATTAGCAGGTTCCAAACTCTTTACAACTTGCAAGTGGGAATAGAATGATATGGCTTTCTTTTTCCTGCTACATTTTTTTTTCTTGGTTCAGCATATTAACAAAAACAAGTCATTGTTTCGGAACTCTTTGTAATCAAATGTTGCATGCTTGCCTTTCTTGTTAGATTGGTCTGTTGCCATTTCTGTCATGAAACAAACTCGTATAGTTTTCTTTTCTTTGGGAATGAATGCAGAGAAAATCTATTGGCCGAATTATGGACTGTACAATCTTTGCCATGTCTTTGATTTGAGTTTTTTTTATTGATGTATATATGATAAACTATGGGCTGGCGTTTTGTTATAATTTTGCCGTCGACCCAATTATCTTGTACATGGAATTTTATTTTTGAGACGATAAGTTAGTAGATAAATTCGAAGCAATGACAAATAAAGAATAAATTGCATTATTCTTGAATTAGTTGCTAGACGTGACAGACGTGACAGAGGAATTTGGAGTTATTTTCAAATCATTGAATTTAATTGTGGTTCTACGTCTCCCATATGTTATACTAGCGGTCCCTGAGTGCAATTTCCTGTAGATGCACCTGTCCATATGCCTTTGTCCCTCTTGAACTTGGAATATCAGGAAGTGGGTTTCGACTGTACCTGCCAATCACATCCCGTAGTGCTTGAATTTTGGGATTGTCCTCATGTCCATTTTCTCCAGTCGTTGGGTTTTTGTGCTCTGACATGATCGACAGACACCCAAAAGATGTCATCGACAGTTTGTGTAGGCTTCCCCATCCCCTTCAATGGCCGAGACTATGTTTATTGATGACGTGTACACTACTCTCCTCACACTCTTCGACTTAACGTAGGCCTTCAATACATTGAGTGTGCCTCTGTTTGCAGGCTCGAATATCTCATCCTCTAACACTGACCTTTTATAGTAAAACTAAAACTCGTTTCAAGATTGTCTGGCAATGGAAAGAATGAAGTAATTCACAAACTTCCTCATGACCGATAGATCTTTAATACTCTTTTAGCCCAGAGTCGTGGCCAGAATCATGACACCATTGAACTAAAAGATGTAATCATTTTGATACCAACCAGTTGGTCAATCCTATTTTTTTTTAGACACACTGGAAGTGATGTTTTATATGTTATTTCAGAAGTGGTGAATCAACTCGAACGTTCTCTCCTATGTAGAATCAGGCTACCTTGTTGGTGTCACAATTTTTAGATGGGCTGAGTAACACTTGTATCAGGGTGATTATAATTGAGCGCGCTACAATATGCATTAATCTATTTTATTGGAATTGGTCATTGGTCTTTATGTTGGTGTAGCTACAGTTGGTTTTTTTTTTTTTGGCTATATGGTATACCCATGGAATTGTGCAATGTCTCAGAGAGTCAGAAGAGTCACACTGCTCCCACTAGAGAGTTCATCAAGTACTTGCAAGTCTGATAATTATCTCTATGTGCTTGTTAATGTAATAAGTAATAGAAAAGAGCATATTAGACAGTTCCAAGAGGTTTATTAGATAGTGAATATGTCATTATGCTTATCTCCAATCAATAGCATACCTAACTAGACCTAGGCCTGATTTATTGCTATTCAGCCATATTTAAGGGAAACAAGTGCTTCTACTTCAGCACAGAAAGTATTGCTTCTAAGTTTGCATCCTGCTATTATTGTTCCCTGATCATGTTCCTGTCCCTATGGTCTAAGTTATACTGTTGATTGTCTCGCGGATGGAGAAATTTAGGTGGTGATTCTAAGGGCGGAGAACTCTTTGGCTGTTCTAAAGAGTTTTATGTGAATTTTGAGAGAGACTTTCATAGGTTTAAGGTCATTATCTGCTTAGACGCTGAGAATGTTGGAGTGGAACGGACCCAAATTTTACTTTCTTGCAAAGATGAATTACTATCCATCCAAGCTCTAGTGTTTCTTTTATTCCATGATTATTTTTCCATAGTCTTAGAAGAGTAAGCAGAATGTTTTACTGTAGTAATATGCCAGGGTTTTTTTTTATCTGCATTGATATTTGTTATCAGAGTATCTCCAGCCGAAAGCATGTTTATTGCAACCACAAATGCAGACATTATGGGCTCATTTGTAGGAGACAAATTCAGTGAGTTCCCAGCTCTGTGATCTTTGCTCTAAAAGATTATAATTTCTGACTTTTGTACTTTTGTAAGTGTATGTCATTGATGCATAAATGTCTCTAGTTGGGTTTCCGGTCTTTACATTGGCTAATTTTGCTTGTTGATTAAGGTACTTGAAAATATGCCTAGAATCTGTGTGATTAAAGAGGAGAATCAAAATGGGTACTATAAAATAACTTGTGCACTGGTATCTAGATGTGATTACTTGTGTTTTTCAGAAAGTGTCTCTATATGCATGAAATGAAGTTAGGAACTTTGAGAAGTTATCAAAGAAAATATTGTTGCTTCATTTGTCATATCTTGATGTACTTTCTGAATGTCCATGAAAACAATATATTACTCATGATCATATTAAGGAGAGCTGATTTACCTTATTTATTTTACAATAGATGTGTGGATAGATATAAACTTTTCCATGATGATCATAGTACGTAATGACGTCTTTGTGAAAATTATGAATTACCATAACGTTCCATGTGTGAGATGGAACCTCAATTCTATGAAATGGAAAGGAAAGGAAAAGTTGACATTTCTATTTTCTTAATTAAGATTATGTATTGGTGTGACCTTGATTTGTATTCTAGAGTATAGAAATATTTGGCACACTAATTCCATTACTTCAGTCAGTTTTACTTTGTTAGACAACCTCTAGCTGGGCTGGGTATCCTTCATGTCAGGAAGGATTCCGGGGAAGTGTTACTACTTCGTGGTAGGGTGGAAACACACTCCCACAATATTCTCGCCCTAGCTGACTTTTGTGTTCAGGTTTTTGAAGCATTTTTCAGGAAGGACATTACCTTATAGTGCTATTCCCATCTGGTATTTGACATGGTGGTATTTCTCGACTCTAAGGTTTTCCTTTCTTTTTATGAGATAGAAGATTGTAATTGAGGCTAATATTAATCTTTTACTACATGTCTCGACAGTTGCTCAAAAATCTATTGAGTTTGTTATCTTGACATGATAGTTTATTTTTACTTGTATTTGATGAGACTTTTCTTATTGTGATTTCTTTAGGACACTCGACATATGGTTGATGTTTCACTCAACTTCGAGCAAAGGTATGATTTATTTTTTCGACAGTTATGGTCGTAATTATATTTCTATTATTCCTATAATGTAGGGAACTGAATGGTATTAGTCGACTTGTGTAATCGACCATTGACTTGTTGACCGACTTCCTAAAATTGTGGATTCTTTTGTTGTGGCTTTTAGTGTCAAGATTTTAGTCTTTACACTCGTTTATATTTGGTCATGTTGAGTTCCCTCTAATCAAGATGTCAAGAATCAAACATTGACCCCGTGATGGCTGCTAAAGAAGGGATATCAAAATATTGTGGAAGTATCAGAAATATCATTAAAACCTGATGAAGGTTCCAGAACTCAATCACTTTACCGATGAAGAGGGATTCAAGAAGTTTCATTTATGCAAAGACCAAGTGAGATTACACGAGAGATAATATCAAATCATCAGGTGTTTTAAGGACATAAAATGTTTTAGAGAATCATAGGCTTTTGGCAATGATCAAGAAAAATGAAGTTGGGTGCTTATAGATTTCCATGAGCGTGAGGTGTAGAAACAGAAAGGGTCCAAAGAGAAATTCTCAAACATTTCTATTTGTTTGACATTTGACCCCAAACAATTAAAGAAGGATAGATTTCTAAATTATAAAATGCTTATCATTCAGCCTGATATAGTGTAGTGGCATTTGTCATTGGTTCTATATTAGGTGTTAGAACCCGAAAAGAAACTAAGAACCATTTAATAGCGATGTCCAAATGTATTATCCAAGTCATAATGCAACTCAAGAGTCATGGATCATAAAGGATATTCAAAAACATTCATCAGGATCCTAAGAAGAAATAAGAGCATTGATCAATTTCTAAATTATGAAAATGGAAATTGTGATTGTGTAGTCCATTGGAAATCAAGACCTATTATGTCATATTTATAAAGATGGTCTTTGGGCATTTCAATTGAATTAAAATGAATTAAGCAATAGGTACACACGGAGATAAAAACAAATTATTTAGAAACTTTTCCTTTATCTTTCTAGGATTGCTGGAACTGAAAGGTCAATGAGGGTTATTGATTGTAAAGTTTTCAAAGAAGGAAGGGATCGACAATTTTGGCTTGAAATCCCCCCTATTGTTGTGACAACTAAGTGTGACTCAAGTTTTTAGTCATGGTTGTTGTTCATTAAAATATTTTCTATTAATGGGTTTAAATGAAGGATGAATGGAATAAATTGATTACAAATATCAATCGTGTTTTGACATTAGTAATTATGGGGTGTTCTATGTGACACTATTTATTCTATCTTTTTGTTTTTTTATGTTTTTGGCAGATTTTTATTTCTTATGGTTATGTCTGTATATGATTTTCATAGTTGTGTAAATAAGTATACAGTAGTTGGTTTTACATTTAAGCATTAAAATTTGTATTTAATTCATGAATATCTCATGGTGATGGGTGTTTATTAGATGCCTCTTTTGCTCTTTGGTTAAGAGAGCACCCTAGATTTATTTTGAAAACTAAAAAACACATATTCATTGCATATCTATTTAAGGGATTTGTACCTTTCAATTCAAAGATCAAACCAATCAGTGGCTTATTCAACTGTTGATAAACAAAGAGACTTTTGTGGGTTTGAGTCAATTTTATTAAATTGTCAATCTGTTAACCAACAAATTTTTGGTGACTCTGTTGGGGAAATAATCAAAGTACTAGTGTCTTCTTTTCTTAGAAATCTAAAGGTGCCTTCCCTTGAATGAAGGTTAGTGACTCTATTTTTAGAATCTTGAATCATGACTTGGATTCAAAAAAGACCATCTTGTGTCACTCCTATGATTGACGAAGATGACAACAAAAGAAATGATGGGTATTTTTCTTCTCAAGAGAATAGTGTGCTTGAACCAGTGCAAACCAATTTCTTGAAAAGATTCTATGGTGGCATGCAATCTCAACCTAATGAGGTTCATTCACCCTTCTCTTTTCAAAACTCTACAAAATATTGACAAGACCAATGCAGGGATATTTTTAGTGGTGATTATTCGCCAATTGGCGAATATGTCCCATCGGGCCTATAGAAATTGGTGAAAAAATGCATAATATAGAGGTTGACCGGTTTGCCCAGATTTTATAAAAGACACGTATATTGGTCGGCTTGTTTGCCACTATTTGTACGTAATTTCACTACAGTAGTCGGGTTGTTCACCCATTTTTCTATAGTATATTTACTATTATTCACCACGGATTAAGGAAGGGTGTATTTATCGAGGATCACCATTCACCAAAGGCTCATTGTCCCAAGTGAAAGTTTTATTTGCACTAGGACCCAAGTCGTCATGCATTATACATAATCGTGTCCTAAATTCCTACCCTATTCGCCTAGTCAATTACTTGAAATTATGCAGGGTTTGCTAAATATTAGTTGTTATCATATGCAATAGTCGGCCCCTTCGCCAAAATTCAAAATAAGCATTTGTATATAAGGATAGTTTCAAGAGATTTAGTAGTAAAAAATTCAATTGATTCTGGGCTCACAATTGCGATCGGTAGCGAACCGGAACGAGTCTGTAGTATCTTATACAAGTAAAATTTTATTGCAGCCTTAATTTGTTGGAGATATCACAATCAAAGTTAAACAGGAAGAGGACTATTGAAGGTGGAGAAGTCCAAGAGAGGCCAATGAAATTCATAAATATATCTTCATACTTTGGCGGGGGCATACACAATGGTGTTGGTCAAAGTGAGGGAGGTACATCATCAGAGGAACCTGTACAACTTCAAGGTTCTCAATCTGCACAGGAGTCTATTCAAAAAATTGGGGAACCTAATAAATCTAGTGACGAAGTTGCAGAACCTGATATCTCTGATGAAGATGACCTTGAAGAAGAATTTCAAGTAAATAACCCATACCAAGATGATTTGATCGACTTCAGTGATGATGATGGTTCAATTAACAGTAACACTAAAGGGAGAGGAAAATCAAAAGAAAAATTGATCTTCAATGGGATACATATGTCTAGGAGATTTCAATTTGATTGGGTGGCAAAGTATCCATTCATTGAACCCGTGGACAATCCAATTGTAGGTGAGCTGCCAGTAGAATGTAGATGTACGATTTGTAGTTGGAAGTATAAAAGGGAAAAGTGATTGCAGCTTAAACTAGACACCATAGAGAAACATGTTGATAAAGTTTATGAAACTAAAACTATAGATGGAAAGTGTTGTGAAATCAAGATCGTCCTGTAGAGAATATATATGAGTTTTGTGCTGAAATAGATTACCGTTGTGATTGATCTTTTCACTAGCCATCAATATGCATTTATATCCTTTGAATAGTTATGTCTGTGAAGAGCCATGACCATACATGGCTTATGCTACATAGGGTCATGACCCTTCATAACCGATTGTTAATATTACTTGCATTGTAACATATACAATTATCAACTAATCTTAATATATATATATATATATATATATATATATATATATATATATATATATATATATATATATATATATATATATATATATATATATATATATATATATATATATTACCATATTCGATCATAGCTACATCTTAACACTCCCTCTTAGCAAGAGAGGATTTGAATAGGTATCATCATAATCCCTGACTTATTCATAAGTGGATTTTAGTGATAACTAAAACATAACTTCATATCAAGATATCCAACATAGCTCAGGACATTAATATAATGTACTCATCCTAGTAGAAGAGTTATCACAATCCCCAACCAATTCAGAACTAGATTTAGTGATAAAAATCAAGATATCCGACACATTCTGGGACAGCAACTTAATGTAGTCTAATCTTGATTCACATTATAATCCCTGACCAATTTGGAACTGGATTTAACAACTCCAAAAATTCAGTGTCAGGACAAGTGACTACAATACATAGTCATACCTGACACTAGGTTAAGCTATTGTCTAAGTCATCACCTAGCAATAGTAACCCAACACATATGAAAGATCGTCACCTTTCATAATATAACACAAAATGAATGGGCCCATAAAGTCACACATATGGCATCCACCTTGACTCTTCTCAGAGGGTGGATCCACCATGGCTCCTCCAGAGAGTGGAAACCAAGACTTCCACCTTAGACTTGTCTATCAAAGACAAGAATCATTTAAGATACAAAATGATGGATCACTGAAGCTGAAACCTTCTTTTTAGTTAAGGATTTACTCCTCAACATAGGTCAAGGTTATCTAAAAGTTCACAATCTTCTTTCTAGCAAGGGGTTGGGTAAGAATATCAGTTGTTTGTTCCCCACTAAATTGCATTTGTTTTTATTGTATCATAGTCTTGGTGAATTTTGAGCTTACAAAGAATACACCATCTTGACATGGTACACTCCCTCTGAATTTGTATGACCAAGATCTTGGGGTGCCAACTTAATTTGATCTTCTAGCTTCTCCCTTTGACATATAGCCTTCTCACATGGTAATAATCATAATTCTCTTCTACAAGTTATTGATTACTAGAGAACCAACAAAACCTCTGAATCAAGATCCTTGAATGTCCACTGATGCAGATCCTTTAGATTCTCCCTTTGTCACAAAGGCATACCCTATTTATACACTCAACTCAGTGTCACTACAAGATGTCACTTCATACCTTCCTTCCTGAGAGAACCAATACGAATAATCTGAATAGTCATAAGGTTACATCAGCTAGCATAAGATGCATTTTGATCTTTTCCAAGGCCACAACTTTAACACTCCCTCTTGGACTTGAGGGAAGATAATAAGACCTCTAGTATGATGTTTATCTTAGTGAGTTGTAGTCTCATGATGTATGGAATGTCTTAATCAAGGATTCTATCCACGTACATCTTATCGGCGATTCTATCCATGAGTTCCCACTACTATAATCTCAGAATTGTTTTACCTTTAATAGTGAACTCCCTCTCAATCAATATGATCGTGTTTGTCCAAGTTGACTGAATCATTTGTTTCCTTAGAAGCTAAATTTTGCCAACTTCTTGGCCTTTCTGAAGATGTCAGAGATAGATTATGAATAGTTCATAAAGCTAAACTATCCCGAACATAAAAATGATAGAATCATACAAAATTTATTATTTAATGAATTACAAACTACAAATTCATATGGATTAATAAAACGTGAGATACTTATCTTTTCAAATATTTTCAAGTATTTCCTTTCGTAAGGTGAGCCCATTAATACAATACTCATACCCATCATCCTTCTTCATAACATATTAGTTTCATTCCAATCCTTATGTTAATTTTCTTCTTTACAAATCACAGCTCATTATGATAACTATTGATTAGATGTTGACTTCATACATTACCGGTATCTGATTATATTAATCATTGGTTAATATCCCACTTGTACTATCCCCTTTTTCAATTAACTTAGATATATGGGACAATTACCTTAACTTATCCTTCTAACTTCATCGAATGATGTTAAGCATGATATAAATGATGTGTGTCTAACCAATTTTTAATGCTTTCAACAATATTTTTTTTCTATACCAATTCAAATATGCAGATATGTTGGTTGAATGTTATGTCGTCTTCAAAAATTATCTGAGATTAAGATTGTATGTTAACTGATCTCCCTCTTCTATTCCGACCAATCTAGACTCTTTCCTTGTGGATTTGTATCACCCTCCAATATGTTCTCCTCTCCATTGCATAATTTGTTAATTCCTATTACATTGATTTGTATTATTTTTATTTTATTTTTATATCATATGCTTAGGATGAGGAATCATGTGTAAAAGACATGAATCTGTATATTCATAACAATTCATAGTCATTTGATTGATTCATAATTATTTATTCTATTAGAGTATCATATCTTTTTAATTACTTATTAATTAATGTTGGGTATCGATAATTGATGTTTACGATATGACTTATTTGTTTAGTCACACCAATTTCTGATATAACCACCAAGCATAGATATCTCTATCATTGCATCTTCTTCCCTCTAAAGCTTGTTTGTACTATTATATATGTTGTTTTCTATATTGACCAACCATATACTTGTATCGTCGATGAATCATATCACCTTTTTTTATATCCATGTGTCTATAGATAGATATATTCAATCTTCACTACACTGACTTGTATTGTTTATCATGTATGTGTTCCATGTCTCCTCCAGTCTTATCAATCCACGTATGATCCTTGACCATACACGTTCGACCATACCATTACTAACTTATTAACACTAATCTTCACATCCTCCTTATATTATTTAGTAACTAATAGATTACTAATAAATTGTATTAACCTTATATTTATTCTCATAATAATATTACTGATAACCTTTCATGATAACCTTATGTTAATATATAGCTACGATAAAATCGATTATGAAGGGTCATGACCCTACGTAGCATAAGCCACGTATGGTCATGGCTCTTCACAGACATAACTATTCAAAGGATATAGATGCATATTGATGGCTGGTGAAAAGATCAATCACAATGGTAATCTATTTCAGTACAGCACTCATATATTCTTTATAGGATGATCTTGATTTCACAACATGGTATCAAAGTCTAACCTATAAGAGAATAAAATATATTCACAAGAAATCGGTGATAAATTGGTAGCGATATTGGTGATGAAATTCCATATATGTTCTCAGTCTAAACAATGACATCGAAGTTTAATATTTGAGAAAGTATTACAAAAGAAGAAGACAGAGACACTTAACAAACACGGTGGATAGAAGTCGCCAACCACGATAGCAAACGGGGGAAAAAAGGAAGTAAGGAAGAGATTCCAAGGAGATTTGATACTTCATCAATCTATCCTTTCAGCACCAAAATATACACTCAGAACGGGCTTAATAATTATTGACGATGTCAACAGTGTCCATTAAGAAACATACACTGAGAGAGATAGAACATACAGTGTCAACCCTGCCAATAAGGAAGCAACGGATGTTAACATACGTCCAAGTCAAAACAACAAGTCATGAACGTATTCATGGATGATAATTAATATAATTAGTAGAGATACTATGTTATAAAATAAATCACAACGGTAATCTATTTTAGTACAACACTCAGATATATTCTCTATAGGACGATCTTGATTTCACAACAGAGGGGAAATAAAAGTGGTAAGATATAAACCAAAGGAGCAATGTCAACATAAAAGGAATGTTGAGGAATATTATTTGTCTCAGAAATTTAAGATGAAGCTTGGTGAAGTTTAAGGTTCTATTAATGCTATTTTTGCAAAAGCAAGTGAAGTAGAAGAACGTGAAAAATCTGTTCAATTAAGTAATGTTTTCCATATTTTGAGCAAAGGGCGTCCAATGACAGACTATCTAGAAATGAGTGGTTTGTTACACTTTCTGAAAGTTCCTAACTATCCTATCACTCATTGGTCAATAAACAGTGGATGGGAATGGGCAAGTTGTATTGCCCAGGTTGAAATAGAGGATGTACAGAGAAAAATAAAAGAGTCAACCTTTATTGCATTGTCCTTAGAAGAAGTTACAGCAATATATAATACGTCATGGGTATGCATGCATGTTTATACTCTACAGAATAATGTCCACCAACCACATCTACTAACTATTGCAAAATTGAGGGACAATGCAACATCAAAAACTTTATTTCAATTAGTAAAGAGCCATTTAATTGAATATGGATCTATGGATGAATTGACAATAGCGAAGAAGTTGATTTGTGTTGGAGCGGATGGAGCTTCAATAATGCAAGGTCATAGGAATGGTCTTTGCACAAAGATGTAGGCTTCTTGTTCACCATATCTTGTCGGCATTCATTGTATGGCCCACAAGATGAATCTTTCTTTTAGAGTTGTGAAGAAGTTTCCTTTAGTAAATAAGGTTGAAGATTTAGTAAGAGAGTTATACTCATATTTTTGTCGAAGTCCCAAACATTTTAGTGAATTTCAACACTTTGCTGATGTAATTACCAATGGAAACAAGCTTCTTAAAGATGTTGATACCAGATGGATCTCTTTGGATGGACCAGCGCATCGAGTTTTTTTTGAATATCAATCTTTGATTGGACTTATCTATGAAAATCGTGACAATGCAGAAAATCAGAGATGTGGCGACCTGCTTTGGAGGTTAAGCAATATAAAGACACTTTTGACTTTAGCATCTCTTCTTCCCATGCTAGAAGAAATGATGTTGATTATGAAAAAAGCCCAGCAAAGAGCCATGTATATTGAAGAATATGCTCAGTTGTGTAAAATGTCATGCATAGCCCTCGATAATCTCTATCGAAATGACCCAAATTTATCCAATAAAAAATTTGATCACTGGCGAAAACTAAAAGATTTGGATAATCCTGATAATTATTTAAAGATCATTGAAAATGGAAAATTATGCATCTGTGTAAGGGGATTTCAGATACCAATGTACTACAGTGCCCTAAAGAAGCGAGCTACAAAAGTTACAAGGGAAGAGTTTACCAAGATCATCGAGTCTATAGCAGCTCATGCAAGGGACAAGCCTATAAGGTTTCCTCTGAAATAAGATCCCAATTCCCATATGAAAAATTGCTTGAGGCCATGGCAATTTTGTTTCATCAATATTTGCGCTTAAACTGTAAGGAAGATTATCGTAATAGGCTATTGACTTTGATAAAGGAATTTTGCAAATCTATAGAACTCAATGGAGTGACTATCAATGGAATTTTAGATGAGGGTCTTCTTAGGCAACAATCAGACAGTTTTGCAAGGACTATGAAGTATCAATATCAAATAATGCATAACTCACATGAAGAGGGCTCGATAACAAGGCTTTGGACAGAGCACAATGTTGCATGATGAAATTTCATAGTTCTTCAAGCTTGTTGATCTATGTCAAACCATGATATTGGGTTCGGTGGAGGATGAGAGATTTTTTAGTGCTTTGGGCTTCCTAAAATCAAAGCTAAGAAAAAAACTAGATAAGAATTTGGAAACATGCTTGAGGGTCTACACATTTAGGTATGATGTCAATACTTTTCCTTATAAAAAAGAAATTGAAATCTAGAAGAAAAGATGCAAAAGAAGAGGGTTGGGCAACACCATTAACCAATCTCCGACTCTGAGTGGGACAACTATAGGTGGTGATGGGAGTGGGATTCATAGAAGCTAAGGTCAGAGTGAAGAAGACACAAACGAAAATGAAGAGAACAATGAAGGAACTGGAATACCAGAATTAGATGATGATGACAATGCCGAGATGAATTGACAAATTTAGGAAATTTCTGCTAAATTAGCAATAGTAATCAATAGGTATTTTTTAAACTTATTAACTACTATATCCTATCATTCAATGTTCATTTTAGAAAAGAAAGAATGTATTATGTTTCATCATTAAAATTTGAGAACAAAGAGTATCATTACTGTAGTTTGTATTGTATCATCAATGATCATTAATATTTGAATTTGAAATTCCTGAATAAAATTTTGTGTTCCAATAGCATATAACAGAGTAAATCAACCAAGAATAACTAAAAAAAATAGAGTAACTCAACGTACATTAAATTGGAAAACATGAAAATTAGATAGAGCACAATTTGTTTTGTATTCATTTGCAATACGTATTACAATTTACAATAGTTCAAAATTTAGAGCATTAAAAATGTTTGTAGGCCAGTCCAAACATCCTCTGATGGCAGAACAATTTGGTTCATATTATAGTCACACTCCTACAACTTCGTTAGCAATTCATATTTGGAAGTGTGACTTGACAACACTATTGCTTCTAAAACTCCATTTCAAAGTTCTCACTGGCTTAATGAAATCCATGAATGTATCAAGAGATATGTATGTAGGAAGAAAGCATAAATCAATATTTATTTTGTCCTACAACCTTATTTTGTAAGTTTCTCTTTCAATGAACTTATTTGTGACAAATCCCTTAGGCGAACCAAGACTTTCCAAATTCACTTTCCTTTGTTCCATCTTTGTGATCTTCTTCTTATCTTTGTCATCCAATTCTTGTGCTTCCCTTAGCTTCTCACATTTTCGAATGATACTTGATACCTTTACTGAGGCATCAAGGTGGGTGCTAATTCCCTTGTTTGATAGATAACTATCACTCTTACTATAGAGTTGTTGCATAATATCTTTTGCATTATTTTCTTTCTTGACAACATCCATGTTCTATTCAATGTTGTTATGGAGCTTCTAATAACATACTCTCATACTTTGAAGCATTTCAAACCACTCACACAAGCTATGAGACATCCCCAATATTTGGCCCCAAATGTGTTCTTTTGTAATCTTCACTAAATTATTACTAGTATTTGCTTAAGTTTGAATTGTATTATTTGCCTTCTTTAGTTCTTCTGCCATTTTTTCACAATTATTTTTCTCTGGCAGTGCTTTATGTTCCCAATGATTGGCTTTATCCACGTGAGAATCCAATTTCTTTTGCAATTCCCAGTTGGAGATAGCATTACTCTCCATGGTTTTAAATAACTTTTGTGAAGTGACTCTTTCTTCCTCTAATTTTTTACTAATTTCTACCAATTTTTCCCTTAGTGCCTTTAGCTCTGCCTGCACATGTTCCTTCTGCTCTGCCTGCTCATGTTCCTTCACTAATGCCTTTGCATATTCCTACTATGTATTTGCTGATGTAGAGGCTGATTTTTTAATCTTTTTTTGTAATTCTTTCAAACTGTTATCTGAAGCTTTCCTCTTTTCTTTTTCGTTAGCAATGTCCGCCTGTAACTTTTCTATATTTTTCTCAATCTTACTTTTCTCTCTCTCCACCTTTAGCAGTGCACTGTAGACCAATTGGTTAGTAGACTTTGACACATTGATTTTGTCGACATTTTTAACTTCAAAAAAATCCATTTGGAGAGTGCTAACTTGAAATTCACATTGATCTATTTGACTCTCTGGTGGGTTTCCATCTTTTTTGGGTGGAATAACAACCGTGAACTCCATCATGTCTCTGTTTGGATCATATATTGAAAAAACCTTGTTGGATGCAAGTTGTTCCTCTACAGCTACAGTAAGGGCACCAGTCTGCAATGTCTTCTTTATTTCCTTATTCTTGGTTGTTGTTTCTGCAAATTTATTATAGAAATCTTTGAAATGAAAATGTGGTGTTCTAGAAGGAATTGAATGTTTGAAAGGTGAACCAGAGCTTGTAATGCCTATTGATCTAACTAATGTTGTTTGAGGATTAAAAATTTTAGAGGGTGCAAACAGTGCTTTAGGATCAAGTGTCAATGATCTGGAAACCTTTTTCTTCTTGACACTATCTTCTTCTATGGGATTCTGTGTAGATTCTACTGGCCTCTTTAGAGAGGGAACTTGTTATATAACTTGACCAGTCCCACTGGCACCAGTGCCACTACCAGACCTAGTAGCAGTAGATTCCCCAATCCCACCCATGGCAATGGATGTTGTTGTGGGCATAGTGGTTCTTGATGAATCTAATGGGTCCACTCCAACTCTAATCCCAAGGCCTACACCATGATCAATTTTTTGTGCGTCTGGTGTGAAAATTGGCATCCAAACGCCTTCTCCTATGGGACCCAAACCACCACCTTTATAACCCATTTTTTCCATAATGATTGCCCCTTTGCTATATATTTATTTGTGGTAGTTGGTGACTCCAGTCTTATTCGATGGAGTAAATATAATTGGTGGATTATCATCCTCATTGTCTTTATTTTCATCTTGATCACTGATGTCGCATGTCATGGTGGGATCATGCTCCAAATTCCATAATTTTCTAAACTCTATATCCTCCTCTATGTCATCTAGATCTGCACTGGTCTTTGGTTCACAAAGATTCTTTCTCATACTCCAAAAATCAATCATTTTCATTCGAGTCCATTTTCTATCCTTACAATCTTCTGCTATTTTCTTTGGTATGATTTTTTTTATGGATGAGCAGCTTTCTGGTAGAAATTGTAGGACATCCTAGGCTGTACAATGCCCTGGTTTATTGATGTCATAATTTGTGATGACAATTGTTCAGCTGAAATTTTTTCCTCAATGGAAAATTTCTCCATCTCTTTTGTAACGTCATCTTAGCTATCCTTGTTTTTCAACTTCTCTAGCAATTGTTTACTTTCATGTTGAAATAAGTTTGCAGAGTTTTTATTAGCAACAAGCATTGTTTGAATGACGTTGAGTGGATCATACTTCCAATACCACTCTAAATCAAATTGAAAAATTTCTATAAAAAAAATTGACACTTTGAATGCCTTTCTCTCAAATGTTAACCCTCCAATTGAGAAATGTAAGGAAGGAATATGCTCTTCTTTGACTGGTCAGTGAAGTGTCTATCTGTGCTCTCTAGTTGTAGTACATATTCTACTACAAACACCCTCTCTATTTGCATTGGAAGTTTGTGGGGTTGTAGTTCTGATCCGTAAAACCTTAGCACAGTGTATTCTTCCATTAAGTACTAGTCAGCTAATTGAATTGTGCTTCCAAGTTGGATGCAATCCCTACATGAAGCAGATAATCTGGGCATTGGAGTGCTTGTTATTTTTTTGTACAATGGTACCAAAAAGAAGTCTACAAAATTACTATAATTTTTTATGTTATCATACATCCTTATCTGAGGTGTCTAGTTATATATTGGAGCACCTGTCCCCCTCTGAATTTCAAGCTTGTTGTCGTTGCTCGTTAATATTGCAGCATGCTTTGCTAGCAGAAGATGGCTTAACTAGGTTGTGAACCTAAATGTCTTAGAATTGCCTCTTTTAATCAATGCTAATTATTCTTGCATCGATTGAACCACATGCCCAACAAAATTATATCTTACTAGTTCATTGACATAATGGATATCGCAAATCAATTGAAGAATGCTGGCACCCACTTCCCTATTATTTTCCAATCCCAGGAAAAATGCTAGCAAGGATACAGTGGCTTGAACCCATGGCACAAAAATGTTAAAATCATAAGGAGGCTTATGGTTCTCACCCAATATAGCCTTTGCCTTTGTAACTATTAGACCCTTTATAAATGAATCTTTTGTGTTTGGCTTGACTGCCTCATATTGCTTTGTCAACAATTCCAGGTCAATATGGACATTATAGTTTTGTCGGTCAAAACCTAGGTCTAGCAAACTAAGAAATTCTTCCTGGGTTATTGATAAAATTTCTTCTTGATTATTTTTATTCACAATTTCTTTTCTTTCTTCATCATAATTTTATGCACAATTCAAGACAATTTCTAAAAAAGGGAAAACTTCAGGTAATAGTATGCGACCCAAACCAACATCCCACGATGCAACTTTATTCATTTTTCACCTATCGTTGGATTAAATTTTATAAATTCACACCTCTTTGGCCCAGTTGCCTTACTGCACAATGTATGTTTAATTGATATAACTCTCCTTTCACCGTTGATAGTAGAATCATAAATATTGTGAAACTCATAAGTGAAACTAGGGATTTCTACTAGTTTTCTCAAGTTTATTAAAGTTTTCCCTTGGCCTTGAGTTTTCGCTTTCCCCATTGTTCTTCGGAAGAACGCAAAATCACATAATCACAGATATTTACTAACAAAATCACAGATAATAACTAACTAATTTAAGAAAACCCCAATTGGATACTGGCTTTGTACTTGCAAGAATTAAAATTTCAAAATCAAGTTAAACTAAATTTTTGACATTACAAAATCGGGATGCATTAGGCTAGATATCTTACCTGAAATTAAAGTTTGAAATCTGGATAGATAGAAGTTAGAATGGCTAAGGCTCTCACAAGTTATAATCTCGAGATCTTTGGTGACAGTTCAAAAATTGTTTTTAGCTTTCTGCTACTACAAGTCGATAGGTTTTTAAAAAACAAATGTTAAAAACCTTTCGTTAAATGTATCATTTAAACCAAAATTATGAAATCTATTTATGTTTTATTTTCACATGATACGTAATCTTTTTGATGAATTACACATGTCATGTTTCTAGAATGAGTTTGCAGAAAAGGTTTTTGAAACCCCGCAGTACTTCTGAAATACAACTTCAAACGTTAATCTCTCGTAATCCAACGATTGTTACGATTTTAAAATATTAATACACACTAATGAATATAATCATTAACTATATTCACTTAGGGCCTATTTAGGTGCTGGAATATCAAATCCGAGATATAGTCAATTCTAGAAGATGCTGCAATTCTGGAAGATACAAATCCTGAAAATAATTTCTGGAATATGGGATGACATCTTTGGTTCACCCGAAAGATGACTAAGAAGATGCATAAGGAATTTTAATTATGTATTTTAATTTCTTTAAATATTGTCTATATACATTTGTATATATACACACATACATGTGTGTATATATACATATATGCACACATGTGTATGTATACACATACACACATGTGTGTATATGTGTATACATGTGTGTATATACACACATATATACATATATGCATACATGTGTATATATATACACACATGTGTGTACATGTGTGTGTATACACACATATAAATACACATGTGTTTATATATACACACGTGTGTGTGTATACACATGTGTGTCTATACACACAGGTGTATATACACACACATGTATATACACACACATGTATATACACACATGTGTATATACACATATGTATATACACACATGAGTATATACACACACATGTATATATACACACATGTGTATATATACACACATGTGTATATGTACACACATACATGTGTATATACACACATACACTTATATATACACATACATGTGTGTATATATACACATGTATACATATATACACACATGTGTGTATATACATATACACACATTTATGTATATATACACATGTGTATATATACACATATGTATATACACACATGTATATACACACATATGTATATATAAACACATGTATATATATACATGCTTAAAGAAATATAATATACATCCTTATAGTCACGGATCCCACGAAATATTAAATTTAGTTTTATAAAAATTGGAATTGGAATTGGAATTGGAATTTCCAATTCCACCTATTTGAGTGGAAGATGAAATGCCCATTTTGGGGGCAAAATTGGAATTTCAAAATTCCAATTTCAATTTTTTGGATGGACACAAACATGGAATTGCATTATCTGGAAATCTAATTCCATAATTAGAGCTCATATTCCATGCACCAAATGGGCCCTTAGAATTCATGCAGTCAAGAATACCTTATCCATGAAGTTTGAACCAGTCACCATTACATGATAAAGTCTGGAAACATTTAATTATTACATGAAACAAAAGTGCAACGCAAATTTTTTATATTATATTACGCAAAATTTCATTACAATTCAATGATGCCCATATCTATTAACGATTATTATTACCAAAACAAAAAAGAAAACACTCAGAATTTCTTAAAATATTTTTCATATTTTTTTTAAACATATTTTTTTAAAAAATATTTTTTTTAGACTCGGGGACTATTTGGTTCCGTTCCTTCTGTGTGGAACTTTGAAGAGAGGATAATCTTGGAGAATTCTTCTAGCCATTGATAGTCATCGGTTTCCTCCAGTAGGTGCCACTTTCAGAGGAAATCCCTCCCAATTTGTGCCCACTTCTGATGACGCTTGAGCTGCTCAACATCAAGGTTAAGTAGAAATCGTTGCTTGGGCACATTTACCCTGGTTATAGAAGCCTAGGAAAATCATTTTCCCAAGGAATTCTAAACCCAATTTCTACAAATACAACAACATTCACATCGTCACTGAGGTACTCTTCTCTAAAAACTTTCCTTAGTAGCATGAGGATGTCCACCTTTTTCCCCCTAGGTCCAACAGAGATGCCAAGAATTGAGATGAAATGTTGGTGTTAACTCTACCTATTTTAATTCTCTAAAAACTCACATCCTAGCACCATCCTTATAGCCTCCTTGGTGAAGGCTCCCAACTCCATAGAAACAGATGCCAGGATTGGGTCTGTGACCAGGCCCAAAAAGGCCTTATGATCCTCCAAGGCAGTGCATCTTAAACGAATTGGAGTGTCCATTGAAATTTGAAATTTGACAAATTGATATTAGTATTCTAATTTTTGAGAAAACTTAAAGAGAACCTGGCACTCGCAAACTATTTTCATAAAATTTTCTTTCACAATCATAAATTAACGAGCATAGATCATCTATTTATAAGCCCTAATTGAAATTCTTTCTCTACTCTAAAGATCTAATTAATTCCTTAGTTAAATGGTAATTATTCTTCAAAAATTTCCAAATCTTTCATATTTAATGCAACGGTGTGTGAAATTAAAAAAAGACTTATGATAAGACATTTTCTATCTTTGGAATAACGAATGCAGGTGAACATAACAATTCTTTAATATAAAAAAACTTGAAACCTATGCCCACTCCACAGAAACAATGAGCAAAGTATGTTAGTTGTGAAATGGCGGTAGGAAATGAAGCTTTACCATTGATGTAAGATCATCGAATGGTCAACAAATAATGTCCTTAGATGAAATGATGTTTTACTTTTCAATTAAGTCTTAAGGCATTATTCTATCGAGGTAATGAATCTGATGATGTGAGTCATGTCACACATATCTATCATTGAAAATTGAAAGGCACCATCTAAGCAACCATTAATTGATAGTTACATTACTTTAATTGATGTGAGATGTCATCTACTCATCACCATTAATTAATAATTTTATCTAACATTATCGAAGATTGCCAGTAGAATTTTTCTTTTTTGGTGCCAAAAAATGAGGTCATAGACTCACACGTCTATTGGATTACAACATATCAATGACCAAAGGTGAATTTCGGGCCTATTGTTGGTCTTCATAATCTTTACAAAAAACTCTCAACAGAATCATGACACCTGGTATGATTGATCATGGGCTTATTGGATGAGGATCATAGTGATGGGACCCGTTGCACCCACTAGTGCAACTTCAACATCAAATCAAAACCATTGAATTAAGAGAGATAAATGGTGGAAGGTGCATTTCTGATGCAGGAGCATCTCGGGTCCTTGGCAATCTTGTGTCACCAAAAACAAGTTTGAGTTTTTTTTGTTGCTTTGTTCCTTCATTAACTGAGCTGGATCGGTAGTTGCTCAGTTCCTTCATTGACCGAGATGTTCAGTTAATTTGCCAAGTTATTTCTTGGCACTCGGTAACCTTGCTCACCGAGTGGTTTATTTTGATTTCCTATTGAGGCCAACTTGTGCATTAAATTTTGGTCATAGATTTAATGTTGGTATCAATCATTGGGAAGCATGTGGACCTAGATATGGTTGTTCCTTTCTCCAATGATGGATCTAAAGGATGACTTGTTTCGGTGGTCTCTTGTATAAATAGTGTAGTTGGTTGTAGTTTTAGGGATCAATTTTTGGAGGTATCAATTTTAGGAGATGAATGATAGTTTCTGAAGATGGAATCCTTTCATGTTGGAGGAATGTAGCAATTGAATCTGAATGTAACTGGTCGTAACCAAAATGGCCTTACAACCTGGCATGTATGAGGCTATTTGATGAATAATATATGATTTGTTCTGCATTCTCTCTCTCACTTGTGTATTTTCTTCCGTGTGTGTGATCTCTCTAAGGAGGGTGTGATTAAGGTGTGCATTTGGCCCCTCTTCTTGCCCTGCCCTACATCAGGTGGTATCAAAGCGAAGTTAAGATCTGGATCTAGATTTTTGAATCTAGGTTGAGGGTTCCTACCTGCAAACCCTAGTTGGTATTTTTTGTGGGGTATAAGATTGCAATTCGATCTGCAATTGCAGAGGATTTTCAAGATGGTTCGTGGGAGGTGAGATGCAGATCTAGGATTGGCAGATATGTTAAGGTAGATTCTTGCTAGGTTAGAAGCTATTGAGACAGCCCAATGCCGAGGAAGACATCTTAAAGATGTTAGTGATGAAGAAATTGAAGAGGAACAAGGTGAAGTTCAACCTGCACCTATGATGGATCAGGGTGAGGAAATATTATTGAAGGCATTGACAAATCTAAAATCTACACCACATTTCAATCCTCCCGAGTATAGTGGAAATTTTTTTCAGATGAATTGGTGGATTGGATCACTGAGATGGAGAAGTATTACGAGTATGAAAATGTCCCTGAGAAAAAGAAGGTGAAGATTGCAAGAACAAAGTTGAATTGTCATGCATCCTTGTGGTGGGAGCACCTACAATTGAACAGAAAAAAGGAAAGACAAAGACAAAATCAAGGTATGGAATAAGATGGTAAATAAGTTGAAAGGAAAGTTCTTACCATGTGATTATCAGA
Source organism: Chamaecyparis obtusa (assembly GCA_027943335.1). NCBI lineage: Eukaryota > Viridiplantae > Streptophyta > Pinopsida > Cupressales > Cupressaceae > Chamaecyparis > Chamaecyparis obtusa. The sequence goes on along the minus strand of BSBK01003473.1, from coordinate 621,838 downwards.
TTAACCTAGTTAGGCAAATGCAAAGTTTGAAATAGAAAGATAGCTCGATAAAAGATTATATTGAGGAATTCTATAGATTAGATATCAGATTTGGACATGATGAAGATGAAGTGGAAAGAATTACTAGGTACCTGAATGGGTTAAGAGTTTTCATCCAAGAGGAAATCAATTTGGTTAAGTTAGAAAACATTTCAGAAGCTTATCAGTTTTCCTTGAAAGCTAAGGAGAAACTGAATAAAAGACATGAGAAAAGATAGAGAGGAAGATGTGGTAGATTCCCTAAAGGAAGAGGTAGATCTTGTGGTGAAAACATTAGATCTGATCAGGACAAGAAAAACCAAGATAAATGCAAGTCCGAGTGGAAAGGTGAAAGTTCATCTAGAGGAAGAGGCAATAAATACCAAGGTGGTTATAGTAGAGGTGGATTTTGAGGAACTTGTTATAATTGTGGAGAAGAAGAACATAGGTCATTTGAGTGTACACATGCAAGTAAGAAGGTCGGCAGTAGTAGAAATGATTTGGTGCAAGAAGACTCACCGAATGAACCTGAGAAAGAAAAGAACTTGATGGTGAGGAGAGAACTTTAGAGTGAAAGTAATAAGGAAGATCCAGTAAGGAAAAGTTTGTTCAAGACTAAATGTAGAGTTTCTGATGAAGTGTGGAAGGTAATCATTGATAGTGGAAGCTCAGAGAATTTGGCATCTGAGGAAATGGTTATAAAGTTGCAGTTGGAAAGGTTGAAACACCTAAAGCCCTATCAAATTTCATGGATCAAGGATGAGCATACACTATTGGTATGTGAACAATGTTATGTGAATTTGAAAATTGGAAAGTACTATGATAAGGTGTTATTTGATATCATGCCTATGGATTGTTGTCATATTTTGTTGGGTAGACCTTGGCAATATGATAGACATGCTATATATGATGGGAAATTGCATAAATATACTATTTGGACTAATGGGAGAAGACACATCTTGTTGCCTTTGATTGAAGAATCTGTTAGTAGTGTTTGTACATCTATGAAATTTTGTTTGATGGAAGGAAGAAAGTTTGTTAAGGATTTGAAGAAGAATGATGTATGTTTTGCTATGATTCCTAATAAACTGAGTGAGAAAATAGTGGATAGCATCCCTAAAGAGATTGATAAGATACTCACTGAGTATAAGGAGACCATTTCTGATAATGTACCTGATGGTTTGACATCAAAGAGAAGCATTGATCATTGCATGGATCTGATTCCAGGAGCTAGTTTACCAAATAAGGCACCACATCGGTTAACACCTATTGAGAATCAGGAATTGAACTGACAAATCCAAGAATTGTTGCAGAAAGGTTTGATCCAAGTAAGTTTGAGTCCATGTGTAGTACCATTTGTATTGGAACCTAAGAAGAATGGGGAATGGTGAATGTGTATTGATTCCAGATCAATAAATAAGATAACAATGAAATATAGATTTCCTATACCGAGAATGGATGACATAATGGATAGTTTGACTGGAGAAAAGTATTTTAGCAAAATTGATTCGAAAAGTGGATATCATCATATTAGAATCAGAGAAGGTGAAGAGTGGAAGACTTCTTTTAAAACAAGAGAAGGTTTGTATGAGTGGTTGGTTATGCCTTTTGGTTTAACTAATGCACCGAGTACTTTTATGAGATTGATGAATGAGGTCTTGAAGAAATTTTTGGGTAAATTTGTGATTGTATATCTGGATGACATTCTGATATTTGGTAAGACCAGAGAAGAGCATTTGTTGCACATTAAAAAAGTATTGCAGAGGTTGAAAGAAGAAAAATTGTTGATTAATCTAAAGAAGTGCTCTTTCATGAAAGAGGAAAATTGTGTATTTGGTATTTGTGATTTCAGCTGATGGTTTGAAGATGGACCCTGAAAAGGTTGAAGCTATTTTGAATTGGCCTACACCTAAAAATTATAGTGAGGTAAGATAATTTCATGGTTTAGAAAGTTTTTACCGAAATTTCTTAGAAATTTTAGTTCAATTTGTAATGCTATGATTGAGACTATGAGAGGAGATAAAAGAGAATTCAAGTAGACACATGGAGCTGATAAAAGTTTTGAAACTTTGAAGCAGAAGGTTGTTGAATTACCTATGTTAGCTTTACCTAATTTCAATAAGGTATTTCAAGTTGAATGTGATGCAATTGGTAGTGCAATAGGACCTGTGTTGACTCAAGCAGGTAAACCAGTTGCTTTCTTTAGTGAGAAATTGAATGATGCAAAAAGGAAATATTTTGTGTATGATCAAGAGTTCTATGCTATTGTTTAAGCTCTAAAGAAATGGAGACAATATTTGACACCGAGTGAATTTGTGTTGTTTATTGATCATAAGGCTTTATAGTATTTGGGTAGTCAGAATAAGTTGAATCAAAGACATATGAAATGGGTTGAATATTTGCAGATTTATACATTTGTGATAAAACATAAGAGTGGAGTCACTAACTGAGTTGCTGATGCATTGAGTAGAAGATCTTTGATGACCGAGATGAAAATTGAAGTTCTTGGTTTTGATGACATGAAAGATTTGTATGAAAGTGATCCTAATTTTTTTGAGCCGTGGAGGAAGTGCAGAGCACCTATTCAAGATCAACCGAGTACTAAATGGGAAGACTATTTCATTCAAGAAGGTATATTGTTTAAACATATTCAGTTGTGTATACCGAGAGGATCAATGAGAACTAATTTGATAAAGGAGAAACATAGTGGTGGTTTAGCTGGATATTTTCGTATTGACAAGACATTGAATTTTCTTAAGGAGAAATAATTTTGGCCATAGTTGTATAAGGATGTTTGGAAATTTGTGAAAAGTTTTGGAATTTGTCAAGTTGCAAAAGGAGTAAGTCATAATACTGGATTGTATATACTGATTTTTGTTCTTGAGAAACCTTGGATTGATATCAGTATGGATTTTATTCTTGGCTTACCGAAGACAGTAAGAGGTAATGATTCTATATTTGTTGTTGTGGATGGATTTTCTAAAATGGCACATTTTATACCTTGCAGAAAGACATCAGATGCAGTACATATAGAAGATATTTTCTTTAAGGAAATTGTCAGATTACATGGATCACCAAGGAGTATCATCTCTGACCGAGATAGTAAATTTGTTGGATACTTTTGGAAGACTCTTTGGAAAAATGTGGGTATCGAGTTGAGGTATAGTTCTACATTTCACCCACAGACTGATGGACAAACAAAGGTTGTGAATAGAAGTTTGGGTAATCTTTTGAGATGTTTAGTTGGAGATAAATCAAGTAATTGGGATTCTATGTTGGCACAAGCAGAGTTTGCATACAATAATTCAGTGAATAAGAGTACTGGGAAAACACCTTTTGAGATTGTTAATGGCATACAACCGAGAGGTATATCATATTTGAAAGATATTGTTGGTGAAGAAAAGAGAAGTGTTGAACCTGAGTAAATTTTGTTGAGTTCAAGAAGACATTGCGTGAGGAAGTGAAACATAAGCTGGAGAATAGTAATAAAAAATACAAGGATAGAGAAGATAGATCAAGAAGACATAAGACTTTTGTAGTTGGGGATGAAGTGATGGTTCATTTGAAGAAAGTTAGATTTCTTGTTGGAACATATGGGAAGTTGAAAATGAAGAAATTTGGTCCTTGCAAGATATTGAGAAAATTTGACAGTGGAAATGCTTATGAGATTGATTTACCTGATGAAATGGATATATCACCTATATTCAACATTGTAGATTTGTTTGAGTATTATGAACTTGATGAAGACATGACAATAACGAATGATTATCCTAAGAAACAAACAAAAGAAGTTGAGCAGATTTTGAAACATAGAGTTGGCAGAAGCACAAGAGGGAAACAATACATAAAATATCTAGTAAATTGGAAGTGTACACACAAAAGTAGTGCACTTCTATGAATCCTTACAATCAAGAACACTCAAGAATGAGGTCTCAAAAATCGATCCATAGCTCTCTATGTATGGAATTGCAAGATTGTAAAATTGCTCTCAGCTAGAGCTATCAAGCTAATGACCTTGCTAGTCAACCACACAATGAGAGATTCAAGTGAAGACAAGGGCAAGAGTGCCAATATCTCCAAGAATCAAATGAAATGCAGTGCAAGCTAGATTAAGATGAATATGCAAGCTAGAAATGAGAGATGCAAGCTAAGCTATGGAAATGAAAGTACAAGCTAAACTATGAAATGGAAATAGCGAGTGTTACAATCCTTCCTATTAAACTAGATGAGTTATTCTAAAGCATGAAAGAAAATCTAAACTATGAAAGCATGAAATATGAAGCTACTATGCAAAAATGAAAACTAAACTATGAAGTAATGAAGAAAGCCAAGATGTGATGCAACAACAATGTCTTCAAAGCTTGGATGCAAGAAAGTCTTCAAAGAGCTCCAAATGACCTAGAAAACCTGCAACATAAAATTAGCATAAAAGTGAATGAATATGCAAATGAGGAAGAGAGGTCTTCTTTTATAGGAGATGAGGAGAAATGGACCATGGAGATTAAGAGGCAAAAGACTTAATCAATGGTGGAGCATCAAAGAGGAGAAATCCATGTGCACAAATATCCTCTAATAGGAAAATAAGAGTTGAATTTTGTGTCCATATGAGACAAAAAGTGCTTTTCTTCTTTTTATAAAATAAGAATAATGCTTTATTTGTGCAACTTAGGATAAGAGAAAAAGTGGGGGATTTTTATTTATTAAAAGGGGAGAAAATATTTCTTTTAAATAAATAAAGACTTAGGATAAAATGGTTAGCCCAAGGCAAATAATTGAAAATGATAAAAAGGATTTGATCAAGGAAATTGATATAATTGATAAAATGCTGATTTTTGAAAATATTGATTCAGGGATTTGATAAATTGTTGAATGGGGGCCCAAAGTCTAGGTGACCATTTTAGGGTGCATACATTTGCCCCTCTTTGACTAATGTGTGATCATTTTGGGAACACATGTAGTCAAAGAAGAATTGAAATGTGAGATCGATTTAGGATCACAAAACAACCCAGATGTGTGTTCATTTTGGGAACACATCAGGACAAAAATAAGCAAAAGTTGAAAGACAAGACCAACACCGTCACTGTTAGGTGTAAATCAAGCCTTAGACAAAACTATCATTGTCGCTACTAGGCAATAATCAAGTCTAAAAAATAGGAGATAAAAATTGAAAGACAAAATCACCACCGTCGCTACTAGGTGATAATCAAGACTAAAAATAAGAATCTCAAGCTGAGCTGAATGATAAAGCTGAATCAAAGATTAAAGCTAATAGGTACCACCCCCTCAAAATTGAAATCAAAATCAGGTAGAGGAGAATAGAAAATTGATAAACTTGATCAAAGCACTAGAAATCATAGTCGAGGAATAGGACAACAGGATAACCATCAAGCAGTGAAAACATGCCCCAGGTTGACTAGGTTTGACTGGGAAAGATATAGGATAAAAATTAATTCAAAGCTTAGAGAAATGAAGTGAATGAAAATGAATGATAGACTAGGAGTTTGAAAGAGATGAGGGTGAAGAAATGAAGATGCCCCAACAAAGATCGAAGGATCAGGCCTCAAATGGTCAGCCAACTGCGTAGATGAGGGTGAAATTTTGAAATGCAATTTTGACTATCAAGATGAACTCGAATTTCAATTTCAAGTTTGAAAATGGATCCAGGATGTTGAAATTAGGTAAGGGTGCAATTTTTGCGTAATTCCAAGGTGTTGTGAAAATCGGTCAAAAAAGTCAATGCTATATAAGGGGCAAAAGTGTCATTTTCAAAATCATTTGTCATTTAGCCATTTTGAGAATTTTGAGAACTTAGAGAGATAATATGGCTCAGCAAGCAATGATTCCCATCCACAGGCATCGGTTTGAGCGCGGTCAGTTGCACAACTGGCCTCCACACTATGCTGCCCTGGTGAGTTTTCAAAAAAAACTTCACTTTTTTGAGTCATTAATGAGCATTTAATATATTTAGCACATTTTTTCAAGAATTTTCAAATTTAAAAATTTCAATTTTCAAGAACTAGGCAATATATCATGCGATACTTTAGAAGTATCGCACCCTTTAGAGAGAAGCATCACGCGATACTTCGAGGGTCCCAGATGTATCGTACGCGTGTAGACACCAGTATCGCATGATAACTGGCAAACTATCACGTGATACCTGGTGAAGTATCGCACAATCAAAGGTATATCGCACTACTATAGGGAGAAGTATCGCATGATACTTGTTCCAAAAGCAGTATCACCCAAGTTAGAAATTTGATATTTTTAAGTATTTTTGAGCAAAAAATGACATGGGTCTAGACAAGTTTACATTGTATATGTCTTGTACTGATTTTTAGACATTCATCATGATATGTATTGACATCTGGCTTGGTTTAATGGTTTGCAGGAGCACTTTTCGGTGCTACTCATCAGAGCACCGAAGGTGGTGGGACTGAAGTGCATCTAAGATCTTGATGATCTAGGCAAGGCTGACTTGAGAATGATGAGATTTGGATATTTGGTGCGGTTCCCATATATTCGAGCTGATCATGGGTTGTTGACTGCTCTTGCCGAGAGATGGCACAGTGAGCACAACACCTTCCACCTACCCACGAGAGAGGCATCCATCACACTGGAGGACGTCTATTAGATTCTGTGAGTACCATGCCATGGAGAGCCAGTGAGTAAAATCATGCTTTAAGATATAATCATTTAAATATAATGTTCTCATATGATGAAAAACTAACATGATTGTTTGTTGGGACATGTGTACTATGATCAAGACACCACTGAGGGCTGACATGCTATCTAGGGCATGTTTCAGGATGTCACTATCATTGACAGACACGTCAGCTGGGAGCGACTGATTGATGATTTTGGCAGAGACTTCCCAGTGTCATGTATTGTTGCATCCATCATCTCATAGGCCCTGATGACTGATCATAGTCAGAAGGGATTCCCTCTCAGATGGGGCAGACTACTGGTTGACTTGGTAGGCAGACCTCGGCGCATGGAATGGGGACCTGCCATACTTGCAGAGATGTATCATGAGTTGCACGAGGTCATCTATAGGGATGGTCGGACATGGGGTTGCAGTGCCATCCTGGCACAGGTGTGGGCTTGGGAGCACATCGCTGTGGTGCATCCCAAGGTTTAGCCAAGAGAGAAGAGATATCCCTATATATATAGGTATGTAGGATTCATATCATATGCCCATACTAGGGATGTGACATATTATCAACGGGTTCTAGATGAGATGACCTCCTTCACATGGAGGCCATACAGGGAGGTTGAGGGCTGGGGGGATGTAGAGGATGAGCTGAGCTACATGTTGTGCAACCGGCCATTAGTAGGATGACATGCAGAGATAGTCGAGAGATTCTGCATTACTCAAGTATGGTGACAGTTCGGACAGCAACAACAGGTCTCGATAGAGACCACTACTTATGCCAGGGCTAGGGACGAGGAGGGATATGGGTGGCTACCCATGTTAGACTATCAGTTGGCCATGGCAGAGATAGATGGCATCAAGAGGGAGCCTTGGGAGTACCTTCCCGATATGGCTTATGTAGGATCTAATGGAGCATACAGGGCTGAGCGGCAGAGGGCACCATTCCCTCGTTTCATAGTACCTGATGCTCCGGTAGCAGCTCAGGGTGGGGATGGGGATGATGGGGGAGATGGAGGAGATGGAGGGGATGGAGGGAGAGGGAGAGGGAGAGGGAGAGGGAGGGTGATGGAGAGGGGGGAGGGATTAGGATCAGGTGGCTGGAAATGGCCATGGGGATAGAGATCGGTGACCCCTGAGGATGAGGCAAGACCAGCTCGTCAACAGGCAGAGGTACAGCAGGATCAGCCTAGAGGAGGGTATGACCTAAGAGCAAAGATCTAGGCTCTAGAGATGGAGATGCAGCAGCTACGCATCACCATAACAGTGAGAGAATAGCAACTAGCTGACTTGAGGGTAGAGACAGATCAGTAGTACACTGATCTCAGGGTAGAGATAGCACACCGGGAGCAGGCGGCACAGGCTGATGTAGTAGAGATGTGGAGAGAGTCAGCACAAGCTGCTTATTACCATGGACTCTACCTATAGGTTGTACTTGAGGGATAGAGAGCACCATCTTACTCTTAGAGGGTAGGCAGATTAGATATAGTGCCAGACAGGGCAGCAACACCACCTCCACCACCACCATGTGATGAGGAGAGTCAGACCTAGGTTTAGGGCTTAGGTTTAGATGTTTTTAGACATATCCTGAGACTTGTGATCTAGATTTTGGGATCTCATATTGTATGTTGTATGATGACATTGATTTAAATATGAGATTACTAGATGTTTGATATATCTTGTGTTTACATCTCACTTGTGATGGATGTATCAATTTATGTATTGTCTTGTCATTTTGCTAAAAATGTATATTTTAAATGCTCATGTATATTCTCTCTCATAGATGTATGGTTGATTCTCATGTGTATGATATAGACTCATGTTTCTAAAAATGACATTTTTTGAGATATAGATATGATGATATGATTAACCCCTTGTGATGATAGGAACAGGTCATGATGAAAGATAAGGAGCGAAAGATATGATCGAGAAAAGGGGAAATGAGCACAATTGACCGACAGGTCCATGTAAGATGAAAAGGAGAGCTCTCTCCATATGCAAAGTGCAAGGCTAAACTATCATGAACCTAAAAATGCAAGCTACTATGAAAAGTGGTTGACTTGCAAGGTCACAACGCTTATAGACATCTAATTATCATCATTGAGCATTATTGGTAGCATTGTAAGATCATACAATACTCACTAGTATGACTATGGGTATATGAATATGATCTATATCAGATAGAAATGTGGGAATCCCACCTAGGCACCAAAGACATGTAGTTCAAGATGACTAGTGCAGTGAGATTACCTAAGTTTACTATAGCGATTATGCTTGCATTAGGACACAAGAAGGTCAAGATAGCTATAAGCATGCACTCGTGAAACAGTCAAGGATAATACCTTGTCAATCCCTAGTGTCAAGTACAACCAACATAAATGCTTATGACAGTTAGGATCAACGAAATATACCCACAAGAAGATAAAGAAATAAAACATGTTCTCATACCCTTAGTCTTCTAGCTATGCATCATCGAAAACTTCTCAGGGAGAGACCACTCAGCAAAGAAATCCTCACAGATAGCACACAAAGAAAAATAAAGTCAACATATCTCCATTGAGTTGATTGTTTAAGTGTGTGTGTGTTGGTCATAGAATCAAACTTTGAGTATCAAATTTGCTAATGAGCGATATCGCATCATACTTAGACTAGTGGGTAAGACATCTGATAAGTGTTGAGAAACACTCGACGCTAGGGTAGTGTTGAAAAACACTGTTTGGGGTGGTGTTGAAAAACACCTGTTTGTGAAATGCCCCAAGAGACAAATGCACCTAAATGACTTATGCTAATAGGTATGCCCCCTAGACAAAAATAAAGACCAATTCTAGACCAAGTCAAATAAGGTCAAGGCATGATGGAGAATGGCTAAGTGTCGAGGACGCATGCTAAGAGACAAGGGTGCAAAGACCTCAAGTAGCGCCTATTTCCAAGTTTTCACCATTTGGAGATTTTTTTGATTTTTTTAATTTTTTTGTATTTTTGCTACCAAGGCACCTGTTTCCAGGTTTTCACCAAGGCACTTTTTCTATTTTTTTCATTTTTTATTTTTTTTGTGTTTTTTATTTTTTTTGTATTTTTCAAGACTGTATATGCTTTTTAGGATTTTTTCAACATCATATATGAATTTTTTTTGGTATTTTTTTAGGATCAATAAATATGTACAAAGGATGCCACCAAGCTGAATAGGCATCATGGATAAAACTTCTTGAGGTGCAACACATTAATAGGATCAGGGAGTTGTTCCCCCTATTCATCAGATAGCAAGTAAGCACATATCCCAAAAGCAGCAGTAATAATGTATGGTCCAAGCCAATTAGGTTCAAATTTTCCCTTTTGTTCTCAATGTTGTTGGTTCTTAGGATTCTCACGCAGGACAAGATCTCCTACTTGAAATTCTCTAGGGCGAACCTTCTTGTTGAATGCTTTGGACATACACTTTTGGTAGACTCTCATGTGATCAAAAGATGTTCTACGTTTCTCATCAAGAAGTTCCAATTCTTGCAATCTCACGGCACGATAATCTTCATCTGTAATCAAACCTTTGAGAGAGACTCTAAGTGAGGGAATCTCAACTTCTAAAGGTAATATTGCATCAGCACCATAAGTGAGGGCAAAAGGAGTAGCCCCTATGGGAGTACAAATACTCTTTCTATAGGCCTATAGGCCTGGATTGATCTGTAAGTGCCAGTCTCGACCATTTTTGTGAACTATTCTATGGAGAATCTTAAGAATGGTCTTATTAGAAGCCTCTGCTTGTCCATTTCCTTGCGGGAAGTAAATGGAGGACCAATGTTGTTTTATCTTGAATTTCTTGCAGAGGTGTGTGAGGTCCTTGTTTTTTAACTGACCTCCATTGTCAGTGATTATCTCAGAAGGTATCCCAAATTGAAAAATGATGTGATTCAATATGAACAAAGAGATTGTCTTTCCCAAAGCAACAGATAGTGGAATGACTTCTACCCATTTGGTAAAGTAGTCAGTAGTAGTAATTATGAATTTATGTCCACCTAATGAGTTAGGATGAATCTGCCCAACAAGGTCAAAGGCCCAGTGTTGAAATGGCCAATGAGAAATAGAAGGAATAAGCTCCCTACCTGGAGCATGAATCAAGTTTCCATGTTTTTGACACTTTTCACAAGAATTGGCAAAAGCTATAGCATCCATCTGCATTGTGGGCCAATAGTACCCCACCCTAAGCAACCTTCGGGCCATGGCAAGACCATTGAAATGTCCCCCACAAATGCCCTCATGGATGTCAACTAACGCTCGGTTGGACTCATCCTTTTCCAAGCACCTAAGAAGTGTCCCATCTAAACCCCTCCTATACAGATCACCAGAGATAAGGGTATGGTGAGAGGCATTATGGACTAGGTTTCTTCTTTCAGAGTGATTAAAGGTTTTGGGGATGATGCCATCATGAAGATATGAGTAAATGTCACCATAGCGGGATGACTCATGACTAACCAAGGTATAGATGACATGGCTTTTTGAGGAGTCAAAAATGGGGTGACGTAGCTCTTCCACCAGGAATTCATATCTAGATTCATGTTGTTCTAGCTGAAGAATGGAAGCCAATGTAGCCATAGCATCGGCTACCTTGTTTTCAGCTCTAGGGACCTATTGAAATGTCACAAATGTGAAATAGCATCGTAATGAATCAACCATCTTTTTGTAAGGGATCATCTTATCATCCTTAGTTTGGTATTCTTCATTTACTTGGTTGATTATCAATTGCGAATCCCCAAAGACATGTAACTCTATTATAGTCCACTCAATAGCCATCTTAAGTCCATTGGTTAGAGCCTCGTATTCTGCAATATTATTTGTGCATGGGAATAGAAGTTTATAAGACTTAGGTATGTTGCACCCATTAGGAGAAATAAACAATACTCCAGCTCTTGATCCATTTTGCATATTTGAACCATCAAAGAACATTTTCCAAGTACGTGTGGTCATGTACATTATGTGCTCATCTAGGAACTTTACTTGAATAGGCATGTTATCCTTGACTGGGAAATCAGCAAGTTGATCTACAATAGGTTGCCCCTTTATAGCCTTACGCTCGATGTACTCTATATCAAATTTTGACAAAACCATCATCCACTTAGCGAGTCTACCCGTGAGAGCAGCCTTACTAAGAAAATACTTAAGAGGATCAATTTTTGCAATGAGATGTATAGTATGGGCAAGCATGTAGTGTCACAACTTTTGGGAAGCAAACACTACCGCAAGATAAGACTTTTCAATACTATTATAATTGATCTCATAAGATACTAGAGTACGGCTAATGTAGTAGATGGCTCTTTCTTTCCCAGTATCATCAAGTTGAGCCAACAATGCCCCCAAGGAAGATTATGTCACTGAGATGTACAAAATTAACGGTTTTCCTGGGATAGGAGGCATTAAAATTGGAGGATTAGCCAAGTATTGCTTTATTTGATCTAGGCTTTTTGGCAATCCTCATTCCAAGCACATGTGGTTCCCTTATGCAATGTCTTGTTGAATGGTTGTGGTCTATCTGCAAGCTATGAAATAAACCTCCATATGGATTGGAGTCATCCTTGAAGACTTCTCATCTGACTAATGTTCTTAGGAGGCGGCATATCTAGTATAGCTTGAACCTTTTCGGGATCCACCTCTATTCCTTTTGCTAAAATTATAAATCCTAGAAGTTTACCTGAGGTAACCCCAAAGGCACACTTTTTCGGATTCAATCTTAACTAAAATTGTTCCATTCAATCTAGAATTACTTCCAAATCTTCTAGGTGTGTAGCCCTTTGCTTAGACTTGGCCAAGGTATCATCCACATAATCCTCCATGTTTTTATGCATCATATCATGGAATATTGTGGTCATAGCTCTTTGGTATGTGGCTCCTGCATTTTTTAAGCCAAATGGCATGACGTTCCAATAGTAGGTTCCCCATGCACATGTGAAGGCTTTTTTTTCTTGATCCTCAGGAGCTATTTTTATTTGGTTATAACCGGAAAAACCATCCATTAAAGAGTATATCTCATAGCCTGCAGTCATATCCACTATCATGTCTATGTTAGGGAGTGGAAAGTCATCCTTTGGGAAAGCTTTGTTAAGATCTTTGAAGTCTGTGCATACATGAATGGACCCATCATGCTTTGAAACTGGAACAATATTTGAGATCCACTCGGCATAGTCGATAGCTCTAATAAATCCTGCTCCTAAGAGCTTTTCTAATTCAGCCTTAACAAGGAGAGCTATGTGAGGATGCATTTTCCTCAACTTTTGTTTTACTAGTTTAATTCTTGGAGCTATAGACAAGTGATGCATAATGAGATTAGTTTGCACTAACAGAGACTGAGCTAGATGTACCACTTGTGGAGCCTCTTCCGTATTCAAATTTACTGGTTGTGTAGGCTCAATAAGAATTGATGACCTATCTTGGAAATAACTTGGTAGGTTATTAAGTACCCCATCCTTAGGCACCTCAAGGAGGTTTTCACCTTTGGATACGTCCTTTCTTTTTACTTTTTTGGGTTCTGACACCGCCACATAGTGGTTTTTGCCATTAGAACCATTTCTCTTTTTCTTTTTTTCTTTTTTTTTGTGATTGAGGTACTTAATATCCAACTCTGTCATACTTGTTGTAGGTTCACTAGTGGAAGAGACTGGGTTCAAGAGCATTCAGGTAGCAGACTATTTCGTAGTCATTGTGAAAAGCGAGAAGCCGAGGCTCTTGATAAAGTTGTGACCAATCAATCAAATGATGGTTGACAAGGGGTAGGTCAATGACTGGTTCAACATTATTGATACGAAAGGTAGTATCCCTAGTGATTGCATAGTTAGGATCTGTCAAGTCTCCTTCTAAGATACCCAAATTAGGACTCATCCTACCAAACAGAGCGTCGTCCACTAAGGCAATTCAAGGAGTCCAATCCTCTAGTCCTACACTAGGTTCATTAGTCACATCGGGTTGAGTACTATAGGTATGAACAACATCCATGTCTAAATCAACTATTTCATCTAAAAGAGAGTCCCATTCAAACTCATGAAAATCTATTTCTGAATCTCTGTTGGGATGTTTACACCAAGAAGGCCTGGGATGTCTTGATGTAGAAGCTTGGAGATTGTGAAGGGTATCACCTTCTCTGGTGTCTATATTTTCAACTACTGAATCATCTAAATCTCCCCAAAGGAGATTGGTGGAAGGCACCCAATCATCAATCATGTCTTGTTGGTTTTGGAGATTAGGTGTATAATCTGAGTCACTGTCATTATCCGTCGTAGCTAGGATAGGACCACTTTTGTTCTTTCCATTATCAAACCCCAGGCCAACCGTTGACATAGTCTTACGACCAAAAAGAGCATGGTTGAGTGGTTCAGCCCTAGCATCTAGCCTGTGACTGAGAGGACCATGACCTGGGTAGCTCATGTTGGTGACCAACGTGTATCCTCTCCCATAAGTCTTAGGAGATGGAGAAAAAATTTCATTATGTAGGTACTTTTCTTCTCTGTATATCCAATCTCTAATAGCCACCTCTTCTTTCTCACCCTGAATAGGTACTGAAGACTCTACAAAAGTATCGAACAGAGTCATGGCTGAGGATGAGGGATGCATCTCTTGTGACGGTTTACCATAGGACCTAGGTGAAATTGGTAATTTTGTAAAAGAGTCAATTTGATATCTTCCCATACCAAGGTCTATGGACTTGAATTTATCCTTACATTGCTCAAGAGCTACTCCAAAATTGTCCGCTTCTCTATTTAAGGGAACATGGGCCCCTGTTGAAATGGTATTAATAGATAAGGTACTATCACCTGGTATGAAGACTTCTATGCCATTGTATGGAAACTTGACACATTGGTGATAGGTAGATGGTACTGCCTACATGTCATGAATCCATGGTCTACCTAGTAGGATGTTGTATGCTAGAGGACCAACATCGATGATTTGAAACAAAATGTCCTTTTCAATAGGACTAATTCTAACTGGAAGAACAGCTAATCCCTTAGAACTTCTCTCAGCCTCATCATAGGCTTTGATAGTAATTCTCTTCCTAGTATCAATGGCATGCTCTGAGTAACCCAAGTTTTTCAAAAGACTTAAAGAACAAATATTGAGCCCAGCACCCCCATCTATCAACACATGCTTAACACGGGTTTTATGGATCATGACCTCAATGTGAAGGGCAAGATTGTGCAGATGGCTCAAGGCTTTATCATCTTCTTCAGAAAATGTAAGGTAATGTGGGCTAGCAAGGTGGTTGACCATGTTCTGGAATTGGTCAACATCTATATTATTAGGGACATTTGCTACACACAAAGCATCCTCAAGGACACACTTGTGTCTAGGAGATAATTCTACGAGCTCAAAAATGGAAATCTGTGTTGGCATTCGCTGTAACTGATCAACGAGGTTGTAACTCATATCAAGACCAACTGCATACTTGGGAGGAACACTTTTGGACACTGATTACTTAGATTTTCTAGAATTAGGACCTCTAATGATAATAGGACCTTGGGACTAACCCCTAGTAATAGCATTGAGAGGTTGAGATGACCTTCAAGATTGAGGACCTCTAAGCACAACAATGGGTCCTTCATCAAACATTGGAGGTGAGCTTACATCATAGTCATAGGGATCATTCTCTCTCATCATGTTGACATCATCATCCATAACCTCAAGCATATTAATGACATTTTCTGTAGCTGTATAGGTATAATTGATTGCGGCCTTGCCATTCTTGTTTGTAGAAGTCTCCCCCTTCTCATACTTAAGCAAGGGCTCCTTAAAGGCCTTGTGGTCTGCGTTTGTGGTCAATCCATCAACTTGTAATTTCCCATTCTCAATAAGGTCTTGAACAAGATGTTTTAGTTTAAAACAACCTTGAATGTCATGTCCAATCCCATTGTGGTATACACAGTAAGCTTTCTCATTCCACCAATAAGGTTTAGGATCCGGTATGCAAAACATTGTAGGATCCTGAGGTTGTGCCAAATTATGAGCAATCAAGGTCTTAAAAATGTCTACATAAGAGTCTCCAAGCTTAGTGAATTGCCTCTTTCCTGACTTAGGTTTACCTTGATACTTGGGCTTGTGCTCTTGTTGGTCTAAGGATGTCTGCAGCTTCATAGCTTGAACTGCGTTAGATAAATTGAGAACTCCTTGTTACTTATGTTGTGAAGAGTCAACAACGCCGTCATTGACTACATGTTTATTTTTATTTCAATATGAGTTCTTTTTATCCTTGTTGTTGTTGTTGTTGTTTTGGCCATTGTTGTTGTTACTTTGTTTAGCCAAAATGCCTTGTTCTTTTAGAACATCCTCTATGCAGCATACAGTTTCTACCATAGTGTCAAAAGAATTAAAGACCATTTTTCTAACTTCATATCTTAATTCTGGCACTAGATTGTTCACAATTATATCAATCCTTTCTTCCTTAGGGATGGTCCTAGAATATTTGGAACATAAGCGTCTCCATCTTTGTAAAAATGTCACAAAGGGTTCCCCTTGATTCTATTTTAATTTACACAAATCAAGCATGGTGACTGACCTTGATAAATTATATGCAAAATGTTGCACAAATCTTTGGACAAGTTCTTTGAATATTTTAATAGGAGGGGTAAGGTTAGAAACCACTCCATAGCTTGGCCTTTAAGGCTCCTTGGGAATAATCTCATAAGCTAGGAGTCCCCATGATGAAATTCAAAGCTCATGATATAGAACTATCATACATGGTCATGGGGGTCACCACTACCATCACATTTGTCATATGTGGGGATTTCAACCTTTCTAGGAAAATCTACAATAACCACACTTTTGTCAATGGGATTAGGACATATAGAATCCAAGTTGAAGGAACTCTTAGGAGCCATCATTTTCTCCATAGTCTTTTGCATCTGCTTAATCACCTCATCAGTTGAAGGGTTTTGCTTCTTAATATTTTGGTCCACATCAAAGTTGTATGGGACTTTTGCACCCTTATTGATTAGACTTTCCAAGAACTGATCCTTATTTTGCTCCACATATTTCTCCACATATTGTTGGAAGGATGGTTCTTGTTGCATTTCCATGAAATCAATAGTGTCAAAGTTGGCATTACTTCCTCCATGTTGAGAGCCATGATGAGCTCATTGGGAGGGTTGTCTTGAATGTCTAGGAGATGATTGTCTCCTACGATGGTTATACCAAGAAGTCCTTCCTCTAGGACTAGGTGATCTTGATGGGGTCCTTGACCTTCTTCTTGGACTTGGTGAAGATGGTGGAGAGTTCATTCCACTATTGGTACCCCTATTGTTGAATTGATTATGGAGTTGTTGTGCTAGGAGCCTATCTTGTTCTTCTTGGGTGGCTCTTCTCCTTATGTCTAGCAAAGCTCATTCCTCATCCTCCAATTGTTTGAACCTTTCTTCCTTAGCAGCTTGTTCATCCAAGAAGGGTTTCTTTTCTCTCTCAATGCGCTTCAACCTTTCACTTATGTATCATGAGGTGTCTCTAAGTGGAGAAGGTTGTCTTGAATGTCTGGATACATTGGCCACATTGATATGAGCATCACCAAATTCATTGTTTTGGTCTTCATGTTGTGACCGTGCATCTAAGTGAGCTTGCCTATGATGTCTTTCAGCTCATTGATGAGCATCTAGATACCTTGTGTTGATCAGAGGTGATCTAAAATGGCACATTTTATACCCTGTAGAAAGACATCAGATGCAGTACATATAGAAGATATTTTCTTTAAGGAAATTGTCAGATTACATAGATTACCAAGGAGTATCATCTCTGACCGAGATAGTAAATTTGTTGGATACTTTTGGAAGACTCTTTGGAAAAATGTGGGCATCGAGTTGAGGTATAGTTCTACATTTCACCCATAGACTGATGGACAAACAGAGGTTGTGAATAGAAGTTTGGGTAATCTTTTGAGATGTTTAGTTGGAGATAAACCGAGTATTTGGGATTCTATGTTGGCACAAGTAGAGTTTGCATACAATAATTCAATGAATAGGAGTACTGGGAAAACACCTTTTGAGATTGTTAATGGCATACAACCGAGAGGTATATCATATTTGAAAGATATTTTTGGTGAAGAAAAGAGAAGTGTTGAACCTGAGTAAATTTTATTGAGTTCAAGAAGACATTGCATGAGGAAGTGAAACATAAGCTGGAGAATAGTAATAAAAAATACAAGGATAGAGAAGATAGATCAAGAAGACATAAGACTTTTTTAGTTGGGGATGAAGTGATGGTTCATTTGAAGAAAGTTAGATTTCTTGTTGGAACATATGGGAAGTTGAAAATGAAGAAATTTGGTCCTTGCAAGATATTGAGAAAATTTGACAGTGGAAATGCTTATGAGATTGATTTACCTAATGAAATGGATATATCACCTATATTCAACGTTGTAGATTTGTTTGAGTATTATGAACTTGATGAAGACATGACAATAACAAATGATTATCCTAAGAAACAGACAGAAGAAGTTGAGCAAATTTTGAAACATAGAGTTGGCAGAAGCACAAGAGGGAAACAATACATAAAATATCTAGTAAATTGGAATTGTACACACAAAAGTAGTGCACTTCTATGAATCCTTACAATCAAGAACACTCAAGAACGAGGTCTCAAAAATTGATCCATAGCACTCTATGTATGGAGTTGCAAGATTGTAAAATTGCTCTCAGCTAGAGCTATCAAGCTAATGACCTTGCTAGTCAACCACACAATGAGAGATTCAAGTGAAGACAAGGGCAAGAGTGCCAATATCTCCAAGAATCAAATGAAATGCAATGCAAGCTAGATTAAGATGAATATGAAAGCTAGAAATGAGAGATGCAAGCTAAGCTATGGAAATGAAAGTACAAGCTAAACTATGAAATGGAAATAGCAAGTGTTACAATCCTTCCTATTAAACTAGATGAGTTATTCTAAAGCATGAAAGAAAATCTAAACTATGAAAGCATGAAATATGAAGCTAATATGCAAAAATGAAAACTAAACTATGAAGCAATAAAGAAAGCCAAGATGTGATGCAACAACAATGTCTTCAAAGCTTGGATGCAAGAAAGTCTTCAAAGAGCTCCAAATGACCTAGAAAACCTGCAGCATAAAATTAGCATAAAAGTGAATGAATATGCAAATGAGAAAGAGAGCTCTTCTTTTATAGGAGATGAGGAGAAATGGACCATGGAGATTAAGAGGCAAAAGACTTAATCAATGGTGGAGCATCAAAGAGGAGCAATCCATGTGCACAAATATCCTCCAATGGGAAAATAAGAGTTGAATTTTGTGTCCATATGAGACAAAAAGTGCTTTTCTTCTTTTTATAAAATAAGAATAATATTTTATTTGTGCAACTTAGGATAAGAGGAAAAGTGGGGGCTTTTTATTTATTAAAAGGGGAGAAAATATTTCTTTTAAATAAATAAAGACTTAGGATAAAATGGTTAGCCCAAGGCAAATAATTGAAAATGATAAAAAGGATTTGATCAAGGAAATTGATATAATTGATAAAATGCTGATTTTTGAAAATATTGATTCAGGGATTTGATAAATTGATGAATGGGGGCCCAAAGTCTAGGTGACCATTTTAGGGTGCATATAGGAAGAACAAATCGATTGAAGAAAGTTCATGTATTTCACAATCTGAGTTGGATTCAGCTCGGGTTGTACCTACTGCATGATTCAGAGAATCATTTCAAACAACCCCAAGTGTCTGATGTAGGAGCATCTCGGGTCCTTGGCAATTCTGTGTCACCAAAAACAAGTTTGAGTTTTCTGTGTTTCTCAGTTCCTTCATTAACCAAGTTGGCTCGGTAGTTTCTCAGTTCCTTCATTGACCAAGTTGTTCAGTTAATTTTCCAAGTTATTTCCTGGCGCTCAACAACCTTGCTCACTGAGTGGTTTATTTTGATTTCATGTTGAGGCTGACTTGTGCATTGAATTTTGGTCGTAGAGTTAATGTTGTTATCAATCATTGGGAAGCATGTGGACCTAGATCTGGTCGTTCCTTTCTCCAATGATGGATCTAAAGGCCAACTTGTTTCGATAGTCTCTTGTATAAATAGTGTAGTTGGTTGTATTTTTAGGGATCAATTTTTGGAGGTATCAATTTTAGGAGATAGAAGATACTTTCTGAAGATGGAATCCTTGCATGTTGGAGGACTATAGCAATTGAATATGAATGTAAATGGTCATAATCGGGAAGGCCTTATAGCCTGACATGTATGAGGCTATTTGATGAATAATATATGATTTGTTATGCATTCTCCCTCTCTGACTTGTTGTGTATTTTCTTCCATGTGTGTTATCTATGCAAGGAGGGTGTGATTAAGGTGTGCCTTTAGCCCTTCTTCCTGCCCTGCCCTACGTCAATTTCAGATAGAATTTGGTGGGATAACTCTTTTACTGAAAACTCTCTCTGAAATCATCACACATGTCATTATTCAAGAATGAAAACTCAAGACTGAACTTATTAAATTTAAGTTAAAAACTTAAATCGCCTGGAATGTTAAATTTAATAATTATTTCCAATTATTAAATTGACATACCAACTATACAACTATTGTATTAAATCTCCAAGTTTATATGTATTTTTGAAAAACATTTGCCATGCCAAATAAATTAATTAAAATATTTGGAAAATAATTTTGCCATAATTTATCAATATAAGGAAGTTTGATTCGCCAAATAAATTAATAATTTTCCTATAAAAAAAATTGTAGTCACCATATTTTTATAAAAATGGTATACGTTATTAAAAAATTCACCACCAAATATCCATATTTTGAAACACAATTCGCCATCAATAGTAAAAATTTTCCCTCCAAAAAACATGTGATTCACAACGATTTTATACTTTTCGGGAGGGGGGGTTTCTTAAAGTTATCCTTGGACCAATGGTGAGAATATTTTTCTTGTTCAAAATTCAAGGGTGTTCTTGAAGAAATTGAAGTTGCATTACTGGATAATAGAATAGCTAAAACATCTTGTGTTAATATGGACAATCAAGTAGTGGATCAAATATATGATGATAAAATTGTTAAAAGTTCATCTCATAAGCAATTAGGTCTCTAGACATTTACCCACAGGATTGAAGAATGTTAAGAAAAGATCCATGCTAAAAAGGGTGTTGTTGAAGATGATTCTTCATATACAAAAGAGGTCCCTTATATAGACAATTGAAAATTTGAAGAATATACTGATAAGTTTGAGGAAAAAGAATTGCAAGGGGAATCTATAGTGATGAATGTTGGTCACAAGAATATTTGGAGAATCTCAAGGGAAAAGATGAAGATAACTGGTGCATGGATGAGGTAAAAGCTACTTGATTTTGGAGTTTTTAAATTTTGAAAGTAAAGACATCCATGCCTTCTTTGATCAAGAAATGATGGAAAATGAGTTAGCATTTGGAGCCGATGCATTTGATGGAAATATTTTCTCAATCGATATTTGTCACCATCGTAGCTTGTATAAGGGGTGTCCCATTAGAGACTTGACTCATTTTTTTAAAAAGTTACAAAGTTACCACATGTAGGCCTCATCTATAATTTGATTTGCATGACCACCATACACATAATGTATATACACAGTAAGATTTAATTATAAAATAATATAGCCCACATATTTCAATCTGACAGGGTCAAAGATAGAGAGAGATGCTATACCGTTTCCCCAAAAAGAACCAAAAACCACCTTCAATACAAAATTTTGAAAAAAATTGATTGTTAGAGAAGAATACGATTAATGAAGAATGAAAGCCCAAGTCTCCTAATGAGGCAGCCCAAGTCAGGGGCTAGTTAGGTCTTGATATACCAGCATGATATTATCACTACTTTCCAAGGGAGGGACTTCCTCCCTTGGAATTTGAAGACTTTTTGATGCAGAAGTCATCATTTAGGAGGCTTCCTCCACCCTATCTTGTATAGTTGAAATCCTTCCCTTTCATTTTCTAACTGCATTAATTAACAACTAGAGTGAGCATCAGGTATCCAAGTTGTCAATTCCATCCCTAGCTTCCACTGAACAAGCTTCAGAATTAGCATCGAGTTTAGGAGCACCTTGAATCCTTGATCCAACTCTTTCCATTGTTAGGTCTTGTTTATCCACAGGGATAGAGGGCCTGATCATTTTGTCCGAATTTGAATTGGGGATGTTTTTTTTTGTGTCGCTCCTACTATTCACCGCAGTCTTGGTAGCTAGAAAACTAGGGATCGTGGTAACTATTTTTTTCTTCTAGCCTATTTTTTTTATTACCTTTATTTTGCATTCTTCTTAAAAGTGTGATCAGGCCTTGCATCGAATGTAGAATCACCTATCATCCTCAATTTTGATTTGTTGGCACCATTTAACTCCATTGGCTATGAGTGTAATTGATGATGGAATAGAATTAACGCAATGACCTGAAATCAAACGTATTTACCCAAGTCATCATCAAAACAAGAAATGTCCAAATCAATTAAGGTGCCTAATGTCCTTCCAATTATTTTGATGCATCGCTCTATCCAGTATTCTAGTTGTAGGTTGTTAAGACATATCCATAGTGGATAGTCATAAGGGTGGTAATTCATTGGATCACTCAAGTAATCACAATTTGAGCTACCTCATCAAAGAGCCCATCAGGCTCCCAATGAACTTCCCTATCCCCAGTGTGCACCTTTGTCAAAGGCAATCCGGTCTGCTTCTCGGCAATTGCCTCTTCCCTTGTCACTCTGCTTCTTAATTATTAAAATTATAATATTTAGATTAAACATCTTTAACCTTTGTATATAAAATCAAAATTAGTCCACCCTTTATTTCTTTAAACAAAATAATGTTTGATTAGTTTTGTGATTTTTTAATAGACTTTTGTAAAAAAATTGTATAAAATCTATGCAAGTTTAATCTTTAGATATGAGATAAAATAAAATTATTTTAAATAAGAAATATTTTGGAAAAAAAAATTAAAAAAATCCTTCTTTCATATGATAAAAAATAAAATTGAGAAGAACTTTTAATGTCTAAATTCTAAATATTAAATAGCCTATGAGATGGTCAACCTTGCAATCTGTGTCTTGAGCAGTTCCCTTCTTTTTCTATGATGAGCTCCCCTAATTTCTCAACATTGTTGATAAGACTATACCATGACCTAGCTATCAAAACATTAAAATAATTACTCCTAATGCCACAAAAAGCATCACAATCCAAAATGAAATGTCTTTCAAATTCAATTGTCCTAGAAGTCCAAAGAACACGCACCCTTTCTTCCCAATTTTCTTTTTGTCATTTCCACCTCTGAGTTTCACATCAATGTTGATGAGAGTTAGTTCTTAATTGAGAAATGGAAATTTTGGCTTTCCACAAGATACAATCATTTATGTATGCTTTCTGAGAGATCACAAGCAGAAATGAACTCCTCGATATACTATTTCCTTTCTCTCCCAAGCCCAAAGAATGCTTGCTAAATTTATCTAAGACAAAAACTTTATCTCTTTGTTTCCTATGGGGCACATATTTAAATATATATTCCATTTTCTCATCCATCTATTGTTTTTTCTCATCCAAGTCCTCTTTCTTTTTCTCAAACTATCACCAAAAATAATGTTTAGCCATCTATTTGTTTCCATATTTTCAATTCCTTTTTAATAACCTATGAGATACATCACAACAATTGCTTCAAAGGAATCACCCCCACTTCACTCAACAAAATATTGTAATTAATCAAACTTTTAATCTTAAACTTGTTTGTGATCAAGCGCTTTTGAATTCTCTCAACTTGTTTCCACTTTGAAATTGGGACATCTAGATTCTTTTTAGGCTTTCGGTGCTCCTAGTTGTACTTTATGATTGAATTTTTTCAGACAAAGTTCACTTTTTCTTGCAGTCCTCTGAACTTAACTTATTGTTGAAGTTAAATACAAGATATTTGGACTCCTTAACTTCTTTAAGAGTGTTGCCTTCAAAGTAAAACACATGCTGACTTTGCTTTCTTTTTTAAGATAAAATCAAGATTTTAGTCTTACTAATATTAATTTGCACCCACTAAACTACAAAAATGTTGAAGAGAAAATAAGTGCGCTTGCAGCCCTAAGACAAATTTGCAATCAAAATAAGATCACTAACATAAACAAGAAGCCTTTGTTGCACACATGATGTTTTGTTGTAATTGATGTGAAACTTGTTATATGCAAGGATAGCTTTGGTCTGAAAGATTTATATAATTTTTGTTTCAATGCTTCGAAGTGATATAGTAACAAAAGTATATGCACATAGGGTATATGCACGAAGATGGTAGACCAAAAAGATGCCACTTTTCTTTTTGGTCCCCCATCACGCATAGTGTGTACGCACTAAAGGGCACACACCCTATGGCTTGGGTTGCCCAAGCCTTAGGCTTGGGCAATCCAAAACAAAGCACATGGGCCCTATAGCATGCACGCGCTTTGAAAAAACCCTATTCAGCTCCCATTGCAGGTTGGAAAGCTCATTTTTCTTTCCTCAAACCCGTGTTTGTAGCTAAGAAGGGCTTTCCAAGCGCGCACACACTCTTCTTTTGGCTTGTGAATCCATTTTTTTTCATTCATTCATCCATCAAATGGCTCCACGACGTCGTCAAGTTCAATCTGGAAGAAGAGGTAAGTGTTTTTACAGCCCATGCCTCTTATTTATTTTAAAATTTTAGTTTTGTTGCAATTTGTTTTGTTTAAATTTCTATGTAATGAAGATTTTAAATCTAGTTTTTTTAATTGCCAGGAAGAAATAATCTCCCTCAACCAAACTCTCCACCAAACCCTCAGTCTCCTCATAAAGAACCAAATGAAGAAACAAATGAAGAAAATGAACCTCAATTGCCTCCACCAATCAAGAAAACTCCTCTTGGAATACAACAATATTTGATGAACCAAATTGAAAGAGGGAAAAAAGAATTAGAATCTTTAATTACTAGGTTAAAAGATTCTAGCGGTACAAATCCCGGAAGGGAAAGACTTGCAAAATTATTGGAATCAATCTTGACCCGTGTAAGCTCGGTTAGTGGGAAAATTAATTTATGGCGAGATAAAAGAGAAGAACAAAAACAATATTATGCAAATAAATTATCTTATGCAGACATAAAAAAGAAAAAAACACAAAAGATGACATTTGTAAGCTATTTCAAAAACCAGGGGACACAGATACTCTTAGAACTACAACAAGGAGGTTCCCAATTCATTGGTGCTTAAATGAAGGCATTAAAAATAATTTTTGGGAGAGATGGTGGATGGTCTTTGATTCACCTCCTTGTAATAATCATGAGGTTCCTATATATTTCTTGAGGAAACTCTATTGCGAGTTTGTACTCAAGGAGGTGCCAAATTATTTTGACTATCTAGATTCTCAGGGTAGAGGAGGGGGGTCATCATTTGATCAAGCAGGGGCACATCGTGACCCTAATGCACCTAGGGCTCCTATTGGCAAGCCACAAGTGGATCATGTTACTATTCCTTCCATTGTGAAGGAACATGTAGAGGTAGACACACAAGGCACGATTAGTGCTTTGACACAGACTCTCATTCAGTGTGCCACTCCTTTAGTTGAGGGTGACCATGGTCAATCCTCGAGGGGTCATATTTGTTGGTCATGTGGATGCTTGTGTACATTTGGTACTAGCGAGAGAGAGGAAGAGGATCCTAGAATGATGACTAATAGCTTTCTAAATATTACATTTGGCATTGACACACAGGTAAATATTTCCAAGTTCATTAAATTGCTTTGATCATATTTCATTTATAAAAGAATAACTATTTAATTTAGTATCTATTGATTATGATGAAAATTTAGGGCAAGAGTGTCAGTGGCAGTGGCAGTGGAAGTGGCAATGATCCTCATGTCCCCTTCTACACATCATCATCAATTCCATAAGTATGTATCGAATAAAACATTTTAATTAACATATTTGATTATTATGTAATTATATGAATAATTGTATCATAACTTATTTTGCATGTGCATTAGACATTCACTGGTGGACCATCGACATTCACAAAAGATAGCGAAGGGTATTGTGCCACTTTTCTTGAGGTATCTTTATTTACATGTTAATTTGATTTACTTGATTATATTTAATTAATAAATGAATGAATGACTAAACTACTAGACAAATTATGATCAAAATCTAGAGGCACAATGATCACATTCTTTCACTTGGATTTGTGAGGTCACCATTGAGTCCACAGGTATATATGTAATAATGCATTATAATTAACATATCAATAGTTCATTCTTATATGAATGGTTATCTTATAATTTTCCATGTACATGTGCACTATTTGAATGTTGAAGCTTTGACTTTGATACCGCACATCGGAGGACATAGTGGATTACTCATTAGTAGGGTTGTAAAAAATATATGTAATCTTGATAACTGCATAATACTTTTTTTGTTTCATTTTCATTTATTGACATCAGAGACTCCTCTTTCTATCTTTGATACTTTGGATCGTGGAGTAGCTGCAGTAGTAGCTAGTTCTGAAGCACTGACTGAAGTATGAAAGAGATCACTTAATTATAATTGTTATTTTAATAGTTTGTATTGAATTTTATAATGATATTCATGTATGTATTTTAATTATTATTTTGATCATTGTTGTGGGGACTTATTACTCTAGATCGCCAGCATGCACCTTCGATGGATGAACATAGTGACTATTTGCTCAATTTTATGTCATTGTATAATTTAATTTTGATGTATATTAGTTATTGATGCTTAAATTTTTTTTATTAGCTCGAGCTACAGAAGAGTCTAGACAGGAGGACAAGTGAGCGCACTTGGAAGACTCTAGCATCCACTGCATCTCCATCGACGCGACGATCGAAGACAGCTCGGGATTTTTTTTCTTTCCCTGGCGGGAAAGGACTAGATTAGGGATATGGATTGTATGCCTATATGGCATTAGTGGACATATATTTTGTATATTGTATAAGTGATACGTTGTACATCCATTTGGCTTTAAGGAAGCCAGTTTAATTGTATTGAATATATTCAATGTATGACATTATTGGACATATATATTTGGCTTCATGCCCTACGAATATTTTTTTTTTATGTTTTAGGTATGCAATTCATGTGTTTGGTGTATTGATGTTTACTAATTTATATTTATGTGGATGTCTTATGCTTTGTAAATTTCTCATGCCTTATAGTTATGCTTGTACGTTTATCGATCAGGGATAACTTTAAGAAACCCCCTTTTAGGAAAAAGTGTCAAGTCCTGGTGAATCATACATTATTTTAGGGGGTAATTTGTTTTAATCTAGGCAATTTTTTTTTCAAATCCATGATTTTTCATAGTTTGTATTGGCGATTTTTTCCCCCCGGATTGAAAATTTCATAAATTGCTGGCGAATAATTTTCTTTTCAAGTAAAAAATTATAATATTTGAGGCGAATAATTTTCTTTTCAAATAAAAAATTATAATATTTGAGGCGAATAATTTTCTTTTCAAATAAAAAATTATAATATTTGAGGCGAATAATTTTCTTTTCAAGTAAAAAATTATAATATTTGAGGCGAATAATTTTCTTTTCAAGTAAAAAATTTTAATATTTGAGGCGAATACTTTTCTTTTGAAGGGTGAAAAAATAATTGTATTGGCTAATCGTTCGTTAATTATGGAAAAATAAATAAATTATTGGCAATTTTCAAAAGATGGGAAATAAGTAGCCTAACCTAACATACCTAACATACATAAATTATTGGCAACTGGCAAGTGATGGTTTAAAGACGTGGTTGTTTGACCTTATATTATGGAGGCATAATGTATTATTTGCCACTACCATAATCTTTTCCACTACCACTGTGTTAGGATAATAAGCAGAAAATGAAAATATAACAAACAAGAGAGAACACAATAACACAAAGTTTAACATGGTTCACCCAATCCCTAGGCTACGTCCACCAACAGCGAGTCCAATATCTTTATTATTATCTGGTGATTACAATCTGAAATTTGCAACTCAATACCGTCACAGGAGGCTACAATAATCTGTCTTACAATAAATCTCTAAAAAACCCTAAGCCCTTTTTACAAGTATTTTTGACATAACAAAATTAGGGCAAAAATACTCCGACTAATAAAAAAATAGATGGCCGACACATTACAATATTATTAAGTCATTCTTAGCATCGACCAAGGGCTCTGCCCCTTGACTCTACTGCCCCTTGACCCCATCAGGGGCTTTGCCCCTTGACCCCACCTGGGGCGCTGCCCCAGGTCCCCGCAAGGGGCTCTGCCCCTTGACCCTGTGGATAAGTCTGATTAGTCTCCACATACATAACAATCTCCCACTTGGAGACTGATCAGACTCCACAACAATAACGTCCCACTTGGAGACTGATCGACCAAAACTTGTAGCTCCCACTGGAATAATGAAACCACCCTGGACTCAGCTGTTCTTTTATTCTGTTCAGTCTAGAAGACCAACCAAAGCTGAACAGGAATTCAGCTTCTCCCTTGTGACTGCCTTTGTAAACATATATGCTGGATTATCATCTGTATGTATCTTCTCTAACCTTAACTGTCCATCATCCAATACTGACTGAATGAAATGATATCGCAACTGGATGTGCTTTATTTTTTAGTGCAAAGTAGAATTCTTTGCAAGATGAATGGCACTCTGACTATCTAAATACAAATAATTATCTGGCTGTGGATGTCCCAATTCTTCCATGAAGAATTGAAGCCATATCATCTCCTTGGCTACCTCTGTAGCAGCAACATACTCTGCCTCTGTAGTAGATAAAGCATTCACCATTTGTAACTGAGAAATCCAACTCAGTGCTGTCCCACCAATAGTAAATACATAACCTGTAGTACTCCATCTGGTATCAATATCTCCTGCCAAATCTAAGTCAACATAGCCATGAACAGTAGTAGAAGAGCCCCCAAAGTGTAAACACTTATTGGATGTACCTCTCAAATATCTGATAATCTATTTGATTGCATTCCAATGCTCAATCCCAGGGTGACTCATATACCGGCTAACGACTCCCACTGCATGTGCAATATCTAGCCTAGTACATACCATAGCATACATTAAGCTCCCTACAGCTGAAGCATAAGGTATCTTGGACATTCTTGCTTCTTCTTCTAGTGTCTTTGGACACATTTCTTTAGTCAATTTCAAATGACTAGGCAAAGGTGTAGTGATATCTTTGGCATCCTTCATGTAGAATCTCTACAACACCTTCTCAACATAATCAGCCTGAGATAGAGTTAATTTTTTGTTCTTCCTATCTCTGCAAATTTTTATGCCAAGGATTTGCTTGGCTGCCCCCAAATCCTTCATAGCAAAAGATTTTGCTAACTGTTGTTTCAACCCCTTAATATGATCCATGTTAGAACCAGCTACAAGCATGTCATCAACATATAAACATAGAATAATTTAGTTGTCATTATTTAACCTCTTGAAATAAACACAATGGTTAGAATTACATCGAGTGTATCCATTCTCATGCATAAAAGTATCAAATTTAATATACCATTACCGAGGTGCTTGCTTCAGGCCATATATGTACACACTAAAATGGTGCACTTCTATGAACCATTACATGCAAGGTTGCTCAAGAATGAGGCCTCACAAAGTGGCTCATAGCTCTCTATGCATGGAGTTGCAAGGGACTATGATGTCTTTGCTCTCAGCTAGAGCTACAAGTTTGTGACCTTGCTAGTCAACCACACAATGAGAGATTCAAGTGAGGACAAGCGCAAGAGTGCCAATATCCTCAAGAATCAAATATGAAAATGCAATGCAAGCTATATGATGATGCAATCTAAGCTATGAAAGGAAAGTACAATGCAACTAATCTATGAAAAGAAATAGCAATGGATTACAATGCTTCCTATTTAGACTATGTGAGCTTGTTCTATTGCATAAAAGAAAATCTATACTATGAATGCAACTAAGAAAGCAAATATGCAACTAAATGATGAGAGCAACAAGTCTTCAATGTCTTCAAAAGCTCCAAATACCCCTAAAACCTACAGCATAATATTAGCATAAAAATATGGTATATGCAAATGAAGGAGAGAGCTCTCCTTTTATAAGAAATGAGGTAAAATGGACCATGGAGATTAAGAGGCAAAAAGTCTTAATCAGCGGTGGAGCTTGAAAAAGGAGCAATCCATGTCCACACATATCCTCCAATAGAAAAATAAGAGTTGACTTTATGTCCATATGAGATAAAAAGTGCTTTTCTCCTTTTTATAAAATATGAATAATGCTTTATTTGTGCAACTTAGGATAAGAGGAAAAGTGGGGGCTTTTTATTTATTAAAAGGGGAGGAAATATTCCTTTTAAATAAATAAAGACTTAGGATAAATGGTTAGCCCATAGGATAAAAATCTAATATATGATCGAATTTAAGATTTGATCAAGAGATTGATAATGTTGAAAATATTGATTATTGATAAAAATGATTCAGGATTGATAAATTGAATAAATGGGGCCCAAAGTCTAGGTGACCATTTTTGGGTGCATACATTTGCCCCTCTTTGACTAATGTGTGATTGATCTGGGAACACATGCAGTCAAAGAATGAAGTTAAAATGTGAGATCGATCTGGGATCACAAAACAACTCAGATGTGAGGTCGATTCGGGATCACACCCGGACAAACATAAACAAAAGGCCTTTGAACATGAGGTCAATTTGGGATCACATTCAAAGTAAGAGATAAGAATCTCAAATTTGAGTGACAGCTCACAAAAGATGTCTGAATCAGGAAAATCAAGCAATTGGGGATGAGAATCCCATAGGTACTACCCCCTTAGAATTGAAATTGAAATTAGGTAGAGAGGAGAACAGTGAATTGATAAGGATTTGATCAAATCAGAAGGAAATCACAATCGAATGTAAAGGTCAATAGGTTAACCATTAGGCAATGAAACATGCCCCAGCCTGATTGAAAAGATGTAGTCAAACATGAGAAAGGAGGGAATAGAATGAATATGAATGAAAGACTAGAAGTTTGGAAGACATGGAAATGAAGAAGTGACGATGCCCCAACAAAGATCAGAGGATTAGGCCTCAAAAGATCAGTCAACTGCGCAGAAGAAGGGAAGATTTTGAAACATGATTTTGACTATCAAGATGACTTCGGATTTTAATTTCAAGTCCGAAAATGGATCTAGGATGTCGAAATTAGCTAGGGGTGCAATTTTCACGCAATTCTGAAGTGTTTTGAAAATGAGGTCAAAAAGTCAAAAGGCTATAAAAGGGGTCAAAATGTCATTTTCAAAAGTCATTTGTCTTTTAGTGATTTGAGAATTTTTAGAGCTTTAGAGAGAGAAAATGGCCCAGCAAGCAGGAGTTCCCGTCCACAGGCATCGATTCGAGTGCACCTGGTTACACAATCGGCCACCACAGTATCCTGCCCCGGTATGTTTTCGAAAAACTTAAGCTTTTTGAGTCATTTTTTTGCATTTAATAGCTTTTTTAGCACGTTTTTCAAATTTTTAAATTTCAAAAAAAAATTTCTAGGTGAAATATCGCACGATACTTTAGAAGTATCGCGCCCTTTGGGGAGAAATGTCGCGTGATACTTCGCAGGTCCCCAAAGTATTGTGCGACCTAAGGCACCAGTATCGCATGATACTGGGTGAAAGATCGCACGATACCGGGAAAAGTATCACGCGGCATAAGGTCTATCACCCCGCTATAGGGAGAAGTATCGCACGATACTTCTCCAAAAAAGAATATCGCCCAGGTTAAAATTTTGATATTTAATGCATTTTTGAGCAAAAATGACATGGGTTTAGACAACGTTACATTTTTAGAGATGTTTTATACTGAGTTTTTGGACATCCATCATGATATATGCTAACAACTGGCTTGGTTTTTTGGCTTGCAGGAGGTCTTTCCGGCGTTGATCATCAGAGCGCCGAAGGTGACTAGGTTGCGGTGTGTCCAAGATCTAGACGATCTGAGCAATGCCCACATTAGAGCTATGGGATTCAGATATCTGTTGAGATATCCATACATCAGAGCTGACCATGGGTTGTTGACTACTCTTACCGATAGATGGCATAGTGAGCACAACACCTTCCATCTGCCTACTGGAGAGGCATCGATCACCTTAGAGGACGTCTACAGGATCTTACAAGTGCCATGCCATGGTGAGCCGGTGAGTATAATCATGTTTTAAGATATAATCATAAATATAATGTTTCCATATGATGAAAACTGACATGATTCATTTGTTGGCACAGGTGTACTATGATCAGGATGCCACTGAGGGGCACTGACTAGTTCAGGAGATGTTCTAGGATGTCACGATTCTGGATAGGCATATCAGCTGGGAGAGGCTGATAGATGATTTTGGCCGAGACTACTAGTGCCATGTATAGTGGCATCTATTATTTCACAGATCCTGATGACTGATCGTAGTCAGAAGGGATTCCCGCTCAAATGGGCACGGTTACTAGTTGACTTGGTCGGCAGGCCTCGGCGGATGGCATGGGGTCCTGCCATATTGGCAGAGATGTACCATGAGTTGCACGAGATCATCTACAGAGACGGTCGGACATGAGCATGTGGTGCCATCCTAGCACAGGTATGGGCATGGGAGCACATCGCTGTGGTGCGCCCCAGGGTTCAGCCGAGGGAGAGGAGGTACCCCTTCATCTATAAGTACCTTGGGTTCATATCACATGCCCATTCTGGGGATGTGACATACTACAGGTAGATTTTGGATGAGATAGCCTCATTCACATGGAGGCCATACAAGGAGGTGGAGGTTTGGGGAGATGCAGCTGATGAGCTAAGCTATATGCTGTGCACTCAGCCACTGGTAGGTTGATATGCAGAGATAGTTGAGAGATTCTGCATCACTCAGGTATGGTGGCAGTTCGAGAGGTAGCAGCGAGTCTCGACAGAGACTACTACATATGCCAGGGCCAGAGATGAGGAGGGGCATGGGTGGCTACCCATGTTGGATTATCAGCAGGCTGTCACAGAGACAGCAGGTATCAAGAGTGAGCCCTGGGAGTATTTTCTAGATATGGCAGATGCAAGAGCTGATGCAACCTACAGAGCAGAGTGGCGGAGGGTTCCATTCTCTTAGTTTACGGTACCAGATGCATAGGTACCAGCGCAGGGAGGAGACGAAGGGGATAACGGGGGAGACGGAGGGGACGGAGGGGATGGTGGGAGGGGGAGAGGGAGGAGGATGGAGAGAGGAGAGGGTTTGAGATCAGGTGGCTGAAAATGATCACAAGGACAGTGATCATGACACCCGAGGAGGAGGCGAGACCAGCTCGCTGACAGGCAGAGGCACAGCAAGATCAGCCTACGGGGGGAGAGGATCTAAGAGCCCAGATACAGGCTCAGGAGGCAGAGATACAGTAGGTCTAGATTACTATAGCCATGAGAGATCAGTAGCTACTGGATCTGAGGGTAGAGCGAGATCAGCAGATAGCCGATCTCAGGGTAGAGATAGCACGCTGTGAGGCGATGGCACAGGCAGAGGCACTAGAGCTCCGATGAGAGTCAGCGAGAGTAGCCTACTATCACAAACTCTATCTGCAGGCTATTCCAAAGGGTGAGAGAGCGCCATCATACTCTCAGAGGGTAGGGGTATCAGATGTGGTACTCGATAGTAGAGCCATGCCTCCTCCACCACCACAAGCTCCTCACGAGGGTGGTAGCGAGTCTTAGGGTTAGGTGTTAGGTTTAGATGTTTTGGACATATCCTGAGACTTTTGATCCAAATTTTGGGATCTCATATTGTATTGTATATCATGACATTGTTATAGATTTATGAGATTACTGGATGTTCGATGTATCATGTGTATTTATCTCACTTGTGATGGATGTATCATTTTATGTATATTGTTTTGTCATTTTGCTCAAAATGCTTATGTATATGCTTATGTATGTTCTCTCTCATAGATGTATGTTTAATTCTCATGTGTATGATATAGACCTGTCTTTCTTGAAAATGATAGTTTTGATATAGATATGATGATGTGATTAACCCCTTGTGATGAACAGGAACAGGTTCAAGATGAAAAAGATAAGGAGTGAAAGACATGATCAAGAAGAAGGAAAGGTGAGCGCAATCGACTGACAGGTCCACATAAGATGAAAAGGAGAGCTCTCTCCATATGCAAGATGCAAAAACTAATCTAACATGACCCTAAAAAATGCAAGCTACTATGAAAGTGGTTGACTTGCAAGGTCACAATGCTTATAGACATCTAATTATCATCATCGAGTGTTATTGGTAGCATCGTAAGATCATACAATGCACACTAGCATAACTATGTGGATATGAATATGATCTTTATCAGATAGAAATGTGGAAATCTCACCTAGGCATCAAAGATATATAGGTCAAGATGACTAATGCAGTGAGATCACCTAAGTTTGATATGGTGAGATTATGCTTATATCAAGACACATGAAAATCAGGATAGCTAGAAGCATGCACTCGCAAAACAGTCAAGGATAATACCTTGTCAATCCATAGTGTCAAGTAAGACCAGCATAAATGCTCATGACAGTTAGGATCAACAAAATATACCCACAAGCAGATAAAGAAAGAAAACATGTTCTCATTCCCTCAGTCTTCTAGCTATGCATCATCGAAAACTTCTCAGGGAGAGATCACTCATCAAAGAAATCCTCATAGACAGCACACAAAGAAAAATAAAGTCATCATATCGTCAGCGAGTTGATTGTTTAAGTGCGTGTGTGTTGGTCATAGAGTCAAACTCTTAGTATCACATCTGCTTAGTGAGAAATATCACATTACACTTGGACTATTGGGTAAGACATCTGATAAGTGTTAAGAAACACTTGACGCAAGGGTAGTATTGAAAAACACTATTTTGGGGTGGTGTTGAAAAACACCTGTTTGGGGTGGTGTTGAAAAACACTTATTTGTGAAATGCCCCAAGAGACAAACGCACCTAAAAGACCAATGCTAACAGTTATGCCCCCTAGACAAAGACAAAGACCAATTCCAAACTAAGCCAAATAAGGTCAAGGCATGATGGAAAGGCTCAGTGTCGAGGACGCATGTTAACAAATAGGAGTGCAAAGGCCTCAAGTAGCGCCTGTTTCCAGGTTTTCACCACTTGGAATCTTTTTTCATTTTTTTGGATTTTTGAATTTTTTTGATTTTTTTGTATTTTTTCATGACATTTTATGATTTTTAAAATTTTTTCAACATCATATATCAATTTTTTTGGTATTTTTTCAAGATCATAAAATATATACAAAGGATGCCCCCAGACAGAATGGGCATCAAGGATAGAACTTCTTGAGGTGCACAATGTTGATGGGATTAGGGAGCTGTTCTCCATCAAGATTTGACAGTAAATACACACCAATACCAAAAGCAGCTGTGATGACATATGGTCCAAGCCAGTTAGGTTCAAACTTGCCCTTTTTCTCTCTGTTCTGTTGGTTCTTAGGGTTCTCTCACAAAATGAGATCACCTATTTGAAATTCTCTAGGGCAAACCTTCTTGTTGAATGCCTTGGACATACGTTTCTGATACACTCTCATGTGATCAAAGGAAGCCTTACGCTTCTCATCTAGAAGTTCTAGTTCCTGTAACCTCATGGCGCGGTAATCCTCATCTGTAATCAAACCTTTGAGTGAGACCCTAAGTGATGGTATCTCAACTTCTAAAGGCAATACTACTTCAGTGCCATAGGTGAGAGAAAAAGGAGTGGCTCCTGTAGGTGTGCGAATGCTTGTTCTATAAGCCCATAGTGCTGGATTGATTTGTAAGTGCCAATCCCTACCATTCTTGTGTACTATCCTATGAAGAATCTTAAGAATGGTTTTGTTAGAAGATTCTGCCTATTTGTTTCCCTGTGGAAAATAGATGGAGGACCAATGTTGCTTGATTTTAAACTTTTTGCATAGATGCTTTAGGTCCTTATTCTTAAATTGACCTTCATTGTCTGTAATGATCTCAGAAGGCACTCCAAATTGATAGATAATATGATTCAAGATGAACAAAGAAATGGTCCTCCCTGAAGCAATAGAAAGTGGCACAGCTTCCACCCATTTTGTGAAGTAGTCAGTGGCAGTAATAATGAACTTGTGTCCACCTGATGAGTTGGGATGAATCTGCCCAACTAGATCAAAGGCCTAGCGCTGAAATGGCCAATGAGAAACAGAAGGGATCAGCTCCCTACCTAGAGCATGAATTAGGTTTCCATGTTTCTGACATTTTTCACATGACTTAGCAAAGGTGACTGCGTCTATCTGCATTTTGGGCCAATAATATCCCACCCTAAGCAACCTTCGGGCCATGGCAAGACGATTAGAATGTCCACCACAAATGCCCTCGTGGATGTCAGCTAACGCTTGGTTGGATTCCTCCTTTTCCAAGCACCTAAGGAGCGTCCCATCTAAACCCCTCCTATATAAATCACCAGAGATGAGGGTGTGGCGAGAGGTGTTATGGATGAGGTTTTGGCATTCGGAGCGATTGAATGTGTCGAGAATGATGCCATCATGAAGGTATGAATAGATAGCACCATATCGGGAAGACTCACGTGTGATAATGGCACAAATGACATGGCTTTCAGATGAGTCAAAGATGGGATGGTGTAGTTCTTCCACCAGGAATTCAAATCTGGATTCATGTGTCTCCAACTGAAGAAGTGAAGCTAATGTGGCCATGGCATCCGCAGCCTTGTTCTTTGTCCTAGGGATTTGTTGAAACATCACAAAGGTAAAGTAATGCTTCAATGAGTCAACCATCTTTTTGTAGGGTATCAATTTGTCATCCTTGGTTTGATACTCTTCATTAACTTGGTTGATGATTAACTGGGAATCCCCAAAGACATGTAACTCTGTGATGTTCCATTCTATAGCCATCCTCAAGCCATTGGTTAAAGATTCATATTCTGCAATATTATTGGTACATGGGAATAATAGTTTGTAAGACTTTGGAATATTGTACCCATGTGGAGAAACAAATAACACTCTAGCACCTGATCCATTTTGCATGCGGGAACCATCAAAGAACATTGTCCAAGTGCGAGTAGTTGTATACAAGATGTGTTCATCTGGGAATTCCACTTGGATCGGCATACTATCCTGAATTGGGAAATCAGGTAATTGGTCAGCAATAGCTTGCCCTTTTATGGCCTTCCTTTCAACGTACTCTATGTCAAATTCAGTGAGGACCATCATCCATTTAGCAAGTCTACCCGTGAGGGTAGCCTTACTAAGCAAGTATTTAAGAGGATCAATTTTGGCAACCAAATGTATGGTATGAGCAAGCATGTAGTGGCGCAACTTTTGAGAAGCAAAAACCACTGCAAGACAAGACTTCTCAATATTATTGTAATTGATCTCATAGGAAACTAGAGTACGGCTGATGTAGTATCTGGCCCGTTCTTTCCCAGTATCATCTGTTTGAGCCAATAATGCCCCCAGGGAAGTGTCTGTAGCTGAAATATATAGGATCAATGGTTTCCCTGGAATAGGAGGCATTAGGATCGGAGGATTAGCCAAGTATTGTTTGATCTGATCTAGGCTCTTTTGACAATCCTCGTTCCAAACACAAGAAGCACCCTTATGCAATGTCTTGTTGAAGGGTTGCGCTCTATCTAAAAGCTGAGAAATAAACCTCCTAATTGATTGAAGACATCCCTGAAGACTTCTCATTTGGCTGATATTTCAAGGAGGTGGCATATCTAGAATTGCTTGGACCTTTTCAGGATCAACCTCGATACCTTTTGCTAATATTATGAATCCTAAAAGTTTGCCTGAGGTGACGCCAAATGCGCACTTCTTTGGATTCAATCTGAGTTGAAACTGTTCCATACGATCTAGAATTACTTCCAAATCATCGAGGTGTGTGTCCCATTTTCTTGATTTTGCCAGGGTATCATCCACATAATCTTCCATATTTTTGTGCATCATATCATGAAAGATAGTCGTCATAGCTCTTTGGTAGGTTGCTCCTGCATTCTTTAATCTGAATGGCATGACGTTCCAGCAATAGGTTCCCCATGCACATGTGAATGTTATTTTCTCTTGGTCTTCTAGAGCTATTTTGATTTGATTATACCCTGAGAAACCATCCATTAGAGAGTATATGTCATAGCCTGCTGTCATGTCCACTATCATGTCAATGTTTGGAAGTTGGAAATCATCCTTTGGGCATGCTTTGTTTAAGTCTCTAAAATCTGTACATACACGAATGGACCCATCATGTTTGGAAACTAGTACTATGTTTGAGATCCATTCTGCATAATCGATGGCTCTAATGATTCCAGCTCTCAAAAGTTTTTCTAATTCCCCTTTGACAAGGAGAGCTACATGTGGATGCATTTTTCTGAGTCTCTATTTTACTGGCTTGACTCCTGGAGCTATGGATAAGTGATGCATGATAAGATTTGTGTCAAGCCCTGGCATGTCTGAATAGGTCCATGCAAAAAAAAAAAAAAAATTTGTAAAAACTGTACATATGCCTTGGTCTCTTCCTCTGATAAAGACTGAGCAAGATGGACTATCTGAGGATTTTCTTCTGTGTTTAAATTGACTGGCTTTGTTGGCTCAATCAATATTGATGATCTATCCTAGAAATAACTCGGCAAGTTATTAAGTACCCCATCCTTAGGTGCCTCAAAGAGGTTTTCACCCTCGAATGCGTCATTTCTTTTTACTATTTTTGGTTCTGACACCGCCACAAAGTGGTTTTCGCCATCAAACCGATTTTTCTTTTTTTCTTTCTCTTTTATTTTTAGACTGAGGTACTTAATATCAGGCTCTGTCATGCTGGTTGTTGGTTCACTAGTGGAAGAAGCCACAGGTTCAAGAGCATTCAGATAGCAGGCAATTTCGTAATCATTCTGAAAAGTGAGGAATGTAGGCTCTTGATGGCACTGAGACCAGTCAATTAGGTCGAAGTGAACAAGGGGTAGGTCAATGACTGGTTCAATGTTGTTTATGTGAAAGGTGTCATCTCTGGTGACCATATAATTAGAGTTCATCAAGTCTTCTCCTAAGATACCCAAATTAGGATTCATCCTATCAAACGAAGCATCGTCCACTAAGGCAATTTGAGGAGTGCAATCCTCTAGTCCTACACTAGGATCGTCAGCCGCATTGGGTTGGGTACTATAGGAATGGACAATATCTATGTCCAGATCAACTGTTACATCCGAAAGTGAATCCCATTCATATTCATGGGAATCTATGTCTGAGTCATCATTTGGGCCTCATGATGTAGAAGCCTCAAGGTTAGGAAGGGTTTCCCCCTCTCTAGTACTAGTATTGGTACTATCCGTCGCAACTAGGACAGTAACACTTTCCTTTGTCGATCTAGCAGTCATACAGTCACTATCCATCGCAGCTGGGATAGTAGGACTGTTAAGTATCAAATCTATGGAATCTCCCCAAAGGAGATTTGTTGAGGGCACCCAATCATCAGACACATTTTGTTGATTAGAAAGATCGGGCGTATAGTCGGAGTCACTGTCACTGTCTGTTGTAGCTGGGATAGGGACACCTTTCTTCTTTTTACTCTCAAAACCTAAGCCAACCGTGGACTTATTCTTTCATCTGAAAAGAGCATGATCAAGAGGCTCAGCTTTAGCATCCAGTCTATGACTAAGGGGACCATATCCCAGATATCCCATATTTTTAACCAGTGTATACCCTTTCCCATAAGCTTCAGGTGAAGGAGCAAAATTCTCATTATGTTTGTATTTCTCCTCGTGATAGATCCAGTCCCTTATGGCAACTTCCTCTTTTTCTTCCTGAATGGGAACTGAAGACTCAACAAATTTCCCAAATAATGTCATTGCTGATGATGAAGGCTTCACATTTGGTGATGGTCTCCCATGAGACCTAGGAGAGATTGGCATGTTTGTAAAAGAATCAATTTTATAACCTTCCATCCCAAGATCTATGGTCTTGAACTTCTTCTTGCATTATTCAAGTGAACTACTAGGACTGTCAGCTTCCCTATTCAAAGGTACATGTGATCTCGCAAAAATGTTATTAACTGATAAAGCACTATCTCCAGGGATGCAAATTTCTACACCGTTATGGGGAAACTTAACACTCTGGTGATATGTTGATGGGACTGCTTGCATTTCATGAATCCATGGCCTACCTAGCAAAATGTTGTAGGCTAAAGGTCCAACATCAACAATTTGATATAAGATATCTTTTTCTACTGGACCAATGCGAATAGGCAAAACGGCCAATCCCTTAGAACTTCTTTCTGCTTCGTCATATGCTTTGATTGTGATCCTTTTCCTTGTGTCAATGACATTCTCAGAATATCCTAGAGCCAGCAACAAACTCAAGGTACAAATATTGAGCCCCGCACCCCCATCTATCAGTACATGCCTAACATAGGTTTTATGAATCATGACTTCGATGTGTAAGGCCAAGTTATGTGGGTGACTGATGGATTTGTCATCTTCTTCGGAGAAGGTGAGGTAATGAGGGCTAGCCAAATGGTTGACCATGTTCTGGAATTGATCAATATCTAAATTGTTAGGGACGTTGGCTACTCGCAAAGCATCCTCAAAGATGCGCTTGTGCTTAGGAGACAATTCTAAAAGCTCAAAAATGGAAATTTGTGTAGGTGTACGTTCTAGCTGGTCAATAAGATTATAATTGGAATCAGGACCAACGGCAGATTTGGGAGGAGCACCTTTGGACATGGGCTACTTAGACTTGCTAGTGCTAGGACCTCTAATGATAATGGGCACTTGGGCCTGCCCCCTAGTGACAGCATTGAGGGACTGGGGCATTCTTTGTGAGTGAGGACCTCTTATCACCACAGCGGGTCTTTCATCAGTCATAGGAGTTGAGTCCACATTATGTCCATAGGGATCTTTCCCTCTCATCATGTTGACACTATCATCCACAACTTCAAGCATGTTAATAACGTTCTCCACATTTGTGTAGGTGTAGTTGATAGTCGCCTTGCCATTCTTATTGTTAGAATTCTCTCCTTTCTCATATTTAGGCAAGGGCTCTTTAAAGGCTTTATGATCCGCATTAGTGGTTAACCCATCCACTTGTAATTGTCCTTTTTCAATAAGGTCTTGGACAAGATGCTTGAGTTTAAAACAATTTTCTATGTCATGTCCAATCCCATTATGGAAAATGCAAAAAGCCTTCGCATCCCACCAATGAGGTAAAGGATCCGGTATATGATGTTTTGTAGGATCCTGTGGGTGTGCCAAATTATGAGCAACTAATGTCTTAAAAACATCTGCATAAGATTCTCCCAATTTGGTAAATTGTCTTTTCTTCGTTTTAGATCTCTTTTGATACTTAGGTTTGTCTTGTTGTGTTGAAGACGTTTGCAGCTTCATAGCTTGAACTGCATGAGAGAGGTTAAGAACTCCTTCATTTTTTACTTGAGATGAGTCAACAACTCCGTCGTTGACCACTTGCTTGTTTTTGTTCCAATAGGAGTTCTTTTTGTCCTTGTTACCATTAGTATTGTTATTTTGGCTATTGTTGTTATTTGTTGGTTTAGCCAAAATTCCTTGTTCTTTCAGGACATCCTCAATGCGACATGCCACCTCTACCATAGTATCAAAGGAATTAAACGAGATTTTCTTGACTTCATATCTTAGTTCTGGTATTAGATTTCTCACAATGATATCAATTCTCTCCTCTTCGGGAATTGTCCTTGGGTATTTTGAACACAATCGCCTCCATCATTGTAAAAATGTGACAAAAGATTCCCCTTGATTTTGCTTGAGTTTGCACAAATCAAGCATTGTGACTGACCTCGATAAGTTGTAAGCAAAATGTTGAACAAACCTTTGGACAAGTTCTTTAAATGTCTTTACTAGAGGGGAAAGGTTGGTGAACCACTCCATGGCTTGACCTTTTAAACTCCTTGGGAATAATCTCATCAAGTAGGAGTCTTCATGGTGAAAGGAAAAGCTCATTATGTAGAACTGTCAAACATGGTCGTGAGGGTCACCAGTGCCATCATATTTGTCATATGTTGGGAACTCAACTTTCTTAGGGAATTCTACCATTACCACACTTTTGTCAATGGGGTTAGGACATATGGAGTCCAAATGAAACGTGCTCTTGGGAGCCTTCATCCTGTCTATATCCTTTTGCATTTGTAAGATCACCTCATCAGTTGAAGGGCTCTGTTTCTTGATTTTTTGGTGAACATCAA
The DNA here is from genome assembly GCA_027943335.1 of Chamaecyparis obtusa. Lineage (NCBI taxonomy): Eukaryota > Viridiplantae > Streptophyta > Pinopsida > Cupressales > Cupressaceae > Chamaecyparis > Chamaecyparis obtusa. Next base: position 580,043 of record BSBK01003473.1, on the reverse strand, counting down.
AATTATATGGAACTTTAGAGCCTTTGTTAATAAGACTTTCCAAGAATTGGTCTTTGTTTTGTTCCACATATTTCTCCACATATGCTTGAAAGGATGGTTCTTGTTGCATAGTCATGAAATCCATATGATCAAATTTAGCATAACTTCCTCCATGTGCACCATGATGTGCTCGTTGGGAGGGTTTCTTTGAATGTCTATGAGAGGACTGTCTCCTATGATGGTCATATCTTGAAACCCTTCTTCCTCTAGGACTTGGGGATCATGAGGGCATCCTTGATCTTCTTCTAGGGCTTGGGGAAGGGGTAGATGGGGGTGAGTTAGTCCCACTATTGGCTCCCCTCCTGTTAAATCAGCTTTGGAGTTGTTGTGCATAGAGTCTATCTTCTTCTTCTTGGGCGACTCTTTTCTGTATGTCCAACAATGCACGTTCCTCTTCCTCTAGTTGTCTAAATTTTTCCTTTTTAGCAGCCTGTTCATCTAAGTAGGCTTGCTTCTCTCTCTCAATGCTTCTCAATCTTGTATTTGCATATCGAGAGGTGTCTTTAAGTGGGGAGGTTTGTCTCGAATGCCTTATTGCATTGGTTGCGTTTATGTGGTGATCACTAGATTCGTTGTTCTGGTCTTCATGTTGTGACCCTGAATCTGAGTGAGCTTGCTTATGGTGTCTCTCAGCTCATTGGTGAGCATCAAAATACCTTGCGTTGTTGGGAGGTGACCCGGGTGGACTAGCATGAGAAGAACCACCATACTCTCTTCTATGTTGTTGGAAGATATCCTCAAGAGTTTGATTCATGGCTTCTCTTTGTTGTCGGGTAAAAGTGTAACTCATGTCCATGCTTGATGAAAGTGGTATGAAAGAGGTGCTCACTTCACTAGGATTAGCTCCCGGATTAAAACAAACCTCAGATTCACTCTTAGGAGATTGATCAAAAAGGGGACCTTTTCCCTTAGGTTGTTGACGAGTCTTGATAGGTGGTAACTGGCTAAAGGCAACAGGGGGTCGCTTCCCTTGATTGACTTGGTACCTTGTCGTAACTGACATGAAAGAAAGATACTCTTAATGAAAAGGTGACCTCTCAAAGTGTCAACGCCAAACTAGGATAATCAAAGTCCTCTATTGTCCAAAAAAAGAAATGAGAAGATAAAAAAGGGCTTTACCAACACTGTCAAAGAGGTGCTTCAAATCAAAGGGTGACTACCCTTGCACTTTTGAATTAGGAGGTTGGACTAGGCCAAAAGATAATTGAAATTGAGATTTAAATGAAAATTATTTGGACAATAAGAGTACTAAAATTTTCCAAGAATGTAGCTAACAATCTTAGAGATGAACCTTGGCACCAAGAATGACCTTCTAACTTGGCAATTATTTCAAAGTGATTTCATAAATCAAATGATGCTATCCCGGAGGACTAAAACTAGAAATTTAGAGTCAAAACAGGTCTCAAACGTCAGGGCGAGAAGCCTACTCTAAGACCTAGCTTGATTAACAGCAACTAAAACTGACCAAAATGTAAGCACGGCAGAATTTAACCAGGTGATATACTCCAAGCTACTGGGGTGATATACCTACAACCGCACGATACTTCACACGATGCCAGGCGATACACCTTAGTACTGGCGGGCGATATACTCCAAGCGGGTCGGGTGATAGTCTGTCAGGGGTGAACTATCGCGTGATATTTCTCTTCAAAGCAGGCGATATTTCTAGCAAGCGCGAAGTATCACGTGATAATTCACTTTACAGTGTGCGATACTATTGCAGATTTGTTTAACTCTTGACCAGAATTGTGTAAAATTTGCATTTTTGGGTCTGTTTGGTCAAAATTTTCAGTCTAAGGGTTGATGTTTTGGATTTCAGTCACAATATCAGCAGAATTTCAGCAGGTTTGTAAATAGTAAGGGATCAAAACATGGTCTCAAACACTTGAAACAAGGGCAAAAGCAACCTTGCCAAGACAAATACTTGTGATATCAGAATTGAAAAAGCACCCTATGAATGCTACCGATTGTTTGTATGTAAGAACATTTGCACTGGTATCAAACAACCGAAGATAATTCAAGCAAATCTATCCTAAAAATTCAAGGCTCAATACTTACCAACTTAGCCCACAACTTGATGCCCCCTCGCCTCACACCAAGTGGTTACCCACAAGAGATGTTGGCTTTGTCGTGGAAATGTCAAATGACACAACCAAAGGGACACATATGGTGAGTATCTTAAGGTGATCTGGGTAAACCACTTGGATCAATCCTTGCACTAAGAAGATAAGCGGCTAAAATAAGGTGGCTTCTATCTAATGGTTCTTAATAAAGATTTCCGTTCACAACACCCCTCTTGCTCCTCATAAAGGACTAGGACCTTGCGGCCTCAAGAGTACCTTAAGCATTCTTGTTCAATGTTTTCTCCATGGTCGCAATCCCATGAGCTACTCACATCAAACGAAGACAAGTGTTATGTCTACCAAGGTTTTTGGTGTCCTTGATAGCTTTGAGATTATAGTGAGTTAGAATCACTTGCCACCAAGGAAAATGATGACAAGGTTGTCCCCACTTGAGTCATTCCTCTTGATTGCTCAAGAGCAGGCCTGCTAAAAGATCCTAAACTAAACAAAGAATAGATCAACTCTTGAGGTTCAAGGTTTTTGGTTCACCACAAGGGTGAAGAGCATACTCCCCTATCTCAAGAATCTCTCCCAAACACACCAAGCAAAGAGGTTCAATTACTCCCTTGCTTCCAAAACCTTAAGATGGGTCAAGATTTTCTGGTTCACCTAAAGGTGAAGAGCATACTTCTCCTACCACCTCAAAATCTCTTCTACAAAGTTTTAAAGATTCCTAATACAATTAGTGAATGCCACACTTGAAAAGAAAGCAAATAAACAAGCAAGAAATTTTTTTTATTTTTTTATGCTTGGGCAGCCCTGCAAAAACTGTTAGTAGCCCTCTTTGACATGCGTTTTTAGCAATTTTCAAACAATGAGAGCACCTACAAACACAACTTGTTAGACCCACAAGGTTAGCAAAATCAAAATCCAAATGTAAACATGTAATAAACTGATAGATTCAAGCTAAAAGATGCAGGTTAGACCTATCTAAACACAGCAAAATAAAATAGCAAACTAAAATGATCGAATTTGGATGAGAAAACTAAAAATGCAAGTCTCTATCAGATCAGGCGATATATCTCAGACTTCACCAGTATCGCGCGACACAGTTTCCTATAGTCACGCGATATACCTCAGTCTAGGTGATACTTCGCACTATGGGTGGGCGATACTTCGCTTGATGCCAGGTGATATACCTTAGTACTAGCAGGTGATTCTTCTGTCACGCGAAGTGTCGCACCGCTATACAAAGGTATATCGCACGATATTTTTGAGAAGTATCGCGCGATACTCTAAAACAAAAAATTAAAACTGCAAAATTTTCAAAAAATAATCCAAAAAATGACAAAAATGCAAAGAAACAAAGGACAAAGTCTATCTACTCTACCCCACGGTGGGCGCCAGAAATGTACACACTAAAATGGTGCACTTCTATGAACCATTACATGCAAGGTTGCTCAAGAATGAGGCCTCACAAGGTGGCTCATAGCTCTCTATGCATGGAGTTGCAAGGGACTATGATGTCTTTGATCTCAGCTAGAGCTACAAGCTTGTGACCTTGCTAGTCAACCACACAATGAGAGATTCAAGTGAGGACAAGGGCAAGAGTGCCAATATCCTCAAGAATCAAATATGAAAATGCAATGCAAGCTATATGATGATGCAATCTAAGCTATGAAAGGAAAGTACAATGCAACTAATCTATGAAAGGAAATAGCAATGGATTACAATGCTTCCTATTTAGACTATGTGAGCTTGTTCTATTGCATAAAAGGAAATCTATACTATGAATGCAACTAAGAAAGAAAATATGCAACTAAATGATGAGAGCAACAAGTCTTCAATGTCTTCAAAAGCTCCAAATACCCCTAAAACTTGCAGCATAACATTAGCATAAAAACATGGTATATGCAAATGAAGGAGAGAGCTCTCCTTTTATAAGAAATGAGGTAAAATGGACCATGAAGATTAAGAGGCAAAAAGTCTTAATCAGCGGTGGAGCTTGAAAGAGGAGCAATCCATGTGCACACATATCCTCCAATAGGAAAATAAGAGTTGACTTTATGTCCATATGAGATAAAAAGTACTTTTCTCCTTTTTATAAAATATGAATAATGCTTTATTTGTGCAACTTAGGATAAGAGGAAAAGTGGGGGCTTTTTATTTATTAAAAGGGGAGGAAATATTCCTTTTAAATAAAAAGACTTAGGATAAATGGTTAGCCCATAGGATAAAAATCCAATATATGATCGAATTTAAGATTTGATCAAGAGATTGATAATGTTGAAAATATTGATTATTGATAAAAATGATTCAGGATTGATAAATTGAATAAATGGGGCCCAAATTCTAGGCGACCATTTTTGGGTGCATACAATATAAACTTTGCTGCAATTTGCACACTAAACTCTCCTTACCCTTGACCTCATATCCCTGTGGCTGTACCATATAAATTTCTTCATTCAAATCACCATGAAGAAAGGTTGTTTTAACATCAAGCTGCTCTAAATGCAAATCTTCAGTAGCCACAATACTTAAAACAGTACGAATAGAAGTTATTTTAACAACTGGAGAAAAAATCTCATCAAAATCAATACCATGTTTCTGTGCAAATCCTTTTACGACTAATCTAGCTTTAAATCTTTTCTTACCTCCATCTTCTTCTTTCAACCTGTAAACCCATTTATTCTGCAAAGCCCATTTTCCTACAGGTAACTGACATAAATCCCATGTTTGATTTTTCAGCAGAGTCAATTTCATCTGTCATTGCAGACTCCCACTAAAGTTTTGTATCCACCTGCATAGCTTCATTATAACATTTAGGTTCACCAGCATCAGTTAATAAGATAGAATACAAAGAAGGTGAAAATCTATCTGGAGGTCTACTTAGCCTTGTTGACCGTCTAACATTCACTAGGGTGTGTGGTATTTGTTGTTGCTATTGTTGCGGAGCATAAGGAACTACTGGAACATTAGCATTTGGAATATCATCCAGCACTACATAATCATTTTCTTTCTTCTCATGCTGCTGCAACAGATCTTTGTACAACACTTTCTCATTGAATATGACATCCCAGCTTCTTACAATTTTATGATTTTCAAAATCTCAAAGCCTATAACCAAATTCATCAATGCTATATCCAACAAATACACATTTCTTTGACTTTTCTTCCAGCTTGGTTCTATTTTCAGAATCTATAAGTGCAAAAGCTTCACAACCAAAAATTTTGAGAAAAGAATAACTCACCTTCTTACCACTCCATGCTTCCTCTGGAATACCATAGTCCAAAGGAGTAGAGGGGCCTCTATTGATTAAATAAATAATAGTGTTCACAGCCTCTACCCACATATTTTTGGGCAGCCTAGCATGCAACCTCATACTCCTTGCACGCTCCATTATTGTTTTGTTCATGCGTTCAACCACTCCATTTTCTTGTGGAGTCCTTGGTACAGTTTTCTATCTACGAATACCAGTAGAGGCACAATAATCTTCAAATTCTTTGCTACAATACTCACCACCATTATCAGATCTGAGACATTTTAATCTTTTTCTAGTCTCATTTTCAACCAAGCTTTTCCATTTCTTAAAAGTTTCAAATACATCATATTTTTGTCTAATGAAATATATCCATACTTTCCTAGTTGCATCATCAATGAACGTAACAAAATACTGAGAAGCACCAAGGGAAGATACCTAAGCTGGACCCCATACATCTGTATGCACAAGCTCTAATTTTTCATCTTTCTTTTCCTTCCCACTCTTTACAAAACTGACTCTCTTTTGCTTTCCATACACACAACTTTCACAGAAATCCATATTAACACATTTTAGACCTGGTAATACTTTCTTTGAATGAAGTAATTTCATACCTTTTTCACTCATGTGACCAAGTCTGTTATGCCACAGCACTATTTCAAAATCTCCAGCTACTGTCTTTTGTTCTACCTACTCAACTGTAGCAACTGTTCCTGAACATTCATTTTTCTCTGAAACAATTAAAGTAGAGGGAACAGTATGATCTATACAAAGATATAAGGTGCCTACTTTCACACCTTTTGCTACTACTAAGGAACCTTTTGAAACCTTCCAATTTTTATCATTAAAAGTAACTGTGCAACCTTCATCAGCAAGTTGCCCTACTAAAATTAAATTTCTACTCAGTCTTGAAACATGTCTTACCTCTTGTAGTAGCCAATGATTCTCATTATGCAACTTAATCTTAATTTTTCCTTTTCCAACAATTTGACAGGGTTCATTATCTCCCAAATAAACTAGCCCAAAATCCCCTTGGACATAATCAACAAAATAACTTCTATGGGGTGTAGCATGAAATGAAGCCCCTGAATCTAACACCCATGAATCATCAACATTTTCTAAAGACAAAAGCAAAGCATCCTCTTTGGATTTGTTGCTTACCACATTTGCCTCCTTGTTTCCATCATTTTTGTCTCCTTGATCTTTCTTCTGAGACCAACAATCTTTCTTCTTATGACCTAGTTTTCCATAGTACCAGCAATCATTTGGCCCTTTGGATTCAGACCTTTTTCCTTTTGATTTTCCTCTTGATTTCCCACGATTTCCAGAGTTGTTTCCTCTATCTCTTATTCTGCCTCTGCTTTCTGCGTTCAATACACTACCCGATGTGGATGCCCCTGAGCTTTTCCTACAAATTTCCTCACTCAATATAACACCAACAACATCATCAAAATTTAGGGTATTTGAACTAGAAACAAAATTACTAACAGCCATTGCCAAGCCATTCCAGCTTTCTGGCAAAGAACACAAAATCAAGAGAGCCCTAACCTCATCATCGAAAGTAATTTTAACTGAGGTTAACTAACTTATAACTATATTAAACTCATTCAAATGATCAGCGACTGATCCACCTTCTACCATTTTCATATTAAATAAATGCTTCATAAGAAATACCTTGTTTGAAGCTGAAGGCTTTTCATACAACTTCGCTAGGGTGTCCATTAGATCTTTAGCTTTCGTTGCTCCAGTAATATTGAATGCCACCGATTGTGTCAGGCATAGATGAATACTCCCTAGTGCCTTCCTATCCAAAATATCCCAATCTTCCTAAGACATTACTGCCTCTTTCTTGGCTATTCCCTCTAATGGCCGTCATAGATCCTTCTGATAGAGATAGTCCTCCATTTGCATCTTCCATAACTGGAAGTTCTACCCATTAAACTTATCAACCTTCACCCTACCCTCGTCTGCCATTTCTCCCACTTAACCGAGAGACTCTCCCACTAACTCGTGAGATCTGTTTCAGAGAATAGATGAAATAAAAAATGAAATAACCTCACTCTGATACCACTTGTTAGGATAATAAGCAGAAAATGTAAATATTAACAAACAAGAGAGAACACAATAACACAAAGTTTAATGTGGTTCACCCAATCCCTGGGCTACGTCCACCAACAGCGAGTCCAATATCTTTATTATTATCTAGGGATTACAATCTGAAACCTACAACTCAATACTGTCACAGGAGGCTACAATAATCCGTCTTACAATAAATCTCCAAAAAACCCTAAGCTCTTTTTACAAGTATTTTTGACATAACGAAATTAGGGCAAAAATACTCTGACTAATAGAAAAATAGATGGCCGACACATTACAATATTATTAATTCATTCTTAGCATCGACCAAGGGCTCTGCCCCTTGACTCCGCTGCCCCTTGACCCCGCCTGGGGTGTTGCCCCAGGACCCCGCAAGGGGCTTTGCCCCTTGACCCCGTGGATAAGTCTGATTAGGCTCCACATACATAACACACTGTAATTATGTTAAATGTATTATTTGAGAACTCAGACCATTTGATGATCCAAGATCAATGGCTGAGGTTTAATTTCGGCCAACATTTCTTGAAGGAAGAAGAATTGTCGAGGTAGTCACCGGAATGTTGACACGTATCAAGGTAAGTTGTCTACAAAGTATTAAAAGCACTTAACCGGGAAAGAATTAAATGCCATGTCAATGAAAGTGACATTCTTTGGCTACCACACACCACTTCCCAAATTGTACAGCTGATTTCTGACAATTTTTTATCAATAGAAAAGATTTACTGCCAGATGTGAAAGATTAAGGACAAAATTTTCAATTCTCACACGCATGTATTTAGGGAAAAGATTTTCGTGCAAGATTTAGAGGCATATCGAGGACAATGTATTTAATACCATTAAGATAGAAATAATTGATTGGTAAGTAATGATCAAGGATTCAAGTGCTATTTATAGATGATCTAGCTTCATTATTCATCGAACTTGATTGATTGTTTGTTTAGGGTCTGCAGTGATGCATTCTGCAAGTAATTTGTTTTTAAATTTTCTAGTTTTACTATTTTAAGTTTTACAGTCTGCAAGTAATCTAAGATGGACACTCCCATTCATCTTAGATGCACTTCTGAGGAGGCCCAGAAGGCCTTTCTAGGTTCTTTTTCTGATGAATTTTTAGCATCAATTTGTAAGGATGGTGAGCCTTTCATTACAGAGGCTGTCAGAATGGTGTTGGGTTGAGAGTTTCTTGACAATGAAGATAGGTACCGAGTAGCCACAGACATTACGTCCCATTTTTTGGCTTCCCTTCTGGACCTTGGAGGACCGAAGGTTGACATGGTGATGCTGCTAAGGAGGGTATTCAAAGAGGAATACCTGGGGGATGATGTTCAAGTTGTTAGCTTCGCTAAATTAGGGGTGGGGATCCCTAGGGCAAGTCAAATACCCCAGCTTCTCCTCCCAGGCCAGAATGTGGCCATGCAACCTTTTCTTTTGTGCCTGACTGCTGGGCAATTGAAGCGCCATAGGAAATGGGCGCTAATTGCCAGGGGTTTTCTCCGTAAGTGGTTTGAGCTTGACACAAAGGAGGCTCAGGCGGGGCAATTTGTGTGGCTCGACGAATTCATGTAGCTAATCCTCTATGCAGAATTCTACACAGAAGGGCGCAATTGATTTTTCTTTATAAAAACTTTTTTTTTGATAAATATTAAAAGCTTACCTTGTACTGGTACTGGTACTGTAGTCATTTACAATTATTTTTTTTTGTTTATAGACATAGTATCAAGTATGTTTCTTTTTGTTTATAGACATAGTATGAAGTCGAGAATGTAAATATAATTTTATGAAAAATACAATGGAAATTTTGCAAGCTTTACCTCATTTCAATTTGTGCTTTGTGTACAAAAATGGTTTTTAATATTTTATACTTCTCTGTAACCGTGATTGCAATATTTTAATTACTTGCTTCAATGCTTTATCAGTTATCTGTAGACTAGCTTATCTATATTTATTTTAATATATATAAAATACGCTGACAAATATCCTCCTTCAGATATCTATTACAATTAAACTTCACTAATTGAAACTGTAGTTTAATAAAAAATTTAAAATGGTGTCTCCCACATTTAATTTATTACATAGTCTGAAGTACAATTATATCTCTACGAATGAGATTGATGTTTAAATACTTAAATAATTACTCTCCATTAAAAAATATTCACAAATTATAATATAGAATTTGAACATTACTTTTCACATGTAATTTTTTTAACTCTTATTATGGTAAACTAACATAGTATAATTTAAACATATATAAATGAAAAAAACTTATATCTTATATTTATAATTTGTAATATCATAAAATATGAAATATATTTCAACTTACATAATGATTATAATTCTTTCATTTTATTAAAAGATTAAAGTTGTCAAATTGAGTCTCTAAGTTTTTAACAATGTGAAAAATAAATCTAAAAAATATGTATAATAATAAGTATATTTTAATAAATAATCCCATAGAAAATATAAGTTTACTATAAAAAATAATATAAAGGTTATGTGCATAGTTATAAGATAATATAAAATAAATATAATAATAATATAGTTAAAAGCTAATATATAAATAAAAATAACTAAAATATAATACTATCATAATGATAATATTATAATAACAATATCTATATATATGTATTTCTAAATATATTATAAAAAATTAATATTAATTAGATGATACAAAAATAAAATCAATTAAAATATAGTACTATTAAAATGATAATATAATAACAATTCTAAAATATATGTGTTTTAAATAAAAGAATGTTTCCAAATAAAATTAAATAGTAATATTATCTTAAATTAAAAAAAATTAATCACTACAAAAAATAGTACACCAATACCATTCACCGTTGCCGTTGGATTATTATACATCAACGACCGAAGTTGAGTTTCAGGCCGAAAGGGAAAAGAAACCCCATCTTTTCAAACACGTCCTAAAATCATGACACGTGTCACTTAACACCTCGCATGGTCATCGGTCTACCAACAAATAACATTGAATAATGTCGTTTCAATTTGGTGATGACATGAGACTAACACGTCTGACTCGTGATGTGAGTCATCCTGACTAGATTAGTTAATGGGACCCATGGTCCACGCGGCCACCACACCATTCACCATTGCCGTTGGATGTTTATAGATCAACAACCGAAGTTGAGTTTTGGGTCGAAAGGAAAAAGAAACCCTATCTTTTCAAACGTGTCCTGGAATCATTACACGTGTCACTAAACTCCTCGGTCGACCAACAAATAACAATGTCATTTCACTTTTAGTGATGACGTGACACTGACACGTCTGACTCATGATGTGAGTCATCCTGACTAGCCTAGTTAATGGGACCCACGACCCACGGGGCCACCAGTACCACACCATTCACTGTTGTCGTTGGATGTTTATAGATCAACGATTGAAGTTGAGTTTCGGGCCGAAAGGAAAAAGACACCCTATCTTTTGAAACGCGTCCCAGAATCATGACACGTGTCACTGCTTAGTTAACACATTGACATAATCACATTCCACTTACAGTTAACAGTGAAATTATGAATGAGAATGACATTAATACATTATGAGTCATGACGAGTTAGTTAACAGTGACATTAGCAAACCCATTTCGGATTCATGACGCGTGTCTAGTAACTAGTGGTCCACGATTCCACTCACATTTAAACTAAAAGTGACACATGACAGGGTGTGAGGACTATAGAGTACAGATTGTACAATTTTGGCACTTTAAGTTTCTTTAATTTTGCAGTTATACGTGGTTTGCAGATTTAGAAATTAGAAAGGGGTTACAATTTACAAACTTACAGCGCAACAAAGTTATGAATTCTTAATTTCTAGGTTGAGGATTGAGGTCTGAGGAAAGCAACAAACTACAAAGTCTCTCAGCTCTCTACAAAAATTGAAACTAAGGGCAACGTGAACGTCAACGGGTAAGTGTAACTACTAAAATCCTGAAAATCTACGTCCCGCATTTTAAATTTTTCAAGTCTCTTGATTTACAACTTTACTGTTTATATTATATAAAAAAATTTAGTCTATTAGGTTTTAATTTTGAATCACCCCTGTAGGCTTGTAGCTACAAATACCAAGAATAACATGATGGGCAAAATAATAGAATTCCACAATATGCTTAAAACACTAGGTTTCAGTGATTTATTCCATGATATACATGATCCTGTTATTCATGGAAATAAGGGTATAATGGAGATTAGATTTTCACTTGAAAACAAGTGGAACCATCCAAATAAGGCTTCAAAATTTTATTCATTTAACCCTAGGGTAAATGCAACTGCAAATAAAATTGCACCGTGGGAAGCTGGGTCGGCACACATGGCGTTACCTCAAGTATTCCCTTGCCCAAAAATTGTTATCTCTGCGCCGAAAATTATGATGAAAATAGAAAAGCAATTATGAATAAAAATACTCAGGAGGAAATTTTGTCCATAACTGAGAGTGAATTTTCTATTCTGTTGAACCTAAGGTTTCAACAACAACACTCAAATGTACACATTGACCTGGGAAAGCTAGCAGAGGATTATGAAAAATTAGATGCAAAATAGAGAGATTCTTATATCAGAGGAATAACAAGCGGTTGTAGTCTGAGTCTAGATCATATGCCTCCTTATGATTTTGAATTTTTTGTGCCATGGGCAGAGGACAATATTTCCTTGCTAGCATTTTGTTTGGGATTGGATAGCAACAAACAAGTGGGTGCCAGCATTCTTGAAATGCTTTATCATATTCATTTTGAAAAAGAACCAGTAAAATATTGTTTTATTGAGCACATTGTTTGTTGCATGCAAGATCAATTACTAATGATTCAAAGAGGTTCAGAGAAGATATTTAGATTCACAACCTACTTGTGCTATCTTCTCCTAGCAAAGCATCATGCATTATTTCAGGCAAACAAGCTTTGCAGTCAAACTCAAGGCCAAAATCCAATATATGAGTGGACACCTCAAATAAGGATGATTGATAACAGAAGGAACTACAACAATTTTGTACACTTCTTTTTGGCACCAATGTACCATAAAATTATAGGCACTCCAATGCCTAGATTGCCTGTTACTTGTAGAAATTGCATTCAACTTGGAAGTCAACTACAATTGGCTGATTGGTACTTAATGGAAGAGTACACTGTGTTAAAGTTTTACGGTTCATGGGTAGAACCCTACAAACTTCCAATACATGTAACAGAGAGGGTATTTGCATTGGAATATGTACGACAAATGGAGAGCACAGATGTACTCTTTAATGGTTAGAAAAATAAAATGATATTTCCCTCCTTGTCATTCTACTTTGGAGGGTTCACATTTGAGAGAAGAGGATTCAAAGTGGCAGAAGCCTTTTTTTCAATTTTTCAATTTGATGTTGACAGTCACTGGCAGTATGATCCACTGAACATAATTGGAGCAAGGCTTAAAGACAATGGGAACTCTGCAAGCAAATATCAACATGAAAGTATGCCTTTGATTAAAAATTTTAAAAACATGGACTCCTGGGAGGAGGTCAAAAAATAGATGGAGAAATATGCTGCTGAAAATAATATGTCAATACAGGAATTGTCATCACAAATAATGGCATTGCACAAACAGAAAGGAAAAGTGCAGGCCATGACATCGTCCAATTTCTACAAGAAAGCTGATAAACCATCTACAAAACATATTCCAAAAGAGCTAATGAATAAATGTATAGATGCTAGATGGAGTCGAACAAAAATTTTTGAATTTTGGGAAATGAGGAAGAATCTCGGTGAACCAAAGACCTCTGCAGATCTTAATGAGGTGGAAGAGGATACAATGTTTAATGAATTGTGGAATAAGGAGCATCCAGCTGAAGCATATCACAATGATATTGATGATGATTACGATGACCAGGATTCTTTGAATCCCTCATCCAGTATAGCAATTAAGATAGGAGTTGATGCATCCACCAAACTTCTATATAGAAAAGGGGCAGAAATTGTAGAAAAAATGGGCTACCAAGGTTCTGGTGGTCTGGGTCCCAGTGGAGAAGGGGTTTGGTATGCACCTGAACCACCAGCTGTAGCACCAAAACGTGGTCAAAAACCAGGCCTTGGGCATGGAGATCAATCATCAACTCAATCAATTCCATTCACATTGGTTTCAACTTAGTTAATTCCATCTATTTCTGCTTCAAATACAGTTCCACTTCCAGCTATTCCAAGCACTCGGATTCAATCTAAATCAATTGTGACTCCCACAGCTGGCAATATCATTTGTACAACTAAAAGTAGTGGTCTGAAAAGGATATTATATCAATATGTAGATGCAAGAAAGGTTGGTCCCGAAGGTCAATAAAGTGTAAAGAAGCAAAAGGTTATGACAAGTATTAGTAGTACTACTAGTACAACAATGCCAATGGTGACTGTGAGTCCAACAATTGCCCATCCTTCAGGACAAAACCCTCAGAACAGTCCACAAACCCCACTTGTAATGGGTCTAGGTGTTGGTAATCCTCATGGTATTGGTGGAAGCTTGTACATCAGTGCAAGTGCTATTTCACCATTCAAACATTCAATTGTCTCACAAAATTCTGATTTTCGTTACAATGAATTTGTAACTAACTATGAAAAATCAAAAAACAAGAATAAACAAAATAGTAAGACAATGAAGATGGAAGCAATTGCTGCAGCTCATGATGCAGAACCTGCATCCAATAGGTTATTAACCACATATGACCTGAATAAAGATATGATGGAATTCATGGTTGTTATGCCCCCAGCTAGAGATAACAATCCACCAGAGAGTCAATTAGATCCATCTGAATTTCAAGTTAGCACCCTCCAAATAGATTTATCCAAAATTAAAAATGTGGACAAGATAAATGTGTCCAAAATGACCAACCAAGTGGTCTACAGTTCAGTGATGAAGTTAGAGAGAGAAAGGAACGCTTCAGGGTATAATAGATAAGTTAAAGGCAGACCTGGCAAATGTAAAGGCAAGTGAGAAAGCAGCAGTAAACAGGTGCAAAGAATTAGAGAAAAGGATAAAAAATTCATCCTCTGGCTCTAAAGAAGCAATTGAATAGAAAGAACATATGGACACAGAACTGAAAACTCTGAGGGAAAAATTGGAAAAAAGGGATAAAAAACTTCAAGATGAAAAAGCCTCTTCAGTAAATTTATACAAAAACTTGGAGAATGCTGCACAGGTAAACAATGAGTTAAAGAAAGAATTGGAAAAAAGGGATAAAAAACTTCAAGATGAAAAAGCCTCTTCAGTAAATTTATACAAAAACTTAGAGAATGTTGCACAGGTAAACAATGAGTTAAAGAAAGAATTGGAAAATGAGAGGGTAAAAACAAAAGAGTGGGAAGAGAAAGTAGAGCAAATAAGAAAACATAGTGAACACCAGTACTCAAAAATGAAAGAAGACCTAAAGAAGGCAAATAATACTATTAAAAATTATGAAAACTTCTTGAATGACCATGTAATTAATACAGTACAGCAAATAAAAAATTACTTCTGGGGGCAAATAAAGACTTCTACTGATAGGTTGTGTGATTGGTTTGAACTCTATGAAGCTCTTACAGATATTTTTGAGAAGCTGAAAGAGCAACTTGAGGAGAACAGAAGTTTTGGTCAGAGACAAAAAACTGCAAAGCAAATTATGCAAGAAATCAACAACACTACTGACAGGCAATTGGCAAGCAAGGGAATTCAAAACCGCGTTGGTTCAATAATAAAGGCGACCTCTGTATTTCATAAATGTCAGAAACTAACAGAAGAAGAATAAGTTATTTCTTTATTTGGGCCAAAGCTCACCAAGATGAACAATAAAATAGCCAAATTGATATCTCTTGGTTTACCGAGTCCTGGACCTGATTTGTCAACAATGGGTTTCGTTGGAAGAGAAGCTTACAAACAAAAGTTGGAGGACACAATAACCTCTGATTTAAGCAACCTTCCTCAGGACAGAACTCATGAAGGCATTGCAAAGTGCATCAAAACATTCATAAATTTGCATGCACTAATGGAAGGAACATTGCTTCAAACTCACTCTTCCAAGTATGGAATTCTGACGAGAATGCAGGTCATTTACCATACCATCAAAAATTTTGCCCTTCCAACCGAAGAAGAATGGAGCATACTACAAAAACTTACAGAATCATCTTGAATCATAGTATGTGAAAGTACTTTCAGTTTCAATCATCTCTATATCTTTACTATATATCTTTCATAGTATCCTATATACTACAGTCTAGACTCTAGAATTGAGTTTAAAGTAACAAGTTTGAACTTTGCTTTTTGAACAGGATCAATGTTGCAGTCCTGCAGATGCTATTGCCTATGCTAATTTACTAAACCGGCCTGTCAAATGCAGAAATGTACAACTAAAGTTGTAGAGATGTTGTAGACTTGTAGTCTTGTAGTTGTCTTACTGATTTAGATTTTGAGACTTCACATTAGGCAAATCGACCTGAAGCTGTTGTTGCTCCCTTGTTTCTATAAAAGGGAATTTAGGGTCATTGGCTTACTAAATTGCCAATGGGAATTGAGTCACTGACTTTTGTAAACAGAATCAGAGAGTTGTGTTCTTACTAGTATTAATCAATGAATGGATACATTGTATCATATTTGTAATTAAATTAATGAGAATCAGTATTTCTAACTCTAAGAATTGTAACATACGAATTTCTATGTTGTCAAACAAAATAATGAAAAAACTACAAGAATTGTACCATATTAGCTGAATATTGTGAATGAAAACCATTGATAATTATTAATTATGGAATTGAATCTTGAATCTTGATGACATTATCAACCACATTCATGTTTTTGACATTGGGATATGCATGATTGAATGATGAAATACAGAAATTGACAGTAGACTTTAGGGAAAAAGTTAATAAATACCTAGGACGTGCTAATTCTTCAGTGCTACTTCTACAACGGTTCAATTTCAAGCTACCACACCATATCATCATTGAGATCATCGGATTCATCGGCATCAACTTCATAGCTTCCTTGGTTCTTTGATATGTTTTCTTCACTCTGCATACCTCCGCTTAACTGATGTTCACTGCTAGCAGTACCAGTGCCAGTACATGGGTCCCAGTCAATGACATAATTGTCTATGGCATTCCCACTCCCACTCCCACTTTGGTTTGACATGTTGCCCACCCCTCTTCTCTGACATTTCTTCCTCCACAATTTCAGTGCCCTTTCATAAGGAAAAGTATTGACTTCATACCTGGATGTATAGAGCCTGAAGCAATTTTCCAAATTATTGTCAAGTTTGTTTCTTAGCTTTGACTTTAGGAATCCCAAAGCACTAAAAACTCTCTCATCCTCCACCGACCCCAATATCATGGTTAGACATAATTGAGCAAGCTTGAAATATTATGATATTGAATCAATCAACAATTCACTCTCAGCTAGGTTTTTCCAAAGCCTTGTTACCGATCCATCTTCCATAGGGTTCTCCATAAGATTAAATTGTTCCCTCATTGTCCGTGAAAAATGAGCTGATTGCTCTCTCAAATGATTTGCATCTAAAATTCCATTTAGAGTTACTCCATCTAACTCTTTGGTTTCGCAAAAATGATCTATCAAAGTTAGTAGCCTACTTTTAAAATCTTTCAGATTGTTCATACGCCAATAATGAGGAAACACAATAGCCATGGATTAAAGTAGTTTGAATGGAGGGAATCTTTCTCTAATCTGTGAGGAAAGATCAAAGGCAATGTGTTGTTGGATACAATTGTCTGAAGGACATTGTTGGATTAGCTATGTGTTGTCTTTGATGTCACACAAATGTCATATCAATTATCATTCTCAGTATCTACCGAGTTCAGTCGGTCAGCTAAGCGGTTCTCAGTATCTACCGAGTTCAATCGGTCAGCTAGGTGGTTTTTAGTGTCTACCGAGTTCTCTCGGGTGTCTAAAGAAAACTTGACAGGATAACAATGTTAACCGAGCCTCCTCGGTTATTGAAAAAAATTAGTGGTTACCGAGCTCTCTCGGTCTCCAAAGGATGTTGCAGAATTCACTGTGGTTACCGAGTTCTCTCGGTCACCGAAGGAAATCTTTTCAGGATTAATGTTTACCGAGCATGGTCGACCCTTTCAAAGAATTTTGTTATTACAGTTTGTTTATCCCAGCCGACTGTTATAATAATTATTAGTGCCGACTTGTCAATCTAAATGATTATGAAATGGCATATATATATATAGAAGGTCAAATGGTGAATAAAACATATACAGCATGCAGAAATCATTTTGAAGAAAGGTGTGTACGAATTTTGAAGGATGTTCAGATATCCTTGAGGAGTAGCAAAGATTTAATTGATCAGTAAGGATCTAGTGAAATAGAACAAAGATCTATATTCAGTAATTCAGTTGCAGGTTATTTCATTGTTACTCTCTAGCAATTGTAGCAGTGATATCAAAATCTCTTAACCGAGTTGGTTTAACAACCATTTTGTAAATCCTCTAACAAGGTAACAGTTCTATTGAATTGTTTCAAGACCTCTTACAAGGCCACTCCTAGCAGGGTGATTAAATCCTCTAACAAGGTCACACCTAACAGTGTGTTTTGTAACCTTTTACTGGGTTGGCTTCTAATCGGGCATCACTTCAGAAGAGTGAAAAATAGTAACTAGTTACATTGGTGGTTTTTTTCATATTGGGTTTCCACGGTAAATATGGTGTCTCTTGTGTTCATGTTATTTTCTTTATTCATGTAAGTTAATCAGTGATAAATGCTTAAGAACAGTTTAAATTATTACACACTTCAAGGACCAAGTTTTCAGCATTTCTCTGTATATTTACCGAGTGGCACAGTAAATAATTTGTTAAGATATTTAAGGGATCAATGGTAATATTTTTGTGGTTAACTGATTCAGCCCCCCTCTCAGTTACTGCATCTATATTTCCAACAATTGGTATCAGAGCTTTTGGTGCTTGCAGGAAGGGTTTCAAGGACCTAAGCTAAAGATCAGGATGTCTTACAAAAGAGAAATTCCAAGGCTTAACAGAAATAACTTTTCAGCATGGCAAGGTCTCATGAGATTACATCTGGCTTCCATTGGTGATTCAGGATGCAAATATATTGATCAAGAATATACAATTCCTACTGGCACATTAACTGTTGAAGACATTACAGAGAAGAAGAACCATAACACTATGATGATAGACATTGCATCAGCTCTTAGCTATGAAGAATTTTATGAAATCAAAGACTACACAACTGCTCATGAAATGTGGAACAAGCTGAAGAAAATCTATGGTGGTGATGACAATGTGAAGAGAGCCAAAGCAGAGAGCCTAAGAGGACAGTTTGATCAAATGAAAATGAGAGAAGAAGAAAACATTGCAAAATATGTTGAAAGGATCAAGACAAGTGTTAGTGCAATCAGAGCTTCTGGAGGAAAAATTGATGATGAAACGGTTATAAGTAAGGTTCTTAGAACATTACTCCCTATTTATGCAATAAGAGTTTCTGCTATTCAAGAAAGAAGATGTGAAGAAAATCACAATATAACTTTGGATGCCTTAGTTGGAAGATTGACAGCTTTTGAAATGGATAACTATGACAACTATGTTCCAACTTCTAAAAATATTGAATCAGCTTTTGAGGCCAAACTTTCACTCAAGAAAGGGAAGAAAATCCAATCAGAAAGTGAAGAAGAATCAGAGGAAAGTTCTGATAGCGATCTTGAAGTTATTGAAGCATTACTTGCAAAGAAGTATTCAAGAGGCAGAGGAAAATACAAAGGTAAAACTCCCTTAATCTATTTTTTATGTGAAGAAATTGGTCATATTGTAGCTAGGTGTCCAAACAAGCAAAGCAAAGATGAGAAGAAAAATTACAAGTACAATGGCAAGAAAAATTTCAAATCATTCAAGGATAAAGGTAAGAAAACATGTTTCTTAGCTAAAGATTCGGATGATAGTGAAGAAGAAATTATTTTCATTGCTGTAAAAGATGAATCTGATAATGATGAAGATGAGATGGCACTTATCTCTCATATAAGCAAGAATGATACATGGATTATAGATAGTGGATGCTCACATCATATGACTGGTGACAAGACCAAGTTTGAACACTTTGAAAACTTTGATGATGGTAATGTAAGGTTTGGAAACAATGAACCCTGTTGTATAAAAGGAAAGGGATGAATTTCATTAACCAAAGAACTTATATGTGATAATGCATATTGGGTCGAAGGACTAAAGCATAATCTTCTAAGTGTAGCACAACTAATCAACGTTGGATTCAAGGTCAAATTCATGAATAGCAAAGCAAGACTGCTGGATGACAAAGGAAAACTGATAGGATCAGGCAAACAAACGAAAGGTAATCTGTTTTATCTTGATCTTGGTGATTACTCATGTTTTATTGCTCAAATTGAAGAAAGTTGGTTATGGCAAAAAAGGTTATGTCATGTAATTTTTGATAACATGATAAAAATAAGCAAATTCAAGAAAGTAAGAGGTATTCCTACTTTGAAGAAAACTGATGTTGGTCTATGCAAGAATTGTCAAATTGGTAAAATGGGAAAGTCTAGTTTCAAAAGTAAAAACTATCAATCTGAAGATATTTTGGAAATTGTGCATACTGATTTATGTGGACCTATTGGAATTGAGAGCTGTACCAGAGAAAAATTCTTTATTCTCTTTGTTGATGATTATTCTAGAATGACGACTGTTATGTATTTAAGAGAAAAGTCTGAAGCATTTGAGAAGTTTAAATGGTATTTAGCAAGAGTAGAAAAGGAAACAGGAAAAAGAATAAAATGCTTGAGATCAGACAGAGGTGGTGAATTCATCTCCCATGAATTCAATAATTTCTGCATTGAAAGAGGAATCAAAAGACAGGTATCAGCCCCGAGAACTCCTGAGCAGAATGGAATAGCTGAAAGAAGGAACAGATCTATCATGGACTGTGCAAGGACTCTAATGATTGAAAAGAACATTGCTATGAAATACTGGAAGGAAGCTATCAGCACTGTAGTTCATACCTTGAACTGAGTAGAGCTGAGAAAAGACACATTCAAGACTCCATATGAGCTATGGTATGGCTACAAACCAAATATAAGTTACCTAAAAGTATTTGGTAGTAAATGTTACATATTGAAAGAATCTAGAAAAGGAAAATTTGATGTAAAAAGTGATGAAGGAATATTTTTGGGATATTCTTGCAAAAGTAAGGCATATAGATGTCTAAATTTGTCTACTCACAAAATCATAGAAAGTGCACATGTGAGAATTGATGAGTTTGCAGAAAAGATTGAAGAAGAAAGCAAAAAGGAACCAGAGGACTACAAAAAATTTGTTTACATCGAACCTGATACATTGCCAGACACATGTAAGGAGACTACATCTACCGAGCCCAATACAGTAACTGAGTCACAAGAAGAAGTTCAGACCGAGTCACAAAGTACCGAGTCTCAGTCTGAAGCTACCGAGCAAGTATCTACCGAGCCCGAGCAATCTGGACCTGAAGATGAAGAAGATGACAATATAACTCATTCAGGAAGCAAGGAACCTGTATTAGCCAAGTACGTCAGAAAGCATCATAAACCAGATCAGATTATTGGAAACAAATCAGATGGTACTATGACAAGAAGTAAACTAAAAGGTACATGTTTATTTGTTGATTTTGAACCTAAAAATGTCAAAGATGCATTAGAAAATGAAAGTTGGATTGAGGCTATAGAGAAAATAGAGAAAAATAAGACATGGACTCTTGTACCTAGGCCTAAAGATAAAAATGTAATTGGGACAAAATGGGTACTCAGAAATAAGTTGAATGAAGATGGTCAAGTATCAAGAAACAAAGCAAGATTGGTATGTAAAGGATATTCTCAAGAAGAAGGAATAGATTATGGAGAAAATTTTACTCCTGTTGCAAGATTAGAAGGTGTGAGGACTTTACTTGCATATGCAGCACATAAAGGATTTAAGGTATATCAGATGGATATCAAATCTGCTTTTCTCAATGGTATTCTTGAGGAAGAAGTCTACATTGAGCAACCTGAAGGTTTTGTTGATCCAGACAAAAGGGATATGGTCTGCAAATTACACAAAGCATTGTATGGTCTAAAACAAGCTCCTAGAGCATGGTATGAAAGATTACATAACTATCTTACTCAGATTAATTTCAAAAGGGCTAATGACAACAGTGATTTATACATCAAAGAAGGATCAGATAACAAAATTATTTTGGCAGAAATATTTGTGGATGATACTGTGTTTATAGGAAATGATGATCAGTGCAAAGAATTTTCAGAGCTTATGAACAAAGAATTTGAAATGTCTATGTTTGGTCAGATAAAATTCTTTGTTGGACTTCAGATTCAGCAGAACAAAAATGGTATCTACATTACTCAATCTAAATATATCAGGGAAATACTTAAGAAATTTGGTATGGAAGATTCAAAACCAGTTGGTACACCCATGTGTACTAGACTAAAGCTTACCAAAGATGATGATTCAAAAGAAGTAGATCAGACCTTATACAGATCAATGATTGGAAAATTACAGTATGTAGTTCACACAAGGCCTGATATTGCCTTAGCAGTTGGAATAGTGGCAAGATTCTTGGCTAAACCCAGAGAAAATCACATGATGGCAATCAAAAGAATCTTGAGGTATTTAAGGGGAACTGAAGATTATGGCTTGTGGTATAAATTTGGAGGCAATCTGGATTTAAAAGTGTTTACTGATGCTGATTGGGCAGGAAACATTGATGACAGAAAGAGTACAAGTGGTGGTGCATTCTTTCTTGGCAAGAGGTTAGTATCTTGGACTAGTAAAAAGAAAAACTGCACATCCCAATCCACAGCAGAAGCAGAATATGTTGCTGCAGCAGTAAACTGCTCTAATATTATATGTGTAGACTAGGATTTGAGTGTGCACCTAAACCTGTTTTGAAGGCCAAAGACAAACAAACGTCATAGCATATAATCAAATCAAATTTAATGGCAAACAAACTAAAATCAAAGCCACCTCAGTTTAAGCCTAAAACGGATGTGCCCATGCACCATTTGATATGCTTGGATATAGATGGATGTGGGTGTGCAAACTCAAGCACTTGGAGCATGCAAAATAAATGATGATTTGAGGTTGATGAAGACCCAAAATGACACAAAATAGGTATGAGGAACCTATTTTGCCTCAAAGGCCTCAAGAACACACAAATATGCAAAGCTAAAAGATGAACTAAGATTGATTAAACAAGAAATGAATCTATGTTAATCCAATTAAGCTAATTTAGATGTGATTTAAGCTTGAAAATGATCTAAAATGATGAGTTTATGCTTATGCTAGAATGAAAATGGCATTATAACTTTGCTATTGAGTTTGAGAGTTGAAAGATGATTTGCCTTAGGAAGTGAGGGTATTTATAGGATTTCTAAAGGCTTGGGGTAGGAGGAATGAATGGCCAGGATTGAAATCCTTAAGAGAGGCCAAGATTCACTCAAAGGGAAGCACATGGATTGTGCTAGTTCTCAGCCAATCAGGAGGTGACACATGTCACAAGGTGAGTGGATGAAGGGAAGGGCAAAGAGGAGTCAACAAAGGGGGCTCCAAGCTCATAACTCTCCAAATAAATGCTTGTAAGAGCAATGAATGGGCTTTAAGAGGCTTTGAAGACTTTGGGGAAGCAATAAATGCTTTGTGGTTGAGATATTTGGAAGGAAAGACTTTGCTTTGGTTTAGGAAAGTCTTAAGCTTGGTTAGGATTGCACAAAGGTTTAAGGGTAGGATTAGGATTAGATTAGGACAAAAAAAGGATTAGGATGGGTGAAGAGGGTGGATTTGAGAAGATTCTAGAAGAGTCTAGATTTCTCCTTAGTTTCATGGAATAAAAGTTATTCATTCCAAAAGCTTAAGTTTTAGGAATATTTATTAAAATATTTTCAATAAATATGAAAATTAAATATTTAACCTTAATTAAATATTTAACCTTGGGATTAGGGTTAGAAAATATGGGATTAGCCTTTTAATCGAAATTAAGAAGGGATTAGAAGATTTTGGAAGAGGTTAGTGGTCTTTAGGAAATTGGCCAAGTTTGGGATAAAAAATAAATTAAAAATAAATTAATTTATTTTTGAAGTTTTTGGGCAATTTATTAATTAAATAATTAATAAATTAGGGATAATGTCCAAATGACATTTTTAGGCTAGATTCCTTAATTAAAGATTTTTAATTAAGAGAGAGGGATTTAATGCCATAAAAATAAATTAATTAATTAATTAATTAATAAATGATGATGTCATCAAGGATTTTTAGAAAACAAAAATAATTTATTTTCTGAAAGATTTTTCGATGTCTACAATATGGTTTAAACAGCTTTTGGAAGGCATGAAAGTTGAGATCAAAGAACCAGTTGTTATGTTTTGTGATAATACAAGTGCAATAAATATTTCAAAGAATCCAGTAATGCATTCCAAAATCAAGCACATTGCAATTACATATCACTTTGTCAGAGAATTGGTGCAGGACAAGGAAATCAGATTGGAATATATTCATACAAAAGAACAAATTGCAGATATCTTCACCAAGCCTCTACCTAAGGATGCATTCTTGTATCTAAGAGGCAAGTTAGGGGTCACTCCCCTGTCCGAGGTTCACTAAATAAAGTTTTAGTGATGCATCAACCAGAACATGTTGAAGATCAATCAGTTGATGTAGCATAGTCAAGGAATCATTGCATATGAATCAGTACATAAGGTACATTGATATTTACCGAAACTGTGTAAGTTGTCTTTGGCATGTGTTGTCAAAGAAGGAGAGTTTGCTGTCATTTCAAGAAATTTCTAAGAAGAATAATTTGAGAAGTTAAGAGGGAGAGTTCTCAGTCAGAGAAAGAAGTTTGATGATGATGAGAATCAGAATGAAGCTAAGGATATGTTTCTTACTCTTGGTTTATCTGTGAAATTTCATTGTGTTATGACATGTTGTGTTGCCATTAATGCCAAAGAGGGAGATTGTTGGATACAATTGTCTAAAGGACATTGTTGGATTAGCTATGTGTTGTCTTTGATGTCACACAAATGTCATATCAATTATCATTCTCAGTATCTACCGAGTTCAGTCGGTCAGCTAAGCGGTTCTCAGTATCTACCGAGTTCAGTCGGTCAGCTAGGCAGTTTTTAGTGTCTACCAAGTTCTCTCGGGTGTCTAAAGAAAACTTGACAGGATAACAGTGTTAACCGAGCCTCCTCAGTTATCGAAGGAAATTAGTGGTTACCGAGCTCTCTCGGTCTCCAAAGGATGTTGCAGAATTCATTGTGGTTACCGAGTTCTCTCGATCACCGAAGGAAATCTTTTCAGGATTAATGTTTACCGAGCATGGTCGGCCCTTTCAAATAATTTTGTTATTACAGTTTGTTTATCCCAGCCGACTGTTATAATAATTATTAGTGCTGACTTGTCAATCTAAATGATTATGAAATGGCATATATATATAGAAGGTCAAATGGTGAATAAAACATATACAGCATGCAGAAATCATTTTGAAGAAAGGTGTGTACGAATTTTGAAGGATGGTCAGATATCCTTGAGGAGCAGCAAAGATTTAATTGATCAGTAAGGATCTAGTGAAACAAAACAGAGATCTATATTCAGCAATTCAGTTGCAGGTTATTTCATTGTTACTCTCTAGCAATTGTAGCAGTGATATCAAAATCTCTTAACCGAATTGGTTTAACAACTATTTTGTAAATCCTCTAACAAGGTAACAGTTCTATTGAATTATTTTAAGACCTCTTACAAGGCCACTCCTAGCAGGGTGATTAAATCCTCTAACAAGGTCACACCTAACAGTGTGTTTTGTAACCTTTTACTGGGTTGGCTTCTAACCGGGCATCACTTTAGAAAAGTGAAAAATAGTAACTAGTTACATTGGTGGTTTTTCCCATATTGGGTTTCCACGGTAAATCTGGTGTCTCTTGTGTTCATGTTATTTTCCTTATTCATGTAAGTTAATCAGTGAAGAATGCTTAAGAACAGTTTAAATTATTACACACTTCAAGGATCAAGTTTTTAGCATTTCTCTGTATATTTACCGAGTGGCACAGTAAATAATTTGTTAAGATATTTAAGGGATCAGTGGTAATATTTTTGTGGTTAACTGATTCACCCCCCCTCTCAGTTACTGCATCTATATTTCCAACATGTGCTTCACTGAAGCTGTTACAAACTCAATGATCTTGGTAAAGTCTTCCCTTTTAACACTTGATACTCACCTCCTGGGGTTCTTTCCTTGTTCCTCAGACTCGATCCTGGCATTGTAGTGCATTGGTATCTCAACTTCGTGAACTTCTGCACATAACTCCCCATTTGAACCAATTTTTAAAAAGTTATCAGGATTGTCCAAATCTATGATTTTTAGCCAGTTGGCAAATTTTACTTCATCAACAAATAAATGATAGAGATTATCAAGCGTCATGCATGTCAACTTACGCAGCGTAGCATATTCTACGATATACATAGCTCTTTGTTGGGCCTTTTTCATTAAATTTCTCATTTCTTCAAGCATGGGGAGAAGACCTGCTAATGTTAACAGTGTCTCTACATTACTTAACATTGACAGCAGCGCAAGAAATTTTGGTTGCCCTGCTTCGTCATGACTTGAGTTCATTAGACCAAGCAATGATTGATATTTTGAAAAAATTCAATGTGCTGGTCCATCCAAAGAGATCCATCTGGTATCATTATCCTTAAGAAGCTTGTTCCTGTCGGTTAGTCCTTCAGCAAAGTGTTGAAATTCCCTGAATCATTTCAGACTTTGATAGAAGTATTGGTAGATCTCTTTGATTAAAACTTCAATTTTTTGTACTGGAGCATGCTTGCTGACAACTCCAAAAGCTAGATTCATTCTATGGGCCATGTAGTGAATGGGAGTAACGTAGGGTGCACAAGAAGATTGTATCTTTGTGCAAAGACCACCCCTGTGGCCTTTCATTACTGAAGCTCCATCAGCTCCAACACACACCAGCTTTTTGGCAATGGTCATGTCATCTATACCTCCATATTCAATTAGAAAACTCTTTACTAGTTGAAATAAATTTTCCGTTGTCGCATTATCCCTCATTTTAGCAACAGTTAGTAGATGAGGTTGGCGAACAAAATTTTGTACAGTATAAACATGCATGCATACCCAAGAAGTATTTTCTACTGTTGTGACCTCGTCTAAAGACAATGCAATAAAATTTGACTCTTTAATTTTTGCCTTCAAATCCTCTTTTTCAACCTCGGTAAGATAACTTGCCCATTCCCATCCACTGTTTACTGACCAGTGACTGTTAGGATAGTTACGAACTTTCAGAAAGTGTAATAAAGCACTCAATGATGGGTAGTCTATCATTGGACGCCCTCTGCTCAAAATATTAAACACAACACTTAACTGAATAGCTTTTTCCATTAGTTCTACTTCCAATGCTTTTCCAAAACAAGCTTCAATAGAGCCTTTAACTTCACCAGGCTTCATCTTTATATTATGCTAAAATTCATATAATTTTGCATTCCTAACATGCTGAGATTCCTCCTTTGTTTTCCATCTTATCATTGATTTTTGAACTCCATCTATGGTTTTCTTTTCGTAAACTTTACCAATATGCTTTTCTATGGTGTCAATTTTTAGCTGCAACTTCTTTTCCTTCTTATTTATCATGCTGCAAATCTTACATCTACATTCTACCAGAGGTTCCCCTTCAATTGGATTAGGCACTGGTTCAATGAATGGATATGTTGACACCCAATCTTTTTGAAAATTCCTCGACATATCCCACAATCTATCATTCTTTGATTTGGATTTTCTTTTCTTCCCTGCAGTTGCACCATCATCTTTTCTGACATTCTTAGTCTCATCCAAGTCAATTATATCATTATGGCTACTCTGGGTATTTAACTGAAAATCTTCTTCAAGTTCATCGTGATCTGAGATATCAAGTTCGCTGACTTCTTCAATATGTCATGAAGGTTGAGCCTCAAGTTCAAAATCTTCTTGTAATGAAGTAACACTAGCTTCCCTATTTTGGCCAGAAACATTTCCATGACCATGACCAAAGTATGATGATAAGGTTCTGCATTTTGTTGGCCTCTCTTGGCTTTCCCCATCTGCCAGAGCCTTACCCTTATTCTTGTTCAACATCTCAATTGGCTACCAGCCTAGTGATAAAAATATGTAAAACAAATGTTTACTTGTTGAAGAAGTGACAAATGACAACATAACTATAATATACAATGTTTACATAGTCGCAGAAATTCAGAATAATAATCACTTACCTTTGACTTGCCAAAGTAGTCGAGACTCAACAGTGAGATAGTCTGAAATTCACTATCGATCAAATTGAACCAATCTAAGATTTCAAATTGTGTACAATAACACTGATGTATGAATGTATTTATAATAATCTCTTTTGGCGAATTGGGCGGGAGGTATTAGGTCAGTGTCCAAATATTTGGTGAAGCTCGCATAATGATAACATGTCTTGTGTTATTTCCTAGGCAATTATGGGTCGTCAGTACCTTGGTCTGATTAATAAAGGTGGTGATTATGGGTCGCCAGTACCTTGGACATGTTATTTCCTAGGCGATTATGGGTCGCCAATACCTTGGTATGATTAATAAAGGTGGCGAAAACCCATCGGTTTGAGACATGCATCCATAAAATAACTGGCGAAGTTGGGGCCACCTAAAAAAAATTTATATATAACTATCGGCAAATATAGGCCGTCCATTTGGGGTCGTGTTGAAATTATAGATGAATTTTAAAAATATATCATGCCCAAGACGTATATGCCATTGGCGAAAATGTGCAAGAAATGGACAAAATTTAATATAGCGTTTCGCGATGGACCCGAGCAATGGACCTAATTTTCATAAATGCGGGGCGATGGGGTCAGTCCCATATGGGCAATTTATTCGCCAAATCGCAGGATGCCGATGGGTGACATTCGCCAAATGGTCAATAATCACCACTAAAGTTTTCTTTGTTATCAATGTATGTTTAACTTGCTGAGTGTGCTACAAATGCCAGTCACTGTCCTCAATAACAGTCAATTCCTTGAGTGTAATAATAACAAAAGTAATGAAATGAATGTAGAAATGTATAAATATAATATAAGGCAATATTTCTATGTCACAACCTATCCAAGATACACAATGTTGGTCATTTGAACTGAGGAATACTGTGAGTTCTGACATCGACCGTGAATGTGTTTCAAAATTTAAACAGACTTAAATCTCTACCAACTGAGATAGGCTATTGTAGTTCTCGTCAACATAGTCTCATAGCACCTGACAGATCGATGCTACCTCATACGAGCTCCAAGATATGACCCTGAAAAGATCATTGATTTCATGCTTAAGGGACCTTGAGGGACACTTCAGCCCGGAGTTTCCGACGGGGTTTGAATGATTGTGTCCCAAATGAGGTTTCCCCTAGCGTTTACCTAACCATTCAGAGCTTTTGGCACAGACGGTTCCATGCTACGACTGATGGTTGGAAAGATACACAACGTTGGCTATTTGAACTGAGGAACACTGTGCATTCTGACATCGACCGAGAATGTGTTGCCAAATTTAAACGAAGTTGAATCTCTGAAAACTGAGACAGGCTTTCATAGGCCTCATCAACATAGCCCCGTAGCACCTGATGGATTGATTCTACCTTGCACGAGCTCCGTGATATGACCCCACAAAGATCATTGATTTCATGCTTAAACAACCTTGAGGGACACTTTGGCTCGAAGTCGTCAGCGGGGATCGAACGACTATGTGTGGTGAACAAGGTAGCCACTAGCATTTACCTGACCATTTGGAGCTATTGGAATAGACAGTTCCATGCTATGACCAACAATTGGAAAGATACGCAACGTTGGGCATTTGAACTGAGGAACACTGTGTGTTTTGACATCGACCGAGAATGTGATGTGAAATTTAAATGAAGTTGAATCTCTAAAAATTGAGACAGGCTTTTGTAGGCCTCGGCAACATGGTCCCGTAGAAATTGACGGATTGATACTACCTCGCACAAGCTCCAAGATATGACCCCGCAAAGATCACTTATTTCATGCTTAAGCGACCTTGAGGGACACTTCGGCACGAAGTCGTCGACGGGGATTGAACAGTTGTGCATGGTGAATGAGGTTGCCACTAGCATTTACCTGGCCATTCAGAGCTATTGGAATAGACAGTTCATTTCTACGACTGATGATTGGAAGGATACACAATGTTGGCCGTTTGAACTAATGAACACTGTGCGTTCTAACATCAACCGAGAATGTGTTTCAAAATTTAAACCAAGTTGAATCTCTGCAAATTGAGACATGATTTTGTAGGCCTTGGTAATATGATCCCATAGCAACTGATGGATTGATGCTACCTCGCACGAGCTCTGAGATATGACACTGTAAATATCATTGATTTCATGCTTAAGCAACCTTGAGGGACACTTCGGCCCAGAGTCATCGGCGGGGATCGAATGGTTGTGTGTGGTGAATGAGGTTGCCACTAGCATTTACCTAGCCATTCGGAGTTGTTAGAATAGACAGTTCATTGCTATGACCGACGGTTGGAAGGATACGCAATGTTGGTCGTTTGAACTGAGGAACACTGTGTGTTCTAACATCGACCGAGAATGTGTTGCCAAATTCAAATGAAGTTGAATATCTAAAAATTGAGATAGGCTTTTGTAGGCCTCGATAACACTGTCCCGTAGAATTTGATAGATCAATGCTACCTCATACGAGCTCCAAGATATGACCTCACAAAGATCATTGATTTCATGCTTACACGACCTTGAGGGACACTTCGGCCCGGAGTCGTCAGGGAGGATCGAATGCTATGTGTGGCAAATGAGGTTGCCACTAGCATTTACCCGGCCATTCGGAGCTGTTGGAATAGATGGTTCATTGCTACGACCGACGGTTGGAAGGATATGCAACATTGGTCGTTTGAACTGAAGAATACTGTGCATTTTGACATTGACGGAGAATGTGTTGCCAAATTTAAACGAAGTTAAATCTCTAAAAATTGAGACAAAATTTTGTAGGCCTTGGCAACATGGTCCCATAGCAACTAACAGATCGATGCTACCTCACACAAGCTCTGAGATATGACCCCGCAAAGATTGTTGATTTCATGCTTAAGCGACCTTGAGGAACACTTCGGCCTAGAGTCGTCGGTGGGGATCGAACGACTGTGCGTGGTGAATGAGGTTGCCACTAGCGTTTACCCAGCCATTCAGAGCTGTTGGAATAGACGGTTTGTTGCTACGACCAACAGTTGGAAGGATACGCAATGTTGGCTGTTTGAAATGAGGAACAATGTGTGTTTTGACATTGACCGAGAATGTGTTGCCAAATTTAAATGAAATTGAATCTCTGAAAACTGAGATAGGCTTTTGTGGGCCTTGGCAACATGGTCATGTAGCAACTGATAGATCAATGCTACCTCACACGAGCTCCGAGATATGACCCTGCAAAGATCACTGATTTCATGCTTAAGCAACCTTGAGGGACACTTCGGCTCGGAGTCGTTGGTGGGGAAAAATCCTTGTATGTATGCTCTTAATTACCCACAAACAATGCTTTAAATCAAGACTTGTATACAATCTAATCCCATACCTGTGCATTTGAGAATTCTAAGAAACTTAACCTACAAAAAATTCCAGTCAGTTGTTCATACAAGCATAAAATCCATGGCTCCAAAAGCTTCTAGGGCTTCCACAATTGTTAAAGCAGATGGTATGAAATGAGAGAATGAAGTAAAGGATTCTCCAAAGCAGAGAAAAGAAAAGAAAGTGATTTTCAAGCCCATAAAGAATTTAGTAGTCAAAGCCATGAAATTTGAGAATAAGAAGAAGAAGAAGAAGAAGAAGAGGAAGAGGAAGAGAAGTGTAGAAAGTTACAAGAGGTTTATATACAAGGTGTTGAAATAAGTGCATCCCTCCAAGGGAATATCCAATGCTACCATGGATATCATGGAGAGATGCATGATTGATATTTTTGATAAGATTACTTGTGAGGCTACTTCTCTGCTGAAATATAACAAGATCGTGACACTTTCCTCCAGAGAAATTGAGACTATTGTCAAGTTTGTTCTGCCTGGAGAGCTGGCTAGGCATGCTACTTCTGAAGGAAGTAAGGCTATTACCAAGTTTTCTACTGCTCTAGGTTAGGTTTTTTGGAATATTTTAGGTTTTTTGTACGTGGTGTTTATGGCACCTATAATGGCCTATAAGCAATGAAAATGCAATGGTTATTAGAAAATGGAGGGAATTGGATTTTGTTATTTTTTAGTGCAAAATAATCCATCCAACTAATTGGGATTGGTTGGGGTAGTTTCTAGGAGTCCATCAAATATGCCAAAGTTCCATTGTATGATATAGGAGGCTGTGTGTACGGACTACAACAGAAAAATAAGAAAATCTCAAAAATTTTGCAAGTTTGTTTAATGTCTTACTTGTTTTGAAGTTGAAAAATCTAATTTGGATTGATTGATAATGTTTTAGGAGTATTTTCTTACTAGATTGAAGACATTTCATATGTTTCTTACATTGATTTGAATCAGATTTTAAATCACTATTTTCAGCACTCTCACGGTTTGGCGTTCCTAAGTCACTATTTTGATTGGAATCCAATAAAGATGAGTATCATCCCATGAAAGTAAAGGCCTAACTTTCATGGAATGAGAATATCTAACATTTACAATACAAATCGAATGATTTGGTGTGCAGACAAGTGAAAGAAGTGATCACAGTCAGCAAATGGTGGAAAATACATTGAATTTCATGGCAAGGGTATAGCACCAGAAGATTGGTCTTAAGGATAGGGATATCGAATGATTTGGATCATCTTATATTGTTCATTTAAAGGTTAATCAATAACCGTTTGAACATGGAAGTTATTGGAGGGCACCGATTTGAGAAACCCTTGGTTTAAGGGTTTGAAGAGACCAAATTTGGGGTTTTTTGGGGTTATCGGAGGTATGAGTATAATTCCTTTGGTATTTAGAGGTTTTATGACATAATAAGACATTGTCTATAGTTTTAAGTCTTGGGGTTAATTATTTCATATAGTTCCTTTTTTAAATCACTCACTTTTCATGCATTTTTTTAGCCATAGGGGTGAGCAGCAATACACGCTCCAAAACAACCATATATTTTCTTTGGATATGACAATGTACTAAGAAAAGGGTACTCAAAAAATTAATTTTTTTGATTAGTCCTTTGGAAATTTTTAGAGATAAGTGGCATTTTCCTTCGCTGCAGGGCTACTAGATAGGGCAATATTTAGGCCTCTGGATAGTTTGGGAAAGATTGAAGAGTTGGGTATTATGGGTATTGCCAAGAAGCCTAAAACTTATCAAATACATTTATATATAAGCCTTAGATACCATCTATATCATTTTGGAACCTTGGAAAAGGTCTGGTAAAGTTTGAGCACTTGGGAAGCATTTGAGGCTTTGGGAAAATTGTGGCTTTGTTAACCAAAATTCATAAACTTTCCTTATTTATTCACCCACCACCCTTCCCTCTGCATCATGGAGGCACTAGGTACACTATCTAGATAAACTAAAATATAAACCTTCTGTTTTAGAGAGGGAGAAGTTGGAAAGGAAATGAGATAGTGCATCCTTGAATTGAGTTGGTCTCTAGGTTTATGTTTTAGTCTCTAGGTTTTAGCTTTCTTTTGGTTCAGATTGCATTTTTTTTCAAGCTTGTAGTTTAAATCCTCCTCTAAATCCATCTTGCTAGACTGTATAGAGTTGAGGTGCTTAGTATGGCCCTAACTTAGGAATCCATGGCAGGTTCTCTATGGCCATTTGGATTATGTTAGGGTATTGTATAAACAATGTAAATATGTATTTTTATGGCATGAAGTGCAGGGGAAGTGTCTTTACATGCAGGCCCTAGGCGAGCAAAGATAAGCCCGCTTAGGAAGCCTAGATTGAGGTAGTGTTTGGGAGAGAGACATGGGTTTGGGAAACCCGAATTAAGACTTGGAGAGGAGTCTACCATGTTTAGAGACTCAATCCTGAAAAGGAGAGCTCATAAACAATCCATTGGAGGGTGTTAAGATCAAACCCTCACTATATAATTAACCCTTTCTAAATGATTCCTAATGCCTTGTATTTATCCCATGACCCATCCTAGACTCTTAAAACATAATTTAAGCTTGGACAATATTGGTCCATTTACAAACAAGATTTTGTAGTCCATTGAGAACATTATGGTGCAGGGGCACCTAAGAACACATGAGGGTCACTTGGAGGACCTAAGAAGGATAGAGTGAAGAACATGACCAAGGGTCATTTTATCTGATGTAACATGGCATGTAAAGCCATTTTATGTAATAAACAAGGCCTAAAAGTATAAAGGCTTGAAAATGACAAAATGGATGTGATAGATAGTTGGATGCATGTATTGGGATAATGGGCCTAGATGGTTGGAATTAGGTCTTAGAGTAATTTTTATGGTTTAGATAGGTCATTTGGATCATAAAAGAATAAAATCCAAAGTTAAGAGTTTTTAGGAGTTTATTTGATTAGGTTTACAAATTTGAATATTTAAATTCAAACGGTCACTTGAGATTAGGAGGGAAACTCTAAAAATAAGTTTAGTTTTCTTTGTTAGCATATCCAACTGATTTGATTCAATTTGGGAGGTTAAAGGGAGTTTATTTAAGCCTGTAAAACTAAGAGAATGGGGGGAGAACAAATGAAAATCTATTTTTGTACGGGCTGGTTCAGATTTTGGCAATAAAAATCTAATTTCTTGCAAATTTGAGATTGTTTTAATGAGTACTTGATTTGATTTCATTCATGTGATAGTGGAAGGATGTAAATTAAATTGTTTTTTAGTAAATTTAAATCATTTTTTAGGGTTTTAACTTCTATTTGTTTTCATTGTCCTGTACAAGCACAGTTTGTGCATTGATTAAAGATATAAATTCATTGATCCATCCCCTTTATGTATTTGTTGTCACTTGGGGATGGATCCAAACCTTCTAACTTAGTATTCTAACATTGGAAATGCAAGAAAGAAGAAGAGTTTTCAAGTTGAGAGTGATTGAAGGTTGATGAGTTTGAAGGGTGCATAAGGGTCATGAAATTGGTGCAAGGGTACAGCAGTAGACGTTCTAGCCTTTGGAGGGGGGTATTTTATGCATGAATCCATCATAGGATGATCAAATGATGGTGAATCAACTTTGGTTTAGTTTCTATGGTGCCGGGAGATGAGACATTGGACAAGCCCTAGTTTCTAGGGGATTCTGGGACAAATTTAGGGATTTTACATCTAGAAGTGTAAAATATTCAAATTGGTGGTAGAATCCTCTAACTAGAGTCATTTTTAAGACACTGTTGAAAGTTGCAAGTTCTAGGAGTGAGTACTTAATAGGGCTGCTTTGTTAATTGAGCCTATTAGGCCTAGTTGGGAAACATGAATCAGCAAATTTAAGGTGTGATGTTCCAAAACACATAGTCTTTATTTTGACATATGTTATGCAACTTGAAAAAGGGTATTTAAATACTTTGATCACCATTTGAAGAGGTGATCAATAATTTGGTTGATGGAACCAATTGGCAAGCTTAAACAAGCATGAACCAAAAACTTGTTTGATATGGTGGATATGGAGTTGTTGAAGGAAACCTAAGGTGTGGAGTCTTAAAGAAGATGGTATGAAAGGAGAGAATGAAGTAAATGATTCTCCAAAGATGAGAAAAGCAAAGAAAGTGATGTTCAAGCTCACAAAGGATTCAGCAGTCAAAGCAATGAAATCTGAGAATAAGAAGAAGAATAGGAAGAGAAGTGGAGGAAGTTACAAAAGGTTTGTATACAAGGTGTTGAAACAAGTGCATCCCTCCAAGGGAATATCCAGTGCTGCCTTGAATTGATTTGGCTCCTTAAGGCTATTCCATGGCCTTCCAAGTATTATGTGCATGCAAGTCATTGGCATAACAACATAAAGTTTTTTTTTATTAATAATGAGAAATATGTT
The DNA here is from genome assembly GCA_027943335.1 of Chamaecyparis obtusa. Taxonomy (NCBI): domain Eukaryota; kingdom Viridiplantae; phylum Streptophyta; class Pinopsida; order Cupressales; family Cupressaceae; genus Chamaecyparis; species Chamaecyparis obtusa. The sequence continues at coordinate 544,610 of BSBK01003473.1, read as the reverse complement.
TACAACTCAGCTCAATAGGAGCACTGGAGGAAAGAGTTGAGCAGAGAAAACCTTCTGGTATTGCCCCAAAAAAAGAAGAGAAATGTTGTCATTAAATCTTACAAACTTCTCATTATACATACGGGGTAATGCATGAGCAATTTACAGTCCACCCAATTGACAGTGCTATATAAATTTGACATGTTATGATATTTTGTATCTCCATTTAGTCCAATGAACCAATTGGATCTTCCCTACCCTTGATTGTCTCAAGTATTGCCTCGTGGTCTGACTCATGAACCTTCCAAAGAGTTTTATTATGCGGTCTTCCCCCATATCTGATCAAGTGGGCATTTGATGCAACGACGAGGTTTGAATAATGAAGAATCTTTCTGTGTGTCTCCCAATCCTCAAACAACCACAACCTAGGATTCTTCATAGCATACCATCTAAGCCATGTACCAGTTACAACCACTATTCCTATATGGTATTCTAATTTTTCACCATCGATAACCAAGTGATCCAATTTCTTTTTTGCCTCAACACAATGACACAAATAATAATATGTCCCTTCTTCATTGTCTTCAGGTGCAATAACAACAAAAACATGGCCTGCAATGATATAAACATAATGAGGACATTAGTTTACTAAATATTTACAATAAAGTACTAAATTTGAGATTATTTGTATGTGGAAAATTTTACCTAGTTGTACTAGATCAGATAAGCGATCAAATTCAATGGATGATTCGATTTCAGTCAGTTGTAGTGATTCATGGGGATGATAGGAGGCAAGTGGACTCAAAATACGTGTATACCATTTTTCAACCCATCCTTTGACTCACACCCATCCCAATCTTCATCTACACATGATGAAAAAAAGCATGCCATATGTCGTGTGTGGATAATCCATGAACCTGCATTATAACTTCTAAAAGAGTGTAGCTCACTTGATCCTGTCAATGTACAACAATCCTCATATGGTGCAATGTTAGTTTCATCCATTAACCAAAAAAATCTACAAACCGTAGACTCACCTTCATTACCTAGACCCATTGTAGTGTTACACCACTAGACAATACATCCCGCATTTGACAATGTTGCTTTCTCTTTGTACTTTAATTCTTCACATGCTAAGGCTCTTTTAATACATGCACTTGTGCCATCGTGCTCTCCCTTTCCATGACCGGCCTCTGTGAAATTCCACATATATTGAATTCCAGTAATCTTATGCATCCTGGATAACCAATAAAACATCCGAGAATTCTTGAATTGTGATGCACAATTATCTGACCATATGATATGTCGATGATATTTTATGCCCCTATTTTCCAAATGACCATAAAATGGTTGAAAGAAACCATGTACAAACTCTGTAGAATGTGAGCGATCATCACTGATATAAAAATGATACTCCCTCAATATCTTCCTGTTCTCCTCTGTACTATCTGGTGCATGCATGAATTCTATATGAACAAATATAGCAACCTGTTGAGAGCTGTAATACTTTGCTTGCACCTCATTCTGTGGTTGTAGTGTGTAGTTCTCTACAAAGTCTACAACTGAAACAATGGTATCAAGTGGGAATGTGTCCTTGCACAACTTGAATTGCATATCCAACCATCGTGCTCTATGTGTATGTCTTGCATACTCATAAATAATTTTTTAACAAAAAATGTTCATGAATTGATACATTGGATTTTTTTCAATTACTAAATCACATCTTTTAGCCTCTTTTCCATCTTTTAGATTGTATGTCACGGTCTTATATTTTCCAAACTTCACTATTTCATTACCGATTGCATGTGTACTCTCCATATGTTGACAAATTGGCAAACGTCGTAAACCTCCGCAATCTATGCATGTACCATTCAAGCATGAGAGCTTGTAAAATTATTGACCATATGCTCTTTCACATAAAATGGTAGATATTAATTCTCTTGAAGATCTAGGTGGGACATTTATGGTACAATCCTACAAAACATTGTTAGAGTGCAAATCTACACATATTCCTATAAACTTTAAAGTGGTTAGAAAATTCAATATGTACCCTACAACAACAAGTTGTGCATGTGTGATTTATCTTCACATAAAAAGGTTTACACATTTCAAAATATCTCTGACTAATTTTAATTTGAGGATACATATGCATAAATTTTGCAAAGAATTGTGTCTGAGTTGAATCCAAAAAATGTTTTGGATGTGGAACACAAATTCAACTACCAATCCTCCTTACAACATCTCTTTGATTAGGAGATACTCGTGTATTATTCTTCCAAAATTCTTCAATCAAGGATTTCAAAGCTTCAACAATTGCTTTATCTTTTCATGGTAGTCTACCAGAAAATGCCCATAACTCATTGCTATTTGGATCTTCCACTCTTTGATGCCTTCCCAGGGATCTCATTAGAGACTTTCTACTTATTTTCAATGTTTTTATTATCTTTCTAATGAGTCAAGATTTCTTCATTTGAGTGCTTACTATCGTTGATGTAAGTACATGTCGTGTGACATTACTATCTTTCGTGCATGATTTAGAACCCAAACTCTCATATGCAGTCATTAGATTCTTTACAATAGATTTTTCACTTGACTTATCCATCGTTCTTAGCCCAAGAATCTTCATGATGGGCCTAAATTTTAGATTTATCATCATTTCAACAAATAGTTTACATATTCTTGTCATGTTTAAATTCTCAAAAAATGATCTCCAAATACGATTAGCATTTCTTTGACAAGTACACTTGGGAATCTTTTCAGGCATTGCTTGAAAAATGTTAGTATCAATATCAATCAAATATTTTCACTTTCTATAAATAATTCTAGGAGCATCAAAAACATTATGTGTGAATTACGTACCATCTTGAGTGCCTTCAACATGAGACGATGTTGTGCCTACACCTTGGGATGTAGATAATGGTGTGCCTTTAACATGAGACGATGTTGTGCCTACACCTTGGGATGTAGATAATGGTGTGCCTTCAACATGATACAATTGTGTGCCCACACCTTCGGAAGTAGACAATGGTGTGCCTGCAACATGATACATTGGTGTGCCTCCACCTTCGGAAGTAGACAATGGTGTGCCTTCAACATGATACATTGGTGTGCCTCCAACATTGGATGATGATGTCTCTTGAACTTGGGAACTCATAGATGATGTCCCCGCTCTTCATAATTCAATTGTCTTGTTGCACGCAAGTTTCTCATTCATTGTCTTTTTGTTTCCAATTCCAATTCTCTCTTACTTTGTATTGATGTTTCATGTTCCTCATCCAAAGAAAAATCTTCTTGTATGGTATCTAATTTTTTTTGTTCACGAAGTTGTCTCATTCTTTCCCTTTTCTTCTCTTTGTCTCTTTCATGCTCTTCTAGTGTTAAATTCTTTGTTTGTTTCCTTGGCATGATGATGATTTCTACATATGAATTGATTACAATTTTAAAAATATAATATAAATGTAAAACAATAAGTCAAATTATAATATAAACCTCTTACAATATGACAAATTATAATATAAATTTATTACAATTATATCAAATTATGTATTGAAAAATTCTATATCATACCAATTATAAACCAAAACACTCTTTATTCACATTTGACATGTAAAAAAATAAAAAACTTACCTCAATCGATAAATTTTGGTGATAATAATTGACTTTCACAATTCGATGTTGATTTTTAAACAAAATGATGGTGCAAATTGATAGAATATGCTTCTTTGTCACTATCAACACCATGAAAAGTGAATACTTATCAAATTGTTCACAGAACTCAGATAGCATAAGAAAAAATTGGCCTCTTTTACGAGATCCTTGGCAAAGAAGACCGTTTGTTTTAGTTTTTCATAGTGTGAGCATGCTATAGGGCGTATGCCCTATACAAAACAAAAAAGATGTTATGCATACTCTTAAATAGGGCGTGCGCCCTATAGGGCGCACGCCCTATGCAAAATAAGAAAAAGGGAGGAAGAGAGAGAGAGAGAGAGAGAGAGAGAGAGAGAGAGAGAGAGAGAGAGAGAAGGTAATAAGGGAAAATATAGAGGGTACAAAGGTGGGAGAGAGAAAATGTGTGTGAGAGAGAGAGAGGAGGTGAAAGAGGGTAATAAGGGAAAATATAGAGGGTATGAAGGTGGAGAGAGAGAGAGAGAGGGTAGGAAGGTGGGAGAGAGCATATGTGTGTGTGTGTGAGAGAGAGAGAGAGGGGGTGAAAGATGGTAAGAAGGGAAAATATAGAGGATAGGAAGGTGTAGAGAGAGAGAGAGTATGGGGTAGGGAGATATCTCTCTCTCTCTCTCACTCTGACTATTTCTCATCACTATTTAAATCTGTCTTAAATAGGGTGCACACCCTATAGGGTGAGCACACTATTGAAATCTATGACTTTCATAGGGCGCACACCCTATGATTTCAATAGTGCACTCACCCTATAGGGCGCACGCGCTTTGTAAGGCATTGGAATTTACCAATCCTAAGGCTTGGATTTTCCTTGGAGATCCAACCCAAAGGCTTGGATGATTGAAATAGGCCTGAGATGTGTTTTCTAGCAAACATACAAAAAAATAACATCTTTTTTGTGTGCTCCTCATCAGGTTTACTCATGGCTCAAGAACGTAAAAATTAGACAACATGATATTGCAGATCTCTCTGTTAGCTATCTAAGCATATAATTTATTTTGAATTCTGATTATGTTAAGTTTTTCAACTCTAATTTCTTTTGTGTGTATGTCCATTTTTTGTAAAAAACCAACATGTAGTGTTTTGGGCATAGATTTTGGCTCGTTCATCAAATTTTGCAACAAGTTACATTTTTAGAAAATAGACTCCATTCTACACACTTTTTTTATAAAAAAAAAAATTTGATTTTCGATTAGTTTTAAATGATTTCTAGGGGGAGCACACAGAAATTTCATGTTTTTAGGATGTGTGCACTTCGTAAATTCATCAAAAATTATATATTCATAAAAAAATTACCAAAAAATTCTAGGATAAACTATGTGGTGTTAGCTAACTTCTCACCAGAACGATTAAAAAAATTCAAAAAAAAGTTAACATTTTAGGGGGAGCACACCAGACGCTATGTTATGTTTTTTCACAAAAAATAGGACCACTTTTTGTGCTCCCCCTTTTTGAGGGTCTTAATCTGCATCATTTTCAAAATAAGTTAGTAGTTTAGGAACTAGATTCAAAGTATTACAACTCTTGTTTTTGTCACATCTTAAAATTTTGAGTCTAACTATCTTATTTCTTGTTGAAGTTCAGAGTTTGTTGATTTCAGGAAAAAAGTAGCATCTTACACCCCCTTTTTGGTCCCCCATCTTTGTGCACTTACCTCATATCAACATATATGCTTAGAGACTATTGGAATAGCTTGCACAGGGTGTTTTGATGTCTCATTATCTATCTGAAGGTTTTTCTGATATTGTGCATGACTAATTGCACATTTTTGGTATATCACATGTACAGATGTAATCAGAAACAATTGAAGCCAATCTTACGAGACAAGCTCAAGTCTCTTAGCTCTTTTTCGGTGATCTGGAGTTAGTTTTAGATGCACGTTCATTAAAATTAATTGTTCCACTAGATAGTCTAGTTGAATGTGTCTTGTGTTTTGTTCCGCATTTTGACACTTCAATTGGTCTTAGTTTTCAGTTTGGATATGATGTAAATAGAGATTAAAAGATAATATATCTTAGATTTTATGATCTAGTTTTCTTTGCAGCTAGAAATATATCATATTCTTAGACTGCTTGGAAACAGAACAACAGTATACGTGAGTACTCGGTATTCCTCCTCACCAAGTGTTTTTGATGATGCAATGAATTAGTATGACCTAATTGCTATGATAAGGTGTTAGTTTGTTGTGTCTCACATTGATTTTTGTGGTTCACATCATTTTTTAAGGTTTTTTATCTAACTTGATTAACATACCTTTTTAGAATGACTTAAGGTGCTTTTCTTTTTGCAACTTCGTGGAGAGATTTAGCTAGTAATTTTGGATCCTGTAAAGAATGGTTTGGATTGATATAAAGTTTTACACATTATGTTTTTGCTTCGCTTGCTTTAGAGAATGTATTTGGGTCGATGGTTCACATTTCACACACTACATCCTACTTGGCTAACTTGATTAGTGGCCCCAGTGTGTTGTGAAGGGTATATGATGATAGAGACACTTCAAAGATCGATATAAGATGAAGACATATTACCACATAAGATAAATAAGGATAACATAGAGGTGTATGAGATATTGTAAAGATTTGGAGAACTGTTAGAGATGAAATTGTAAGTTTTAATCGAGCAGATAAACTCAATTTTAAGCATATTTAAGACAGTGATAGAAAAATAGAACAAAACACATAACACATAAGATTATAGTGGTTCAAAAAATTTTCCTATGCCCACTCTCAAAGCAGGGAAATCTCTTATTGATGTCTTAACTAATTGAATCTATCCATGGCATGTACACAACCATTTATATAAACTTATGGAGCTATCAAATGAAGAGATGGGAGAAGGTGAAAGGTTGTGACCGTTGGGCTTCATATACCAAACAATCTCCCACTTGAAGTCCAATCAGTACAACCAGGAACATGGCATCCCTATTTTTCCAACTTTAATTTACATCGTTACCAAACCCATAGAAGATTTTAATTTGACCAAACTCTGTTCACAAACAGTGTGAGTTAATCTTCTCCAAATTTTTTCAGATTGAATACAATCTAACATCATCATATCTTCCATTATAACTTTTTGAAGTGCAAATACACTCTTAAATCCACAATTAGGACCAAATTCTCCTTTTTGTCCCAAGTTTTCTAGCATGTCTTCCTCTAGATCAACTCCACCTCTGGTGCTCTCAATCTGAACACATATCTCTTCTAGCTCTTAGTGGGATTTACCTGACCACTCATCATTTGTACCATTGACATACCTAGTACCGAAAATTCATTATGCAATTTATTTTGCACAATGTGATGGTCCCATAGTAAAATTATAACTGACGACTGTACCTTGTGACTGGAGATAGTGGAGAAGAGCATATCATCATCTGCTGAATTTGTAGAGTTATGAGACAAGTGTACTCATACTAGGAGCCAAAAAACATGACTAGAGATTTCAAACCTTCCCTTAACTCCTCAACAACACCATTTGCAACACTTCGAAGGACACCATTCAGAAAATGATCAATGGATTTGTTTCCATGCCTTTTTAGTAAAGAAATGAGCCCAAATAGAGCACTTGCATTTGTAATGAGTTGTTGAAGCTCTGACTTCATTGCAAGAAGCCCATGTGGAAATGCGACTTTGGAATTTGTGTTCATAAGCAATAGCCCCTTCATAAAATTTACTACTTGTACAACCCATGGTGGTTTTGATGTTCTCTGTCTTGATGGCTGGTGCTGCCTATGGCTGCTGCATGGTCGCCATTTTCAACTTCTTCCAAAAGTTCTCACAGACCCTGTGAAATCTTTTTGACATAATGGTAGGATGGACACCTTTAGACATCAGTTCCACACATTGTTTAAGAATCACACCGGTAATGACAACAATAGTGAGGAAACCTCCAACACGATATTCATCCCAATGAATGAAATGTCCACCAGTTGCTCCAATACTATGTTATCAGAAATGAGAAACGAGAAACACAACCGCAATGACAACATGATGAGAAACGAGATATTTAAAAATTGTGTATAAGAAATGGTATATATATATATATAATGTCAAATAAAAATAATAATTTAATTATTAAATAATTTTAGAACTGAATTTCTTTCATGTGAAAAATAATAAAATAGAAATTGAGTGAAAAACTAATAATTAACTATAAATAACAAATTAAAAGTTCTATCTGTACAATTTATTCATTAAAAGAACTAATCCAATTTAATCATAAAAGATTTTAACTTCACTCAATTTACTTCTAACAAATCATTTATTTTTACAAACAAATTGAATTGAAACAACTACATTATGAACTAAAGTAATTATTTGACTTTGCCAAAATGACTCAGAATTTGCAACTAAGAGAAATGAAAAATACAGTTCTAAAATTATTACAAATTTTAATTTTGTAAATTTACAATGCCAGAAACAAAATATGTCTGGCCGAAATGCACGTTTCTGCATTGAAACGTGCAACCGGAGCAAAACGTTGTGTTTCTAGCAACATAGCTCCAATATGACCCATTTCATCCTTATTTAGGTGTTTGTTCATTTGCCACTGGCTTTTCACCTTCCCGTCCACTCCAGTAGCATGCTTATGACTAATTTCCAAGGCAAACATGAGATCAAAGAAGTAGGTAATCGCATGAAATGATTGCACACTAGGAAGGACTAAAATTTTGATTTGTCGCTTGATAATTCCATCCACTTCCATAAATATTCTGTTCTGATCTTACCAATCACACACACACACTGTAACATATGTAAAGGATTGTAAGTGGCTTCTATGTTTTCCAAAACACCAACAACGCCTTCTGATTGAACTGGTCTGAAATTGCACAATGCTTCTTTCTTATTCGACCTATCTTTTTCCTGATTTGATGACTTGTCGCATCCACCAGTCCTAGGTGTGGCATCATGAGCATCTCAATCCGGATAAGCATGTATCCATTTAGAGATCTCAATCTCAACCAAATCCAAGTCTAAAAATACTCTGTTTCGAAATAATTAGTCCTTTGTTCTATAAATTTGATTTCTTTTTACCTTTTTGTGTTACAGCTACAATTTGTGCCCTCAGTTCCATCTCGCGATCCCGTAGTTCTCGAGCCTTCTCAAAATCTTGGCCTCGAACAACTCCATTCTTCTCTTTTATGATTTGGGTCAGGTCTTTTTCAAGGCATAGGTGCAGACGAGACCTACTCGTGGGTTTCCAAGACACCCCATTTGCACCAACACTGCTGCTACTTCCTCCATCGTTGGCAACAACAAACTCATCCCCAGCTTTATCGCTAGTGGCTCTTGCTGGGCAATGACTTCTTTCCAGCTAGGAGAGGGCTCCCACAGCTCCTCCATCCTAGGAGAATAACTACAACACAATTTTGTCTTGAAGTCTGTCTCTCTGAAACTCATCCTTTCTTTGCTATTGGTCTTGGCGCCACTATGCTCCTCCTTCACAACCGATTTTGACTCTTCACTTTCAAAATATTCTTGATGGAAATTGGTCTGTATTTTCCTTGAATTAAATCATCTACTTCATATATTTCCATTGGCATTACTTCAAATTCAACAACAGCATCTCTTTTCTTATCTTATTAGTCACTACACCTTTAAATTTCTTAAAATCAGAGTTCCTAATTTCTGACTTCCCAATTTCTCACCTTTCTTTTTAGCTGCTTCTTAACATTTTGTTGATGTGGATGCATAAAAAACTTGTGCCAATGCTTTGCACTATTGCTGTGAATATCTCCCACTTCATTGAGAGTCTCTATCAGATATAATGTATCCAATCTGTTTCCTTTTGCAATTACTAGAGACCCTTTTGTCACCTTCCATTTCATGGATTCCAACCTGGCATTACAACCTTGAGAGAACAATTTCCCAACTAAAATTGAATTACTTTTAAGTTGAGGGACATACTTAACAACCCGTAGCAGCCAATTATTTTCATTGGCTAATTTTAACAAAACATCTCCTTTACCAACAATATTTAGAAATTTATCATCTGCAAGAAATATCTTACCAAAATTTCCCCTTTGAAAGGTTTTGAAAAAATCCTTGTGCTGGGTAGTATGGAATGATGCTCCCGTATCGAACACCCAACCATTCACTACAACTTTTGTTGTAGTTGGAATAAGAGCATCACTGTATTCCATATCTGCTCCTTGGTTTTAACCAAGCTCTGATACCAATTGTAAGTTTTAGTTGAGCAAATAAACTCCATAAACATATTTAAGACAACAATAGAAAAATAGAACAAAACACATAACACAAAAGATTATAGTGGTTCAACGAATTTGCCTACGTCCACTCTCAAAGCAGGGAAATCTCTTATTGATGTTTTAACCAATTCAATCTATCCATGACATGTACACAACCATTTATATAAACTTATGCAGCTATCAAATGAAGAGATGAGAGAAGGTAAAAGGTCATGACCGTTGGGCTTCATATACCCAACATAAATTAGAAGCAGATACTTGAAACTATCAAACTGTAATCAACATTTAGGGAATGCATGCTTAAAAAATTCAAACACCAGTATTTCTTGCCTTTAGATGTAAAGTATATTGTCTTGAAGAAAGTGTGCTTATTGTTTATAAAGTAGTGGGCCTCCTTTTGTAATTGCATATTCAAGAACAATGAGTTCCTTGGTCTATGGTCTAAAATATTGTAATTGATTATATCATTTAGTGAGTAAGATTCTCACCTCAGTTTTTCCCAGTTTTGGTTTTCTATGTAAAAATCTTGATCTCATGTTGTTTCTACTCTTAGTTGGTTACCTTTGCACGTAAATAAATGAATGATTATGATCAAGATTTAACTACATGTTGATTCACCTCCCCCCCCCCTTCCCCTCTCAGCGTCTAGAGGTGTTCAACATCCTTATCACAAATGCCCCCAAATGAACCCCATTTCCATCTTGAGAATTTAATTGTTCCTCAAGCTTGTCAATATAGAGATGAAAAAGAGTGGGGGATAATGGGTACCCTTGCTTGAACCCAATATCACTCCTAAAACTTTCCGAGATTTCGTTAAAGATTTGATTTTAACTTTAGTTTCCTCATAAAATTTATGGATAACTGCCCTATGATGCAATGAGTCCCAAGCTTTTTCAATCTATGCCAAAATTTAGCCCTAGGTATCGTGTCAAATGTCTTTTTGAAATCAACAAAACAACAAAATAATTCAACCCCTTTCTCCCAAACTTTTTCGATTAAGTGCCTCAAAGTAATGCCATGATCACTCTTGAAATGTTTAGACTTGAGACCATCTTATCTTTTTGCCCACTTATCTTTTTCTTCCACCTATATACTAATTTTTTTTTCTATTATACTACCAAATAACTTTACAAACAACAGATCTATCATAATAATTCTATAATTGAAAAGATTATCGATATCACTACTCTTAAAAAGATACATCGTTAGACTAGTTATCTACTCCTTAAAATGAAGTATGTAGTGAAGATGTACTTGAAAATCAACCAAATCCTTAGCTTTTCCAACCACAACTTCATACCTCTCTGGATATCTGAAAAGCTTTCCTTTACTTTTATCATGTTCTTCACTGATTTGCCTGACTTTCCCTGGGAAAGTCAGTAGGAAAGTGCTGAAATGGGCGGCAATTACATAGCATAGTCAAATTTAAACAAAATGTTTCTGGTTTCTTTCCACAGCGAAAAAGAATATGTATTCTTTTGGTTTTACCTTGCGTCTGCCTCTGCCTCTGCCCTCCTTCACACCCGCCGTAGCTTCGCTGCAAAATCTCTTGTATTTGCCATACCTGAGTTAATTTTCATTGTAAACTGATGGATACGCATCGAGAAGACATTCTGGACATTCGTAGGCTTGTTGTGGAATCCAGGGATAGACTCGAGCTTCTCAACAACGAGAAAAGGTTCAAATTCCATGTTGAGCAATGCAAAAGTTTGTGCACTTATACAATGGATAAACTCTCCACCTATATTGACTGCAATAATGGGCAATACCTGGATGGCGGCGTTCGGAGCGAGCGTGTGGAAAGAGCTTGGAAGGAAGTATATCGTGCCATGAAAGAAGCAGAAACATACCTCAATCACTGTTCAACTGATACCTGCAGGATTAAATGTTTTATACTAGCCAACGCAGGTGAGGCCTTCACCTTACACATGCACGACCTCGCTTGGTCTTTTATTTGCTTAGATTTAGCTTTTATCTGCTACTTCGAAGAATGGAATGACAGTTTGCACCTTAGAAAATTCGGCAACAGTATTAGGTTTTTCTTTGCTGAAATGTCTCGTTTACATGTAGAACAATTTGGTTTGAAGTTCCATGACTACTGGCACCTACTCATGGCTTGTAATCAGACGGCTGCCAAGGCTTGGACTTTGACACAAAAAAATAAAATTGGGATTTTACTATTCATGGAGAGAAAACTGTTAGGAACCATCAGAAATGAGTGTAATATTGAATCTGGAAATGATATACCTACGTGGCTGCAGATCCCTGCCAAAGATTTAATCAAAAGGAAAACAATAGGAGAGGGATCTTTTGGGAAAGTGTACGAGGGTTCATGGCTGGGGCATAGGGTTGCCATAAAATACATTCCAATTGATGCTCATGATCTGTTTGACACGGAGACTAAAGTTCTTGCCAAGTTACAGAGCCCTTTCATTGTCCAGTTGATAGGTACATGTATTGAGGGAAGCCATTGCTCTATTGTAATGGAATTGGTCAGATCAAGCTTGGACAAACTAATTATGAATTCTGCTAGCAGGGGACCCCTGGCGCTCCCTGTTGCAGTGGATATTATGCTTCAAATATTGAGGGGAATGGAATACCTTCACAGGCAGGGAATTATGCATATGGATCTCAAAGCCTCTAATGTTCTGATAGAGCCGTCTGCAGTTCCAGAATTTAGGAAGCAAGGCTACGGGCGAGTTAAGCTCTGCGACTTTGGAATGGCCAGTTTGAGGCTAACCAGTTTTCGGTGTGAAGATCCCGAAGGAACATGTTACTGGAGGGCGCCTGAAGCTTTTCCCTTCCCAAATGAAGAATTACTTCAAGAAATTGATAGCCTAAAGGAGTATACCTATAAAGCAGATGTATACAGCTTTGCCATGACTTGTTATGAGATTCTAACAGGGGAGCAGCCTTTCCTTGGTGTAAATCCCAAAGATTTGGACCGAATGATCGTACAAGGCAGAAGACCGCCTTTGCAGGGAAGCTCATGTCCAGCTGTGTTAGCTGATGCCATAGCGACGTGTTGGGAGACAGATCCAAGACGTCGTCCTTGTTTTGCGCAAGTTTCCACTTTTATGAGGAACATGAAGTTCGTCATACTGAAATGGAATGATCCTTCTATGACCCTTTCAGTACCTCTGAGATCCAAGGAAGAAGCATTTGATGAAATTCCAGAAGACGAGAAACTGGAATCGATAACTAGGGTTCTTCACATCATTCCTTCTGACATAAAAAGGTATGAATTTTTGCCTACTTCAAGACTTCGCTGTACTATTCTAGTGTGTCTGCTAGGGCTTTCACATTTCCTTTGAAATCCAGAACCCGTAACAGAAGCATTTGAGATTTAAATAAAGAGATGTTCTGACGGTGGCCTCTCCGGTGTATATACAACTGTGAATTGAGATTAATGTGGATTTCGGGAACAACCCCTAAGCTAACCTCATGTCCCTATGCAGCTGCTTATATACAATTTCTGTTTAAATTTAAGCAGTTGGAGTGTCCCCATGTAAATTTATAATTTTGGGAAAGGGATAAATTGGAATCTTCCTCTAATTTTTTGAAGCAGCTACTACTTATAACTTAAAATTAAGCTGGGAAAAAAATGGAGGGGCTGAAAATAAGCAGCACTGCTTATTGAGAAAAAATTGGAAAAATGACACTTGGCATGACCATTTTTATTCTTTCTTTTTATTTGCTTAAAGCTTGCCTCTTAAATTTATAAATTTTATATAAAAATAATATTTACAAGCACTGCTTAAAAATAAGCAACAAATTTTTAGTATCTATGGGGACACCTGCTCCACAAATTGCTGCTCAAAAAGTTGAGCAGCAACAGCTAGCTAAAATAAGCTAAGCAGCCGCGCCTTCATAGGACTACTATTGTGTCAACTCCGATGCCCCTTTCTCTTGATTTTTGCCCTTAAGAGCTTAGCCCTATCTTTCAATAACAGTAGGCTACTGCAGGGCGCCTTTAGAATAGTAGGGCCGGATCAAGCCCTATTCAATTAATCCGGCCTTACTATTCTAAAGAAGGGGCCCGGTTGCTAGTATAGTTCTATAGAAAAGAGGGGCAATTAGATTAGCAGTCTGTTCTCAGTGGGGAACGAAGATTGCCCTATCTCAATATCCGGCCTTCATGCCCCCAATATATTATTGTATTGAATCACCGGGTAATCTGAAACCTATTGGATTGAATCACCAGGATTCGGAACCAACCTATTGACTTGATTCTGGTTCGACCTACAAACCCGGATCTAGGCTGAGTGCTCGACCCACCCCTGCATACCCCCACCCTATTATCATAATCATAATCCTATCACTCCCCGCTATCCGAGTCGACATGACATTAGTGCTGTCGTGAGCCTTTCTCTTCCACTTGATCAAGCAGGGTACAAACGGGCTATATATCTACAGTTCGAGCGAGTAGAGTCTCCCGGCAGGCCTATTCTACTCTATATGGGATTGGAGAGGGCTAGACGACTTACTGTCTATGGTCTATAGTCCATAGTTAATAGAAAATCATGCCCTTCCGCTAGGCGAGACTCTATATCCATATAGCTGCGGGGTAGAGTCGCCATATGCAGCCAAGGGAGTCGACTGGACTATAGATAGATAGTGGCGCTCAGCAAAAAAACTTTCCTTTCCTGCAGAGCCCAGCTATAAGCTACGAGCTAGTTGCTATTCTATAGGGGGGGATGTTTTAGTTCCCCTATCTGTATCTGGGGCCTATGAAGGCCATGAACCCGGGCATAAATGCTTGCTGTCGGAAGGCGATGAAGAGGGCCCCGGCTATATACCATGGAGCACTCAATTGATTGGTTGATTGACAAACCTAACCTCTAGGTCGAGCTGTAACTCAATCTGGAGATGCTTCTGCTTCTTTCTCTGTCACCGATGAACTCTGTTGCCATTGCTGGTCTACCTCCTACTGCTACTCTCGCTAGATAGTTCTTGGGATGGTCATCATCCCGAGCTGTTTGGTCTGGTACCTCCACTCGCATTGTCGAGTGATAATCTGGTAGTGACCGAACCCTAATAATGCGTTTTGTCATAATTTGATTCATCTTAGAAATTGGAAAACTTTCCAAAACTGTTTGAATTTTAATAAAGGACTCTCAATTTTTATTATTCAACAAGAACATTATATGTTAAGATATAATGTATTATACATGTTTTCATATGAATATTTAAAATTTTCTTATATATTTAAAAAAATTTATTTTTTACATAGCTGTCCCACTGCCATCCCCTGCTTCAGAGAAAAAATTCCTCCCCGAAACTTATTTTCCTTTCTCCCGTCTCCGAAAACCTGAGGTTACTTTGTTTGAAACCAAATACAACTCGTCCAGTTATTATTGACATCCAGTACACATCTAATGTTATGTCAATAACAGAAGTATAATTATTATTATTATAGTTTAATGTATATTATTATTTTTTAAATTTTTTAATCAAATAATTTTTTTATTAATTTGATGTAACATTATATTTGATAATGTTAATCTAAAATCATATTTATAAACAGAAATTTTGTTAAATAAATAATTTTAAAAAATTGAGAAATTTAAAATCAACACATAAGATTTTATAAAACACTAAATTAATATACGTCCCTACTGAATCTTATCCTTTCATCAAAAACTTATATGTTCTTTGCAACCCTCTGAAGTATATATGCGTTTGCATAAATAAAAGTTACTAAGTAAATTGCAACCAATCAACTGAATCTATAATGTCTCTATTACTTCAATAATTATTGTGCATACTTCTTTTAGGTACAAGAGTATTGACGTTGACATGTAGATGATGTTTCTATTTTACCAGTAGATACAATATAAACGTGGCCGGGACAATGCCTCCAGAGAAATCGAATGACACCATTCTTATGTTTCATCATAAGAAGGCCTGTTTTGATCTAGATGATTTTTTATTCAGAATGGAAGACCTGGAAGAGGATAGCTTTGGGTTTGCATATACACAATTAACACAATTAATGGTGTTTCAGAACATGAAGTATCCTTTTGATATGGATGATATTCTTGAATCCCATATGAAATTTCTGCGGATCGGTATCAATGAAATATGGACTACATATAGAGCTGATTCTGATCTTGTGGTCAAGAGATCGTCACAAGACGCAACTTATGTGGGCCACAAAAGATATTATGAAACATATTTGCAAAAATTAAGTGGGCTGGAGCATACCAATCTAATGAGTTTACTGGGTTATCATATTTCAAAAGAAGAAACGGTGCTTGTATACAACTATCTTCCCAAAGGCAGCCTCTGGTCTCTTGTCCACAGTATGTGCACTTCTCTCCAACTCTCATATGCCAAGATTTCATCTAATATCAATATACACACTAAATAGTTGTCATGATTTTATCACAGCGATCTGCCATTTCTTGTATTTTGTAAAGGAAGATAATGTTGTTGCATGTGTTGCAGCTAAAGAGCAATTCATGACGTGGGATAGGCGAAAGGAGATAGCTGTGGATGTAGCCTTGGGGTTGGCTTTTCTTCACGAGTCAGGAATGGTACACGGCAATGTGAAATCCTCCAACGTTCTGCTGGATGACAACGGTAGAGCCTGCCTAGCAGATTCTTGTTTGTGGCGTCTTGTGAAAAACTCAAGTGTTGCACATTCTGGTCTGGTGGATCCTGAGAAATGCTCAAGTGGATCCTGGGGATACATGGCATCGAAGCAGTTCTATAGCGGCAAAGTGTCTGAAGAATCAGACGTGTATAGTTTTGGAGTGCTGCTCCTTGGGTTCACGGGGAAGAACCCAATCAAGGCGAGCACACATCTTCCCAAGTTGATTTTCTCCATTAACGATGAAAGGTGGCCAATGGAAATGTTGGATAGGGAGCTGAGGAGTCACATAGACATCCCAAACATGTGGGCAATGTACAGGATAGCAAAGAAGTGTACTTGTCTCCATGGACACAACCGTCCAAGGATGAGTGAAGTTGTCGAAATGATTACACATTTGTCGAAGATGTCAAAAGAGAGCACATTCGATGAGAGTTGGGCACAGTTGGAGAATGTAAACACCAATGAGTAGATTCACATGTTACTTGTCAGAGCGCAGAGCAAGAATTTAATATTGAAAAAATAATAATAATCATATTTGAAGAGTCTTATTTTCTGTCTAGATCTTTTTTTTTTCAAATTTATAATTCTGCAACAGCCCATACGTAGCCCATGTTCAACATTGAAGACTTTCAATTATGACTATTTGTAATTTGAAATGCATTGATAGTAAATACATGTGTGTTTATATGTTTAGGCAACAAAGAAAATGTAGAGTAGAAGCAAACAGCAGTTTTGCTTTCTAAAGGCAACAACAGCAGCTCGGTAATTTCTATGTAAAAATATATTGAAGAATCCTCTGTTTTCAATGAAAAGGCAGCAGCTGGTCTATTTTTAGTGTGTTTTTTCTGTAAGAGCTCTATCTACGGTAAGTGTAGTTTTATTTGTAAGAGCAAATTTGTATGATGGGAAAAGTTTGAAATATTTTTAATTGAATCTACTTTTATGAGTTGAATGATCTATGCATCTCCTAGAGTGTTATTTCTCTTGATTGATCAGTGGAAAGAGCTGAAGCTCCATGTTCATCAGTTGAACTTGTATTTTATTTGTCTTTTATTTATTTCAATTTCCTAGTTTTTCCTGGTCTAATATAGAAGCCAAGATAATAGCATCTTCTTTTGGCACACATCTTACAAATTTTCAACTCTACATTTTAATAGAAAGAACTATAAATATTGGTCGATTATAATGAAAGCCTCATCTTTTTTCAAGATATTTGGGAGTTTGTAGAGAAGATTTTGTGAACCTGCAGATTTAACAAGAAATAATACATCATCTCAAGCAGAGAAGGATATGCTTAAGGATAATAGGAAACAGGACTCGAAGACTATCTTCTACATTTTTTAGGCAATGAAAGAGAGCATCTTTTTGAGGGCTTCAAGATTACTGACATCTATTGATGGCTCATAATTGAAAGGAAGCTAAAGTGCGGAATAATGTTTTCAACTAAAGTACGGAATAATGCGTCCAAATGCTAAATCTAACAGGAGAGATGCTACCGAATATTTTTTACTATTGCAAATTAGATAAACACTTGCGAAATCAGATTTAAACAAATAAACTCACAACAACAGAAATATGTTGGAAAACTCTTTTGGGAAAAAACCCACACTCCAAAAGCCAGGCTCAATCGTATTATCAGCAACAACAATAGTTAAACTACAATGCTTAGAGCTAATGCTCTTCAAGATTAAAAATACAACAGCAGAGAATTATAGAGAAAATCTGACACATAAAAGCTTCTTAGAAGATATCCAACCTATCATACAAAATACACTAAGAAACCACATATTTATAGAACTCAATACAAGCAGAAAGTGTCCATGCATGCCTTTTTTTGGAAAGTCTGAACTGAGGCTGCAACCTCTATACAAACTGCCAAGATGTAACGTTTAAGATTTTACAATCGATCTACCATATCAATAAAGATTCATTTGTGTTTGTGTTGAAAATTTCTGTGATCTACAATAAAAACAGAGTGCTCTGCACTAAAACAGGGGTTTCAAATCAGAGTTCTTTTTGCCTTAATTCATATCAGTTGATGTGGTGTTTTGTTTATCTCTACCATTTATTTTATTGCTGTTATAGTGCAGGGATTAGTTTCAGAATTTCACAGTTTTCTGTTATAGTGCTTCTTCTCTAAATTTGGCTTCCATATGTTAATTGCTCATGCACTAATCTTCTCACTTAAAACAAGGCCATAGCAGAAGTATATAATGATGTTCCAATTATGCAATTCAATGTCTGTCAATCATAGCATTCACACTTCGTCAATCCTTGGGCTGGCTCAAGCTGCACTGAATTTCATATTGATATTATCAATAAAACAAATCTCCCACAAGTTACAACACAACGAAATAGTTTCCCTATGAGTACGGATTCGCCCTTCTATTTCCAACACATCTCAAATTCTCAAAATTAAATAGAAAAGTTTAATCTTCTTCAAAACTATCTCATTTGGAAAATCGAAAATGGTTCTATGAGTATCTTTTGGCAAGACAGTTAGAATAGTTACCAGTGTCTTGGGAGTATGTAAAGCTCCACACACTCTTCCAATATCAGAGATTTATGGATTATTGTGATTTAAAATCTTTGAATAAATTAGATTGGCACGAAGACACTTAAACTCATTAGATTATTGTGATTTAGAGCAACTACAAACAATTCTTCCATTGCAAACTCTCACTAAACAACGGAAGTGTTTTCCTTGCATATTCTTTAGTGGCGGGTCTTGTAAGTTCAAATTATGTTTCACCAAATGTGACTTTGAAATGAACAATTACCAAAATCAACCTCACATTTAGGTCCTGCAAGGCATCCACAACCAAATCAACAACCTCATTAACAAAATAATCAAAATTCAAACTTCATATTACAATCTTCACCACACCTAATGTTCATCTTTTAACCAGAGTGGACAGCTATGGAAGGCATTAACCAATGCTTACAAGTGGGGGAGTAGGAAAATTTAATTTACGAGAATGTGAAGAAATTTCTCAAGTCAAGAAATAAGATGAAATTACATAATTAGTGAGATAGGTCAATTTATTGAATCCAATATCTAATTCATATCTTAGGAAACATTAAGGGAAAGCTATCAAAAAGCAATTAAGATCAAGGAACAATCTAAACACATAAAATATTAGTACCTACTCCAAAATAAAGTTATTAAGAGACTATAAAAACTTGCCATTCACAACAATGACGATGTCCTTATGCTCAAAATTTTGTAATGTCTAAAACAAGCTATGAACAAAAACCTCCAACTAGAACAAATAGAAGACAACTATTAGAAAAATTATCTAAATAATGCAATAATCTAAAAGAAAAATAATATTAAAATTCATCCTCCAAAATAATATTAAGGAAATCTACAAGCTTGCACCATAAAACAATAACATCAATCTCGGAATAGGTAAACTTAGCCAAAGATGAGGACAAGTAATAAACCAATTTACCAAGTACCTTAAAGAAAAGAAAATAAATGTGGACATCATAATGTTGACACACATGATGACAAATAATGCCATTGAGAGAAGACTTCTATTATTCTTGGTTCAAAAAATTCAAGATATTCAACTTCTCATTTATCAATGTTCAACCAATACGTTAATACTAAAGAATGAGAGAGGTGTTTGGATAAAGGAACAACTAATCCATTTGAAAACAAAAAATAAAATATAAAAATACTCATTACACCAAACATTATAAAGTATTTATGTTTGGTAACAAAATTACATCCTCATGCTTATTACTTAGATGATTTAAACAACATTGTGAAATCAAATTTTATATTTGTTTACATGAGTTTTTATACAAATCTATCAACGTGTAGCTATTCAATATGGGATCACAAACCATAGGTTGAATGGGTAAGTGCACCAAGATGGTGTGCAAAAAAGTGGCCACCCACTAAAAAAAAAAACCAAAACACCAATAACTCGATCAAGTTATGGTTCAGTAATTACCAAGCCTACATTCAAATAACACAATCAAATTTTTATTATAACCAAAACACGATCTTGGGTTTCAATATAACCAAACCGTGATCATGTTTTTAATATATAAAAGTATTTTTTATATTGTTAGTGTACAATAGAAAATGATAAGCAATGCTAGGAATGTAGATCACTCACAAAATTTTGTTGTACATTAGGGAAAATGTTCTCCCAAAGACTCACCCTCAAACAAACTAGATTAGCACAACCCAAAAAGGATGAAGTGGTGCTAATGAAAGATCTAAGTGAGAGTGGGGAATCGGGGTTCACCTTTCCCTTAATAGGTAATGAATGAAGATATGTAAATGTATTAAAATAAATTGATGTTATGATAAAGGAAATGACA
This sequence comes from Chamaecyparis obtusa, assembly GCA_027943335.1. Taxonomy (NCBI): domain Eukaryota; kingdom Viridiplantae; phylum Streptophyta; class Pinopsida; order Cupressales; family Cupressaceae; genus Chamaecyparis; species Chamaecyparis obtusa. The sequence goes on along the minus strand of BSBK01003473.1, from coordinate 523,809 downwards.
ACTAACAAGATATGATATTAGATGTGATGTATAAAAAGTAAACACTAGAAGAAATAACAAGAATGGACTTACCTTGAAGAAAGAGGAGGCAAATGGTGTTGGAAATATTCAGGGATTAACCGAGTTACTGAGAGGGGAGGGGTGAATCAGTAACTTCAAATTTTCTTACAATTACAGATGTATTAACATATAGTTCACTTTTTCTTTATGCATATAGAAAGTATGAAACTTAGAAGCATTCACAACAATGACACATAGATTTGGTTACCCAGAAACCTTCCAAAAAGAAAGTAAAACTGGGGTGGGGATGAAACCCACAAAGCTTTAGTACTGCAGAATAAAGTTGGCCGGTTAAGGCTTACAATTTGATCACTTCTGATGATCTGCCCTGTTAGGAGCAATAAGGATTGCTAAATCCACCTTGTTAAAGGATTTACAAACATACAATGAAGTATGCACTCGGTAAAGAGATTTTACAACAGACTGTTAAGTCTACCTGGTTAAAGGATTTTAGTACTGATTCACCTGTTAGGATGAAACAGTAGATCTCTTGCTTTGCAACTGGATTACTGATTGAGATTCGCTGAATGTACTGATCACCTTCTGTGATGAATTTATCTTTGTTGTTCCCTATACAGCTGTAGCCCTTTGTAATTCGCTTATCTCTGCCTTTTCTTTTTATTCACATACATACTCATATAATTACATCTTGACATCTTTACAACATTGTTTATATACAAGTCTAAACAATTAATTACAATTACAAAGTCGGCTTGACAAATAAACATAAGTGCCACTAAGTCGGCCCAAGTATGGTTACACGGTTCTTGCAAACTAACTCGGTGACTTTCTGATACTCGGCGTCCACTGCATTACTCGGCATCGTCATGCACTCGGTAGAAGTGAAGGCACGGTTCATACTAACCACTCGGTAGGTTTTGAACTCGGTAAATACTGGTGACTCGGTAGACATAATGTTACTCGGTTTACACTGTCCTGCTCGGTTTGCATTATCTTGATCGCTTTGCACTGTCTTGCTCGGTTTGCACTATTCTACTCGGTTTGCACTGTTCTGCTCGGTTTGCACTGTTCTGCTCGGTTTGCACTATTCTGCTCGGTTTGCACTCAGAATGCAAATAAGTTTTGTCACTAGTGGCAATTCTGCTTAATGCCAACAATCTCCCCCTTTGGCATTAGTGACAAAAACACTTATTGCTCAAAACTTATATACACTTATTGATTTTTTTTTTAAATTTGTCTTTGTCATAGGGCTTTATACATTATCTCCCCCTTTCAATGTGCTAACTTTTTCTTCTATACATATCTCCTTTTATACATATCTCCTTCTATACATATCTCCCTCTATACATATCTCCTTCTATACATATCTCCTTCTATACATATCTCCCCCTTTTTGACGATAATGCCAAAGGTGTATATACAAGTGATTTACAGAGAGAATCCAAAATTTGATACAAAATCAGAATGTACCTTCATGATTAGTGCCAGAGTTCTGTCCCAATTTTCTTGCAGAATCTTGCATGTTTGGATTGCAATTTGGACTTCTGCAGAGAGTTCAATCATGTGATCTGCTATAGAGAACTGATTGTCATGAATCAATGTTTTGGAATGTTCAATGTGCTTGTACATTGTATTCATGATGGGAAGGATCATGTTCTGGATGTCTAGCAGTGTGGACCGGATCTTTGTGTCTTCTTTCAGTAGATCTGACTGCATATTTGATAGGTATGAGACTTTCATGTGATGAGCAGAGCTTGAACTTGGTTCAAGTTGCAGCTTCTGTATGCTAATCTTCATATCCTCATCCATTTTATTCATTTTATCCTTAACATCCTTTGTGAACTCGGCAATATTGCACAGTCTGGCCAAAAGAGAGGTGATATTTGAATAGGTAGATTCAATATTTGACAAATCTGAAGACAATTCCACTTGATTAATAGCTATGTGCTGAGCAATGTGCTCAAGCACTTTATTGTTGAATCTCTTCTCGGCTCTTTCAACTAACTTTTCTGTCCCAAATGAGTCCTCATTGTATCTATTTACTGCTTCAGCTAACTGTAGCAAAACATGTTGAGAGGAGTCTACTTTAATACCTAATGCATCAGACAAAATGTCTTTAGCATCCTTAATGATTTGATATTCCTTGTCTCTCTCCTCTTTAAGCTTCTTTTGCTTTGCTTTCTTTTGGAGGATTTCACCTATATTTTGCATTTGGTCCGCTGATAGATTTGCAAAATCTAATGTTGGAATCTCTATTTCTTCATCTAGGTCTATATCCTCTACTATATTCTTACCCAAAAATTTTATACTCGGTAGAGCCTTAGGTTTCTCTGTACTTAATGCCTTAGTAGTAGTGACAATAGACATAGTAGGACTGGCTATAGAGACTGGCACACTGTCTACTGGAGAACTTAAAATATTTACACTTGTAGAATCAAAAATTGGAATACTTACTGCTGGAAAACTTGATGAAATGGGAGACTGCAACTCGGTAGAAGAAATGGTGGTTGCTTCTGTTGTTGCTATAGGTGATTGGACAAAAGTTGAAGTTGTCACAACCATGCTTGAAAGTGTCTCCGGGCTAGATGTAGAAACTTTTACTGGAGAGGTAGGAAGTGATGCAATGACTTCTGCTGCTATCCTCACAGTATCATCTACCTCAGTGGCTTCTTCTTGTTCATCACTGTCATCTTCAATATCTTTTATTATTACTGTTTCAATACTCGGTTGGTGAAGATGGTATATGTTCTTCCATGTAGCATTTGCAGCCTTCACAACCGATTCAATATTGTTGATCAGAATCAAATAAGTATTGAACCTTAGTGTCATCTTATTTTCATTTTCCTTTAATGCCTTCTTTACTTCATCATTTTTCAAGCTCGGCATTAACTGTCTCAGGGTTTGATCAAATATGTCTATCACAGTTTGCTTTGCATTGCTCCACCTCATTTTTATTGGATTTAATAAGACTGTTGGAACCTGTGGGGCTATTTCATCAGGAGAGTATTTCCACTGTCCCATCTTTTCAATAACAGCATCTTCTATTTCCTTCTGTTCTGTTTCCAATTTGGTTTCATATTTAAAAGATTTTATGTTACTTACTCCAGATCTTGATCCGTCTCTAAAAAGTTTGATCCTCTCTTGAAAGTTTAGAGGAGGCCTTTTGAATACTATATCTTTGTCTGCCTTATCTTTATCTGCCTTACCTCTTGCACTTCTCCTTGTAAATACAGCAGTGGGAGGCTTAGGTGCCTTAGTGATAAAAACCTTTCCTTTCTTCTTTGCAGGTTCTGGTTCCTCTATTTTCTCATCCTTTTCCTTTTCATCTTCATCGTTATCTTCTTTGTCCTCGGTTAGCATTTGCATTTTGGCTATCCTCTTCTTTCCTTTGTTTACCGCCTGTGGAAGTTTTATGCTTAATTCAATTCTCACCTTTGCTTCATCATATGTTCCAAAATATGGAGCTTTGGGATTAACAGGCTGATTAAGAAGGGCTTCAATGATATTCTTGGTTTCATCAATATTTACCTCATAAGGAAGAGGTTTTACATATACAATCCTCGGTTTAGCTGCTTGAATATATACATTGTCACAGTCTACCATGAAACAAATGTCATCCTTGTAATCCTCCACCAACTTCTGTGGAATCCGGAATCTGTCATTCATTTTCTCTTTGAAAGACTCAAAATAACTGTCTATTATACTTTCAAAATTTTCACCCATTTCTGAGATGTATTCATTTATTTCATAAAGTGCTGGCACATCTTTTCTCCATACAACTTTTCCTTTGGAAGGGAAGAACTTTTGAACATAGAAGAATAAACAGACTAGTAGGGATCCAAACTTACATGGATTGTTTTTGGAAGTTTGAATGCTTTCCATGTTCTTGTTAAACTGTTTTAACAATAAATCTACAAGATCAAATGATAGGTTGTTCTTGACCACTTTGTATGCTAGGTCAATAGCTTCACAGGAGACACTATTCTGTCGACTTGAACTGTATATCTTATGGGCAATAATGTGTGTACCAAACTTTAGTTCAGCATCGGTAATGCTGCTAACTTTCATGCCTCTACCGTCCCACTCGGCTAGGGTTTTCTTTTCCAGTTTCGACCGACCTAGGGTTTTGGTAGTTTTTGCTTTGTTCAACATGGGAAGACCGGTGATTTGATGAATCATCTTCTTGGTGATCTCTATGGGTTGCTCAAGCCAAATCTTGCCATCATGTATACGGCTGAGAATGTATCTAACCCATTTATCTCAAAAGTTTCGAGGCAAATGTGCAATGTGAACTAATCCCTTATCTTCCAGATGTTTGTGCTCGGGTTTCAGAATACCATCCACACACAGTTCTTCACGCACAGTATCTAGTTCTAGGTTTCCCATTTCATGAATTGCATAGTTGAAATGATTGTGAATATCGTTAATAAGTAGTACCTTAGGAGGAATCTGAGATTGAGCTCCGTTCGGGTCTAGGGCTGCTGCAATTGCGGGCACGATCTTGAAATCTGGTGCTTTCCATTCCCCTTGGACTAACATATCAGATCCTTTCTTCGCTGAGGTGCTGGATGATGCCATGGTAGCTCACAGAAAATTCTTTTCGCAAAAGGTATTTGAGTCGCTGGATTGCTCTTGAAGTTTTCTGCTCTCAAAGTGCTAAAATTCGTGGTGAGAAATGAGTTCGATTTCTTGCCTTTTGTTTACAACTCTATCATTAATGCTTAGTACAAATTAGGGTATAAATTCTGACAGACTGTCACCCACTAAGAATTAATTGCTTGGTGAAGACTTCACAACTCGGTAAACTCAAGAATTCATATTGCTCCGACCTCGCTCGGTAAAGACTAATACCGACCTTGTTCGGTAAAGACTGGTACCGACCTTCCTGTGATCTTACTGCATCTTGTATGCTGATTTAGATCTTTCTTTTAATTCGGTTCTGGAACTGCTTGAAGTTTGTCTATGAGAATACAGTTCCAGTGCTTTCTTGGAAATTTAGTTTGAGTCGGTAGAGCCACCCATTCCATTACTTGGACTGGTTTGCTCGGTAGATTTAGGAATCCACTTTTGTCTGACCTGTTTCCTGACCTTAGTTGCTTCATTTTTCTTTCCATCTTCAACTTCACTAGCATTCATGCAGTTTCTAGCTATGTGACCGAGTTTAGTGCATTTGAAGCATCTTACGGTAGTATCTCTTTTCCTTAGATGATGTTTTATGCAGTTCATGCCAATGTGTCCATATTCTCCACAGTAATGACATCTACACCAGGTGTTGTAGTCCCATCCAAACATTGCTTTCATAATTTGTTCTGCTGGATTGAATGTCTTGGATCTGCACTCGGATGCTTTGTGACCTTGTTTGTTTCACTTGTGACAATTACCTCTAAATCTTGGTTTTTCCTTGCATTCATTTGCTTTGTGACCATGTTGATTGCAGTTGTAGCATTTTCCATTGAACTCTGCTTTTTCATTGTTCCAACATTTATTTGAAGTATGTCCTATTTTACCACAATGATTACAAGTAGGTTTTTGATTTCTTTGAGTACCTTGCTTAGAAGATTCACCTTCTCCTTTGTATCCAAGTCCTGCTTTTCCTTTCTGTCTATGCAGATTTCGCTCATACAGCTGATTCAAGTCTTCTTGGCTTTTCAGCATTCCTTCATTGATTTGTTTTTCGGCATTTAGGTCATCCACCAATCTTAGATTGATTTCCTTTTCAGATCTTAGTTCTTCTCTTGTGTTTTCTATTTCTGATCTTAGATTCAGAATTTCCTCATTTGTATGGGAGATTTGATCAATTAGGTTTTCTAGCTGAAGGGTTTTATTTTGAACTTCATTGTTCCTACCATCTAATTCATCTTTCAACTTGTTTCTTTGTTCTAAGATCTCACAAAATCTTGTTCAGTGTAGCTCTTGTTCTCTTTTTAATTTTCTCACTTCTTCCTGTAGAGACTCATTCTTTTCTAGGAGTTCTTTGATAGCATTGTTTGCTTCATCTGAGCTATTTGAGGGAAAAAGATCTTCAACCTTTTCTTCAATGTAATTCTGATCATTCATCTGATTTGCAAGTTCCTTCCTTCTTCTTAGGGATTGGGAAAGATGTTCTTTTGCTTCCTTGAGTTTAGCTATGGCCATTTCCAGATCTAGCTTTTCATTTTCAATCACCTTGTTCAGTTTGAATACCTCCATTGTCCTGGATCTTTGCTCAAGCTAGTTAAGCTTTATCTAGAGAACCAACAATGCTCTGATACCAATTGTTGGAAATATTCAGGGATTAACCGAGTTACTGAGAGGGGAGGGGTGAATCAGTAACTTCAAATTTTCTTACAATTACAGATGTATTAACATATAGTTCACTTTTTCTTTATGCATATAGAAAGTATGAAACTTAGAAGCATTCACAACAATGACACATAGATTTGGTTACCCAGAAACCTTCCAAAAAGAAAGTAAAACTGGGGTGGGGATGAAACCCACAAAGCTTTAGTACTGCAGAATAAAGTTGGCCGGTTAAGGCTTACAATTTGATCACTTCTGATGATCTGCCCTGTTAGGAGCAATAAGGATTGCTAAATCCACCTTGTTAAAGGATTTACAAACATACAATGAAGTATGCACTCGGTAAAGAGATTTTACAACAGACTGTTAAGTCTACCTGGTTAAAGGATTTTAGTACTGATTCACCTGTTAGGATGAAACAGTAGATCTCTTGCTTTGCAACTGGATTACTGATTGAGATTCGCTGAATGTACTGATCACCTTTTGTGATGAATTTATCTTTGTTGTTCCCTATACAGCTGTAGCCCTTTGTAATTCGCTTATCTCTGCCTTTTCTTTTTATTCACATACATACTCATATAATTACATCTTGACATCTTTACAACATTGTTTATATACAAGTCTAAACAATTAATTACAATTACAAAGTCGGCTTGACAAATAAACATAAGTGCCACTAAGTCGGCCCAAGTATGGTTACACGGTTCTTGCAAACTAACTCGGTGACTTTCTGATACTCGGCGTCCACTGCATTACTCGGCATCGTCATGCACTCGGTAGAAGTGAAGGCACGGTTCATACTAACCACTCGGTAGGTTTTGAACTCGGTAAATACTGGTGACTCGGTAGACATAATGTTACTCGGTTTACACTGTCCTGCTCGGTTTGCATTATCTTGATCGGTTTGCACTGTCTTGCTCGGTTTGCACTGTTCTGCTCGGTTTGCACTGTTCTGCTCGGTTTGCACTATTCTGCTCGATTTGCACTGTTCTGCTCGGTTTGCACTCAGAATGCAAATAAGTGTTGTCACTAGTGGCAATTCTGCTTAATGCCAACAATCTCCCCCTTTGGCATTAGTGACAAAAACACTTATTGCTCAAAACTTATATACACTTATTGATTTTTTTTTTAAATTTGTCTTTGTCATAGGGCTTTATACATTATCTCCCCCTTTCAATGTGCTAACTTTTTCTTCTATACAAATCTCCTTTTATACATATCTCCTTCTATACATATCTCCCTCTATACATATCTCCTTCTATACATATCTCCTTCTATACATATCTCCCCCTTTTTGACGATAATGCCAAAGGTGTATATACAAGTGATTTACAGAGAGAATCCAAAATTTGATAGAAAATCAGAATGTACCTTCATGATTAGTGCCAGGGTTCTGTCCCAATTTTCTTGCAGAATCTTGCATGTTTGGATTGCAATTTGGACTTCTGCAGAGAGTTCAATCATGTGATCTGCTATAGAGAACTGATTGTCATGAATCAATGTTTTGGAATGTTCAATGTGCTTGTACATTGTATTCATGATGGGAAGGATCATGTTCTGGATGTCTAGCAGTGTGGACCGGATCCTTGTGTCTTCTTTCAGTAGATCTGACTGCATATTTGATAGGTATGAGACTTTCATGTGATGAGCAGAGCTTGAACTTGGTTCAAGTTGCAGCTTCTGTATGCTAATCTTCATATCCTCATCCATTTTATTCATTTTATCCTTAACATCCTTTGTGAACTCGGCAATATTGCACAGTCTGGCCAAAAGAGAGGTGATATTTGAATAGGTAGATTCAATATTTGACAAATCTGAAGACAATTCCACTTGATTAATAGCTATGTGCTGAGCAATGTGCTCAAGCACTTTATTGTTCAATCTCTTCTCGGCTCTTTCAACTAACTTTTCTGTCCCAGATGAGTCCTCATTGTATCTATTTACTGCTTCAGATAATTGTAGCAAAACATGTTGAGAGGAGTCTACTTTAATACCTAATGCATCAGACAAAATGTCTTTAGCATCCTTAATGATTTGATATTCCTTGTCTCTCTCCTCTTTAAGCTTCTTTTGCTTTGCTTTCCTTTGGAGGATTTCACCTATATTTTGCATTTGGTCCGCTGATAGATTTGCAAAATCTAATGTTGGAATCTCTATTTCTTCATCTAGGTCTATATCCTCTACTATATTCTTACCCAAAAATTTTATACTCGGTAGAGCCTTAGGTTTCTTTGTACTTAATGCCTTAGTAGTAGTGACAATAGACATAGTAGGACTGGCTATAGAGACTGGCACACTGTCTACTGGAGAACTTAAAATATTTACACTTGTGGAATCAAAAATTGGAATACTTACTGCTGGAAAACTTGATGAAATGGGAGACTGCAACTCGGTAGAAGAAATGGTGGTTGCTTCTGTTGTTGCTATAGGTGATTGGACAAAAGTTGAAGTTGTCACAACCATGCTTGAAGGTGTCTCCGGGCTAGATGTAGAAAATTTTACTGGAGAGGTAGGAAGTGATGCAATGACTTCTGCTGCTATCCTCACAGTATCATCTACCTCAGTGGCTTCTTCTTGTTCATCACTGTCATCTTCAATATCTTTTATTATTACTGTTTCAATACTCGGTTGGTGAAGATGGTATATGTTCTTCCATGTAGCATTTGCAGCCTTCACAACCGATTCAATATTGTTGATCAGAATCAAATAAGTATTGAACCTTAGTGTCATCTTATTTTCATTTTCCTTTAATGCCTTCTTTACTTCATCATTTTTCAAGCTCGGCATTAACTGTCTCAGGGTTTGATCAAATATGTCTATCACAGTTTGCTTTGCATTGCTGCACCTCATTTTTATTGGATTTAATAAGACTGTTGGAACCTATGGGGCTATTTCATCAGGAGAGTATTTCCACTGTCCCATCTTTTCAATAACAGCATCTTCTATTTCCTTCTGTTTTGTTTCCAATTTGGTTTCATATTTAAAAGATTTTATGTTACTTACTCCAGATCCTGATCCGTCTCTAAAAAGTTTGATCCTCTCTTGAAAGTTTAGAGGAGGCCTTTTGAATACTATATCTTTGTCTGCCTTATCTTTATCTGCCTTACCTCTTGCACTTCTCCTTGTAAATACAGCAGTGGGAGGCTTAGGTGCCTTAGTGATAAAAACCTTTCCTTTCTTCTTTGCAGGTTCTGGTTCCTCTATTTTCTCATCCTTTTCCTTTTCATCTTCATCGTTATCTTCTTTGTCCTCGGTTAGCATTTGCATTTTGGCTATCCTCTTCTTTCCTTTGTTTACCGCCTGTGGAAGTTTTATGCTTAATTCAATTCTCACCTTTGCTTCATCATATGTTCCAAAATATGGAGCTTTGGGATTAACAGGCTGATTAAGAAGGGCTTCAATGATATTCTTGGTTTCATCAATATTTACCTCATAAGGAAGAGGTTTTACATATACAATCCTCAGTTTAGCTGCTTGAATATATACATTGTCACAGTCTACCATGAAAAAAATGTCATCCTTGTAATCCTCCACCAACTTCTGTGGAATCCGGAATCTGTCATTCATTTTCTCTTTGAAAGACTCAAAATAACTGTCTATTATACTTTCAAAATTTTCACCCATTTCTGAGATGTATTCATTTATTTCATAAAGTGCTGGCACATCTTTTCTCCATACAACTTTTCCTTTGGAAGGGAAGAACTTTTGAACATAGAAGAATAAACAGACTAGTAGGGATCCAAACTTACATGGATTGTTTTTGGAAGTTTGAATGCTTTCCATGTTCTTGTTAAACTGTTTTAACAATAAATCTACAAGATCAAATGATAGGTTGTTCTTGACCACTTTGTATGCTAGGTCAATAGCTTCACAGGAGACACTATTCTGTCGACTTGAACTATATATCTTATGGGCAATAATGTGTGTACCAAACTTTAGTTCAGCATCGGTAATGCTGCTAACTTTCATGCCTCTACCATCCCACTCGGCTAGGGTTTTCTTTTCCAGTTTCGACCGACCTAGGGTTTTGGTAGTTTTTGCTTTGTTCAACATGGGAAGACCGGTGATTTGATGAATCATCTTCTTGGTGATCTCTATGGGTTGCTCAAGCCAAATCTTGCCATCATGTATATGGCTGAGGATGTATCTAACCCATTTATCTTGAAATTTTCGAGGCAAATGTGCAATGTGAACTAATCCCTTATCTTCCAGATGTTTGTGCTCGGGTTTCAGAATACCATCCACACACAGTTCTTCACGCACAGTATCTAGTTCTAGGTTTCCCATTTCATGAATTTCATAGTTGAAATGATTGCGAATATCGTTAATAAGTAGTACCTTAGGAGGAATCTGAGATTGAGCTCCGTTCGGGTCTAGGGCTGCTGCAATTGCAGGCACGATCTTGAAATCTGGTGCTTTCCATTCCCCTTGGACTAACATATCAGATCCTTTCTTCACTGAGGTGCTGGATGATGCCATGGTAGCTCACAGAAAATTCTTTTCGCAAAAGGTATTTGAGTCGCTGGATTGCTCTTGAAGTTTTCTGCTCTCAAAGTGCTAAAATTTGCGGTGAGAAATGAGTTCGATTTCTTGCCTTTTGTTTACAACTCTATCATTAATGCTTAGTACAAATTAGGGTATAAATTCTGACAGACTGTCACCCACTAAGAATTAATTGCTTGGTGAAGACTTCACAACTCGGTAAACTCAAGAATTCATATTGCTCCGACCTCGCTCGGTAAAGACTAATACCGACCTTGTTCGGTAAAGACTGGTACCGACCTTCCTGTGATCTTACTGCATCTTGTATGCTGATTTAGATCTTTCTTTTAATTCGGTTCTGGAACTGCTTGAAGTTTGTCTATGAGAATACAGTTCCAGTGCTTTCTTGGAAATTTAGTTTGAGTCGGTAGAGCCACCCATTCCATTACTTGGACTGGTTTGCTCGGTAGATTTAGGAATCCACTTTTGTCTGACCTGTTTCCTGACCTTAGTTGCTTCATTCTTCTTTCCATCTTCAACTTCACTAGCATTCATGCAGTTTCTAGCTATGTGACCGAGTTTAGTGCATTTGAAGCATCTTACGGTAGTATCTCTTTTCCTTAGATGATGTTTTATGCAGTTCATGCCAATGTGTCCATATTCTCCACAGTAATGACATCTACACCAGGTGTTGTAGTCCCATCCAAACATTGCTTTCATAATTTGTTCTGCTGGATTGAATGTCTTGGATCTGCACTCGGATGCTTTGTGACCTTGTTTGTTGCACTTGTGACAATTACCTCTAAATCTTGGTTTTTCCCTGCATTCATTTGCTTTGTGACCATGTTGATTGCAGTTGTAGCATTTTCCATTGAATTCTGCTTTTTCATTGTTCCAACATTTATTTGAAGTATGTCCTATTTTACCACAATGATTACAAGTAGGTTTTTGATTTCTTTGAGTACCTTGCTTAGAAGATTCACCTTCTCCTTTGTATCCAAGTCCTGCTTTTCCTTTCTACCTATGCAGATTTCGCTCATACAGCTGATTCAAGTCTTCTTGGCTTTTCAGCATTCCTTCATTGATTTGTTTTTCGGCATTTAGGTCATCCACCAATCTTAGATTGATTTCCTTTTCAGATCTTAGTTCTTCTCTTGTGTTTTCTATTTCTGATCTTAGATTCAGAATTTCCTCATTTGTATGGGAGATTTGATCAATTAGGTTTTCTAGCTGAAGGGTTTTATTTTGAACTTCATTGTTCCTACCATCTAATTCATCTTTCAACTTGTTTCTTTGTTCTAAGATATCACAAAATCTTGTTCAGTGTAGCTCTTGTTCTCTTTTTAATTTTCTCACTTCTTCCTGCAGAGACTCATTCTTTTCTAGGAGTTCTTTGACAGCATTGTTTGCTTCATCTGAGCTATTTGAGGGAAAAAGATCTTCAACCTTTTCTTCAATGTAATTCTGATCATTCATCTGATTTGCAAGTTCCTTCCTTCTTAGGGATTGGGAAAGATGTTCTTTTGCTTTCTTGAGTTTAGCTATGGCCATTTCCAGATCTAGCTTTTCATTTTCAATCACCTTGTTCAGTTTGAATACCTCCATTGTCCTGGATCTTTGCTCATGCTAGTTAAGCTTTATCTTGAGAACCAACAATGCTCTGATACCAATTGTTGGAAATATTCAGGGATTAACCGAGTTACTGAGAGGGGAGGGGTGAATCAGTAACTTCAAATTTTCTTACAATTACAGATGTATTAACATATAGTTCACTTTTTCTTTATGCATATAGAAAGTATGAAACTTAGAAGCATTCACAACAATGACACATAGATTTGGTTACCCAGAAACCTTCCAAAAAGAAAGTAAAACTGGGGTGGGGATGAAACCCACAAAGCTTTAGTACTGCAGAATAAAGTTGGTCGGTTAAGGCTTACAATTTGATCACTTCTGATGATCTGCCCTGTTAGGAGCAATAAGGATTGCTAAATCCACCTTGTTAAAGGATTTACAAACATACAATGAAGTATGCACTCGGTAAAGAGATTTTACAACAGACTGTTAAGTCTACCTGGTTAAAGGATTTTAGTATTGATTCACATGTTAGGATGAAACAGTAGATCTCTTGCTTTGCAACTGGATTGCTGATTGAGATTCGCTGAATGTAATGATCACCTTCTGTGATGAATTTATCTTTGTTGTTCCCTATACAGCTGTAGCCCTTTGTAATTCGCTTATCTCTGCCTTTTCTTTTTATTCACATACATACTCATATAATTACATCTTGACATCTTTACAACATTGTTTATATACAAGTCTAAACAATTAATTACAATTACAAAGTCGGCTTGACAAATAAACATAATTGCCACTAAGTCGGCCCAAGTATGGTTACACGGTTCCTGCAAACTAACTCGGTGACTTTCTGATACTCGGCGTCCACTACATTACTCGGCATCGTCATGCACTCGGTAGAAGTGAAGGCACGGTTCATACTAACCACTCGGTAGGTTTTGAACTCGGTAAATACTAGTGACTCGGTAGACATAATGTTACTCGGTTTACACTGTCCTGCTCGGTTTGCATTATCTTGATCAGTTTGCACTGTCTTGCTCGGTTTGCACTGTCTTGCTCGGTTTGCACTGTCTTGCTCGGTTTGCACTGTCTTGCTCGGTTTGCTCTGTTCTGCTCGGTTTGCACTATTCTGCTCGGTTTGCACTGTTCTGCTCGGTTTGCACTGTTCTGCTTGGTTTGCACTGTTCTGCTCAGTTTGCACTGTTCTGCTCAGTTTGCACTCAGAATGCAAATAAGTGTTGTCACTAGTGGCAATTTTGCTTAATGCCAACAAATGGACCTTCGAATCTGATTTTGACTATTGTAGAGATGTCAAGATCAGGTAAGATTATGGATCTGGGCTTCTAACGCTAGTAACTACTTTTTGTGAAAATATCAAACCCAAAGGATGAGACCTACCTGGATGACCTAGTCCAAGACAAGGGTAGAGATTTTGACCTTGTCCTTTTAACTTCAAATCTATTGAAAATTACAGAGGTCCTATAACTTGTTCTGATATTCACGAATCCAGATCTGAAACTCCGCAACTCATTCTTGCACACATAGAAAAAGGAGAAAATGTGGTGGAAAAGAGCTTTCCCTGGTCAAGACCTTGTATAGGAATCAACCTTGAAATAGAATTGAAATTGCATAAGGAAAGTAATGTAAACAAGATAAATGTAAGTATTCACCTTGCAAGAGAAACCCTCATGGATGGATGTTAGGATCCACTCAACCTACAAAGATGTGTGTATGTGTAAGTCTTAGAATGAATGTAGAATCAAGGATGTCTACACAAATTTATAGATCTATGATCACCAATCCTAGATCAAGAATGTTGATATGCTTGATAGCCTCAATGGAGAAGGAGAGAGAAGAATAATGGATGTGTGGATCCTCTTGCTTGATTGAGAATTCCTCTACTTTCTCTCTATGGGAGAGAAACTTGCATCAATTAGAGAATTTTTCCTTTTCTTGAATGGATCTTGAAGAAATAGAGAGTGAGAGATCTTGAATGGGATGTTTTCCTTCAAATCTTGAATCGACCACTTCAATTGCACAACTTGAGATCTTGGTTGCACTTGAAAGATATCTTGCTCATGTATAAAATGGATTTCTCAATAATGGATTGCTTTCATATGGATCGTAATAATGGATAACAGATATCAAAATGAGAGGCTTTGATGTCCTTTTATACTCATTTTGGGATTCAATTTTTTCAGGCCAACCTCAATTAAAGATCTGGAAGAAACACCCCCGCATTGGGCCTAGAGCCTCTTAGGTGTAAATCTCTAGGACAAGGCCAGCCTAGACGGCCTTGTCCAGGCAATGTTTTCAAAGCTTTCATGGGTCTATGGTAGTGTGATAAGTTACAAAGTAAGGAAATTAAATTTGTGAGAATCAAGCATAAAAAATATTTAAACCTAGAAATCACCAAAATGGGGTCTAATAGGTCCTAGAGCCTCCAATTATGGGTGCTAAATTTTTAGGATGGTACATTTAGCCCACACTTTAGCGGGAGTATGAGAGGACTTAATGCTAACGGTAAAGTAGATCCATGCATAGGATGATCTCATCAAGGTCAAGGAGAAAAACAAATGTCAAGCCCCCAAGTAACTTAAGTCCTCAACACATAAGATTTTATAAAACACTAAATTAATATACCTTGCTACTGAATCCTATCCTTTCATCCAAAACTTATATGTTTGAATTTGCAAACCTCTGAAGTATATATGTATTTGCAAAAATAAAAGTTACTAAGTAAATTGCAACCAATCAACTGAGTCTATAATGTCTCTATTACTTCAATAATTATTGTGCATACTTCTTTTAGGCACAAGAGTATTGAAGTTGACATGTAGATGAGACCCTATCAGGGCTAGCGTGCATCTTCCCAAGTTGATTTTCTCCATTAATGATGAAAGTGGCCAATGGAAATGTTGGATAGGGAGCTTGAAGGGCCAAGTATCCCACCAATATTCATGTGCACCACTTGAAGGGCCAAGTATCCCATATCTACAATTTTTATAGTGCAGATACTCCCACACTTCATCTCTCATATCATGGTGGAAACCACTGCAATAGTTTATGTTTCATTAATGACAATGACAATGTTGTTTCTATACCCATTCTTCTAGAGGAGGACAATAAAGGAACAAGCCATTCTGACCAAGAGCTTGTAAATTTTTCTATGGATGAAACAAGGTGCAGAGATATAGGTAAAACTTGCAGAGAAGACAATTGCTTGAAAAGAAAGGAAGAGCCTTAGTGAAGGAAAAGTCTAACAGGGTCTTTTCCATGGCTACCAAGGAAGAAAAAATAATAAAGATGAAATTATCCTACCAAATGTTTTACTCTGCACACAAAATGTTATGAGCAAACTTTCTACATCAGCAATACAATGACATCATTTAATATATATAACATTATCAATTTAACCCTTACACCCTTCGAAGGTGCAAGTGCTAGTTATCGATCTTTTGTGTATGGTGTTTAATATTTAGCTATTTTCTTTCTTTCTATTTTATATCATTAATTCATATTATTTAGTTCTTTACACTTTTTTCATAATGATACAAATATAAAATAAAATTATGATAATATAAAGAGCTTTAAATAATATAAAATTATTTTTTAATATTATCACATTTTTATATTATATTTTGTTATGCTATTTTAATTTTATGTTTTAGTTCTTTATATATTCATTTTTATATGATGGAGATGCTTTATGTATTATAATTTCATATAGGTTATTATTTATATTTTCTACTTTTGTTAGTGTGTGAGTATAAATTAGTATTTTTAGTTTCTAGTTTTATTTGATGATTTTTAATATAATACTCTCTCTCTCTCTCTCTCTCTCTCTCTCTCTCTCTCTCTCTCTCTCTCTCTCTCTCTCTCTCTCTCTCTCTCTAATATTCTGGGATAGTTTTCATTTACAACTTACATGTTTACATCTCTTGACACTCTGTCACACCCATATGATGGATTACAAGTGTGTTCTAAAACATTGATCTTAAAAATTAGCACATAATCAAATTTAAAAGCTCTTGAGAAATAAACACACAATCTAATTTAAAAACATGAGTTACGCTACAGTCGGAGTCTCTGACTAATGAAAAAAAGGGGTAGATATGTTCTATGGCTTGAGGTCATCATAGATTAGATTTTTTGTGTATAGAGCCCAAGATTAATTAATGTAGTCATAGAAATGATTGATTAGGCTACACATATACTATTTACAATTGATTTTTTTTCATCAATTTAAAATTCAGTTTTAGTCAATCCAAGAAAGTTGTCACTACACAGAGATATCACGCAACCCATCTTAAATTGTTTCTTCATGAGAAAAGTAATAGTATCTCTTGTATGATTCTTTTGCTTCTAGATCTAACAACACCTTTTTCATATACATCTAAAGTACAAAAGTAACCATCTAACATTGAATTTGTGCATCCCATAAATGATAATTGCATTATTTTTACATACAAGATAGATTCAAAGAATCTATGCCAAGAAAATTACAACTATATTTAGCTTCTTGCATAGAATATACTCAAGCATTCATAATGGTTTTGTAACTAACTTCAATTAATATACACTTGTATAAAAACATGTACAATTACTAGGACTTTGTTGACATTGTCAAGATAGTGACTCGGATACCACTAATAGGAGCTCAATTTAAAACCTAATATATTTGATATAATAGTTAGAATATCTAAAGCTCAAAATTTATATAAAACTAAATAGGTACAAATGTATAAATTCAGAGTTCCAATACTTTAAAGTTGGAGCTAATGTAATGCATAAAATTAGTGCTATATAAGTGAAGTCTGAAACAACTAGAATCTACAAACTTAAAGCCTTCGAAAAAAATGTTCAAAAGAACGCTGAAAATCTTGATTACAATATTATTATTATAAATAGAAGGAAACAACAATAGAATGGAAAAGTTCCTTTTGTAAGGGGGTGTGAATGTAAACTCAAGACCAAATCTAAGGCAAAACTAAAAAGCTTGATATAAATAGAAGGAAATGACAACAAAATAGAAAAGTATTTTATTTTATAAGGGAAATCAAATGCAAAATCAAGACCAAATCTAATGAAACAAAGGCGTGACCTTGATCTAAAGAAAGAGAGTCTTTAGAACTGTGCAAAAGAGCTACTACTTAAGGTTCTATTTATGTTATTTACTACTACAATCTATTTTTCCTATTGGATGTAATAATTTCTTATGGACCCATAAAATGACCCAAATGAATATGCAGAATTGATCTAGATGGGCTCACATGGAAGAAAACTTAATGTGCTCTACCAACTAAAATGCATAATTTTAAATATCATAAAGGATTTGAATAAGGTTCATATCAATTGCAAAGTTTTTCAGGGAAGATAAGGAAAACAAGAAAAACCTATTAAATAATAGGACTTATGTAAACATAAACTGACCTCATATTTGAGTTTGTCTAAAGTTGGTTATGTATCAATCTCTAATTTTGTTGTGTGAGCATCTAGAAAGCTACATGTAGTTACTAAATCTACCTCAAGAGCATGAAATTGAAAGGGTGATTCTATAATATAGAATCAAAAACATCTTGGGAATCAGAATGAAAAGTATAATAGCATAATATAGTGTCATTTAAATTATTGCACAAAAAATCCAACAAAGAGATATTTTTTCTGTATTAAGTATGAAAGGACAATTATGATTCAAATCAATTTTGGACTTCTAATTTGATACTCAAAAGGATGATGTTGAGGACTCTATGGTCCCTTCATATGAAAAGAACCAAATCCCAAGTAAAACTATGCATGAACTATAAATGCAACATTTTTCCTTTTTAAATGGCAATCTATCCCAGTGCTAAAAATAACATAATTAGTCATTAAACAATATTATGCTTTGAGGGAAAAGAGATGTAATCAACAATCAAGTGAAAACTTGGCTAATAAGTCTTCTTGAGCTCTCAACCTACAAGAAATTGAATGCCTTGTGGAAATCTGTTGGCAGGAGTGCGCGATGAGGGGAGGGGATAAAGTTTATAGGGACTAACTACTTTGGATCCTTATGTGTGTAACTATAGTAATATATTATATTAATTGATGGACTACCCTATTGATGTATGATCTAGAATTTTTCAATTACTTTATGTTCTTTTATATGAGACTAGGACATTTGTATTGTGAGAATTTGCACTAATTTTTCAAAAGGACTAACTCATCCTTAAACTAGGGAGTAAACTAAATGAATGTTTTGAGAAAACTCAAGTTCTAAATAGGGAGAGAGAGTACCGTATCTATGGCCAATTAATGATTTTTTTGTCATGAAATATCAAGCCCTAAATAAGTAATTCTTTTAGCCATTTGGTCTATGCCAAGGAGAAGATGCTTAGCATTTATTTCAACTTTTCCCTTTTTTATTCAAGGAATATGCAACACATATTAAATCATGTAAATGGTTGTTTAAAAGAAGATGAACTTACCATAATTGCATGACTAGAAAGTTGGAGTAGATATTATGCAAAAATAGGGTTATTATTTTCCAATATAGATTATCCAAATCAAGATTTCTTAAGAGATGGATAAACACTTTTGAGAAAGTACTCATCCATCTTAATAAATATAACACACTTCCACCAAATGTGAACATAATTCTCTACTTCTATATCATTCGTGCCAAGTGATTTAGTTAAAAATTGAGCATGAAACTATTTTCTACCTTTGTGAACAAAAAAAAGTGAAGTCTTCAAGCATAACTATTGATGTTTGTTTTCATCTATTGTGAGCAGACACAATGATTTATTCAAGTAGAAACACCGGCATGTATTTCTATCTATCTAAATTTTATTGTTCTTGAGAACCCTTGAAAATGATTTGCATCGGAGACTCTCCACTATTTTAATGTTGTCTTCCAACAAGGAAAGGAGAATTTTAAGATCCTTAAAAAGAAATATCCTCTTCATTTGAAAATAAGGATATAGATTTCCAATTTTCAAGTGCAATTATCATAGATAAAAGTTATGTAATGTCCTATTTTTCCAAAAATACAATCCTCCTAGGATTCAACTTTAGTAATGTTCATTGGAGATATAATAAATACCTATTTTACCATTTTAAATCTTCATAACAAATTGCAAATTCTTCAAAAATATTATGTTTCTTGAACAATATAGAAAGACTTATCGTTGGATAATATGAATTAACTTTGCAATGCATATGCTATGCTTGAATTTCCCACCATTTTTTTATTATCTGTCCATAGCCTTTGTTGGATAGGAATTTAGCTTTCCATGTAATTCAAATGGTGCATCTCAGTCAACTTCTATGCTCTTTGCCCAATTACACAATTTCTCATAACTTACAAGCTTCTAGAAAAAAGATTTATGAGACTTAAGTTCTCTAGAGTTATTTTGAGTATTACCAAGTAACATGGTAGGAATAGAGATTGCAAAAAAATATACTTGGATGTTGTGTAATTGATTGCTCAAAATCATCATTTTCATAACCAAAATAGTTTTTTGTCCTTCCTAAGGATTTTAGATTGCAATTGGTAGAAATAGTAATTATTGATTAAAAAATATTGACAATTTTGAGCTCTTCTTTTTTATAATTTTGGCTTCTTGTAACTTGGATGTTTTTGAAACATGTGGCATGGGATGAGTATAATAATGAGCTATTCTTGGACTGATATAAGTACTTTCCAACATGCCTACCATTGAGATGACAATTTTTATGCTCCCTAAAATGTGGCTCTAAGTTATACAAACTTTTGAGTTTCATGTTGGGGTCAAGGAGGGGTAGTGGGACTCCAATTGGATAGCCTCACCAATAATGTTCTAGGTTGGATAAACTAATAAAAATCATTAACAATAATGTTCTAGGTCGGATAAACTAACAAAAATGCTGCAATCTTTGGTGATTAACTCTTTGTTAATTCCTTAGTTTGCCTTTTGTTCTGTTGGGTCAGCACCCTTTTTTTGTTGTTGCTTTAATCAAAAACAAAAATCCTTCAAATAATATATTTGTATGCATGTAGTGACCCAAGCATGACTATATTTATGGGATTGACTCGTCAAACATACATCAAAACAAGATGAAATCCTGGTTGATTTTGGAAGCACTGAAAAAAAAAATTTGTTGTCTTCAAGACTAAGACCCAAATCACTTTTACCCATTGAAGTTTTCAATTCTTCCCAAGAGAAGGAGAAAACCAAACTCAAATAACCATCATTCATGTACATTGTACATAGGGCTGAAATGTCTAAATTGCCTCTAACTTACAAGACATGTTGCAATATAGGTTTATGAAAAGCATCCAAATGAAGAATGATTTCTCGTAATGCAACATCCTCATGGAAATTTTATAAATTTGAGCTTTCAAAACATGGGTGTACCTTCAAAAGGAGATGCTACTTTTGATAAAATCCTTATTGAGGGAACTTTAAGGGATGAACCTCATTCTGCTCTATTTATTTATGCTTTCGATATCACTTGACCTTATAGTTGTGGATGTTATAAATTGACTATGTATTCTTTCGGCATCACGAGGACAAAAACTGGACCAAAATTACAAGGAAAATAACAAAAAAAATTCCACATTGTGAAGAAGATTTTACACAAAAATTTTACCTACAAATATGACTGTATTGTCTTAAAATAGAAGCACTTCCATGTTAAGAGCATTTAGCCCTCCGAGTAGGTATTTTGGGATCATTTCAAGCACCTTGAATGGGTCCCTGGCTTTTATTTGGCTCTTTCCCCACTTTCCACTTCTTTTCTGCACTTGATTCCTTCATTCTAGGTGAAATTAGGGTTAGGATCCTGAGGATTCTCCTTAATTTCCCTTTTCTATGGCTCTATTTTCTAGGTAGGACTTACAAATAGGTCCTCCTAGACTTCATCATGTTCATCATAGGATTTTGTGCCTCTCCCTGGCACTCTACCCTGTTCTGACATCATTTCTAGGTCTCCGGGCACTCCTGGGACCTCCTGTTTCTCACTCAGACTGAGACCCTGAAATTTGTGACCTTAAGGTCAAAGTCGACCTAAAGGGGTCAATAAAGACCTAGGGGGTCAAAGATGACCTCAACCCTAACCTAGGTCAGGGTCGAGCTCATCCTTGACCCTGGATTCAAGTTTCAAGGTCCCATGATCTCCAGTTATTGAGTTTCAGAAATAATTGTTTTCCTGCTTCCGGGTTAGTTGTTTTGGTCTCCGAAATGGTAAACTCTTAAATTATATTTAATTTAGGTCCATTCCTAAAGGTTTGAGGCCTAATTGGAATTTAATTCCCCAAAGTGGCCCCTCTAGAGGATTGTGCCCTAGATCACTATAAAAGGAAGCCTTCCTCTCTCATTTTCACATCAAGTTTTCTCCATCAAGTTTCCAAGCAATTTCATGATCAAGGCATCAAGTTTGAAATCTCCTCTCAAGCTCTCAAGGTGATCAAGCAATTATCCTTTCAAGCAAGCATCCAATCATCCATTCAAGTCCTCTTCTCCATTCAAGTTCTCCATTGAAGATCAAGGATTCAAGCATTCAAGCCATTGAAGGGATTTGGTTCAAGCATTCAAGATTCATCATTCAAACCCTAGATCTAGCCATCATGATGGTGTGATCTTCCTTCAAGATCCATTCATTCTTCCCTCAAGGTGGATTCCAATCATACCATCATGGAGGTTTGATTTACATTTGTTGATGTTATGTTCAAGCTTTCATATTAACATACTTGATTACATTTCAAATACAATTTGCATATCTATTGAATGTCATAGCTTCGTTGTTAGATCTACTTCTACTACTTGCTAGCATTCTCCATTTCAATTTCAATATTAAGGTTGATTCCAAACCGGGGTTTGACCAAGGTAAACCCCCCAAACAAATAACAAAAACCCTCTTTTTCTTGTAGGTACAGGTGTGGAACTACAGATCTGAACTTGGATTTGGATACCCTTTTCGACAAACTTCCGAGATCTGTGAACAAAATCAAAGTCGACCTTCAAAATAAAAATGTAGCATTTGACCTTTTATGAGGGTCAAAGACTACCTACTGTCAGAAAGATAAAAGATTTTTGGGTTTTCTTCGTCTCGACATTTCCAGTCTGGGACGAGTTGCAGAATTGCTTGAAACTATACATAGACACAAGAAAATAGGTATTTCCAAATTAATTTCATCATGATGTATGTATCTTATTTTATCTGATTTCAAGCATTCTTTCCCTTACAATTCAAATGTTTGTGTAAAATATTAGCTTCGGGGTCTCTTTTATGTGCAAACCATTGTTCTAGGACCCCATACACTATTTTATACTATACATTTTGGTGAACCCAACAAGCTTACCCCCTATCTTTTGTGGAATTAAATGCCCTATTGTGTTTGATTTCCTTTTCATGCTTATAAGTTTCATTTGAATACATTGGGATATATCTAGATCTATTTTCTATGCATTTCTTTATATGTTATCATGTTGCACAAGTTTTTTCAAATATTTTCCAAACATTCTTCTATAACTGTTGGGATTACACAACATTCTCCTCTTACCTTACCATTGCATGATGTTACACCTAGAAAGACTTTATCTAGTGTGTGTGATGTTGCTTTGTCCTCTTTTGAATTTCCTTGTAAGGATATATTAGAGCAAGAAGATGACTTTAATCTATCTCTCCATCATATTTCTCTTTATGGAGATGAGTTGAGGATTGATGTTAATTCTTCTCCTAATACATGTCTTTTCTATGAGCCTACTTTAGAATATAATTTACCTTCTTTCCCCTCTAGGGATCCTACAATGTTCTTTATTGGTAGGGATGATAATCCTCCTATTTGGGATGAACCTTTGGATTTGGATGTTGATTACTCTCTTCCTCATGACACCATTGTGGATGATCCCTTGGATAAAGACATTGATTTATCCTCTCCTCGCGAAGAAGCTTTGATATAAGAGGGTGATTTATTAATGTATGACACATTCATACATGATGATAACTCTTTTTCTAAAACACATGTATACATTTTAGTGAAAGAAGATGATATTATAGATACTTTACCTCCATTTGGGATTCCTTCTAGTGATATGAATTCCCTTAATACTCTCTCTTTTAGTGATGATCTTATGGAGAATCAAGATCCTATCTCATCTCCTCATAGGATGTCTTCTTTCCTTCCTTCTTGTGAATCTATTTGTAGTGTTGAGACAACTAAAAAGGTTTATCCTAAACCCTTGTTGACTGTCAAAGGTTGTCCTCGCATTACTATCAAAGGTAAACCTATGGAGTCTTTCAATGATCAAGATTCTATAGCTCACACTTATCGTACAAGGAATAACCCTCAACCTAATCTAGTGGTTTCTACTTCTTTACCACCTTATCAACCTATTCTTCCTCCTCCACCCTGTCTTCCTAGCAAGGAGTATGATTTGATAAACCAATTGCAAAATACTCCTTCCAAGATTTCTTTATGGGAGCTTCTTCAAACTTCACCTACCTACTATGAAGCCTTGCAAAAAGCTCTAGCAACTCTCACTACCAAATTTTACCCTATTTTTCAACGAGGATTAGTCAAATTTTTGATACCCATTGGTCGATCAGATGACCCAAACTATTGTCAAACTTTTTTCGTCGATTATTCAACAAGAAAAACCATCGTCAAAATTTTGACCTACTTAGTAGTTGAATTATCGACTGAATCTTTGTCAAAGTAATCGCTTGAAGCTGGAAGAATTGCAAACCAAACCTTTTATCTAAGCGACCAAAGTTCGTTGCAATTGAGACCAATGTTGGTCGAAATTGACATCAAACACATAGCAATCTCATCAAAATAGAAAACATAGTGTGTCTCTTTTTCGACCAAAGTTCATCGAAATCGACGTCAAACACATAGCATTCTTGTTGACACTACTAATATTAAAACATCAAAAAATCGACCAAAACTAAATTTTCGTTAATATATATATATATATATATATATATATATATATATATATATATATATATATATATATATATATATATATATATATATATATATATATATATATATATATATATATATATATATATATATATATATATATATATATATATATATATATATATATATATATATATATATATATATATATATATATATATATATATATATAGATATATATATATATTATTGATGGGTTTGTAACCGATTTCTCTATATTACAGAGATTTTTCAGTGGGCTTGCAAGTATGCTATTAGAGAAAATATTGAGAAGGTGAGTTTCAATTGTGGCGGATTTTGCAAACTAGATTTGGTTATGAATTTCTTAATTCTTTATTTGAAATAAAGATGACGATGACTTATATATAGGTTGCACATCCACATCCACATCTGATATAAAATTTATTATTAGAAAGTCTTGTTATGGAAATCTGTTTTATATTAGTCTATATTATTCTGAAGCCTTGTTATAGAAATTTGTTTTATATTAATCCTCAGAATTAGTTAGCGAATCTTCTTCTTTCTTTCTAAATTCATGGATGATTCTATTTTTCTGCAGTAAATAGCATATGTAACAGATAAACATGAAACCAACAACAAATATCTACCTCTAAACACAACTCCAAATGAATGAATAAAAGAAGAAAATGATAATGTTGATTGGGTATCCAGTAAATTAAATAGTTTAATCATGAAAATAGATGTGGATAGTGCACATCATAGTGATTGCTTCAACCTAGATCATACCTTTTATCCATGCGACCAAATCTCGTCAAAATTTTGACAACATGTGGTCGAAAAAAATGTCGAATACATAGCATCCCCGTCGAAACACCAAAGAGAGTTGGTCGAAATATCGACATACAATTCAATTTTTAAAAACATATATATATATATATATATATATTTTTTTTAATTTCACTATTTTTATTATTTATCTAATAATTATTTATCATATATAATTATAATAATCATAACTTATGTCGATATTAAGTATCGACCAGATATCTTATTGTTGTATATATTTTTCGTACGTTGATTGAGATCTTAAATTATTGAACTTCTCTTTGTTTCGATAATAGTTTAACATTCTCTACTTAACGTGGCCAACCACATGAAGGTGGAAGCTCATTTGGCCCCTCCTAGGATCCTCTTATGACCCTTTGTGACACTTTAAGACCTCTAAGATGTATTCTTAGGGATCGTAAAGGGTCATAAAGGGTCATAAGGGGTCCTGGAACACAACAGCTGAGAAACATAAATGTATGCATCATGGTCACAATTGTTTGGAGACACAACATAATTGAATGCTATACCTAGATGATGCAACACAACCACTACTCCTGTAGTTATAAGTTGACACTGTGGGATCCAAAAACCAAAGATAAGGAATCTATATATGGTTTTTGGATCCACAGTGTCAACTTAGAACTGTAGGAGTAGTGGTTGTGTTGCATTTTCTGGGTATAGCTTTCAATTATGTTGTGTCTCCAAACAATTGGGACCATGATGCCTACATTTATGTTTCTCAGCTGTTGTGATACCTGCATTTATGTTTTGTAGCTATCATGTTTATTTGCATGTTCTTTGTGTTTGACTTCTCTCCCTCGCATTGAAAATAAGATTTTTCCCACTCTGAATCAAGAATGCACATGCAACACAAGAAGAATATGTACGGATAGTAGGTGGAGTTGAAAAAACACAACACATTTACATTTTTTTAATAGGTCAAAATTACAATGTTCGCGATGGTCTATAACTTAAAATACGCAATTAAAGACCTCTATCAAAAATGCAACCCTGTTGTGTTTTTCAACTCCACCTAATATCCTATGTATATGAATTGAGATTGCATATTGAACTAGGCTTCTCCTTCTGCATTTCCTGAAACCAAGAGACCATGATGCGTACATTTATGTTTCTCAGCTGTTGTGATACCTACATTTATGTTTTGCAGCTATCGTGTTTATTTGCATGTTCTTTGTGTTTGGCTTCTCTCCCTCGCATTGAAAATAAGAATTTTCCCACTCTGAATCGAGAATGCGCATACAACACAAGCAGAATATGCACGGATAGTAGGTGGAGTTGAAAAAACACAACACATTTACATTTTTTTAATAGGTCAAAATTACAATGTTTGTGATGGTCTATAACTTAAAATACGCAATTAAAGACCTTTATCAAAATGCAACCCTGTTGTGTTTTTCAACTCCACTTGATATCCTATGTATATGAATTGAGATTGCATATTGAACTAGGCTTCTCCTTCTGCATTGCCTGAAACCAAGAGATTGTCATAGTTAACATCTAAATGGTGTGTCTCATCATCACAACTAATCCACCTTAAACAATTGAATATGTTTGCTTCTATTAAATATTCATTAATCAAAATTTGAATAGAAAATGTATACCTTGAGTACTACAATTCGAATTAGAATTGATGCCTCCATCGTGCTCAGCCGGTGCAGTATCAATATCCGCAGGCTACATTCCAATGTAAATAAAATAGTTGTAGATTTAGATGACGATATCCTAGAAATCCCTAATTCACTGGATGAAAGTTAAATTAGGGTAATGTATCATAATACACCCAAAACTCAGAGTTGTATGGGTTGTTGATTTGCTTCCTAGACAAAACCCTAGGCTAAATATAAGCCATGTATTTAGCTAGAGAAAGGAAAATATGTCTGCAGCAGTATAATATTGGAAGGTTTTGAAATTGAGTCATAGATCGGGTACGTCGATCTCTGAAACACTAAATTAGGGATTTCTGGGATATCCTCATCTGTATCTACAGCTATTGCCTATGTTGTTGCAGGTTCTTTTCCCCTATTTGATATTTATCTTCAGGTGGCCACACTCATTCTGTTGGTTGTTGCCAGCGGGTCACAACCAGTGATTGGGAGAGCCCTATTTTGGCACTAGTCATGTAGTACAAGCACTAGAATTGAGTTTTTCGGCACGAATGGGAAATTTTTCTATATCAACATGCGATAGAGTTTTTTGCCCAAACTCTATCGCATGTTGATATACAAAAATTTCCTAGCTCGTGCCAAAAAACTCAATTCTAGTGCTTGTACTAAGACCTTAAATTATTGAACTTCTCTTTGTTTCGAGAATAGTTTAACATTCTCTGAGAAACATAATTGTAGGCATCATGGTCACATTTTTTTGGAGACAATGTAATTGAGTGGTATACCCAGATGATGGAGAGCAACTTCTGCACCTCCGGTTCCAAGTTGTTCTCCATCCCGCAGTGTCAACTTAGAATCGGAGGTGCAGAAGTTGCACTCCATCTCCAAAAAAATGTGACCATGATGCCTACAATTATGTTTCAAGAATAGTTTAATTAACATTCTCTACTTAACAGGGCCAACCACGTGAAGGTGGAATCTCATTTGGCCCCTCTTAGGAGCCTCTTATGACCCTTTACGACATTTTAAGACCTCTAAGATGTATTCTTAGAGGTCATAAATGGTTGTAAAGGATCATAAGGGGTCCTGGGACACAACAGCTGAGAAACATAATTGTAGGCATCATGGTCACATCTTTTTGGAGACAATGTAATTGAGTTGTATACCCAAATGATGGAGTGCAACTTCTACACCTCTGATTCCAAATTGACACTGCGGGATTCAAAGACCATAGATAAGGAATAAATTTAGAGAGTGGAGGAGGGCCATATCGACAAAAATAATACAGGAAAAACCTCAAGTTAAATGAGGCAACTGCAAACATTTTAATAGATTTTTATTATTAAATAATGAAATTTGCATATACTAGTGTTCTAAGCCCCCTCATTACATGATTTATTATTGTAAGCCCCCTCTAACTTACACATCTAGAAAATGAAACTACAACCTATTGGGATTGAGACAAACCTTATAGAATAATAGCAACTACGAAGGATCGCTTTCTAACATCTGTTGAATACATCTATTGGAGGACCTTGTATTCATGAGCTACAGATGTATTCAACAGATGTTGGAAAGCGATCATTCCTAGATGCTATTGTTCTCTAAGGTTTGTCTCAATCCCAATAGGTTGTAGTTTCATTTTCTAGATGCGTAAGTTAGAGGGGGCTTACAATAATAAATCATGTAATGAGGGGGCTTAGAACACTAGTATATGTAAATTTCATTATTTAATAATAAAAATCTATTAAAATGTTTGCAGTTGCCTCATTTAACTTAAGGTTCATCCTGTATTATTTTGGTCATTATGGACCTCCTCCACTCTCTAAATTTATTCCTTATCTATGGTCTTTGTATCCCGTAGTGTCAACTTGGAATCGGAGGTGCAGAAGTTGCACTCCATCGCTTGGGTATACAACTCAATTACGTTGTCTCCAAAAAATTGTGACCGTGATGCCTACAATTATGTTTCTCAACTGTTGTGAAATCTACATTTATGTTTCTTAGTTGTCATGTTTATAAAGGGAGACTTCATACCATGATGCGCTCAAACTTCAGCGAGACTTCATACCATGTAGCATCCATAGATTACATTCAATGCGTTATTTACGCTTGTATTGGTGGGAAAACTCTTGAAAACACACAAAAGAGATTGCATTCAACCATGTTGTTTACATGACACATGTAGTTTACCTCCAACATAAATCAGCATTGCATACAAATCTACGGACGCTGCATGGTATGAATTCTCACTCAAGCTTGAAAATGATAGTCAATCCATAGTCAAGGTCAAGGAACAAATGGAATAACCAAGAAAACACTATATGTTAAATCATGTGATTGATAGTAGATTGGGGCTCACCTGAGCCATAAACATGAAGAATTATTCTAAAAAAAGATGTAAACCATATATATGCGCACTTGAGGCAAAGAGAAGTTATGTCATATCAATATTAAAATATTAGTTACAATATGAAAATACTAAACTAACTAATTCCTGAGTTCATCTCTGCATATGTCGCAACAAAGATATGTGATTACAATATAGAGAAGGCATCGTAAAAATATAATTTCAGAATTTCCCCTAGCCTGACATGTTTTGCACTCAAATCCTTCATCGCGGATAAGTGGAGATGGGTGGATAGATGCAGATGAGTTGTCATTGACCCAACTAAAGTATCTGTAGCCATTATTTCCCTATGATACTCAGTCTACATTAGTTCTTATATTATAATGAATAGTATTTACATTAGAAAATTTAAATATATACACATTAGCAACCTTTTTTCTATTTGGGCAGCACCAAAATTGTCATCCAAGGTTGTTCGGTGTCCGTGAAGTCTTCAACACACACTGCCCACCACCACATTGACAGTTTGGCACATTGACAAGAGTCATCGAGCCTATATCAATAATGTACTACACCATTGTTACTACATTTATTATTTTTATATGATTATTTTTATATGAAATACACCAAGGAGTAGCATCAGAAATATTAACCATTTACAATAATGAAAAGTAAACCTAAATCAAATAGCTCATTTTTTATCAGCATGTGTAGTCTCTGTGTATAAGAAAAATGAAAGAAATATGAAGCTGAAATAAAATAGTGAACAAAATAGTATTCTACATAGAGTGAATGAAATATACCATCAAAAGAAGGTGACAAAATCATGTCACGAAGCATAGACATAGGAAATCAAAAAGGGACAAAAGACAATAAATAAGAAAAATCATTACGACTATAGAAAAATCATTTATACTATAATAAAAAAAGAAACACTCTTTGTCAACAATTTTCAAAATCATTAGGACTATAGAAAAATAATTAAGACTATACAAAATCAAATTTTAGAAAGGGATGATTCTGATGCTTTGCCATTACAACAATTGAGCATTCATCATTTGGTATTGTGTATTCCATTTAAGTATGTCAACAATGTTCAAAATCCTGTCACCAAGAACAGACAAGAAATAAGAAAAATCATTAGGAGTATAGAAAAATCAAGTTCTAGAAATGGACGGTTCTAATATTGCTTTGCCATTACAACAATTGAGCATTCATCATTTGGTACTTCTTGGTGTATTCCATTTAATTTTTTCAGTTGTCGTGTTTATGTGCATGTTCTTTATGTGTTTGGCTTCTCTCCCTCGCAAGGGATACGTCGATAGGTAATTGATTTGAAAGCATAATGATTTGACAGTCTTTTTTCAGGATAGGTGTAATCATCCTACCAACCTTAATTAGCAACATTGGTGTCCTATCATTGCACAAGTGCAAGACGGTAAGGGTCAATTCAAGGAGGGAAGAAAAAAAGGTCATTTTAACCTTACAAGGCAAGAGGAGAGACAGTCCAAATAATTCTATGGTGACTGTCCCAAACAACATACAAATGATGGAATTGCTAACATGTTTTCTTTTCATGTTTCTAAGAAGTTTGTTGTAAATAGAACCATCATTACAATAGAACCACTCTTTCAAGATATTATTGGCCAAATTGACCTAGATAAAGAAAGAAGATTGATCACAGAAGATAAATAATTATGAATGATAATAGAAGATAAATAATATAATAATGATAGATGTTGATGAATATTATTAATGGATCAAATAATAACATATTGATAGATGAAAGAATAATTATT
Organism: Chamaecyparis obtusa; assembly: GCA_027943335.1. Lineage (NCBI taxonomy): Eukaryota > Viridiplantae > Streptophyta > Pinopsida > Cupressales > Cupressaceae > Chamaecyparis > Chamaecyparis obtusa. The sequence goes on along the minus strand of BSBK01003473.1, from coordinate 492,936 downwards.
TTAGTGTCTACAAGCTCCATTAGCTAAAATCACGACCAACCAAATATGGTTGTGGCAGTTGTAATAGGATTATATATACACCAAACAAGGAATGTACGGGTAGGATCCCTGGTATGTACGGATGAGAACAGGAAATAAAAGATAAAAACCAATTTGTGTGCAATTTGTGATTTTGGAAAGGTCTTAAGAGCCTTGTTTTGGATTCCATTTTATTTATGCAATAAGGGCCCGTTTGGTGCATGGAATACCAAATGTCAGATATAGTCAATTTTGGAAGATGCTGCAATTCTGGAAGATACAAATTCTGAAAATGATTTTCGGAATATGAGATGACCTGTTTGATTCACCCGGAAGATGACTAAGAAGATGCATAAGGAATTTTAATTCTGTAATTTAATTTCTTTAAATTCATGTGTATACATCTGTATATATACATACATACATGTGTGTGTATATACATATATGCACACATGTGTATATATACACATACACACATGTGTATATGTGTATACATGTGTGTATATGCACACATATATACACATATGCACACATGTGTATATATACACACATACACACATGTGTGTACATGTGTGTACATATACACACACATACACACATATAAAATCATTTAAACATGGACAATGACTAAGTATTCTAACCTCTCAAATAAAGATTGAAGATTTAAACAAAGTTATGACATTTTTCTTATGATAGACAACCCTAGGAACAGATTCTGGCAAGTTTTAGTAAATTTGTCATAACTTTCCATATACTCAATAAAAAGGCACCAAACTAGTTCCAAAACAAATTTAACTCTCCCTTCAAAATCTTCCAATATACTTCTAGATTCATTCAAATAAAACTCCAATAGAAATGTGTCTTGGAACAACATAAAAATGTGCTGCTAGATTCATAAAGACGTTCATGAAAATAAGATGAAAACTAGTTCCAAATCCAACTATATTATAATTGGATTTTCATATGAAGTCAAGCTAAAGGACTTGGTGAAGACACCTATACTGGTGTTAATGTCAAAAAGAGTCATGTCTAAAGGAAAATTGAAGCCATGATGAAGTATCAATTCTCCTTACTAGAAAATAAAATCCATGAATCAATGATAGTCATGAATCAATGAGAATATGGTTAAGTAGCATAGATTTTATGAAGATGTCTTTTGGTTCTTGACTGTCCTGTATAGGGGTTTTGCAAGATCATGTTTCCCTTTTTTGTTCAAGCTATGTAAGATCAGCTAATGGGGACTGATGATGATAGGTTTTGAACATTTGTGATCCTATGGTCTACGATGACAAGGAAAGAGAAAGTGTTTGGGATCACAAAAAAGGATCCACGTAGGGAAAGCTAGGGAGGATAGGAGGGCTAGAAAGACCATTATAGGTTTCCACATGGTATTCAAGTTGCGGTTGACCAAGTGAATTTTGAGTGGGAAATTCAAAACTCAAGGTGGAATTGATTTATCGAGTAAGACAACATTTTCGAACAACTTGGAGTGTACTGATTTCAATTAACTCAATACTCATGGAAGGTAACCAGCTTTGGAAGCCTATTTGGTAGGTGTAGGCATGGGTAGGATGTATGTAGAGTTGGTGTTGGGAGACAAAGTATTGTAGTGAAGTTTTTTTATCAATAAAACTATATTTATTCTCTGCAATTTACTCTCTATCTCACGGTACAGTCCAGGAATAGTGAGTTCCTAGGATGGATTGAAATGTGTTTGGGATTGGTTCTCAATGTAAAAAAATTGTATTAGTTATTTCTTACCTTTCTATGCCTTCTTTTTACTATTTCATTGCATTTTGGATTAGGAATATTGGACTGGTATTCCTAGGACATCGACTGGTAGGGTACAGTAGTTTGAAGTTTTCTTTATGATGTTGTTAGTTCTGTTAAAATAATAACCAAAATAGAGAGACAAGAAATTGTTTAATGCTTTGAGCTAGGAATAAGGAGATTTACCATGAATAATCACAAATCTAGGAGCATTCACCAAAGAAAGAAGCAACAAGGAGACAATATTTTGAAGGGGGAAAAGCATAAAAAAAACCCTCATGATATAATGAAAGTGGCAAAAAATGCCTAAGAATGAGAGAGAGAGATAGAGTGAGAGCTTAGCTCATATAATTTTCAAGAAGAAGAAGAATCTCTTAAGTTGAGAGAAGGAGAGCCATCTCTTAATAGAGATGTGAGAAAGGAGTTACATTGTAACTCCCATTTCTGTGTATGCCACATTTCACTAGTGTGTGAGACAAGTGTAAGATTCCTCATAAGGAGGAATATATATTTCCTTAATAACGGAATTACAAATATGTGACATGTCCTCCTACTTGGACTAGAGGACGAATACAATAGGATACCTTGGTTTATCCTTTAAATACAAATATACCAAGAAAAGATTAAATTCTAACAAGTTCAAAGTCAAATCTAATATGGATGGTAGGAGGATAAAATAGAATACAATAGTTGTTAAAATAATGTGCTTTGGGCCACCACAAAATTCATGCCTTAAATTATTATTATTATTATTATTTTTTGCCTCAAACAAATGTATTGAGAAATCAGCAAGTGTATTTTCCTAGCAAGAGTTAGAGAATCCAAATATAATAGCAAGCTCAACAAAAACAATTTGAAAATATGAGAAATCTTGAAGTAGATGTTCAATAGTTTCTATATAACCTCTACATTCTAGAATATACATATGAGAGCTCTACCATCCACTTCTTTGAAGTGAATCCAAAGTTAAGACCTTGCAATTAAGAGAGAGACACAAAACAATGTCATTTTATAAGGAATGTCAACCTTCCAAATTTGTTTCCATCACAATATATCTTTCCATTGAATAAAAAATAATATAGATTTACTTGACCAAGTTTTGTAATAAACTTCAATCAATATTCTTAACTACCACAAAAATTAGTCCAATATATTAAGTTTTGATATTCATGTACTTTTTCTAGTCAAAATATCCATATAATCATTCCACATAACTTTGTTGTGAGCAATGAAACCCAAAAGACTCCCTAATTCATCCTTGTATCTAGATAATGGTAAATGCATGATCAATAGTTTATGGCATATCGTATCATATCATAAAATAATGTAGGTAAAGTATGAGGCTAGCCAAAAGAATAAAATATGTTGGGGGTAATTAGGACAAATTATCTAATTAGTTATATAAAGGTTCTTTATTCATTTATTCTTTGAACATAGGAGTGCAATTTACATTGAGTTTTATTCAACATGTGTTGTCTCATTCATTATAATATGGACACTTGTCAAGCTCTCTTTTGATCTTCTTGTAGTATTTCTTTATTTTTTAGCACACAAGACAACAAAGTGGGGGGAGTTGAATAAATTGTATGATAAAACCTTAAATTTTTTACTACTTCGTATGTCAAAATATTTACTTCATGAATCAGCAACAATGTAACAATGAAAGAATAACGAATTATACACAATTGCACAAGTGAACACTACATTTATATGGAAAACCTAGCTAGGGAAGAACCACAGTGAGAAAAGCCACAATATAGAATAATTTACATAAATTATTTTACATCTAAAACACAAGGAAGAAACTACTCCTTGAAATAATGGCTTTATGGTTATACCAAAGATATTTTAGTACTCAATTTTAATGATAAAATTTAGACAAGGCTACAACCTTAAAATATTACATGAAAATATTACATGAAGAACAAAAAAAAATATCCACCACAACAAATGTGTACCATTAGCAGCCTTTATCACACTACTTGAAACTTCAAACACTTTTGAATGTAGATACCTTCAGCTCATTTCTTTCAATAATCATTTGGCATTTTTCTCACACACTTCACAATCAAACGCACTTCCAAAAATTTCTCACATTCTAAATGATTTGAACTTTCATTATATCCTTTGCATTCTCAAACAAACTTTTCCAAGTCAGCCACATTAAAATGTATGAACATGAAATGTAAGTCGACCAAATATGTTGGCCCCAAAAACTTATACGATGAAGGGAAAGTGAAAGATAACCAACCCTAGAGATAAATGAAGCCCAAAACATATTGACACACTTCTCAAAGCTATTGTAAACTTCAAAATAGATCTACAATCAGTTTAGCTCATGCAAACAAACCTCTAATCCTCTTAATTATTTAGTTCAATCATCAAATAGTACCAGAACGGAATAAAGATGTCATCTTGACCATAAAGGAATATCATATGATATTAAACATTCCTTCAACACCATCAACACATTGTCACATTAATTAGGCTAGTACAAATGTATCGAAACTAAGAATTCTATCACCATATGCAACTAATCAACCAGTCTTTGAGATGCCTATCAATTAGAGTCATAGTTGTTGTTGTTAAGTTGAGAATATAAAACTTGAAGGGAAGTAATTTGCAGAAAATATGAGAATATTCCCCAAGTTGTAAGAGGAAATTCTAAAATTCTTAGAAATGTAGAGAATATATTATCTTCTAAGATTTGTGAGCACAACTTCCAAACCACATAAAGATATCTTCAAGAAAAGAGAAACAGAGAAAATCCATGAGCTAGACGGAGAACATGCTCGGTTTGACACCAGTCAAATGGAAACTGGTTTGCTTCAAGGATGAAGAGTTTTGGTGATGAAGTATGTAAGGGGGGATCATTTATGAAGTGTTTATGTAGTTGTTTTAATTTGGGAATGAGTTTAGAGGACTGGTTCAACAGACCCTAGGAAGTGGGCCTCTAGGAGTGAGGGTTTAGTGGCTAAGGCCATAGGTGAAGGGTGGAGACTTGGTCTATTGAACCAGTCCTCCTAGGGCATCATGCAGCTTCCATCTCCTAGATTTTTGATGATCCAAACCTGCATGATCACAAAGAGCATCACGCGGCTAGCAAATACCCATGGTGGAGGTGCGGGTTATGCCCGATAGTTGTCTATCAAAAAAATTTAACCAGTGTTCTCCAGCACTGTCGACTATCCCAGAGACCCTCCAAATCTAATTGATCAGGTTAGATTGGGATCTATCTGGACTACTTAAATAGTGGGTACCGTTAGTGGTTACAATCACCAAGAAAACTTTAGTGTTTCAAAGATCCACGTACCCGATCTATGACTCAATTTCAAAACCTTCCAATATTATACTGTTGCAGACATATTTTCCTTTCTCTGGCTAAATACATGGCTAATATTTAGCCTAGGGTTTTTTCTAGGAAGCAACTCGACAACCCATACAACTCTGAGTGTTGGGTGTATTATGAAACATTACCCTAATTTGAATTTCATCCAATGGCATTAGAAAATCAGTGGAGAAAATACAAATTAGGGCCATGATTTCATGACAGGGCCAAGGATAATGGCTATGCTTTCAACCTATCAGAGAATCACTTTGTTTTGATAGTGCTAACCAAACTGTGACAATTTGAAATCTGAGACTACAGTTACATATTTGTATTTGCTAACAAATGATAGACTATGAATAAAAACAAATAACATGATTGTCAACAACTAATTCAAGAGTTTCGAATAACAGTTCCTAAAGTGATTTTGTAGAAAATAATCATTCTATCTTTCGAATCAGCAGACTATGTATAATGAAATGCCTCACTAATCAAACAAACACTCCATGGACATATCAAAATGTTTCTGTAGCTACATCCAATTTGTCTATCTATTACAATGACTGACCCTGAGCTAAATACATGGCTTATATTTAGCCTAGGGTTTTGTCCAGGAAGCAACTCGAAAACCCATACAACTCTGAGTGTTGGGTGTATTATGATACATTACCCTAATTTGACTTTCATCCAGTGGCATTAGAAAACCAGTGGAGAAAATACAAATTAGGGTCGTGATTTCATGACAGGGCCGAGGACAATTGCTATGCTTTGTCATTTCTACAGTGACATCAAATTTGTCTATCTATTACAATGACTGGCCCTGAGCCTGAAACAAAAAATGGCATATTTGAAAGATAACCAAACCTTCTTCGAAGATGGAAATGAAATGATAAATTTGTCCTCCTTCGCGCGTTGCAGTCCTCTTTCAAATTTGCCCGTAAAAATGAAATGAGAAATGAAAAAAAAAAAAATTAAGTTATGCCCGTGTTTGTCGATATTTTGACATACATGGTATTGGTCAAAATTTCGATCAACATGAGCATGGATTAAAAAAAAAGAAATATTTCCTTCTATAATCCGACCAACTTAAACCTTTTTAATTGATGGTCAAAAATGTTGGTAGAAAAATAAGGTCAAATGTACTAGTGTCTTCCCACTCCACCTCCTAATCAAGAGAACATTAATAACTTCTTACAATGCATGCATGCTACCCCGGGTCCTCCTGACATTGTATTTACTTAAAAGGATTTACCTTCTAAAGAAGTTCAAAATTAGTATGATGCTCTTATATATGGTTGTTGTTTCTATCAATAAGAGTATCATTTGTAGGACCTTGATTGATAATGGATTTGGGCTTAATGTTTGTAGCATGGACATGCTCAAAGCGATTAACGTCGATCTTTCAACTATTCAACCTAACAATGTTCCTATATGTGGCTTTGATAACATTTCTAAGAACACTTTAGGCATCATTACCTTACCTATCAAAGTAGGACCGATCATCCCAATACACCTATTCATGTTATGCCTAGACCTCTCAATTATAACCTTCTTTTGGGTAGACCTTGGTTACATGAGATGCATGTTGTTCCTTCCACCCTTCACCATAAAGACAAGTTTATATATAACAACAGGATGTATACACTTCATGCAGATGATGCACCTAATCCTTGTCTGAATATTCAAACCCACACTACTCCTACTCCTAATAGTAATCCTTCTTCCTCTAATGCTCTTTCTGACGATGATTGGGGAACCTTGGATTTTAATCCTACCTTTATTGGAGAGTATAAAGTTAATGATCTTGATTTTATGAAGACAAAGAGAGTTTGAAAAAAGATTTTTTACTTCTAAACCCCTTTGTAATAACTTTGTCACTGCTTCTACCCACAATGCACCTGTCAAAACTACGAAGGATGATATTGTGACTACTAAGGTTCCTTTGACTCCTTCTGATATAGCTTCTTGTTATGGTCCTGGTTATCATTTCCTAGTTAAACAAGGATTTAATGGTCAAGGATGTGGTAAGAATAAACATGGAATTCAAATGCCCTTACACATTGGGGGGCATGAGAATTCTTATGGATTGGGATTTAATCCTCCACAACAAATCATTGTTAACAAATCTCGAATAACACTTCAAAACATGATGAACCTATGAAGGAATTTGACCAAGAAGTTCTTTTGTCTAAACTCCTTCATGCTAAGATGATTACCAGACCTAAACGCAAAAATAAATGTAGTCCACACTTGAAGACTTCCTTTTTGTTTATATCATATATTTCATGATCACTCTACTAATGAATGTCAAGCTTTACATTATAAGATTAGGCAGCTCATTGATAGTAATGTTATTTATATATCATGTGATAATGAGTTGTATTTCAATAGTATTTTCTCAAAATAACATTTATGTTCCTATTATGGAGCTCCATATTATGTAAACAATGTTAGCCTAATCCTTGGGGGCTTGTTGTCTTGCATAGTGTTGTGAATGATATAGTAGGTCCCCTTCCATCCTTTTTCCTATGCTTGGGGGGCAAGGATGTCATCTCCTTATTTTTTGTCTTTCTAGGATTCACCTCTTTTTCTTGGTTAAGAAGTATCTATCTATTATGTGATATCCAAGCATACATGAAAATTTTGGTTTGCATTGAGGATCTTTGTCCTTGATCACAACCTATTTCATTGTTTGAAATTGTGTTTCCATGGTTGATATATCTCTCACCTTGGAAACTAAACAGTGTTCTATCCCTTACAAGGGTTACTCTTTCACTTCTTGCATGATATCTCTTTGTATTTGTCCCTTCCATGGCCTCATAGGAGCTATGACCTTCTTGGCTTGGACTGGGTGTTGTCTGTGGATATTGTCTTGATGTTGAAGAAGGCTTTATCCTTGTTATTTTCTTTCCTTAACATGTCAAAATAGTATTTTTTTGCCATATTAAGGAGGGGGGCATATATACAGCCTCCCTTGCTCTATTTTATGTATTTTTGTTCTAACCTTTGGTTTTGCAACATGCTAAATCTTGGAAGGTAATGCACATAAGTTGCTAAATCTTGAAGAGACACGCATTTTTCAATTTTCAATATGCTAAATCCTCTGAAGGTAACGCACATAAGTTGCTAAATCTTGAAGAGACACGCATTTCCAATTTCAAATATGCTAAATCTTTTGAAGGAAACGCACATAAGTTGCTAACTCATGAGGATACACACATTTCATATTCATAGTGATACAAGAAGGTAGATCTATGGGTATTCCAGAAGCCGTCAGAAGATGCATTACAATTGCAAGCACAGTTAATGGGTGAACTTGTTGGGCTCTCCCTCCAAGGTGATTCACGGTAAGGTGGGCATCTTACTGGGTGAGGTAATCACTTTCTCCTCTCTCTCTTTTTGCTTTCATGCTAGTAGGACTAGATCATGAAGCTATATTATTTATAGTGTTTCTCTTGTCTTTCTCATGTAATCATTTATGCTTTTATTATAGCTCTACAAATATGATATTAGTATGATAAATATTTCTTAGCGAGGTTTCTTATGCTAATTGATTTGGGTTATTTAGTACTAACCCCTGTTCTTTTGGTTTTCTCTTTTCGCACCCTCATGTGTGTATGTTGAGTTAGAGTCCTTAGCCTGGGGGCTTGTGTCCTTAGCTAAGTGTTATTTTATCTCTTTGTGAATCCACTTGGATCTCCTCTTTCTTCTCCTTTACCAAGAGTTTGCATCGAGTCCATACTCTTGCTAAAGTGGGGGCTTAATGTATCATCTTAAAATGGAAGCACTTCCATGTTAAGAGCATTTAGCCCTTCGAGTTGGTGTTTTGGGATCATTTCAAGCACTTTGAATGGGTCCTTGGCTTTGATCTAGCTCTTTCCCAACTTTCCACTTCTTTTCTGCACTTGATTCCTTCATTCTAGGTGAAATTAGGGTTAGGATCTTGAGGATTCTCCTTAATTTCCATTTTCTATGGCTCTATTTTCTAGGTAAGACTTAAAAATAGGTCCTCCTAGACTTCATCATGTTCATCATAGGATTTTGTGCCTCCCCCTGGCAATCTACCCTGTTCTGACATCATTTCTAGGTCTTTGGGCACTCCTAGGACCTCATGTTTCTCACTCTGACTAAGACCCTGAAATCTATGCCCTTAAGGTCAAAGTTGACCTAAAGGGGTCAATGAAGACCTAGGGGGTCAAAGATGACCTTGACCTTGACCTAGGTTTGGTTTGAGCTCTTCCTTGACCCTAGGTTCAAGTTTCAAGGCCCCGTGATCTCCAGTTGTCGGGTTTCAGAAATAATTGTTTTCCCGCTTCTGGGTCAGTTGTTTTGGTCTCCGAAATGGTAAACTCTTAAATTATATTTAATTTATGTCCATTCCTAAAGGTTTGAGGCCTAATTGGAATTTAATTCCCCAGGGTGGCCCTTCTAGAGGATTGTGCCCTAGATCACTATAAAAGGAAGCCTTCCTCTCTCATTTTCACATCAAGTTTCCAAGCAATTTCATGATCAAGGCATCAAGTTTGCAATCTCCTCTCAACCTCTCAAGGTGATCAAGAAATTATCCTTTCAAGAAAGCATCAAATCATCCATTCAAGTCCTCTTCTCCATTCAAGTTCTCCATTGAAGATCAAGGATTCAAGCATTCAAGCCATTGAAGGGATTTGGTTCAAGCATTCAAGATTCATCATTCAAACCCTAGATCTAGCCATCATGATGGTGTAATCTTCCTTCAAGATCCTTTTGTTCATCTTCAAGATCCATTCATTCTTCCCTCAAGGTGGATTCCAATCATACCATCATGGAGGTTTGATTTACATTTGTTGATGTTATGTTCAAGATTTCATATTAACATACTTGATTACATTTCAAATACAATTTGCATATCTATTAAATATCATAGCTTCATTGTTAGATCTACTTCTACTACTTGCTAGCATTCTCCATTTCAATTTCAATATTAAGGTTGATTCCAAACCGGGGTTTGACCAAGGCAAACCCCCCAAACAAACAACAAAAACCCTCTTTTTCTTGTAGGTGCAGGTGCGGAACTGTGGATCTGAGCTTGGATTTGGATACCCTTTTCGGTGAACTTTCAAGATCTACGAACAAAATCAAATTCGACCTTCAGAATAAAAATGTAACCTTTGACCTTTTATGAGGGTCAAAGACTACGTGCTGTCAAAAAGATAAAAGACTTCTGGGTTTTCTTTGTCTCGGCATTTCCAGTCCGATTGAGGTTGTAGAATTGCCCGAAACTGTACATAGACACCAGAAAATAGGTATTTCCAAATTAATTTCATCATAAGGTATGTATCTTATTTTATCTGATTTCAAGCATTCTTTCCCTTACAATTCAAATGTATGTGTAAAATATTGGCTTTGGGGTCTCTTTTATGTGCAAACCATTGTTCTAGGACCCCATCCATATTTTATCTTATACAATGAATATTTGGATCCCCACGAGAAATAGTTAGGCAATTTTTGGGATAAATTAATCATTGTAAGTGTCACAACCCAAATCTTCCATAATTTATTTATTCATTTTACATAATAAGTTTTGAATAATAATTAATTATTAATAGCTATTAACGGTTATTTTTCTAGTAGTGGCAATGTATGAGGGAAAATACAATTCCTTGGAGGAAGGGGGCATTACACATGTATGTAACTTCTTCTGTATCACATGTGTCTTCCCAATTAACTCATAGTCAATACTCCTGCATGCGTTTCTTATCTTCTATGAGAAAATTATATTTTCATTATAACTGCAACTATGAAGGGTGCTAGACTGTTGTGTACCTCCATTCTTGCAAGGGATGGATCTCTTCACTTATGTTGAGCTTTATTTTCCTCTCCATTTTTCATCTCAGCCCATTGACCTCACGTTAAATAGTTCCTCACCTTGTCAATGCTTCCACATTTTGGGTCGATTGTTCAGAGTATTTAGTTGACATTGGAAGATGTTCCAAACCCATTTGCAATTGAGAATGTTGCAGCATACAATTTTTGGGGATGTATTGGAGAGTATAGGAGAAAAATACATACTCTTTGCATTTTTCATCATTTGGAATGTATTGATCTAATGTATAACCCTTATGTGGTTGAAAATTTGACATTTTTCTCTGCGTGACTACTTCTTATTAGCCATGGCATATTCATGAGACTTTGGTTGCTACGTATGATGCTTTCATTTTTGTGAATTATCCAATGAACCACACAATCAATTACTTATAGGGTTTACACTACAAACCACAACCTTACCAATTTATGTAAATGTTTAACGATGTAATGGTCTTGAGGAAATCAAACTCTATTATTAGCTCATGGTTATCTTGTGGCCGCATCTTATTTGTGTAGCTTTTGTTGAGTAGGAATGAATATTTTGTAGTTATTCATTTCATGGTTGTACATTATCATCTCCCTTGAAGGAGCTCATATTTTTATTTGCATTGTGGCTCATAGAGAACCATTTCTTGCATGAATTTTTGACCCAAATGAGTACATGTTAGGAGATCATTCTCATAGTCTTGGGTCTATGATTTCATAATTCTTTTTTTTTCTCTTACCATGTTCTATTTTTGCAACCTTAATTTCTACTTGTCACCCTTAGCGTTACAAGCTATGCTCCCTATTTTGGACATCATTAACACTAGAGTTTAGGTAGCTGCTCAGAACACAAGGTTTTATTTTGTTTGTAGTGGGTTGTGTATGGTGTTGTTGTCATTCAATATTGTTAGGAATTTATAATATGATAACATCATTTTACTGTTAAAGTATGTCTTGATTAATTGATGTTTCAGTACATGTTCTAATGTGATTTGGAATTATCAATCAGTAAAGAAAGAGAGGTTTTCTATTGTTGTTTTGTGGAAGACAAGCAACATAGCTTAGGTATGATTATGGGTAATTAGTTATTTTAATTAGACAATTATTATTACAGTTGAGTTCTTGAAGTATTTTAGTTTAAGGAATGAATTTTTATTTCAAATGTAAGTTGATAGACTACATAAAGAGAATTTGGAACTTGTGAGATTCAATTATGTTAGATATGCATTCAACAAGCTCATTATGAGGTGTCTATTTTATTCATTTATTTTATCATTTCTTGTGGGAAAATAATATTTGGGAATTCTTGATAACTCAAGGAAATATGTGTTGTGTTTATTATGACTACATTTCCTTATGTTTGAGATGAAAATTAAATTTTGTAAAATAGTGTTGGAGAAATTGTTGCTATATCATGCATTTGAATTACCCCGTCTGTCTTATGAGATGGATTCATGTTATGCTTGCTTTCGGGGATTCTTATTGATTGATATATGCTCAATATTATGAAATGATCTCATTTCTTAGTGTTTGGAAGAGATATATTTTTCATTGCACAAATTCTATTACTCCTGTCAGTTTTGTTTGTTTAGACTATCTCAAGCTGGGCATGGTATCTTTTATGTCAGGAAAGATTCCAAAGAATCTTAACAACTTCATGGTAGGTTGGAAACACACTCCTAAAATATTCTTACCATTGATTATGTGTTGGATTGTACTTAGTAGATTAGTTAAGATTGATATTGAAAATTGAAATATTTTCTCCTTGAGCTATTGACATTGTGAATGAACTAAAAATATTGTGAGTGTATGTGAGTATTACAACAAATTTATATGAAGTATCATGTAATTCCCCTCTAGGGAACCCAAGAGAAATTAACCTAAAACATGTTACTAAGTTTACTGAATAATTTTTTTTTAAGAGTTTACAAACTATAATGAATAACAATGTGGAAGAAAAATAACATAAGATAATACATACTCATAAATGTAACTCATTTACATATTAAAATTCTCAAGGGTTCCATGACATAGAATTATGTATAAGTTAACTAATCTACTAAGTACAATCCAACACATAATCACATGATATAACTTAGGCTCATTTTAAAACCCAAATTAAAGTATTCCTAAACCTTTACTTAATCATAATGAAAAGAACACAAATCATAAGGTGCATTAACATATTCATTACAACTGAATAATAAGATACATTCAATACATCAATGAAATCAAAGATACAATCCATAGAGTACAAGTGATACATCATGGCATACATAATAATACAACTTCCATTGCACAAGTCGCAGGGATAACAATAATAGAATAAAAGCACATATACATCTCTTGAACCAATGTCATTAACCAATACATAAAATGGAATACGAGATATACATCTCATCATGATAATAATAAGAAAGCCTCCAAGCAATGAACAAGAAGATAGAAGTAGCATCAAGGATCATCCAAGCACAAAGTCATAAATGTCAGATCTCAATGGTAATTAGAAACACTACCACCCGACCACGTGGAACCTAAAGATCCACTCCCACCATGTTGAGGAGATGACACCAGGCCTCACTCAAGGAAACATCCAAAAAAAGAAAAACTAATGTCAATGTACAATAGATAAAATGGTAGTAAAGGATTTCGAGGTTATAACATATAAATGATAATGACACAAAATAGGTGTACCAAATGCAACGTAGAAACCTAGGACACATAGAGGGAAGTGTCATCACATACGTCTAACCATTGGACTTCATTCTGGAAGCCTCTCTGGACCTAAGCACCCAAGTCACCATATGCAGTATTAGTAAACCTCTCATATAGACAAGGCTACTAACTATGCCAAAACACACACAAACTAGGTGACAAGCATCATCTCACACATCCTAGCCTATGTTAATGCTCAAGGCATGGTGAGCTACACAATTATCTTATTAATATTTTCTCTCAATAAATTTATTAAGTTACCACTTTATTAAGCTACTTACAATGAGTGATCTTGGCAGCTAATAAAGGATGAGGGCCACTTTATATAAATGTCTATATAGACATTTTTTTTCCTCTTAGTCTCCTTTATTAAATTTTCCTTTGGATAATCTCATTCGTCCAATTCATTTCAAAAACTTATTCAATGAATATAGATCTTGGTAAAATATTTTATCATCACCTCAAAACTTGATCTTTCTTGGAACTTTTTCCTTCTCTATTTTCCTCTTAGATCTACACCATAGATCATTACCTTGAATTTTCCTGATCGTAGATCTCTCTAACTAACTCTTCCTCATCATCAAAATCTTCCAACTCATCATATTTCAACATTAAATATCATTCTAATCCTTGTATTTAATTTTTGCTCCTTGCTTGGTGGCTCACTCTGAATTTCAATCAACTTTTCTTGGTGACTAAAACCTTCTGCTCAGTGTCTTGAGTGCTTTTTCCTTACTAAAACTTTCTTTCTTTTTATTGACTGACTTTTTTGCTTTTACCGAATGACTTTTCCTGCTCGGTAACCAAACTATTTTGCTTACCAACTTGACTAATCTTCTTTACCGACTTGATATAATCATATGTTTGGTATAAAATAATTATTTCAACATAATATTAATATTTTCTAATCTTTATCAGTTTCCCAATTAAGTTATTCATCTTCACAACATCTCACTTCTTCTTCTTAATTCATTCAACTTATATCAAACTATGAATAATATGGAAACACAATATAAATCAGATATCAATTGCTTGACATCAATGACAAGATAATAATTGATCTAATCATCCTACAAACTTGTATACTTATGATCATAATCAGTTTTCATCATCATCACCATCAATTATAGTAACAATCTCCCTATTTGGCATTGATGGCAACACTCACTATCAATTGATGATGGCAACACTTCACTTTCTTGTCTTTGTCCTTAACTCCCTCTGAGCTTTATATCTTCTGTTCATATTCTCTCTCTATCAGTAACAATCTTCTCCTTCAATTATTATCTCTCTTATAAATCTTCTTTACTATCCCTCTTTGACAACTTATTTTCTAATCTTCTCTCATAACTTATTTTCCCTCTTTGAAAACAATGCTAAAGATACATACTCCTGAAAAATTTTCTCAAGTAGTAAATCATACCTCAAATGTATTAATTTCTCATTGCAGACATGAACATCTTTCAAAATTTCAGGCTTCACCCAAAGAGTGAACACTAGTATCAACTCACAAAATAGATATTATAATGAAAACTTGAATTGATGCAGCATGCATCTTTCCTTAGTGAATAGTGGATAGGGGAAGAACCCCTTACTTACTATATAAGGTAAGATATGGATGGGGTCCTAGAACAATGGTTTGCACATAAAAGAGACCCCAAAGCCAATATTTTACACATACATGAAATTATATTGATATGAAAATTAAATGTAGATGATTAATATTGAGATTAAGAAATAAAGGTACTTACCTCCGAAAAATAATCGGTTGAAAACCCTATCAAACAATCTTAGAAACTATTGATTTTAACATCTTTGAATCAAAACTGTGAGATCTACAAAACCCAAAAATCTTTTTCAATTTTGAGGGAGGTCCTCCTTGACCCTGATAAAAGGTCAAAGACTACCTCGAGATTTTGAAGGTCAACTTTGACTTTGTTCGCAGATCTCAAAAGTTCGGTGAAAAGGGTATCCAGATCTGCACTTTAATTCACCGTCCCGCACCTGTACCTACAAGAAAAATGGTTGTGTTTGTTTAGGGGGAGGGGTTTGCCTTATTCAAACCCCAGTTTAGGAATTAACCTTGAAATTGAATTGAAATTGCAGAGATAAACAAAGTAAATGAAACAATTCACCTTGCTTCAATGTTGAAAACCCTTGTGGAGGATTCGAATCCTTGAATCCACAAGCATGGATGCTCCAAATGAATTTAGAATTGAATGTAGGATGTCTCAAATCAACTGTCTTTAGATCTTCAACACCAATCTTGAATGGATCTTGAATTAGGAAGAGGCTTGAATGGAAATGGAGGAATCTTCAACAAGAGGGCTCCATAGAGCTTGAATCCTTCAATGGCTACTAATGGATCTCCTTGATGAATTAGATATTGAATTCTTGAATGCTTGAATGCTTCATCTTCTTTCTTGAGAGTGCTTGAGAGATTGTGAGATGAGATATGAGATGATTGATGATTGATGATTGATGATTGATGGAGAAAATGAGAGATGAAGGCTCCTTTTTATAGTGATCTAGGGCACAAGAGGGGCCTCGTAGAAAACAATAATTAAGGGCCCATGGCACAAAACTCTAGAGAGGTTCACATGGAGAGAAAATTAAATTAAAGTCTTGACACAAAACTCTAGAAGGGGACCACCCTTACTATAGAAATAAAGAAATAATTATTTAAGAGCCTTGTCACAAAATTTGAGGTAAGACCAACCCCAAAGTTAATTTGAGCATTAGGCAAAAAACTCAAAAAAGGCTAATCTCCAATAATAAATTAGGAATCCTATACAAATATCGAGAAAGGTCCACCTCAAATATTAATTTGAGAATTTGACACTTAATCAGAGAAATAGTGGCCCCGAAGAAGGAAAAGATAAGATTTTGACGAAGCCCCAAAACTGGAAGCTAACCCCGAGGATCCCGGACCCTAGGGTCAAGGATGAGGTTGACCTTGACCTAGGTCAGGGTCAAGGTCATCCCTGACCTAGGTCAGGTTCAAGGTCAACCTTGACCTAAGAGGTTGACCTTGACCCTGAGGTCAAGAATCCTAGGTTCTCAATTCAGGATGGAAGAATTATGCCAGGAAGAAGTGGAGAATGGGACAGAACTGAGGAAAAAGCCAGATCCAAGTTGAGTACCCATTCAATGCATTCAACATGACCCCAAACCACTTACTCGGAGGGCTAAATGTTCTTAACATGGAAGTGCTTCCATTTTAAGACAATACACTTACCTTGGAGATACTCAAAAGAATCCTTCGGTAGTGGTTTGGTATATATATATATATATATATATATATATATATATATATATATATATATATATATATATATATATATATATATATATATATATATATATATATATATCAGCTATTTGTTCCTTTGAATTCACATAATCTAATTTCACATTCTTGTCTTGAACTTGCTCTCTCAAGTAGTGATACTTGATAGAAATGTTCTTTGTCTTTGAATGTGTCACCATATTCTTTGATATGTTTATTGAACTAGTATTATCATAGTAAATAGTAACTGGATCAGTGATCTCTTCTTGCATACCTTCAAGTAATTGTTTGATCCAAACTATGTTTGAACAATTTATAGTTGCAGCAACATACTCAACTTTGACAGTAGACTGTGAAATACAACTTTGTTTCTTGCTTAACCATGTCACTAATATTTCTCCTAAAAAGAAAGCTCGACCACTTGTTCTTTTTTTTTCATCAATGTTTCCAGCCCAATCAACATCAATATACACCTTAACATCAAAATCTCCTCCTTTTGTGTATAACAGACCAAAATCTTCAGTCCCTTTTAAATATCTAAATATTATTTTCACTGTAGACATGTGTGTCTCCTTTGGATTGGCAGAAAACCTCACAACAATGCCAACAACATGTGCAATACCAGGCCTACTATGTACAACATATTGTATTTTACCAATCATTGATCGATAGAGTGTTTCTTTCACTTCCTTTGTCTCATCTTCCTTTGATAATTTACAACCAGTAGCCATCGGTGTTCCAACCAGTTTTGGATCTTCCATATTGAATGTCTTTAGGATATCCTTTATATACTTTGACTATTTTATGTAGATCCCATCTTTAACTTATTGAATTTGTAGTCCAATAAAGAATTTAATCTCTCCTATCATGGACATCTCAAATTCTTTTCTCATCTCTTCAACAAATGATTTAGAAATTGACTCATTTCATCCAAATATAATGTCATCAACAAAAATTTCAGAAATCAAAATCTTATCAGTACTATCACATTTTAAATACAAATTATTGTTGTCACTTGTCCATGAAAATCCAATCTTGATTAAATATGAGTGCAGTCTTTCATACCATGCTTGGGGTGCTTTCTTCAAGCCATATAAAGCCTTGTGTAGTTTTCATACCATATCCTTGTTAGAATTCTCAACAAATCCTTCAAGTTATTCAATGTAAACTTCTTCTACAAGTATTTCATTCAAAAATGTAGACTTAACATCTATTTGATAAATTTTGAATCCTTTATAGGAAGCATATGCAAGTAATATTTCTCAACAAATCCTTCAAGTTGTTCAATGTAAACTTCTTCTACAATAATTTCATTCAAAAATGTAGACTTAACATCTATTTGATAAATTTTGAATCCTTTATAGGCAGCATATGCAAGTAATATTCTTACAACTTCTAATCTAGAAACATGAGAAAATGTCTCACAATAGTCAATATCTTCTTGTGCATACCCTTTGCAGACCAATCTTTCTTTATTTCTAATCACATCTCCATTCACATTAAGTTTATTCCTGAAAATCCACTTTGTTCCAATTAGAGTCTTGTCCTTGGGTCTTGATACTAGTGACCAAGTATTGTTCTTTTTAATCTGATCATCTTTTATTCCATTGCATTAAACTAATCTTCATTTCCAAGTGCATCTTTGACTAGTCTTGGCTTAAATTCATAAATCAAGTTCATGTATTATCTTTCAACTTACTTCTTTTCATTACTCATGTATTATTGTCTCCAATAATCTTTCTCGGAGAGTGGTGTCTTCTCACATATTTTTCTAAAATAGGCTCGATAGACTTTTCTTCAGCATTTTCATCTCTTGGTGGAGGCTCAACTTTCTCCTTGGTTTCTTCATGTTGTAGCTCGGTTGCATTACCCGAAATACCTTCATGTACATATACAAATCTTTGATAGTCTTTTGGTTCCATTTTTCTATCTTCTTCATTTCTCTCAAATTCATCAATCCTCACATTTGCACTTTCCACAATTTTATTAGTAGCCTTATTCAAACATTTATAAACTTTTCTCTTTGATGAATATCCTAGGAATAGACATTCATCTCATTTTGAATCAAACTTTCCATTCCTAGCATCTTTCAGTATGTAACACCTACTTCCAAAAAATTTAAAGTAACCAACATTCGGTGTATGCCCATACCAAAGTTCATAAGGGGCCTTGTTGGTACCTTTCTTCAATTGTACTCGGTTGAGTGTGTAGACAACAATACTAATGGATTCTCTCTAGAATGTTTGTGCAGCCTCTTTGTCAATCAAAAATGTTCTAGCACAATCAGCTATAGATCTATTCCTTCTTTCATCTATACCATTTTGTTGTGGATTCCTCAGTGCAGATACTCATCTTTTGATTCTATTTTCATTACAAAAGACAATAAATTCATCTGAGATAAATTCACCTCCTCTATCTAATCTTAAACATTTCATTTTTTTACCCATTTCCTTTTCAACTTTAGTCTTATACCACTTGAACATTTGGAATGCATCAAACTTTTCTTTCAAAAACATAACCGACATCATTCTTGAGTAGTTGATCATCAACAAACAAAATGAAATATCAATCTCCATAATAGCTTTGTATTCTCATAGGACCACAGAGGTCAATATGAACTAATTCAGAAATACCATTAGATGAGTAAGACTTACTTGAGAAACTTGATTTTGTCATCTTAACAATATGACATTCCTTACACATCACTTTATCAGGTTTGCTTAATTTCGGTAGACCTCTGACTCTATTCTTTTTTCTCACCTTAATCATGTTGTCAAAATCTACATGATAGAGTTTTATGCCATAACCAAACATCCTCAACTTTAACAAACAAGAAACTCTTTGCAGTAGTATCAAGATAAAATAAATTACCTTTAGATTGTTCATCGTTGCCAATCAATTCTCCATCAGCACCATAAATATTCACTTTTCTATTTTGAAAATCCAATCGGTGGCTAGTGTTGTTCAATTGGGAAACACTCAAAAAATTGTAATTTAGTCCTTGAACCAAATAAGCATCATCACATCTAATATTTTCATTCAGTATAATGGATCATCTTCCTTTAACAAAACATGGAGCATCATTCCCAGATCTAACAAATACTCCATCATACTCTTCTAGGTTCTCAAACTTATCAATATCACCTTTTATATAATGTGAATATCCACTATCAATTATCCATGGATCAACTTTACTTACATGAGAAATAAGGGTGTTTTCACCTTCATACCTCTCTTCTTCTAAATCATTCTTCATAGCAACATAGACAACTTCAAAATTTTCTTGTCATCAGATTCATCATCAATTACTCCTTCCTCAACTAGGTAGCATGATTTCTTTCCTTTGTCCTTGTAGTATCTAAACCTTTAGTATTGTTCTCCTTCTTGTCACTTGTATCATTACTATCATTATCAGGACATCTAGTTGCAATGTGGCTAATTTTTTTGCAATTAAAACATTTCAAAGGTAATTTACCTTTATACTTTCCTTTACCTATTGTTAGCCTCTTTGCCAGCAATGCTTCTAACTCTTCTGGTTCTTTCTCTTCGGTTAGGATACTGTCATATTCACTTCCACATGAACTACTATGAATCTATTTTCTTAAACTACCAATACTTAAAGTTGATTTGAAGGTTGTTTCAATAGTCAGTAGACTATTATCATAATTACTTAGCTCAAATGCAGTCAACTTACCGATTAAGGCATCAACAGTAACAACATTATTCAGTATGGATCTCAGTTCCTAAATAGCAGATACTCGAATAGCATACTTGGATGAAAGAGTTCTCATAATTTTACTTACCACTTCTTCACCAGTTAATATTCCATCGGCACCTCTGATGGCACTAACAACTTCCTTGGTTCTGAAACTATATTGAGAAATGTTCTCTTCATCTTTCATTCTCATTTCATCAAACTTTCCTCTAAGACTACCAACCTTTTCTTTTTGTACATGCAAATCTCATCCATAAACAGGTGTAATCTTATCCCACATCTCTTTTGCAATAATACAGTCCTTAACATCATTGAATTTAGCATCGGTCAGGGAAGAAGTAATTTCAATCATTATCGAGTTGTGTTCTTTCTTTTATTTTATTTGATCAATTGTCATGGGTCCAGGAGGCAGTGGAGTGTAGTCATTATCTAAAATATTGAGTGCAAATTCTCCAATTCTAGATAGGTACAATCTCATCCTGTTTTTCCATGGAGAGAAACTTTCCTTGTTCAACTTAGGTACTTCTCTCTTATACATCTTTAGATCTTTTACTCAAGTCTTTCAAACTTATCCCTTTAGATTAGTTAGCTCTGATACCAATTGTTGCATTATAGAGAGGGGGATCAATCAATAATCTTTGATTCTATGTACCTTAAAAACTTTCCTAATTAACTCGATGTCAACTCTGTTAGACACAATTCAACATTTACCGACAATAGTAAATTAACTTTAACAATCAGCAATAACAAACATAATAATCATTCATCACATATAACACTAGTATTTAACATGGAAACCCATCTTTGGGAAAAAACCATTGTGGTAGTTGTTACCCACTAAAGAAATACTCTTCTGAAGTATGCTCGGTCAAAAGCCAGTCTGGTTAAAGATTACAATACACATTGTTAAATGTGATCCGGTTAATGGATTTGCCTCGGATCTATTAGGATCTTCATCTTGTTAGGAGTGGCCTGGTTAAAGGACTTCAAACACTCTTTAGAATATTACCTTTTGCAAGGATTTTACAATAAGATTGTTAAGTCACTCAGTTAAGAGGTTTTTCTATTACAAATGTTAATAAGAAACAGTGCATAAATTGACCTGTAAATCCATAACTATCTTTGCATAATCAGATCCTTTGTGCACTCTCTATCTTCACTTTAACCTTTCACTTTCTACTAGCTTCAACACTTCATCAAATTCTATTTTCTGACTCAGAAATCAACCTTTTCTTTCTTCACTACATCAGTCAGTGACTTATCAACTCTTCAATTTGCCAGTCATTTGTCCATACAAATTCATCCTTTGTATATACATGTTTTGCCTCTTAATCTCCTTTATTACATTTTCCTTTTCTTAATCTCAGTCATCCAATTCATTTCACAAACTTATTCAATGAATATAGATCGCGGTAAGATATTTTATCATCACCTTGAAACTTGAACTTTCTTAGAACTTATTCCTTCTCTTTTTTCCGCTTAGATCTATACCATAGATCATCACCTTGAATTTTCCTGATCATAGATCTCTCCAACAAACTCTTCATCGTCATCAGAATCTTCCAACTCAACATAGCTCAACATTAAATGTTGTTATGATCCTTGTATTTAATTTTTGTTCCTTTCTTGATGTCTCACTCTGAATTCGGTTAACTTATAGAAGAAACGAGGTGACCAAGTGAATAAAATCTCAACAACATAATGGTCGTCACCTCCTTAAGGTAAAATAGAGTAATGATCGAAACTAAATAGAAACATAACATCACATCATAGATGTACCCAAAATAACACTCACATAATCGTGACATAAAAATGGTTATTAACTTCCCACAACATAAACCCAAAAGTATAAAACCATGAAATGAATCAAGTCTTAGAGACAAGGTATCACCTAGGGCATCACTCTACCCGTACCAACAATTAATCATGATGACAAACATAACAACACTCCAATAATAAATCACATCCGCTCATAAACAATCTTTTGACCACATGATATATTTGACATTAAATTGCAACTGTAGTTGATTTTAAGTTAATTATCTATAATCCCCAAGCATACTAAATTACAAATTAATTTAGTAATTTATAATTATATTTGAAATTCCTTATCAAACTTAAAAATAAAAGTATATCTATAATCCCAAAACATAAATCCTTAAAAAACTATACTCTTGCAAAAGAAAGATTTTAAATAATTAAATTTATTTATATTAATTAATAACTATAAATTATTAATTAAAAATATAAACTAATTTATATTAATTAATAAACAATTAATAAAATTATAAATTAAAATATCATATAATATAAAAATTCTAATTTATTTATTTTTATTTTTATTTTTTGGGGGGGACAAACTCGCACCCCCAGATTGTTCGTCTAGTAGCACTGCTACCACACGATAGCAGAGGTTGTCAGGGGCAGCCCACTATCATGCAGCAGCAGTTGTTATCACTACGACAGCTTACTGTCGTAGGCAATAGACTTCATTGCTATGACAACATAGGCAACAACTCTTGCTGACACGTCAACTATGACTGTTGTGGGTGGGGTTACAACCCCCACTAGTATTTAATAAAAAAATTATAGATTTGTTTTAATATATATATTCTGATGAAAAGTTTTCCGTTAATCTAGCAAAACCCCATTCTTTTTCTCAGGTTTAAAAATTCAAATTTCCATTTGTTTAAAATACCCAATTGGTTTATAATGTTCAATTTGCTCCAATCTCCAAAATTTTAATCCAAAACCCTAACTAGTTTTAATTTCATGTTTACCTATTGTTTCCAAATGATGTCTAAGTTTAACAAATGTAATACGAACAAGGATATTTTTCATCAAGAGATTTTAATCAACCCCTAATTGTATTTTACTCCCAATTTCCCAAAAAAAGAAAAATGAAATACAAACACCTTGAAATCATCAATCCATCTAGAATAAATGAGGAATACAATCTTTCCCAAAGAAAATTACAAATGCATGAAACCCTACCTTGAATTGACAAATTAAATTCAAAAGAAGAACCAATTCAACCTCCAAAACCTCTAAAGCTTTCAACAATTTATTCAATCCCAAAATTCACCTGCAAGAGAATTCTCCAAAACCTTATTCCATAATCTCACAAATGGCTTCGTAAAGCTATAATATAGAAAACAAGAAACCAGAGTTGAAAGAATGCAACTCCAAATCACAGAAATAGAACTTGAGTGTTAAAAGTACTTAACACAAAATCCCAGAAATCAGATTTCAACTCCAACCTCGTTTATATCAATCATTTATTTAAAAGAAGTATTTATTTAATTAATAATTCTAATTCTTGCAAATCACTCAACTTTTAATCTTAAATTTATATTTCAATTTTATTAACTGAATGTGAAGATTTAATTGCATAATAATATATAATTAACAATTAATATTTTTAGCATATAAATAATATGCAAATTGATAATTAAATATCAATTCATTAATTTATTAAAAAGAATTATAACTAATCCCTCAGTTAAGTATCTTAACTCAACCTTCTAATTTAGAACTGATAAATCAATTCCTTTTAACTGGTGTGCATATAATCGCATGATTATATTTTAATTATAATTAATATCTTTAGCACCACTTTATAAATAACTTGATAATTAATATCAATTTATATTATTTAAATATTTAGTTTAGATTTTAATATTTAATTAAATCCTTATTTCATAATTAGACTTTTAATTAAGTCTTTTAAATAATTAATGAATATTTACATATTCATAAGATATAATTATTTTAATCTTATAATTAATATTAATTAAATTATTAATTTGCATTAATAACACCAAATTCACATCAAGACACCTAAAAAATAAAGATGAAGGAAAAACTGACCAAACCCATAAAGTAATAATCAAGCTCAAAGAAATGGTTCATGAATGACGTCACATTGACGAATTCAAAGGGTAGTAGATAAGATACTTGTCCACTATTTGAGAACAATAAATGGCTTAGGTTGGGATTTAGACCTAGATGCTATCTCCCCTCTCTTACCATTGAGCTAATGTGATAGGGCACGCTCATCCTGGCAATTCAGTGAAGTCAATGTCTGATACCTGAAATCTTGCATAAAATACGAGCATGTACATACATGTATAAATATATAATAGACAATGGCGGTCGGGATCGGCTGATCGTGTGGATCTCACAAGCAAGTAACTATGACTTCATCCCTCAACCACATTAGGCACATCAAATAGAAAAGTAAAACATACACATGCAAGTATGGGGTCAATAAATCCATAAATATAAATGTCATCATAACTTATAGAAAATAAAATTATGAGAGGGGTATTACATATCCACTGATGAGGTCAATTCTATGTGATGCCAAGGTATGGTAAGTAAGCACAGGTATGTATGTACTTTATTGTGATTTTAAGGTATTATGAAACTTTATTTCTGAAAGCATTGAGATAAGGGAATGTTAGAATTTAATTTTGATAATGATCATGACATGAACTTATGCTTTTGTGTTGTTCCTATGAATGTTATAATAGATAGAATGACACATCATAAGTAAGGGGGAATATTGTTGGGGAGAGGTAATCTAACCTTGTAAAACTAAAGGGTAGTAATGGAACTCACACACTCACATAGAAAATATTCTTGAAATGATTAATTGATACATGTGTTTACTTCAAATGTGTGTTAATATTTTATTTGAAAAAAGTTTGTTTCTATGAGAGTGTGTGTTGACTTTATTAGAATGCATTCCAAATGAAAATTAGGCTTCATTTAAGTAAATGAATTTGAATCTTGTTGATTTTAGGATAAAATGTGAATGTGGGTGCACGCATTATCTTGAACATTTGAACTGTGGAATTTAGGTTATTAATCATGTCAATGAGAATTTCATTTTCCTTAGATATGAATGCAAATTTTGATTAATGCATCGGAATGATGCATTGTTTAAGGGGGGAAGGATGTCACAACCCAAATCTTCTGTAATTTATTTATTCATTTTAAACAATAAGTTTTGAGTAATAATTTAATTATTAATAGCTATTAATAGTTATTTTGCTAGTAGTGGTAATTTATGAGTTCGATTATAATTCCTCGGAAGAAGGAGGCATTACACATGTATGTAATTGATTTTGTATCACATGTGTCTTCCCATTTAACTCATAGTCAATACTATTGCATGTGTTTCTTGTCTTTTGCGAGAGAAAATCATATTTTCATTATAACTGCAACTATGAAGGGTGCAAGAGGGGAGTGCTTTATTTAACATGGGCACTCTGGTCGAGTAGGGGGGAGTAGATGAGAAATAGAATTTAAAAAAAAAGGAATAGAATTTTATGTTTTGTTGCTGGTTGATCAAAAGTAGGTCTATGAAATCAGACAATGGGATTTGGGAAAAATAAGGCGTCTTGTACAACTTTGAACCAGGTTCCATATTAAACTTCCTTTAATCATTTATCTAGAAGATTGTAAAATCAAGTATGTGTTATTTGGATGTTGATACCTGAACTTTTTATTACAAAAGCTTTTATTTTTCATAATTTTATTATTTCCTCTATAATTCTAGTTGAGGATTGTGAATATAGACACCAAAACCTTCTCCGAATATTTTTTTTGAATTATTTTTTCCTTGGATAAAAACACAACTCTTAAGATCTTAAAAAACATTTGGTCAATATTCATAGGCACCGATTTTTCTGTTGGAAGGAATTAGAAAGCCATAGATATATGGAATTTTCCCATCTTATTATCTTTTCTACCCTTGTGAAACATAGACCCTCCTGTTGAGTTGCAGATGCATTTATTCCAGACTCATAGCAATTAGTTTTTGTTGGAAGCTGATTTTAGGTGGGGTGCTCAAAATCTAGATTTGGCATGTTTCTAGGTTTAATAATCTCTTTAAATGTCTTAGGAAAATATTTTTTCAACATCCATCATTGTGTCATTACACAACATGGGTAGCTTGTTAGAAAGTAAAGATCCCTTGGTATAACTAAGAGAGGGGGTGAATTAGTTATACAACTTAAACACCCTTTTGCCCAACTATGGATATCATTTACTACTTTTATACATGCATATAGTAAAGTACTAAAAAGTAAAATCAAGCTTAACATAATGAAACACATAACACCATACTTTGTTAACTAGGGAAACCCTGGCCAAGGAAAAACCCTGGTGGGGATGGTACCTACACTATGATCCACTAATCAAAAGTATCTTGTGAAATATATTGACCCTGTGAGGAGTCTATTACATCCGTATAGTGTATTTATCCTTGTGAGAGGACTAGGCCCTATTAAAATTGTTTGACCCTGTGAGGAGTCAAATATACAATACAAAAATTGGATCTCACTACTTATACAAGGTGCTCACTACACATACAGTACATATACAACTTCACCAGTCATATGTCTAAATACAAAACTTTGACTATTGTTGATATCTTCAATATCTAATCAATCCTTGTAGGTGCTCGCATAAAATCAAACATACAACTATCCTTCTCTGCTCTGATCATTAAATCCACATCTATACATAACATACAAAGTGTACATATGTCACTCATATCATTACAATATAATTGGTGATCTCTCTTAAGCAAGGTACCTTCCTTTATACCTTTCTATTTATCCAGTTGGCCTATAACTTAATTATACGTTACCAAAACTTTAATATCACATTATGTCATTTTAGGATGGACATCTAGGATGTCATCCCAAACTAATCTATAAATATTCTTTTGCAATCAAAAATAACTTGTTACCCAAAACCTCGATATACTCTAGCTTACCCTGTTTCTACAATATACATGTTGTCTTAGGAAAACCTCAGATTTCAAAACCAAAACATAGTATCTTCTTTAGTGTGATCCTACACATCATCAATGATTTCCATAATATATGTAGTGAAGCTTTCTAAATTCCAACTATCAACATTAAACCTCATTGAATAGATCTTTGTACCTGTTCACTATAAACTACTTTATACTTAGATAATTTTCTAAGTATTCCTTATCCAAACTTCAACTATAACTATGCCCGCTTCATAGATGATTATATCTATCTAAAATATGTCTGTATATTTCCATTAATGACAACCCTATCATATCCCCTTATCCAAATTTCCAACAATCTCCCCATTTGGCATTGATGGCAACATATGAAAAATTTGGCTAAGTATGCATAGTTACAAAATCTTCAAAATTGGCCTATGAAAAATTTATGTCAAAATTGTGTGGATCATCTATATGTTTACCATCTTATACATACTTTACTACCCTTTTCTACATTTCCTTATGAAATTTTTTTTTCTACTTCTCCCACTTCGACATCAATGACAAAGATAGGGTAAAAAGGTCTATATACATGTCAAAAAAATTCTTCTTACCTTCATTTGTATCCTTCATGGCTGTGATTTTTTTGGTGGTGGCTGAATGAGTCCCATAAGTTTCATACAATCCACAAACATGGTCTTCAAATTGGAAAATTATGTGTCCCCAGAGTTATTCATTGTTAACCCTTTTCCAAGTGACCCACACAATCCATAAGTTGTCACTTCTGCTCATGTCGGATTTAAAAATGTAAATTTCCCAAAATTTGTTTTTGCTACTATCAGGTCATCAAGTTCTTTCTGCAATAGATCAATTTTAATAGATAATTAACCTCTAAATAGGTGTCAGTACCCCTATGCACTCCATTTTTAAAACTTTTAAAATGTGACTTTCCTCATATCAATCCTTGTTTGAAATTTTTATCTCAGTTATGTTTGGGTTTTGATCCTCTTTGAATTGAGTTCAAAATGGTTCAATGGTTCAATGGTTCAAAAAGGTTCAAATCAGCTCAATATGGTTTGAGATTTCAAGTAGAACTAGTTTGCAGAGTTAGATGGATTTAGAGGTGCAATTTTAACAGGAA
The DNA here is from genome assembly GCA_027943335.1 of Chamaecyparis obtusa. Lineage (NCBI taxonomy): Eukaryota > Viridiplantae > Streptophyta > Pinopsida > Cupressales > Cupressaceae > Chamaecyparis > Chamaecyparis obtusa. The sequence goes on along the minus strand of BSBK01003473.1, from coordinate 464,359 downwards.
ATCCAAACAAAAGGGAAAATCTTTCTAGGCATGATTCAAAACAAAAGGGAAGATATTTCTAGGCATGATTCAAATTTTGTAGAAGATCTCAAATTGGTCCAAAGGATGTGATAATGAGATTAAAAATAATTAAATGGATGGGAACCGAGCTCTTGTTGTGTAATATGAAATCACCATTGCCCGATCCATCACATTTGATAAATGTGAAGTTTCACATTGGAAGTATGTGTAAATGATGGATGCACAAAAGGAATATGTTAATTGTATTATTTAATCAATTTTGTGTGGAAAGAAGGATTTAGAAGCAGCTATGGCAACATTAATTATTAAGACTTACATGACCACGAATTTGCAGGAAGCAGAAAAATAGTCATATTACGGGGGGGCGTAGCTCCCAATTCCACCATTGGATCTAGCTAAAGTTTTTATTTGTTTTAGAAATCCTAATTCTCCAACTTCTCACCAGAGCGATCGTCTAAATTCTTCTTGGTTCGTGAGATATGGATTGCTGAGTTAAGTACTGTCAAAATTATCAATAACAGTAACAAAATGATGACAACACCTCATCACCAGCAAATGCCACTTGTCAAGTTAAGGTCACATGTCACTTTGACAAGATTCTTGATCTTAATATTCTTTTAAATGACATATATCCCAAGAAAAATATTGAAAGCATAAAAGTGATGCTTTATTTTATTAACCAAGAATGATGCAAAATTTTGAAAAGTCTTTATAAACTTTGAAAGTGCCCGCAAAGAGGGAGGATTTTCAAGAATCGGTTGTAAAACTAGAAAGAATCCTATTGGAGAAAAAGGAATAAATATGCATCCAAAACATCATGAGAGGGTTCCAGGTTTTTTTTTTCTTGGGTAGACTTTGTGCTACAACAGGGGGCTGGAAATAATAGAAAGAGAGGAAGATAATTTCCTTCTTTTCTGGAGACTTTGAGCAATAGAGAGGAGGATTATCTTACTGCTTGTAATTGTAATGCATGGGAAAGGAGATACTTTTCCAAATAATGATTTGTATGTGGCAGATAGCAAAATATATGTCATTTTGTTGTGTTTAGAGGAATAAAACTTCAGTATATCAAAACTTTGAGTTTGCATGTTGGTTTTCTTATCAATGTTGAACTTTGAGTTATCTTGGTTTTATATGAATACAGTTTTGTTGCATACAATCATCACCATGATTATCATTTAGACTTTGGGCTTTAGTTATTCATGTATTTGGAAAGGATGATTTGACTTTCTTCCTAGATTTATTTTGTAATGTAATGGTTTAGTAAATGAGCTTTGAATTATTTACTTGTTATTTTCTTTCAATTATTTAGTTTCCTCACATCTGTTTCATGTTTACGGGTAGATGTTTGCATACCTTTTATGCTTTCTAGTTAAAATCATTCATGTCTGTAGTTAGGTAAATTCATTGCAAAATCTTGCACGAGGAGTTGTACCTAGTAAAATTCAGAGGAAGGTTATCGATTCAATGATAACCTATCCAACTATTAGCCAGAATTGCACTTTCATCTGGGCATCAGGAGTATTTCGTGTTGATTATTCTGAAGTGAAAATATGTTCACTAACAATAGGTTGAATATCTTTAATAGAATGTCCTTGTTTTGATGGAGAGTAGTCAACTCTTCATATGCTTGGTTTATCTTATTTTCCTCATCAATTATCCTTTCCTCATTACTCTTTATATGCTCAGCCATATCATCTATTTCCTTTTCTTTTGTTGCTATGGTATTTTTTGTACTAAAAATTTGTTTGTGTGCCCTTGCACACTCAGCACAAATATCTTTCCCTTCTAAAATTTTGAATCGTATATCCTTTATGCATTTGTCTAAGTGTTCCAAGTCTTTCTTGATGTTCTTATTTAACTTATTGAACAACTGTGATTCATATTCTGTTTGAGTTGTAGTCTTTGTTGTCTCTTTTAATGAAGAAAATTGTGCATCAAATTCTGCAATAAATTTTTCTCATTTCTTCTCCTTCTCATGCTCAATAAATTGAATTTAATATGGTAATGTTTTATATGTGCTAGATCTACACATTTTTCTACTAGTTCTATTTTTCTTTTTGTTTCCTCAATACCTTTTGAAAATGCAAGTGCTGACAATTGCATATACTTTAATGGATCTGTCATTCATTTGAGTAAATCTAAAATATCATCATGTGATGAATATGTTTCTACTTTATCTTTATCTTTTCCTTTTTGTGTTGGAATAATTTGTTTTGTATGTTCTATTTCTTCCTTCTTTTGTTTTGCACTATTATCTTGTGTCTCTGACTCCTTTTGTACTGTGGGAGGTGTGGTAGAGGGTTCTTGAAGTGCCTGAGTGGTATGTGTATTTGATTTCTATTGTAGCTCACCTCGCTAAGTATTTTCTTGCTCTTTACTTTCCTCTTCCTATTGGTCAAGTTCATTAATTTGCATATCCCCGCCCAAATTGTCAACATCCTATGTTTGATCTTTAAATGGATCCTCTTTATCATTAATGGGGTCCAATATAATCCAACTCCTTCAATAATACAATCTAGTTGTTCATTAGTACTTGGTTGATCATCCTTTGTAGGTACTTTAATTGAAGCTTCAGCCAACTTCTTCAATGCTTCTTTAGCTTTTTTTTTTAGTCTCTTTGGTAATTTCAATGTATTTTCCCAACATGAATAAATTCATTCTCTTCTCACTCCTTAGGGAATTATCTATGATTCTAAGTACCTTCTTTAATTTTTCTTCTAAGACATTGGGATTGAGTTTCCTTACTACATCATTTCTTAACTTCAAATCCTCTTCCTTTTCTCTATCCTTCCTCACTTATAATCTATTATATAGTTATCTAGGTATGTTGCCCTAAATTTCTATAAGTTCTCTTTTATATTCCAAAAGATAAGTCAATATTGTAATTTCTAAAGTTGTCTTCTGATTAAGGTCATATCTATCAAAGAATTTTAACTGATCAATATTACCTTCTTTGGGTATTTTTTTGTTCAGTTTCCCAAGGTCAGGTTTCCAACCTTTCCTTGAGCCAGTACAAGGTGTTCTTTGTTCAGTGACGTTTTCTTTCTTCATAAATCTTTTTTTCCATGTTCAATCTTTTTTTCATCTTTCTCTTCCTCTTCTTCTGATTCTTCTTCATCTAAGTCCTTAGTGTGAATTACCTTAGGCTTCTTTATTGTAGGTTTATTCTCCATATCCTTTTATCTCTTAGGTCTGCTAGGAGAGGTAACAACTAATTTTGTTTTCACTTTCACTCCTTTAGTTGCAGGAGATGTTCTTTTTGATCTCTTTGTGACTGTTGATGATGATGGGGTTGGTTGCACATGAATTATTTCTACATCTGATGTACTTACTGTTGGTAATGGTGTTGTTGGTGTTGATAGTTGTGAAGGCCCTACTACTTTAATAGGTTGAGTTGGTATTACATTTGATCCTCCTTCACTTATTCCCTTTTTTGAATGCTTTGTGTGTTTCCATTCTTCCTTAGACCTCATGCCTCTTTAGCTATCTTTAGCTATCTTTTCCATGATTTTATCTATTATCTTCTTTACTAAAAAATATTCTTCTTGCCCTTTGATTTCATTAAACCTTTCTTCACAAGTCCCCCATCTAGGACTTTCTTCATCTTTTTTCTGATTTTAATAAAATATCAATGCATTCTTCCAACAAATCATCTAAAACTTCATACTCCAAAGGTTTGATAAAGTGAATTCTAGGTTCAATTGTCTCTAAACATGTGTTGTCAGTCTTGTCCATGATGCAAGTTGCATTCTTATACTTTTTGACTATAGAGGGTGAAACTATAAATCTTTGTTCCATCTGATTCTGAAAGTCTTTCATCATTCTAGAAATATCACTTTCAATTATCTCCTTAGGTTGTTTTCTATAATAGTTTATGACTTTCTCCATTGTGCATATATTTGAATCCCATTCAAATGCAGGCATTGTAAGAAATATTCTAGAAAGATGGAAAAGTAAATATACAAGATATGATCCAAGTCTAAATGGTGTATAATTATCTTTTTTGATCCTTATAACATTATCAATCAATTGATTTCTGAATATCTCACAAATATTTACATCTACTCTATCAATTACTATCTTATAGGTTGCATGAACAAAGCGCAAAAAAATAGAATTAGATCTTGAGGTGTAAACCATCTTATAACCTAAGATCTTGCTCAAAAATCTCACATCTATTTTCTTTATTGTGTGAACTCTCATGCCTCTTCCATCATATTCTTCCTTTGTGTTCTTCTCCACAAGCTTCTTAAATTCTTTTTTTTTCTAATACAGGATTGATTCTAGTCATGCTTGTATGCACCCAAAAATGGTCGCCTAGACTTTGGGCCCCATTTATTTGATTTATCAACCCTGAATCATTTTGATCAATAATCAATATTTTCAACATTATCAATCTCTTGATCAAGTCTTAATTTCGATCATATATTGGATTTTATCCTATGGGCTAACCATTTATCCTAAGTCTTTATTTATTCAAAAGGAATATTTCCTCCCCTTTTGATTAAATAAAAAGCCCACCTTTTCCTCTTATCCTAAGTTGCACAAATAAAGCATTATTCTTATTTTATAAAAAGGGAAAAAGCACTTTTGTCTCACATGAGGCTCAAAAGTCAACACTTCACTCTCATTGGAGGATACTTGTGCACATGGATTGCTCCTCTTTCAAGCTCCACCGCTGATTAAGACTTTTTGCCTCTTAATCTCAATGGTCCATTTCTTTGCATTTCTTATAAAAGGAGAGCTCTCTCCTTCATTTACATCCACTTGTTTTATGCTAATGTTATGCTACAGGTTTTAGGTGCATTTGGAGTTTGAAGATATTGAAGACTTGTTGCATTTCATTGTAGTTGCATATCTGCTTTCATAGTTGCATGATAATGGCATATTAACTTAGTTTCTTTTTATGCAATAGAATAAGCTCACATAGTCTAAATAGGAAGGATTTGTAATCCATTGATATTTCCATTTCATAGCTTAGTTTGTACTTCCATTTTCACAGCATAGCTTGCACATTTGCATCTTCATTTTAGTTGCATTTCATAGTGATTCTTGGAGATATTGGCATTGTTTCCCTTGTCTTCACTTGAATCTCTCATTGTATGGTTGACTAGCAAGGTCACAAGCTCGTAGCTCTAGCTGAGAGCAAACACATCATAGTCCCTTGCAACTCCATGCATAGAGAGCTATGAGCCGCTTTGTGAGGCCTCATTCTTGAGCAACCTTGCATGTAATAGTTCATAGAAGTGCACCATTTTAGTGTGTACATTTCTGGCGCCCACCGTGGGGTAGAGTAGATTAGCTTTGTCCCTTTAATTCTGTATTTTCCGTCAAAATTTTCATCAATTTTCAGCTTGGTTTTCAGTCTCTGGTTTTCTGTCTCAGAGTATCGCGCGATACTTCTCAGAAATATCGCGTGATATACCTTTGTATAGCGGTGCGACACTTCGCGCGAGAGAAGAATCGCCCACCAATACTGAGAAATATCACCTGTTATAGGGTGAAGTATCGCCCGCCCATAGTGAGAAGTATCGCCCAGACTGAGAAATATCGCGCGACTGTAGGAAACTATGTCGCGCGATACTGGTGAAGTCTGAGAAATATCACCTGGTCTGACAGAGACTTGCATTTCCAGTTTTCTCCTCCGAATTTAATTATTTTAGCTTGCTGTTTTGCTTTGCTGTGTTTAGATAAGTCTAACCTGCATCTTTTAGCTTAAATCTATCAGATTATTGCACATTTACATTTGGATTTTGGATTTTGCTAACTTTGTGGGTCTAACAAGTTATGTTTTTAGGTGCTCTCATTGCTTGAAAGTTTCTAAAAACGCATGTCAAAGAGGGCTACTAACAATTTTTGCAGGGCTGCCCAAGCATAAAATAAAATAAAAAAATTTCTTGCTTGTTTATTTGCTTTCCTTTCAAGTGTGGCATTCACTAATTGTATTAGGAATCTTAATACCTTGTGAAAGGGATCTTGAGGTGGTAGGAGAAGTATGCTCTTCACCTTTAGGTGAACTAGAAAATCTTGACCCATTTTAAGGTTTTGGAAGCAAGGGAGTAATTGAACCTCTTTGCTTGGTGTGTTTGGGAGAGATTCTTGAGATAGGGGAGTATGCTCTTCACCCTTGTGGTGAACCAAAAACCTTGAACCTCAAGAGTTGATCTATTCTTTGTTTAGTTTAGGATCCTTTAGAGGGCCTGCTCTTGAGCAATCAAGAGGAACGACTCAAGTGAGGACAACCTTGTCATCATTTTCCTTGGTGGCAAGTGATTCCAACTCACTATAATCTCAAGGCTATCAAGGACACCAAAAACCTTGGTAGACATAACACTTGTCTTCGTTTGATGTGAGTAGCTCATGGGATTGCGACCATGGGAAAAACATTGAACAAGAATGCTTAAGGTACTCTTGAGGCCGCAAGGTCCTAGTCCTTTATGAGGAGCAAGAGGGGTGTTGTGAACAGAAATCCTTATTAAAAACCATTAGATAGAAGCCACCTTATTTTAGCCGCTTATCTACTTAGTGCAAGGATTGATCCAAGTGGTTTACCCAGATCACCTTAAGATACTCACCATATGTGTCCCTTTGGTTGTGTTGTTTGACACTTCCATGACAAAGCCAACATCTCTTGTGGGTAACCACTTGGTGTGAGGTGAGGGGGCATCAAGTTGTGGGCTAAGTTGGTAAGTATTGAGCCTTGACTTTTTAGGATAGATTTGCTTGAATTGTCTTCGGTTGTGTGATACCAGTGCAAATGTTCTTACATACAAACAATCGGTAGCATTCATAGGGTGTTGTTTCAATTCTGATATCACAAGTGTTTGTCTTGGCAAGGTTGCTTTTGCCCTTGTTTCAAGTGTTTGAGACCATGTTTTGATCCCTTACTTTTTGCAAACCTGCCGAAATTCTACTGATATTATGACTGAAATCAAAAACATCAACCCTCAGACTGAAAATTTTGACCAAACAGACCCAAAAATGCAAATTTTACACAATTCTGGTCAAGAGTTAAACAAATCTGCAACAGTATCGCACACTGTAAAGTGAAGTATCATGTGATACTTCGCGCTTGCTAGAAATATCGCCCGCTTTGAAGAGAAATATCACGCGATAGTTCACCCCTGACGGACTATCACCCGACTTGCCTGGAGTATATCGCCCGCCAGTACTAAGAAGTATCGCCTGGCTTCAAGCGAAGTATCGCGCGGTTATAGGTATATCACCCCAGTAGCCTGGAGTATATCGTCTGGTTTATTTCTTTCGTGCTTAAATTTTGGTCAGTTTCAGTTGTTGTTAATCAAGCTAGGTCTTAGAGTAGGCTTCTCACCCTGACGTTTGAGGCTTGTCTTGACTCTAAATTTCTGGTTTTAGTCCTCCGAGATAGCATCATTTGATTTACGAAATCACTTTGAAATAATTGCCAAGTTAGAAGGTCATGCTTGGTGCCAAGGTTCATCTCTAAGATTGTTAGCTACATTCTTAGAAAATTTTAGTACTCTTATTGTCCAAATTGTTTCATTTAAATCTCAATTTCAATTATCTTTTGGCCTAGTCCAACCTCCTAATTCAAAAGTGCAAGGGTAGTCACCCTTTGATTTGAAGCACCTCTTTGACAGTGTTGGTAAAGCCCCTTTTCTTTTCTTTTCATTTCTCTTTGGACAATAGAGGACTTTAATTATCCTAGTTTGGCGTTGACACTTTGAGAGGTCACCTTCTCATTGAGAGTATCTTTCTTTCATGTCAGTTATGACAAGGTATCAAGTCAATCAAAGGAAGTGACCCCCTGTTGCCTTTAGCCAGTTACCACCTATCAAGACTCGTCGACAACCTAAGGGAAAAGGACCCCTTTTTGATCAATCTCCTAAGAGTGAATCTGAGGTCTATTTTAATCCGGGAGCTAATCCTAGTGAAGTGAGCACCTCTTTCATACCACTTTCATCAAGCATGGACATGAGTTACACTTTTACCCGACAACAAAGGGAAGCCATGAATCAAACTCTCGAGGATATCTTCCAATGACATAGAAGAGAGTATGGTGGTTCTTCTTATGCTAGTCCACCCGGGTCACCTCCCAACAATGCGAGGTATTTTGATGCTCATCAACAAGCCGAAAGACATCATAAGCAAGCTCACTCAGATTCAGGGTCACAACACGAAGACCAGAACAACGAATCTAGTGATCACCACATAAACGCAGCTAATGCAATGAGGCATTCGAGACAAACCTCCCCACTTAAAGACACCTCTCGATATGCAAATACAAGATTGAGAAGCATTGAGAGAGAGAGAAGCAAGCCTACTTAGATGAACAGGCTGCTAAAAAGGAAAAATTCAGACAACTAGAGGAAGAAGAATGTGCATTGTTGGATATACAGAAAAGAGTCACCCAAGAAGAAGAAGATAGACTCTATGCACAACAACTCCAAAGCCGATTTAACGGGAGGGGAGCCAATAGTGGGACCAACAACCAGCATGACAGAGCCTGATATTAAGTACCTCAGTCTCAAAATAAAAGAGAAAAAGAAAAATAGGTCTGATGGCGAAAACCACTTTGTGGCGGTGTCAGAACAAAAAATAGTAAAAAGAAATGACGCATCCGAGGGTGAAAACCTCTTTGAGGTGCCTAAGGATGGGGTACTTAATAACTTGCCGAGTTATTTCCAGGATAGATCATCAGTATTGATTGAGCCAACAAAGCCAGTCAATTTGAACACAAAAGAAAATCCTCAAATAGTCCATCTTGCTCAGTCTTTATCAGAGGAAGAGACCAAGGCATATGTACAATTTTTATAGAAAAAGAAAATTAATTTTGCATGGACCTATTTAGACATGCCAGGGCTTGACACGAATCTCATAATGCATCACTTATTCATAGCTCCAGGAGTCAAGCCAGTAAAACAGAGACTAAGAAAAATGCATCCACATGTAGCTCTCCTTGTCAAAGGGGAATTAGAAAAACTTTTGAGAGCTGGATTCATTAGAGCCATTGATTATGCAGAGTGGATCTCAAACATAGTACCAGTTTCCAAACATGATGGGTCCATTCGTGTATGTACAGATTTTAGAGACTTAAACAAAGCATGCCCAAAGGATGATTTTCCACTTCCAAACATTGACATGATAGTGGACATGACGGCGGGCTATGACATATACTCTCTAATGGATGGTTTCTCAGGGTATAATCAAATCAAAATAGCTCCTGAAGACCAAGAGAAAATAGCATTCACATGTGCATGGGGAACCTATTACTGGAACGTCATGCCATTCAGATTAAAGAATGCGGGAGCAACCTACCAAAGAGCTATGACCACTATCTTTCATGATATGATGCACAAAAATATGGAAGATTATGTGGATGATACCCTGGCAAAATCAAGAAAATGGGACACACACCTCGATGATCTGGAAGTAATTCTAGATCGTATGGAACAATTTCAACTCAGATTGAATCCGAAGAAGTGTGCATTTGGCGTCACCTTAGGTAAACTTTTAGGATTCATAATATCAGCAAAAGGTATCGAGGTTGACCCCAAAAAGGTCCAAGCAATCCTAGATATGCCACCTCCTTGAAATATCAGCCAAATGAGAAGTCTTCAGGGACGTCTTCAATCAATTAGGAGGTTTATTTCTCAGCTTGCAGATAGAGCGCAACCCTTCAACAAGACATTGCATAAGGGTGCTTCTTGTGTTTGGAACGAGGATTGTCAAAAGAGCCTAGATCAGATCAAACAATACTTGGCTAATCCTCCGATCCTAATGCCTCCTATTCCAGGGAAACCATTGATCCTATATATTTCAGCTACAGACACTTCCCTGGGGGCATTGTTGGCTCAATCAGATGATACTAGGAAAGAACGGGCCATATACTATATCATTCGTACTCTAGTCTCCTATGAGATCAATTACAATAATATTGAGAAGTCTTGTCTCGCGGTGGTGTTTGCTTCTCAAAAGTTGCGCCACTACATGCTTGCTCATACCATACATTTGGTTGCCAAAATTGATCCTCTTAAATACTTGCTTAGTAAGGCTGCCCTCACAGGTAGACTCGCTAAATGGATGATGGTCCTAACTGAATTTGACATAGAGTATGTTGAAAGGAAGGCAATAAAAGGGCAAGCTATTCTCGACCAATTAGCTGATTTTCCAATCCAGGATAGTATGCCGGTCCAAGTGGAATTCCCAGATGAACACATCTTGTATACGACTACTTGCACTTGGACAATGTTCTTTGATGGCTCCCGCATGCAAAATGGATCAGGTGCTGGAGTGTTATTTGTTTCTCCACATGGGTACAACATTCCGAAGTCTTACAAACTATTATTCCCATGTACCAATAATATTGCAGAATATGAAGCTTTAACTAATGGCTTGAGAATGGCTATAGAATGAAACATCATAGAGTTACATGTCTTTGGGGATTCCCAGTTAATCATTAACCAGGTCAATGAAGAGTATCAAACCAAGGATGACAAATTGATACCCTATAAAAAGATGGTTGATTCTTTGAGACGCTATTTCACCTTTGTGACGTTTCAACAGATCCGTAGGATAGAGAACAAAGCTGCAGATGCCATGGCCACATTAGCTTCACTTCTTCAGTTGGAGACACATGAATCCAGATTTGAATTCCTGGTGGAAGAGCTACACCATCCCATCTTTGACTCATCTGAAAGCCATGTCATTTGTGCCATTATCACACATGAGTCTTCCCGATATGGTGCTATCTATTCATATCTTCATGATGGCATCATTCCCGACACATTCAACCGCTCTGAACGCTGAAACCTCATCCGTAACGCATCTCGCCACACCCTCATCTCTGGTGATTTATATAGGAGGGGTTTAGATGGGACGCTCCTTAGGTGCTTGGAAAAGGAGGAATCCAACCAAGCGTTAGCCGACATCCATGAGGGCATTTGTGGTGGACATTATAATGGTCTTGCCATGGCCTGAAGGTTGCTTAGGGCGGGATATTATTGGCCCACAATGTAGATAGATGCAGTCACCTTTGCTAAGTCATGTGAAAAATGTCAGAAACATGAAAACCTGATTCACGCTCCAGGTAGGGAGCTGATCCCTTCTATTTCTCATTGGCCATTTCAGTGCTGGGCCTTTGATCTGGTTGGGCAGATTCATCCCAACTCATCAGGTGGACACAAGTTCATTATTACTGCCACTGACTACTTCACAAAATGGGTGGAAGCTGTGCCACTTTCTGTTGCTTCAGGGAGGACCATTTCTTTGTTCATCTTGAATCACATTATTTGCCGATTTGGAGTGCCTTCTGAGATCATTACTGACAATGGAGGTCAATTTAAGAATAAGGACCTAAAGCATCTATGCAAAAAGTTTAAAATCAAACAACATTGGTCCTCCATCTATTTTCCACAGGGAAACAGACAGGCAGAAGCTTCTAACAAAACCATTCTTAATATTCTTCATAGAATAGTGCACAAGAATGGTAGGGATTGGCACTTGCAAATCAATCTAGCACTATGGGCTTACAGAAAAAGCATTCGCACACCTACAGGAGCCACTCCTTTTTCTCTCACCTATGGTGCTGAAGCAGTATTGCCTTTAGAAGTTGAGATACCATCACTTAGAGTCTCACTCAAAAGATTGATTACAGATGAGGATTACCGCGCCATGAGGTTACAGGAGTTAGAACTTCTAGATGAGAAGAGTAAGGCTTTCTTTGATCATATGAGAGTGTATCAGAAACGTATGTCTAAGGCATTCAACAAGAAGGTTCGCCCTAGAGAATTTCAAATAGGTAATCTTGTTTTGTGAGAGAACCCGAAGAACCAACAGAACAGAGAGCAAAAGGACAAATTTGAACCTAACTGGCTTGGACCATATGTCATCACAGCTTCTTTTGGTACCGGTGTGTATTTACTGTCAGATCTTGATGGAGAACAACTCCCTGATCCCATCAACATTGTGCACCTCAAGAAGTTCTATCCTTGATGCCCATTCTGTCTGGGGGCATCCTTTGTATATATCTTATTGGTCCTGAAAAAATACCAAAAAAAAAAAAATTCATATATGATGCTGAAAAAAATCCTAAAAAGCATAAAAAGTCTTGAAAAAAATACAAAAAAATTCAAAAAATTCAAAAATTCAAAAAAATAGAAAAAAGTGCCTTGGTGAAAACCTAGCAATAAGCGCCTTGGTAGCAAAAATCTCAAAAAAATGAAAAAATGAAAAAAGATTCCAAGTGGTGAAAACTTGAAAACAGGCGCTACTTGAGGCCTTTGCACTCCTATTTGTTAGCATGCGTCATCGACACTTAGCCACTTCCCATCATGCCTTGACCTTATTTGGCCTAGTCTGGAATTGGTCTTTGTCTTTGTCTAGGGGGCATAACTGTTAGCATTGGTCCTTTAGGTGCGTTTGTCTCTTGGGGCATTTCACAACAGGTGATTTTCAACACCACCCCAAATAGTGTTTTTCAACACTACCCTTGCGTCGAGTGTTTCTTAACACTTATTAGATGTCTTGCCTATAGTCTAAGTATGATGTGATAGTGCTCATGTGCAGATGCAATACTCAGAGTCTGACTCTATGACCAACACACACACACTTAAACAATCAACTCACTGACGATATGATGACTTTATTTTTCTTTGTGTGCTGTCTATGAGGATTTCTTTGATGAGTGATCTCTCCCTGAGAAGTTTTCAATGATACATAGCTAGAAGACTGAGGGTATGAGAACATGTTTTCTTTCTTTATCTGCTTGTGGGTATATTTTGTTGATCCTAACTGTCATGAGCATTTATGCTGGTCCTACTTGACACTATGGATTGACAAGGTATTATCCTTGACTGTTTTGCGAGTGCATGCTTATAGCTATCCTGACTTTCATATGTCTTGATACAAGCATAATCTCGCCATATCAAACTTAGGTGATCCCACTGCATTAGTCATCTTGACCTATACGTCTTTGATGCCTAGGTGGGATTCCCACAGTTCTATCTGATAAAGATCATATTCATATCCACATAGTTATGCTAGTGTGCATTGTATGATCTTACGACGCTACCAATAATGCTCGATGATGATAATTAGATGTCTATAAGCGTTGTGACCTTGCAAGTCAACCACTTTCATAGTAGCTTGCATTTTTAGGTTCATGATAGTCTAGTCTTGCATTGCTTGCATATGGAGAGAGCTCTCCTTTCCATCTTACGTGGACCTGTCAGTTGACTGCGCTCACCTTTTCTTCTTCTCGATCATGTCTTTCACTCCTTGTTCTTTTCATCTCAAACCTGTTCCTGTTCATCACAAGGGGTTAATCATATCATTGTATCTATATCAAAACTGTCATTTTCAAGAAACATGAGTCTATATCATACATATGAGAATTAAACATACATCTATGAGAGAGAACATACATAAGCACATACATAAGTATTTTGAGCAAAATGACAAGACAATATACATAAACTGATACATCCATCACAAGTGAGACAAATACACATGATACATCGAACATCCAGTAATCTCATAAATCTATATACAATGTCATGATATACAATACAATATGAGATCCCAAAATCTGGATCAAAAGTCTCAGGATATGTCCAAAACATCTATCAACCTAAGACCTAACCCTAAGACTCGCTACCACCCTCGTGAGGAGCTCATGGTGGTGGAGGAGGCATAGCTCTCCTATCAAGTACCACATCTGATACCCCTGCCCGCTGAGAGTATGATGGTGCTCTCTCACCCTCTGGGATGGCCTGCAGATATAGCCCGTGATAGTAGGCTGCTCTCGTTGACTCTCCTCGGAGCTCCAGTGCCTCGGCCTGTGCCATCGCCTCACGGTGTGCTATCTCTTCCCTAAGATCAGATATCTGTTGATCCCGCTCTGCCCTCAGATCTAGTAGTTGCTAATCTCTCATGGCTATAGTAGTCCAGAGCCACTGTATCTCTACCTCCTGAGCTTGTATCTGGGCTCTTAGATACTCTCCCCCCGTAGGCTGCTCCTGCTGTGCCTCTGCCTACCGGCGAGCTGGTCTCGCCTCCTCCTCTGGTGTCGCCGATCTCTGTCCCCGTGACCATTTTTAGCCACCTGATCTCGACCCCTCTCCTCTCTCCATCCTCCTCCCTCTCCCCCTCCTACCATCTCCTCCATCCCCTCCCTCTCCCCCTCCCTCCCCTCTGTCCCCTCCGTCTCCTCCCTCTCCCCCGTCACCCCCTCTGTCTCCTCCCGGCACTGGTACCTATGCATCTGGTACTGTAAACCGAGAGAATGGCACCCTCCACCGCTCTACTCTGTAGGCTCCATCAGCCCCTGCATCTGCCATATCTAGGAAATACTCCCAGGGCTCACTCCTGATACTTGTTGTCTCTACAACAGCCTGCTGATAGTCCAACATGGGTAGCCACCCATGACCCTCCTCGTCTCTGGCCCTGGCATATGTGGTAGTCTCTATCAAGACTCGTTGCTACCTCCCGAACTGCTACCATACCCGAGTGATGTAGAATCTCTCAACTATCTCTGCATACCGACCTACCAATGGTTGACTGCACAACATATAACTTAGCTCGTCAACTGCATCTCCCCAGACCTCAACCTCCCTATATGGCCTCCATGTGAACGAGGCTATCTCATCCAAAATGTGCCTGTAGTATGTCACATCCCCAGAATGGGCATGTGATATAAATCTGAGGTACCTGTAGATGTAGGGATACCTCCTCTCCCTCAGCTGAACCCTGGGGCGCACCATAGCGATGTGCTCCCATGCCCATACCTATGCTAGGATGGCACCACATGCCCATGTCTGACCATCTCTGTAGACAATCTCATGTAACTCATAGTACATCTCTGCCAATATGGCAGGACCCCATGCCATCCGTCGTGGCCTGCCGACCAAGTCCACCAGTAACCGAGCCCATCCGAGTGGGAATCCCTTCTGACTGCGGTCAGTCATCAAGATCTGAGAAATGATAGATGCCACTATGCATGGCACTAGGTAGTCTCTACCGAAATCATCTATCAACCTCTCCCAGCTGATATGCCTATCCAGAATAGTGACATCTTGGAACATCTCCTGAACCAGTCGGCACCCCTCAGTGGCATCCTGATCATAGTACACCTGTGCCAACAAATGAATCATGTCAGTTTTCATCATATGGAAACATTATATTTATGATTAGATCTTAAAACATGATTATACTCACCGGCTCACCATGGCATGGCACACATAAGATCCTGTAGACGTCCTCTAGTGTGATCGATGCCTCTCCAGTAGGCAGGTGGAAGGTGTTGTGCTCACTATGCCATCTCTCAGCAAGAGCAGTCAACAACCTATGGTTCTCTCTAATATATGGATATCTCAATAGATATCTGAATCCCATCGCTCTGATAGCGTCATTGCCCGGATCGTCTAGATCTCGAACACACCGCAATCCTATCACCTTCGGTGCGCTGATGATGAGTGCCGAAAAAACCTCCTGCAAGCCAAAATCAAGCCAGTTGTTAGCACATATCATGATGGATATTCAAAAACTCAGTATAAAACATCTCTAAAATGTAATGTTGTCTAGACCCATGTCATTTTTGCTCAAAAATGCATTAAAAATCAAAATTTAAAACTGGGCGATATTCTTTTTTGGAGAAGTATCGCGCGATACTTCTCCCTATAGCGGGGCGATAAACCTCATGCCGCGCGATACTTCACCCAGTATCATGTGATCTTTCACCCAGTATCGTGCGATACTGGTGCCTTAGGTCGCGCGATACTTTAGGGACCCGCGAAGTATCGCGCGATACTTCTCCCCAAAGCGCGCGATACTTCTAAAGTATCGCGTGATAGTTCGCCCAGTCAAAATTTTTGAAATTTAAAAATTTGAAAAACATGCTAAAACAAGCTATTAAATGCAAAAAAATACTCAAAAAGCTCAAGTTTTCGAAAACATACCGGAGCAGGATAGTGTGGTGGCCGGTTGTGCAACCAGGCGCGCTTGAATCGATGCCTGTGGACGGGAACTCCTGCTTGCTGGGCCATTTTCTCTCTCTAAGCTCTGAAATTCTCAAATCACTAAAAGACAAATGATTTTTGAAAATGACATTTTGACCCCTTTTATAGCCTTTTGACTTTTTGACCTCATTTTAAAAACACCTCAAAATTGCATGAAAATTGCACCCCTAGCTAATTTCGACGTCCTGGATCCATTTTCGGACTCGAAATCAAAATCTGAGGTCACCTTGATAGTCAAAATTATGTTTCAAAATCTTCCCCCCCTTCTGCGTAGTTGACTGATCTTTTGAGGCCTAATCCTTCAATCTTTGTTGGGGCATTGTCATTTCTTCATTTCCATGTCTTCCAAACTTCTAGTCTTTCATTCATATTCATTCCATTTCCTCATTTTTCACGTTTGACTACATCTTTTTAGTCAGGCTGGGGCATGTTTCATTGCCTAATGGTTAACCTATTGACCCTTACATTCGATTATGATTTCCTTCTGATTTGATCAAATCCTTATCGATTTGCTTTCTCTCCTCTACCTGATTTCGATTTCGATTCCGAGGGGGCAATATTTATGGGATTCTTATCCCTAATTGCTTGATTCTCTTGATTCAGACATCTTTTGTGAACTTTCGCTCAAATTTGAGATTCTTATCTCTCATTTTGGATATGATCCCGAATCGACCTCATGTCCAGAATCCTTTATCTATGCTTTGTCCGGATATGATCCTGAATCGACCTCATATCTGAGTTATTTTGTGATCCCAAATCGATCTCACATTGCAACTTCATTCTTTGACTGCATGTGTTCCCAAATCGATCACACATTAGTCAAAGAGGGGAAAATGTATGCACCCAAAAATGGTCGCCTAGACTTTGGGCCCCATTTATTTGATTTATCAACCCTGAATCATTTTGATCAATAATCAATATTTTCAACATTATCAATCTCTTGATCAAGTCTTAATTTCGATCATATATTGAATTTCATCCTATGGGCTAACCATTTATCCTAAGTCTTTATTTATTCAAAAGGAATATTTCCTCCCCTTTTGATTAAATAAAAAGCCCACCTTTTCCTCTTATCCTAAGTTGCACAAATAAAGCATTATTCTTATTTTATAAAAAGGGAAAAAGCACTTTTGTCTCACATGAGGCTCAAAAGTCAACACTTCACTCTCATTGGAGGATACTTGTGCACATGGATTGCTCCTCTTTCAAGCTCCACCACTGATTAAGACTTTTTGCCTCTTAATCTCAATGGTCCATTTCTTTGCATTTCTTATAAAAGGAGAGCTCTCTCCTTCATTTGCATCCACTTGTTTTATGCTAATGTTATGCTACAGGTTTTAGGTGCATTTGGAGTTTGAAGACATTGAAGACTTGTTGCATTTCATTGTAGTTGCATATTTGCTTTCATAGTTGCATGATAATGGCATATTAACTTAGTTTCCTTTTATGCAATAGAATAAGCTCACATAGTCTAAATAGGAAGGATTTGTAATCCATTGATATTTCCATTTCATAGCTTAGTTTGTACTTCCATTTTCATAGCATAGCTTGCACATTTGCATCTTCATTTTAGTTGCATTTCATAGTGATTCTTGGAGATATTGGCATTGTTGCCCTTGTCTTCACTTGAATCTCTCATTGTATGGTTGACTAGCAAGGTCACAAGCTTGTAGCTCTAGCTGAGAGCAAACACATCATAGTCCCTTGCAACTCCATGCATAGAGAGCTATGAGCTGCTTTGTGAGGCCTCATTCTTGAGCAACCTTGCATGTAATGGTTCATAGAAGTGCACCATTTTAGTGTGTACAATGCTTAGATCAACTAGATTATGGATAATTTCATCTGTTATCTCTATAGGTTGATCCCCAATCTTGAGTTTATCATTATGGAACCTACTTAGTGTAATTATTATCCATTCCTCATTGTCAAAATCAACATGGAAGATCTCCTTCATTAGGTCAATTTTCCCTAAATATTCAAAACCTTGTTTGTATGTCCCATCATGTAGGTTGTAAACTTTATCCATATCCTCATAAATGTCATTGTAGCCTATTGTTTCAATTTTGCAATGTATGTATGTCCATGTATTTTCTACGTACAATACATTGTTAGGTATTTGTGAAAAGGCTCTCGTCGGATCATCCAAATATAGAGTAATAGCTCTTTTCATGATATTATTTCTAGGCTCATTCCTAATATCTCCAACTACTTGATTTTCCATTTTAACAACTAAAAATCCAAGATTAGTAACTAGGTTAAGCTCGCAAGAGTAATAAATACATTTCTCTTCTTGTACTAGGGTTTCATGATAACATGCTCGATATTGCTTCAATCAAACTTGAAATATTCAAATCCTTTGTGCTCTCAAACTCTCTAAGTGTGAATGGTGAGTAAATCCATCAATCAAAATCTTTATATTTACCAAAATTTTGAATCTTCATTAATTTCTCAAACATAACAAAAATTGTTTCATTAAGTCAGTAGCCTTCCATCCTTCGACGTGGTCACATATGTGAATATTACTTTTCGCACAATTAATTGTAGCTTCCTTTAGTCTATTCCAAGGTTTACCCAACTATGTAGAGCTCCATTCAACTAATCAGGATTTTAGTGGTGTTTTGATATGCTTACCCCTTTAAGATGTAATATTATTTATTTTAAGGTGCATTTCTCATTGGGATTTGATGAGTTCTTCTTTTCTCCGTGTGAATATTTTGTCTTCTTATCCTCTGATATATCCTTCTACTTTCCAGCCCAAATCTTTGAGCTTGTAGGTACCTTTTCTTTCACAAAGGTCTTAATGTCATCCACTAATTTTT
This sequence comes from Chamaecyparis obtusa, assembly GCA_027943335.1. Taxonomy (NCBI): domain Eukaryota; kingdom Viridiplantae; phylum Streptophyta; class Pinopsida; order Cupressales; family Cupressaceae; genus Chamaecyparis; species Chamaecyparis obtusa. The sequence goes on along the minus strand of BSBK01003473.1, from coordinate 445,521 downwards.
GTTCACATTCTGATCATTCCTTTCATTTTTTTTCATGTTTCTTCTAGGATATGGTGATCTTTTATCATGTGGTCTTCTATTTCCATTGAATCTGCAAAATCTTGTTGTGTGTCCCAACTTATTGCAAACATAACATGTGAAAACTTGTTCTCCTTGTCTAGTTCCAAACTGGTTGATCTCAAGTCTACATTCTCTAGAAATGTGTCCAAAGTTGTTGCATTTGTAACACATAATAGGTCTATTTCTTGCCTCTATTGTTCTTTTTCCTATCATGTTAGTCCTTTCATGCATTCTACTATCATATATAGGTTTCCTACATTCTCTAGCTCTATGTTCAAAATTAGAACAACTATAACAATAACCAAAAAAGCATTTAGAATACTTACCTGTGTAGTCCTTCATATGTCCAACTTCATTGCATAAAAAATACTTTCCATTGAATTTCCTTCTAGGTGGTTCAATTTGATCTTGTTCTTGTTTTACTGGATCTGGTGTTTGAATAGGTTCATTCTTTATTAGATTTGGTTTTTGCTTTGCTTCAATATCTTTAGTCATTTCAAATTGCTTTGATGATTCTCCTTCATTGTAATTGATTCATGTCTTATCTACTTTAGGTATTTGTGCCATGATCTATTCATCAAGCTTTTATGTACTTGAATGTAACTTCTCAATATGTTGCTTTGTTTGTGTAAGTTCTCCTTTGATGATACAATTGTAATTCTCAAGTTCTGAAAACTTTAATATAGAATCTTCAAGTTTAGATGTCACTTTTGTAAGTTGTAATTTCAGCTCTGCACTCTCAGATATTAATTCCATATATATTTTTAGCTCTTCAGGTGTCTTTCTTGTCTTCTGTATAATGATATCAAGTTCATGTATTAAGACTTTTTTCTCCTCCTTAGTTGACTCACAAACTTTGATTTTATCATGTAGCTCTTTCCTCTTTTGTCTTGAGAGTTCAAGCTAATCTTTTAACTTTTGAATGTAATCTTGTGCATCTCCCAACTTGTTCTTTATTATGTCTCTTTCATGATTCGCTTGATCTAATTCTTCAAGAGTTTCCTCAAGATTTTCTTGAATATACCCTGAATCCATAGTGATCTCCTTCAAGATTTTAGGCTTATCCCTCAAGAACCTAAGGCTCTGATACCAATTATTATAATTTAAAGATCCCTTGGTATAACTGAGAGGGGGGTGAATCATTTATACAACTTAAACAACTTTATGCCCAACTATGGATATCATTTACTACTTGTAAACATGCATACAGTAAAGTGCTAAAAGTAAAATCAAGCTTAACATAATGAAACACATAACACCATATTTTTTTAACTATGGAAACCCTTACCAAGGGAAAACCCTAGTGGGGATGGTACCCACAAAATGATCCACTAATCAAAAGTATCTTGTGAAAGATATTGACCCTATGAGGAGTCTATTACATCCATATAGTGTATATGTCCTTGTGAAAGGACTAGGCCCAATTAAAAACCATTGACCCTGTGAGGAGTCAAATATACAATACAAAAATTGAATCTTACTTCTTAAGCAAGGTTCTCACTACACATACAGTACATATACAACTTCTCCAGTCATATATCTAAATACAAAACTTTGACCGCTACTGATATCTTCAATATCTAATCGGTCCTTGTAGGTGCTCGCATAAAATAACACATACAACTTTCCTTCTCTACTTTGATCATTAAATTTGCATCTATACATAACATACAAATTTCTCATATGACAATCGTATCATTACAATACAATTGGTGATCCCTCTTAAACAAAGTGCCTTCCTTTATACCTTTCTCTTTATCCAGATGATCTTTAACTTAATTATGCATTACCAAAACTTTAATATCTCATTCTTCCGTGTTAGGATAGACATCTAGGATGTCATCCCAAACTAATACATAATTTTTCTTTTGCAATCAAAAATAACTTGTTAGCCAAAAACTCGATATACTCTAACTTGCCCTATTTCTACAATATACATGTTGTCTTAGGAAAACCTTAGAAACCATAGCCAAAACATAATATCTTCTTTAGCACAATTGTAAAAATAATCAATGATGTCCATACTATCTATAGTGAAGCTTTCTAAAGTCCAACTATCAACAGTAAACCTCGTTGAATAGATCTATGTACCTACTCATTGTAAACTGCTTTTATACTTAGACAATTTTCTAAGTATTCCTTATCCAAACTTCAACTGTAACTATACTCACTTCATAGATGATTATATCTATCTAAAATATGTCTGCAAATTACCATTAATGACAACCCTATCATATCCCCTTAGCCAAATTTCCAACATAGATATGGTATTATCATTCTGAAATGCATCGATGTTATATTTTTGGCGTTCCATCAGGCTTGTAAGCTTTTATTTTTAATTCCATCTCTTTATTGGTGCTTTCTAAATTAATGTTATAAAAGTTGTGAATTCCTTGGGGGATCTTTGAGTGATAGTATTCATCATAGTATAGGGTTTGGTAGACTTTTGTGTACCTCCATTCTTGGAAGGAATGTATCTCTGCATTTATGTTGAGCTTTATTTTCCTCTCTAGTTTTCATCTCAGCCCATTGACCTCATGTTAAACGATTCCTTGCCTTGTCTATGCTTCCACATTTTGGGTCGACCGTTTAGAGTGTTTACATTGGAAGACCTTCAAACCCCAATTTAAATTGAGAATGTTGCAACATACAATTGTTTGGGATGTATTGGAGAGTATAGGAGAAAACCCTTGGTGGATTCTAGGAGATGGTTTGTCTCGACTACACAGAGCTTCTTATTCGATATTTTCTAAAATCATTGATTGAGCTATGAATTTAGATATTATTAATATTCCATCTTTCAATGTAATGCTTACTCTTTGCATTTTTCATCATTTGGAATGTATTGATCTAATGCATAACCCTTATGTGGTGGAAAATTTGATAATTTTTCTCTGTGTGGATGCTTCTTATTAGCCATGGCATATTCATGAGACTTTGATTTCTACATATGATGCTTTTATTGGCACGAATTATCTAATGAACCATACAATCAATTACTTATAGGGTTTATGCTAGAAACCACAACCTTACCAATTCTTGTAGATGTTTAACATTGTAATGGTCTTGAGGAAATCAAGCTCTATTATTAACTTATGGTTATCTTTTGGTTGCATATTATTTGTGTAGCTTTTGCTGAGTAGGAATGAATATTTTGTAGTTATTCGTTTCATGGTTGTGCGTTATCATATCCCTTGAAGGAGCTCATATTTTCATTTGCATTATGGCTCAAAGAGAACCATTTTGTGCATGAAGTTTTGACCCAAATGAGTATGTGTTAGGAGATCATTGTCATAGTCTTGGGTCTATGATTTTGTAATTCTTGTCTTTTCTCTTACAATGTTCTATTTTTGTAACCTTAATTTCTACTTGTCACCCTTGGCATTATAAGTTATGCTCCCTATTTTGGGCATCATTAACACCAAAGTTTAGGTAGCTACTAAGAACACTAGGTTTTATTGTGTTTGTAGTGGGTTGTATATGGTGTTGTTGTCATTCAATATTATTAGGAATTTATAATATGATAACATAATTTTACTATTGAATTACATCTTGATTAAGTGATTTTTCAATTGTTCTATGTGTTCCAATGTGATTTGGAATTATTAATCAGTAAAGAAAGAAAGAAAGAAAGGTTTTCTATTGTTGTTTTGTGGAAGACATACAACATATCTTAGGTATGATTATGGGTAATTAATTATTGCAATTAGACAATTCTTACTATAGTTGAGTTCTTGAAAGTATTTTAATTTAAGGAGTGAATTGTTATTTCAAATGTAAATTGATAGACTACATAAAGAGAATTTGGAACTTGTGAGATTCACTTATGTCAGATGTGCATTTAACAAGCTCATTATGAGGTGTCTCTTTTATTCATTTATTTTATCATTCTTATCATTTCTTGTAGGAAAATAAAATTTCATGATATTTATTACATGATTTGGTAATTCTTGACAACTCAAGGAAATGTGTGTTGTGTTTATTATAACTACTTTTCCTTATGTTTGAGATGGAAATTAAATTATGTGAAATAGTGTTGGATAAATTGTTACTTATGTTGCTATATCATGCATTTTGAATTACACCAAAGGTCTTATGAGATGGATTCATGTTACGATTGCTTTTGGGATTACTTATTGATTGAGATACATTCAATGTTATGAAATGATCTCATTTCGTAGTGTTTGGAAGAGATATATTTTTCATTGCACAAATTTCATTACTCCTACCAGTTTTTCTTGTTTAGACTATCTCAAGATGGGTTGTGTATCTTTCATGTCTAGAAATATTATGGGGAATCTTAACAACCACACTCCTACAATATTCTTGCCCCTAATGTTTTGTGTATAGCAAGTGTTTGGAGCTCCTGTAAGGAAGTTCTTCATGTTTGCATTTTATGTTTTCTTTGTTATCGACTAGGTGGTCTATTGTAATGACATTGTGAACTTATGTTAGTCAACTGATGACTCCGGTAAAATATCTATGTCATTTGTAAATTCAGTTCTTGTTGGTCAAAATTCTTCATAATTTGTTAGTCATCGGTTTGTCGAAGTTGTTAATGATCTTGATGTAATAATTCATGTGATATATTGTTAATACACTCAATAGTGTGGTTGGCACTCTTTCTTGTTGTAGATATATGTTTTTTGTTTGACAATTTGGTCGAACCATATTCCTTTTTCATTTAATTTTTTTGGAAATTATTTGTTTTTTTATATGAGAGTTTGACATTTGGCTATGTTGACCAACTCCCTTGTCATTTTTTACTGTTGATGTGGCATTTTTCATTGAGATCTCAATCCTTACATTAAGTTATCAATGCAGACATTTCTATAGCCTAGCACAAACCACTCTCCTAAACACCCAATTAAGTCAACCACCCAACACAGATGATATGCTAATTCAACTGTCCACCATTAATGCTATAGCTAACTTTGAACAATAATGGACTTGACATTTATGATTTATTTCTATATAAATTAAATGAAATGGCAGTACAATCTCAGAGCTCTTTTTTATGGGATTCTCCTATGTATCATGTTTCTTTGAAGGTACCAAAGCTAAAGATGATAGCAAAGTGTCCTCCAATTTGTAGAGCCATGTTATGTTTGGTTTGTTTGTGTTGTTATTTGTAGATGTCTGTGGAGTTTCAAAAAAGGAAATATCAAAGCTTAAGGGAAGAATATGCACTAGGATGCAAGTGTCATATTTTTATTGCAAGTTGTAAGTTCTCAACATTTAATGTTAGATGTGAAATATTCTAGAGAAGGAAGTGAGCTTAGGTTCTTGGATTCTAACTCTTGGTGTGTTTCCATGCTGAGTCAATTTCAATGTTACTTGAAGCTTGATTGTCATTGAGTGTTCTTTTTTTAAGATCTTGAGAAGAGAAAAATAATCTAAGGGAAGGTTGGTATTGATTTTGAACTATTGAAGTAGTAGTTTCATTGTGATTGAGTGTTATTTTTAAGATCTTGAGAAGAGAAAAATAATCTAAGGGAAGGTTGGCATTGATTTTGAACTATTGAAGCAATAGGAAAAGTCTCATTGTTTGAATGATCAGAGCCAACAAACAAAGATTAGACATTAAAAAACAAGATAAGCCTTGTATTTAGTAAAAAAAGGACATTATGTGTAGAAATTATTTTATTAAGGAGTTTATTATGCTGCCAAGATGAAACTATATAATGAGGTTGTGTCCATGTATAATGTGGAAAGGCTTCATAGTGTAAAGTGTTCATTCAAATTTATGAAGAATGTTAAAATTGGTTTGATGTTTTTATATGAAGTATTTGTTGTTCTATGGCCTAATATCTTATGAGGCATAGATGTTTTTGTGTTGGGTGACGCATATAGACTAGGAAAAATGAGTGTTTGTGAGAAAACTTGTTTATTTCAATGTGAAGGCTATGTTAATGTCAAAAGTGAAAATGTAAAAGAAGGTTGTTGGAACGATACCCTTTAAGAGAATGAATTTTTTTTATTATGTGAAAGCATTGTAGTATTTGGGTGGATGTTGAAAAGCTCGAACAATCCCAAACAATGTGCTACAAGTCATGAAGATTGAATTAATAGATGGTTGTTAATGGGCAATGTATTTTAGGAAAATGTATGATTGCTAGTCACCTTTGTTAAAAGACAAAGTAAAAGCATGTAGCATACCTAACTTGTTGTAAGAGGTGCATTATTAGTTGTACCTGACACCCCAAAGTTTGTTTGGTTTAACTTATTGATGAATAATGTATCTACAATGGATTCCTATAGAACTAGTGAGTACAGTGCATGGGTACCCATGTTTCTTTGTAGATGGATCACTATTTATATGGACTCAATAATCAATTTTGATGCAGTAACACTAGCATAAAATCTTGTGTTAATGATGATTTCCCTGTCGTGATGGTTTATGGTAATCCAAATCCAAAACCATCTACCTACTAGGTTTGTGGTAATCCAAAACTATTTGTAAGGTTTATAGTCATTTTTAACCATTTTTTGAGAGATTCAGCTGAAACCACTTGTGTGTGAGGTTTGTGGTTATCCAAAACCACTTGAGAATAGAGTTTCTAGTGAGCTCGAACCCACTTCAAAATTGTTTGTGTTAGGAGTAAGACATATAAAACCAAGTTAATTATGACGAGGGTAAGTAGTATGAAAGATAGAATTTGAGAAGTGAATGTAAATGGGTACCTAACAATGCTATAAGTTGGGACCCATCTTTTTTAGATTATGTGGGGATATCAAAGTCAATTTAGATAATTAATTTATGGGGGTGTTAGTGTTGGTGTGACTAATTTTTCTCATAATTACACTTTACATAAGCTTACTTAGGATAAGGCATAACATAGTAGTTTGCATATGTGACACTAGGAAGATGCACATTTAGTTGCACATGGTGTATGAGAAATTTCACTTTAGGTGGTGATAGTAGTTATTACATTCCACTTTATGTGTTGTCTCCACCTTTAGTGAACTTATCACTTTATCATCCTCCACAGTGTTGCACATGTTTGTACATACTTCATTGCACAATGGAGGATGGTCCACATTATGTGGGTGATAAGTTATCTCACACTTATAATGTTTACTTATTGCCTTGCCTAGATATAAGTAGGCACATGTGCATTGTAATCTCAATTATTTCTAGTTGATTGAATGCATTCTAGTTGAGTCCATTAGTTATGGTAATGAAATCAATTTGATTCTATAACATTTGTGTTATTCATTGGCCTCTAGATCTTGGGTTGTTATAGGCAAATTCTTGTATGGTATTAGATCTTTTTTAGCATAATTTCATAGTCATCTTGGATAGATCCTCGTGTGTTCGAAGGAGGGCATATAGGAAAATCTGAGGAGCAAAAAATTTTGAGAGCATATTAGACTAGATCTAACCTCACCATTGCGTCCGGGAGGTTATTGTTGTGACTTTTAACTATAAATTTGTCCATATTGGGTGAAAATCATTTTTGGGGCAATTTATTTTTAGAACGCAGGCCATACGACCTAGCTATGAGTTGGTACAATTTTTCTTATTCAAAAAACTTCTACAATTAAAAAAAGAAATTATTGCAGTACTTTTTTATTTAAAAAAAAAGTTTATTGTTATAAAAAAATTTGAACCATTTTTTTTGTGGGAAAAGATTTTGGGGGATCCAAAAACCCCCCTACCATATTTTTTGTAGGGGTCTGTCATACCTCTTGTACACCATACCTGTTCGACACTATCATACCTTTTATTATTATCGGCCATCCATGAACTCTTGATCACCATCATTGTTTAGTCTATCGACACGAACTCCCAAAAACTCTAGTGGGCTCATCCACCATTAGTGCCCCTCCATTCTTAGTGTCACCTCTTCACCAACCATTGCCAACTCATCCTCTCAGGAAATCCCACTAACTTTGACATCTTCATGACTCCTGAATATTGTGCTACACAGAACTAAATCAACAAGCACCACAGGCCTCCACATGGAGCCACTATCATTGGCAATCAACATCACACAAAAACTACATCTCTTATGTCTCTCATCATGCAATGAATCAATTTGTAGGACATGGAATGCAAAACATAGTGATTCATGCCAAGCCAAATCTATGCAGTGCTAGCCAATACACATTAACACAGTGATTAGGTGCATTGAACTCTTTAAACAACAAAATATTTATTTTCCTCGTAAATATGGCCCAGTTTGTTTGCAGAATTGGAATTTGAGTCAAAACCTGATTATCTCAAAATCAGGTTTTGAAATTCCGGTTTTGTGTATTCGGAAGATAGTTTGGACCGTTTGGTTGACCCGGAAGATGACTGAGACAATCCATCTTCTGCGTTTGGTTTCCATTTTCAAAATTGGAATTAGAATTAGAATTAGAACTTGCACTAAAATGTTTTAATTGACGAAAACTGGGCATAGCTCATACTTAGACAATCTGAGAGGACAAGGCAGATTGAAGCTCACAACAACATTGTCCTCCCCGTCTTTCTCCAACGTGTTTTGCAATATCGAAGAGGAAATAGACTGCATTAGACTTATTGCGAAGGTGCCACAAGTATATATCGACATCCCTTCATCTCGCATCCCTTCATCTCCAATGAGCCCAGACACAATACAGAGTAAATTGCGGGACTCTTTGTGTGCAGTAGAGAGGGTAATTTTGAAATGGGACATCAAAACCGAAAGGAAAATGCTCCTGGAAAGTGGCCCAGAAGAAGTGAATAGGTACATGAACACTGTCAAAAATGTCCACCAACTGATGAAATGATTTTATGCTCGTGGGAGAGTCTCTTCGGATATGACATGCGTGCAGAGGCTATTGGAGATATCAATGGCTCGTCTGGAGATGGAATTTAACGAAGTTCTATCATCTTATAGTGAGGCCCTCAATCCTGAGAGGTGGTCGTGGAAGAGGGAGTCGTTCAATTCAAGTATAGATGACAGCATCAGTATCAATAGCCACTCTGTCTCCAGTTCTTCGTCAACAGACATAATCTTAACTTAACAGACCCGACGAAGAGAATTAAAATTGGTTGATAAAATCTAAATCCAGAATTTCTTTTCAAATTCCACCTATTTGGTGGGAAGATGGTGATGCTCATTTTGGTGCCAAAAGTGGGTTTTCTCTCTAAAACCCGAATTGCATTATAGGTAACCAAACAGTGGATTCAGCTCAAAACTTGAAAATCCACTGCCAATTCTAGTCATCTTCCTGCAAACAAACGGGGCCTATAGGATAAAACATTGTCTGCATCCACAGTCCTTCGCCAATGACATCAACTACCAAAATGATGACATGTGTACAACCTGCAACATTAACGACCTTCCTAGTCAGCATGTAGAACAAATCAAATCGCAATATGTGTCACATCACCCTCCAACAATGTCAATGTAAGACAGACACGTCAATAGAGGCTTTTTTGTGCTGACGACTATTTAGCCACCAAATTTAAGCCCGTGGGTCACTTGTGATGGCCATACGATTGTCAAAATTAAGCTACTATTTTTTTTTTATGTCATTGCACTTTGAAATTTTTTAACCCCTCAACATTGAGCTATTCAATTTTGTAATCTAACTTTGAAGGCTCATATCTTGGTCATTCTAAGGCCTTTTTGAGTGTGTTTTTTTTTAAATTACGGTAGAATCTCACATTCTTTGCACCAATACAGGTATTTACGATTTTGGTGGGTAGACTTTTTATAATTCTCAATTTTTGGAAATTGTACTTGTCCAATCCTCGATTCTGCAACTTTTGGGGCTCTATTCAAACTCAAACATACACATTTTCAGGGGCCATTTTTTTGAAGTGCATGATTTTTTGTTCATGTTCTCATTTTTTCTATCAAATTATAGTTTTTGTGAGTGAAAATATTACTTTCAAAACTTTGTCTATTTTGGCCTATTTAGGCACTTGTATTTTCTTAGATCTCTAAAAGATATTTTGTGTTTTTCATTTGAGACTATTATAGCCTATTTGAGATAGTTGTAAACATTGAAATCAGAAGTTCATTTTGTCATGTTTACTAGTGGCAATTGTACACAAATTGAGTATAAAGTGCCAAAATCTTTTTTTTGGGGGGGGGGCATGGGGTTGGGGGCAAGGGTTCTTTATTTGAGTGAATTGGAAATGGGGGTGTCTTGTGTGATTGTGCCCCTTTCTCTCTTGCGCTCTTTCATTTTTCCATTATGGGTTCTCTTGAGTTTCCTCCTTAAGTCCACATAATTATGCTTCTTAGAAAATTGATACACGGAGTAAGCTAATGGAAAAAAGGATTAACTTATTATATTAATGAAACTATTACTACACCATCTTATCCTAATGCTCAATTAGATTGGCTCACTAAAAATACTATGGCTCTTGGAACTTTGAAGAAAAATGTATCAAAGGATCTCATCTTTCACATTGAAAAGTCTAAGAGAGTTAAATAAGCTTGGGACAAAGTTGGTCAATTGTATGGCCAAGTTGATGAGAATAGGGGTTGTCAACTTGATAATGATGTCACCATGTTGGATCCTAAGAATTTTGATACAATCCAAGACTATGTCACTAAAGAAAATGAGCTAAGAGAAAAGTTCAAGCATTGTGGAATTGGCAAGGATGCACAATTGATCTACAATTTGTTAGGCAAGCTTCCATCATAATATGTAGCATATGTTTCTAGCTTTCAAACCCGTCACTTGACAATGGGCAGTCCATTCACTACACTATAATTTGATGCCTTCACATAAATGTTGATGTTAGAGCAATCAAAGTTGATCAACATAGGGACTGTCAAGTCTTTCAAGTCCCAAGCTTTGATGGCTAATCATGGGAATCAAGGAAAAGTAGGGCAAGCCAAAAACACAACAAGAGAAAACACAATCATCCTCTCCACAATAAGGACTTGTTTGGGTGTTGGAATACCAAATGCTGGATATAATCAATTACAGAAGATGTTGCAATTCTGGAAGATACAAATCCTGAAAATGATTTCCGGAATATGGGCTGACCCATTTGGTTCCCTCTTAGTACCCACCATATCCAGATTCATTCATGAAATTTGCAGGTCAAACTCAGGTAATAAGGCTATGATGTGTATCAACAAAAGCCGATCTAGGGCATCTTCCCCCTCGCGAACATTGGTGAAACCCTTCAGAGACAACCTTGCCATTTCGGCGAACGAAAATGAACGAAAACTTTGGCGAACAAAAATACTAATTAAACAGCAAATATATCTTGAGACCCAGTTCCCCTTTGACCTAAGAGAAGACGCTCCTCTTGTCGAGGGGATAATACATGAGCTTCTCAAACCCCTTCTCAGTGAAGCTGCTACCATAGATCTTCAATCACCCGAGAAAGTTGCTCCTTTTCCCCTGCTTCTTGTCGTTGTAGACATTGATTTCCAGGAGCTATGAAGCCATGGTTTCAGGATCATGGACCATAAACTCCAGCTTCTCGTCCCATTGCGGATTCAGCTCCTCGAATTTGGTATGTGTGTGCGACAGCTGGCCTTCGAATCCTGCAATCACATAAGGGCAGGAAGTCCCCTGCCCATCCTTGGGCATCAAATTGTGTGCATTGCAGACTAAAATTTTAGATGTCAAATATTTTAAACAGCAAGCGGACCCAACGGACACATAAAATTGGCATTTGAAAAGTGGAATTTCTAATTCCACCTTTTCAAGTGGAAGATGAAATGCCCATTTTGTGGGCAAAATTGGAATTTCAAAATTCCAATTCGTGCTTGTTTGGATGGACACAAACATGGAATTCAATAATCCGAAAATCTAATTCCGAAATTAGAGCCCATATTCCATGCACCAAACGGGCCCTAAGGCAATTATTCTTCCTCTCCTAAGGGTATATCATCTAAGAAGGAGAAGCGTACTTGTGCATATTACAAAAAAATGGACATGAATAACACTATTTTAATATTAAGGATATTGATGAATTGAAGCATCTTCTTGAGAAGAATAGAAACAATTCTCCTTCAAGAATGTCTACTTCAACTTCTTCACAAAAATTAGAATTTGATAAGGAAAAGGATCACACTTTTGGGGCAACTAAGGAAAAAGGACAAGATCTTTGTGCTATTACAGGTCATGATTCAAGGAGATGGCTTCTAGATTTAGGGGCTTCTTATCATATGTCATTTTCACAGTCTATGTTCTCTTCATTTGAGCCTTGAAAAATGTCACCAATTTTGATGAGAAATCATACATATATAAATGTGATTGGGAAAGGATCCATTGATATTGGGGAGCACACCTTCAATGATGTGTTGTGGGTACCTCACTTAACCAATAATCTTCTTTCCATCTGTCAAAACACTAATGGTGCAACAAGGAAGATTGTGGAGTTCACTCTTGATTCAGTTATTATCAACAACTTAGAGAGTGGAACTATCATTTCTACTGGGTGGTGGATCATGTATCTCAATTGTACTCCTTTTCAGACTTCTTTCCTATTGATGATTGTGATTCTTTAGATGATGATCTCACTTCTAGAGTGGATTCAAATATTCAAGAGAACTTTGTCTACTTGAAATCGAGTATTCTTAAATGTGACCAAGTTCTTGAACCTTTTGTTCCATCTCCTCGTATTGAGCTTACATCTACTCTTGCTCCTGATGATGTTTGTGTTGCTACAATTTCAATTTATTGTGATTCGGCACAACATGATATACATTATCTCTCACACATAGTTCCTCACGATGACTACTTGACAAACATTGTAGGTCTATTTGTGGAGTCATATCTTATAGCTTTGGGAAACATTGTTGATTATATTCATCTTCTCTTTGATGGAGATGGTCCTTTTTAGATTGTTATGAGGGAACACTTGGACCATCTTCCTCATTCTCTACATGATCATCCTTCACAGTTTGACATTATTGTGGATACTTTAAACCATCATTTGGAGGAGGTCTTTTTATCTTTAGAGGAGATACATGAGACCATCATTTGGAGGAGATACTTGAGTCTTTAGATATTGTTCTACATTCATCTCCACTAGATCTTGGTTTTTCTTTTTGAGTTGTATGGCCTATTACACCTGATTTGGAGGGGGCATCTTTCAGAATCAACATGGGGACACTTGAGCAGTTTTCAAAGACTCCATACATCTCAAGGTTTCTTCCTACATATTCCTTTCAAGATTGGAGAGACTTCATGCATACACCTTTGGTTGTGTTTCTTCCTAAGGGGAGGAACATTATTCAACGATCGTGGAGCATCTTCTACTCAAAGCATCTACCATTGGTGTATATTCTACATTGAGAAGAGGAGAGTACTTTATCTCTCTTCTTCTCTCTTATGAGGAGGATTTTTTCCTCACACAGGGTTTTATCCATCTCATTCTTCTTTGAGTTCTTTTGTATTTTCATTTCCTTTGAGGAGTTTTCTCCTTTTCTCCATTTGTGAGAGATTGCATTACATATTGTACATGGATACTTAATATTACCTAGTAGTATGTGCTCATCTTGTAATTGTTATCTTAAGTCTACATTCCCCAAAGTTGCATTTAAGGGAGGTGTTGATGTAATTAATTTTTCATAATTACACTTTACTTAAGCTTGCTTAAGATAATGCATAAGTAGTTTGCATATGTGACACTTAGGAAGATACACATTTAGTTGCCCATGGTGTAGGAGAAATTCCACTTTAGATGGTGATAGTAGTTATCACATTTCACGTTGTGAGTTGTATCAACCTTTAGTGCACATTTCACTTTATCATTCTTCACATCGTTACACATGTTTGTACATACTTCATTGCACAATGGAGGATGATCCATCTTTGGTGGACATGTAATTCCACCTTGTGTGGGTGATAAGTTATCTCTTAATTATCATGTTCATTTATTGTCTTGCCTCTATAAGCAAGCACACATACATTGTAATCTCAATTCTTTCTAGTTGATTGAATGCATTTCAGTTGAAACCATCAACTATGATAATGAAATCCATTTGATTTTCTCTTGTATTTTTGTTATTCATTGGCCTCTAGATCTTGGGTTGCTATAGGAAAATTCTTATAGTTAGGATAAAGTAATTACCATAAGTTGTCGACACAAACCATTTCTATAGCTCAACACAAACCATCTAGTACAATCAACCGCCCAACACAAACTAGGTGCCCATTCAATTGTCCACCATTAATGCTACAACCAACTTCAAACAATAGTGGACTCGACATTTATGTTGTCTTTCTATAAATTAAATGAATTGGCAATACAATCTCAAAGATCATTTTATGAGTTTCCCCTCACTATCATGTGTTCTTTCAATGATGAGCTTAGAAACTAAATGCAGAACTTGTAGCAAAAGAATGCAAAATGTGGCATCAAATAGAAGACACACTAACTACTCTACACGGTGCCACCGAAAACCCTACATATAGAAGACACATATGTAACTGGAAAGATTAGGAAATATTAGCCTTTGGTTTTCTTTAATCATCAAAATAATTTTTAAAAAGAAAAGGGAGATTTGTGAATAGCCAATCAAAAAATAGAAATAAGTATAAGAAATTTAATTTTAATAATAAATTTTTTTAGAAACCATAAAATAAAACATATATGCAAGATTTTGAAAACATGAAATAATTGATACTCTAAAAGAGTATAACAACAAAGCAGATATATACAGCTTTGCCATGACTTGTTATGAGATTCTGACGGGGCAGCAGCCTTTCCTTGGTGCACATCCCCAAAATTTGTACCGAATGATCGTGCAAGGCGAGGGAATAAAGACAATTGAAGTTATAGCAGCAGTGCCATACGGAGTGGTTCATGGCAGACTATCATGGAGGATTTGAATTTTTGTAAGACACGTAAAAGATCTTATTTGGATGAGTCCGCAATGTATCAAGAGCAATTTACACATGACCATGTTAAAGAATCATTGAGTGAAGGGATTCATGGAACTCAGCCTATAACAGGGATGAATTATACTTGAATTTCTGAAAACAACTGTATATTTTTTAATAAACATTTCAGAATGCACTCAGCAATCCTTCATCGGGAATGAATCATACCTCATTGCTCGATGTGATATCTAATCAGTCAGTACAAGATTCAATTTCAAAAGTTTCATAAGGGGGTGATTCATTTTCTGTTTTGGGTATATCTAAAGGATTCCCCAGGCAGAAGCTTATGCATTGCCTTTTGTATGCAGTTCTAGTATTTTAGCTAAATCATTAAACAAATTCTCACTTGCAGCAAAAGAAAATTCAATTAGGTAGCCCCACACCTTCACTTGCTCATGAACAGGGAGCTTTATTTATTGAAACCAGGGCAATGCCCAGTGCTAGGGTAATATACCCTCTTGAGGAAATGCTTCAAGCAATTTCATTGAGGATGACAATAACCAATCATTATTTGTTGCTTCAGGAACAGGGAATAATAGTTTAGAACTAGCAGCGAACAGTAAAGGAAATGGGGTTACAAGGGCAACGGCTTCATATTCTTCCTATGAATGCTCAGAGAAAAGGCCAATCACATATTCAGAATAATACACAATCTACTTTTCAAGAAGCATCATTTTCAAAACTTACTTTTGATGCAATAAAATTGACTATTTACAATCATGCACTGAAATTTGAGTGAACCTGCCAGGGATGAAGGTATGCATAAGAGAGCTTTGTTTGAGACAGATCAATCTCATATAAGTAACTTGCAACGGGTAGAGATTCTATCTTCTTTTCCAGCACTCCAGGATGCTTGTAGGCAATGCAAACTCTGCAGCTTCATCAGTTCTACTGCATACTAACGAGGTTAAAGAATTGAACAGCACTACTTTGGTAGCGTTAGATATCAGCTGCCCTGCACACAAGGATTCTGTGTTTTCCTCAGGAAATATTATGACTCAGCATCCTCACCATGATTCTTGGGGCATGACATCTGGGCAGTGTGAGACTGCTATACATGATCCCAGCCAGCAATCATGTTATTCCTTCTTTACAGGATGACTGCTCAATACCTGCACCCCTTGGGTTAGGATCTCGGCACAGGGGCAAAGAAACAACAGCAAAAAGTGTATTATCTTTTTTATCCCAGGATGTTAGGGTTAATAACTTTTGTTCAGCAAAAGAAAGTAGCAGCAATTCAGAGGCTACCTTTGTGGAAGGTGGGAGGTCTTCCTGCTACAGATGGGTGTGTTCCTTAATGCTTTTGATGATCCTAAATCTTTAACAAGTGGACAGGAAAAGTCTATAAATTCAACTAACCTTCCTGCAACTGATGAACTGTTTCAAAAACAACACAAGACCACACCTTATGGGATGACATATCATTGCCAGTGGGTCGTGCAAGTAAAGGAAATTTCGTATCTCACACATTTGGTGCATCTGCCGGTTCAGCATGCCTATCAGAAGTTGACATTTCACTGAATTTGATACATCCATTGATAGGCTGCTGGAGAAAAGGCTGCTGGAGAAAGGTTTTTTGCAAGAAAGACTGAACATCTTTTAGATGCTGTAGTGGCTTAAGATATTCCCGTCAACCACAATGCAGATGACAATACTTCCTCCAAGATTTCTTTTTCAAGGTGTGCACCTCCAGTAGATAGCGCCTCAGTTAAGGCCACTTCTTGTTTCACATTATCATTGAGTGGTTCTGAGCAATCCAAGTTTGTAGACCCTTCTCATTGTAATAATAATGCAGATATCAAAAGTTTTCAAAGTTCTTTTACACCTGGGGTCCCCAAGGTGAGGCATTTGCAAAAAGATCACCTAACAATTCGGATTCGAAGACTCAGCTTGGTTCATGGTTTAGAGATAGTAAGAGTGCAAAGATTGAGAACCTGAGGCACACTTTTTCCTATGGCATCACCATTGAAATTACAGACAGGAAAGAACAGGGAGTTTCAAAATTCACAATATGATATTCTATTATAAAATGGTGAACTTCTATTGTTTAATTAGTTCCATATTTTATTTTTGTTATTAGTTTAAGATTCAGTTCCATAAGTCTGCTGGAAAGCTACAGCAGTAGCGGTCAAAAAACGAATGCTACAGCTAACAGAATGCTGTTTTGGCCATTCCCAACTCAAAGCAACAACACTTGCATCATCACTAGAGTAAACTACTTTGTAGAACTTGTATGAGGATTGTTTGCTTATAAATAGGTAGAGCCACCTTAAAACATACAAAATAATTAATAATCATTTGAGATGCTTTACAGAGCTAGAAGAAAAGGGGTGGCTTTTACGGCAGTGGCTGTGCACAAGAAAGTAAGTCAAGTAGTATGTATTAGATTAAATTTATAAAACAAAACATTACAGACTTGGGCATCCTTAAGATGAATGCATGTTTTAAGAGTGCGTATCATAAAACATTTCAAGGAACAACTGTTCAGATAGAAAGATAAAAAAAGTAATATAGAATACTGATAATAAACTTTTGAAAAAATGTTAAAAAAAAGTCAAACAACTGAGACACTACGATATTTAGCACAGCAGACACAATAAATACTCCTTTACTACAAAGATGCATAGTGTGAGATTAAGAAAGACCTAAAATATTCTTTGTTACCCTGAGTTTCCGGGACAGGGTGCAGTGAAGCAGATATTTAAGGGAAATCTGAAATTTCAAATATTTTCATGAATCATATAACAGTGTAACATTCATCATAACATCATAATAACATTTATAAATATAAAAGCAATGATCATTCATCAAATCATCATTGAACATAGCAGCAAATGAATCAAATGAAAGTTCAAATTTCAATTTATAATTTATTGAAACAATGAAAAGTATCAATGAAAACAAAGATAGTACGTCGCTGCCCCTAAGACTTGGTCTGAGAATACTAAATATTGCTAAGGTTTACACCCTCAATCTGCAGATTTTCAACAAATACTTCCAGAATTCACAGATAACTATGTTCACATTCTAACAGCAGCAGGAGCAAATGAATATTCACTCAGGCATAGCTCTGTTCACTTGAGACAAACTATACACAACTTGCAAGGAATACCCAATTTAATATCTTAGATCTTATGCTTAAGATTTGATATTAGTAATAAGATAACCTGAGGCACACTTTTTCCCATGACACCATTGTATTTACAGACAGGAAAGAACAGGGAGTTACATAATTCACAATATGATATTCTATTATAAAATGGTGAACTTCTATTGTTTAATTAAGTTCCATATTTTATTTCTGTTATTAGTTTAAAGATTCAGTTCCGGAAACTGAAGAGCAATCACATTGGCCATCTACTGTGAACAAGAAAAAAGACAATGAGAGAACTGAAACAAGAAAATTACAGAAAAAACTTCTCAAATATTCCATAACCATTTACACAATGATAAGAAAACTAAAGCCAAAGAAAAACTAAAATAAAAACCCAAGCCTCTTCCAAATCCTTTGCATTTACCGAAGGCACAAACCCTTCAACTACCTCCATAAAATAGCTCAGAACATGCCAAAAGACCAAAGCAAGATATGATCACAAGAGATGAGGTTGTTATCTCTAGTTCAAAGCATGAGATTATTCGTAATTATGTAGCAATGTAGCACAATAAATCATGTTCAATGTAAACAAAGCATGTAAAAAAAACTGAATTCCTCCATTAAAATTTCGCATACAATCTGCAAAAATTCATCCGGCCTATAAAATAATCATCCCCGAACAATTACTTATACAAAATCAGTATCCACCCTTCAAGTCATTAACAACATCATATGGAATGGGTGTGACAGTCTCCAAAGTAGCACACTCAACAATAAATCCCGGTTTAGGTCCCTCAGGTTGCCTCTTGGTGCTGATAATCTTGCCAAGTTTTTTTGCCTCTGCCTTCAATTCGTCATTTTTCTGAACCCTCAACTTAAAATCTTCTTGACATCGGGATGGTTGGACATGCTCAATTCGTACATGTAATCTCTTCTTCATAATCCTATTACCCACCTGTACATTAATTTAGAATATGTTGTTAGCGAGAAAAAAAGCAAAAGGCAACAAGCTCCAAAACCTTTTAAGTACATGATATACCATATGTTATGAGAAAAAATAAGACTGAAATAAAGGACGAAATTTACAAAATAAGGATTAAGTGAATCAGTTCTAAATAAACCATAATATTTATTAACTTACTTGGTGATCAATGGCTATGACAACGGTTGGGTATGCTGTAAATAAAATTAATGAAATCAACAATCCAGAAAGAGGATCCAAGAAGTGTAACAAAGTCCAAGGAGAAAACTAATATAACTTGAGGTCCCAAAAAGACCATGATAAGAGAATTCAAGGCAGCAAAGGACATGAAATATTGGGTATGTTACAAATTAAAAAAATTGAATGAATAATCCCAATTGAGGATCCAATGACTGAAACAAAATCCAAGGCAAAAACTGATACAACTTGAGAACTTAAAAGGACCATGTTAGGAGGATTCAAGACAGTAAACCTCTTGTTCATAGGACTCGAGACGCAAACAAAAAGAAAGGTCAGCAACATATTGATAATATTATAAATACTGCAACTGCATCTAAAATCTATTACAATTGCTCTGCTATAGAAAGCGGAGAAGCCAGCCTTCTGTGAAAGTATTGGAGTGAATTATTGTACCAGCTACTGAGTCTTGTGCCAACTTTCAAAAGATTTTATTTATGATATAAAATACTGGGTATTGAAGCTTTTTCTGTGGGCATTCTTGTATGTGAGAGTCTGAAGATGGGATCCATAGTTTCAGACACCATGTATTGCAAAGAGAAGATTCATCCTTGTTTGTAAAGTCAATCATCTGTGCAAAAGTTTCTGCATGAGACCATTACACTGAGTATGGCCCAGCCTCCAGAGGACTAGGAGGAACTGTTTTGCCTCATAGCCTTTAATCTCAAAGTCTTTTCATATCAGAACCGGGGGGGGGGGTCAATAAAGGCAGCAGCAGAAGAGTAGGAAGCAGGAGAAGCTGTGCCAGTACCCCACATAGACCATCTTTTGAGTGCAGTTGTTTTCAGAGTGAAATTGGCTTCTGGGGCAGGTGGAATGAATCTCCAAAAAAGAGACCTTATCCACAAAGCCATTGAGATATTTAAGCATCATATGGCGGTCAAGAATGGGAAGAAAATGAAGGCAAAGGAGCAGAAGTTGCAGGCTAAGCAGCTGATTACATGACTGGAATCAAACTGTGATTCTGGGAGTGCTAGTTTTGGAAAACAGAGAGGAATTCTTCACATCTGGTGGCTCGGAGAGAACTTTTATGGCAAAAAAGTTGCCCAACTTTGTGGGATTCTTCACATCCAATCTCTGGACTGTGTGGGGTCCTTGCATGGCATATAATCATCAATTTCCTTGAATTTTTTAACTTTTAGTTGTGTTCTGCAGTCCCAGAGGTACTAGAATAACACTAGGAATTTTGTATACTGACAAGAAAAATAGCAGCCTAAAAGCATAGCCTAAGGACAGTATAGTTTGCTCCCAAAAGAATACCAATTTGAGGCACAAATTGTTGCTAATTAGTTATTACTTTATATCTTGGTTCATTTGCAGAATATTTAAATATAAATTAAACCAAACAAAAAAACTATTAGCAAAGGTACACTGGAATTGCAGGTAACAGACAAATACTCCTTTAGCTATTTAAGTCAATTCTCGTATCCTGCTTATTTCCAGAAATCTAAACATAATAGCTTAGTTGATATTGATTAACTAGCACTTGCACCTAGAAGAGGTGCAATGGTCGCACCGATAATTAATATAATAGGGGGATGAAGGAAGCGAAAATCAAGTGTATTATCCTTCTTCTATTTGTTCTTCTTCGTCCTTGTTGCCCTCTTCTTCTTCCTCCTCTTTTTCTTCGTATTCTCCATCTCATCCTCTTCCTCCTCTTCTTCTTTCTCTTCTTCTTCTTCCTCTTCCTCCACCTCCTTCATTTTATTCCTCTTCTTCTTCTTCCTCTTCCTCTTCCTCTTCTTCCTCCTCTTCTTCCTCCTCCTTCAGCTATTTAAGTCAACTCTCGTATCCTGCTTATTTCCAGAAATCTAAACATAATAGCTTAGTTGATATTGATTAACTAGCACTTGCACCTAGAAGAGGTGCAATGGTCGCGCCGATAATTAATATAATAGGGGGATGAAGGAAGCGAAAATCAAGTGTATTATCCTTCTTCTATTTGTTCTTCTTTGTCCTTGTTGCCCTCTTCTTCTTCCTCCTCTTTTTTTCGTATTCCCCTTCATCTCCTCCTCCTCCTCTTCTTCTTTCTCTTCTTCTTCTTCCTCTTCCTCTTCCTCCACCTCCTTCATTTTATTCCTCGTCTTCTTCTTCCTCTTCCTCTTCCTCTTCCTCTTCTTCTTCTTCCTCCTCCTCCTTCTACTACTAGTCCTTCTTCATCTCCTCCTCCTTCTTCAAGTTGTTTTTATTAAATAAAAATAGTATTAGATTTAAAAATTACATTATAATATATAAATTTTTCCATTGTACTAACATCTATATTAAGTATTTGTATATAAACAAATTAATTTAATTTTAATTTTCTTATAATAAAGAGACCTTAACAATAGAATTAAAATCAAATTGAACTAAGAATAGCAAAATATAAAATGTATTTTTTCAATGTAAAGTAATATTAAAAATAAAGATTACATGAAATCATAATATTAATTTATATATAAATAATTATTAAAAAAGTAAATAACTATTCACAATATATATATAATTATTAAAAAAGTAAATAACTATTCACAATTGATATTGTAACTTAAAGTTAATTAATAATTAAGTTTTAAAAGTATATATGAACATGTATATAATTCTTTTAATTTTTTTAACCATTGAATATAAAAGTCACTAATATAGTCAAACTAAACATGCATAGAGGTGATTGTGCCTAGAGCCAATCTTGGAGAATACGGCTTCACATGCCTTTGTATGAGTCCAGGGTTTACATAGTTGTCTAGTAGGGAACTTGCAACTACAACATCTGACCAAAAAACAGCCCTTCCATTATGCTTTGATAGATGTCCATACATTCTTCCAAAGCTCCCATTTTGGCACACATTGGAGATATGGTAGCAAAGGTTGTGGAATTTGGCTCTGTATCTGCTGATTGTATTTTCTTGGAAGTTTCTGAATTATGTAATATTTATTTTATTTTGATATTTCTCATTATATAAATCCAAGTATAATCCAAATTTTGTGCATCTTTTATGGTCCAGGCACCTTCCTGATCCCAACATTTCTGTGATGTTGTGGTGACACTGTCTAGGAATGGATCCTTCCACATGCACCCATCTGCTTTGAATTTATTGTAGTAGGAAATGAAGGGAGCCTTTCTCCAGTCATTCTTCACCAATCCCCCTGTGTTGCCCAATCATCTGCATTCCAAATAACTGAATATATATAAATTGGTTGCTCGTTAGGGAAGCTATTACTACCAGTGTTTCTATATACTCTTAGTGGAACTGAATCTATAAAAACATGTGCACAACATACACAAATGAAATGGAACAAAGCTCAATTGTTAATGGCTTCTATTAGGGAATGGACTCCTTGTTTCAGATCTTTTAATGGATTCTACTAAGGAAAGGACTCCTGTCAGATCTTTCAAAACTAATGGACTTCACATTTTGCTTACTTTGTATGCAAGATTGCTTAAACAAGCTGATGATTGTTCCAGAGTACAAAATATGTGTGGTAATCCTTAGTGGGATCGAACCAGTCTGCACTTTCTCAATGTCATTCCACCTGCCAGCAGAAGCATAAATGTTTGAGAGGAGCACGTACGGAGCAGTGTTTTCAGGTTCCAACTCAAAAATATGGTCTGTCACATATTCTCTGAGCTCTACATTCTTATGCATTCTATACGTACCAAGAAAACAAATCCAGACAATGGCAGCAGGTCTAAATGGCATTTTGGTGATGATGTCCATTGCTTCATCCAGACGCCCAGCTCGGCCAAGAAGGTTAACCGTGCATACATAGTGCTCTATTCCAGGAACAATATTATACTATTTTCCCATGCAATTGAAGTGTTGATAGCCCTCATCTACCATGCCAACATGGCTGCATGCAGACAGAACACAAACTAACGTGATATGGTCATCCTAGCTACATGCAGAGAGCTCCAATTCCTATAACTCCATTTTTTTTAAATTTTACAGCAACCATATAAATAAAATCTTCTGAGAGAAGTGGAGTGTACGAAACTCATAATGCTCTTCAATATTTCACTGTTTCCCAAAGATACTGACTCTAGAGTCTTTGGTATACCTTCCATTTTCTCAATCTTGCAGCAACCATATACACAAAGTTATATGAGGAAGTTAATTCTGCGAAACTCAGAAGGTTCTTCAGCATTTCACAGTCTCTCAAAGATATAGACTCAAGAGTCCTTGGCAGAGCTTAGATCTCCTCTAAACGATGATTCTTACAAATATTGAGTCTCTCTAATTGGGTACATCAGTCTCCAGAAAAAGAAAACCTGCACACTTTTGTTTCTCTTACTTCTATTTTCTTCAGGTTGCTTGATCCAAAAGATAATGATGAGCCGCTTATAGGACATCTTTCTATATGGACCCTTTGAAGATTACTGAGTTGCCTAATTGCTCTTGTAGAGATTTCACTCCTTGATGCTCCAACTTAGGACAATTGTTAATCAGAATTTCCGTCGAGGAAGACAAATATCCAAGAGAGTGAGGTACACCTTCCGGTTCGTGGCACATTTGAATCCAAAGTTTCTCCAAGGAAGACAAACCTCCAAGAGACTCAGGTAGACTTTCTAGATTAGGACATCTTTCAATATAAAGCTCCATCAAGGAAGACAAACCACCAAAAGAGGTTGGCAAGCTCGTCAACAACATATTTTCTATCTCCTTCCTAGAATATTATGTACACTTTTAAACAGATTTTGAATTTCATCATAAGGGATTTACCGTAGACAGTTTAAATTCAAGAAATGAAAATATCTGTTCTGGGCGATGCACTGCTGCAACCCCTTTCATGTTTGCATCAAAAGTTTGTGTTGTGAATGAAATGCTCAACTTAGGACAATTGTTAATCAGAATTTTCGTCTAGGAGGAAGACAAATATCTAAGAGAGTGACGTACACCTTCCGGTTCATGGCACATTTGAATGCAAAGTTTCTCCAAGGAAGACAAACCTCCAAGAGTCTCAGGTAGACTTTCTAGATTAGGACATCTTTCAATATAAAGCTCCATCAAGGAAGACAAACCACCAAAAGAGGTTGGCAAGCTCGTCAACAACATATTTTCTATCTCCATCCAAGGATATTATGTACACTTTTAAGCAGATTTTGAATTTCATCATAAGGGATTTACCATAGACGGTTTAAGTTCAAGAAATGAAAATATATGTTCTGGGCAATGCACTGCTGCAACCCCTTTCATGTTTGCATCAAAAGTTTGTGTTGTGAATGAAATGAAATACACATATTACTGAGAAACTATGTTTTTCCTTGTTGTTATAAGACTGCTCACACGAAATGCATAGTAATGGCAGTTGTTAAGTGTTTGGGTATGGTCATTTAGGGTTTCGCTTGTCAGAAGGTACCAAAAATGCTGGAACCAAATTGAGGATTGGAACCAATCCTCAATCAAGTTGGAATTGCCATGACAGCCCCTGAATTGCCTGGGTACGCTCTATAACATTTCCATGCAATTCCAACCAATAAAACTGAACCCTGACACATTCCACAAGTGATTCAGATTCATACTCAAAACTAGTATGACTCATACATGGAAACACTGTTATTTCCAGCTGCTTAAGGAACATACCTTGACATTTGATATTCTAAGTTCCACTAGAACTAAAGATGGTCTACTAGGATGGTGTGTGTGAGTGGGTAAGAAAGATGGAAAGTTACCTCAATAAGGATCTGGATTGAACACACACTGTCAACCACAGGGCATGCTTCGTGAATGACATACAAGTTTATAAAAGCAAGCACTCTAACACAACCAGGAAACGCCCCCCATATGCGTCACCAAATTGAGGATTCCAACAAACTTTATCAACCGACAATGGCTGCATGTTTAGGGTCTAGGACTTCAAATGCGCTACAAGCTCACTTTATAAGTACATATTGCAATCTAGCTGATAAGAGCACATTTCAGCGTGATACATGTCTATAACTTTAAGCAGTCCCTCACTCAGTCCGCATAAAGATAAGAAAATTGTAAAATTCACCCAACATTTAACAACGAAAGGTAAGTAATGCTATGCAAAGCAACCTTTTTCTTTGGAATGTAGAGGAAACCCTTAAAATGAATTGTGATTGAAAGCATAATTTTCTGGTAGCTTGATTTATGTTTAAATATTTTAGTTGTACCTTATTCAGCCCACATGAAGATAGGGTAACTATTAGCCTCACCCAATATTTACCAACAAAAGAAAAGTAAATATACGCAAGGCAAAAAGTATTCATCTTGGACTGTAAATGAAACTCTTAAAGTGCAAGGCGATTCAAAGCATATTTTTTCTGGGAAATGGAAAAAATTGATGTACTGGCAGAATTGTTGAGGAGAGCAATGTGGCCTTCGAAAACAGATTTGCAATCTTTGAGCGAGCGAGGGCCAGAGAGAGGGCACATAAGGAGCTGTGAGCATAATCCTTGTCGAACACGATCCCTTGAAACCCCTGCTTCTTGAATTCCTTCCAATTAATCCACCTTGTATCCTGCACACTCAGATGGAGAAGAGCCGAATGCTGCTGCTTGAATATGACCGTGACGCTTGAAAGAATGCCACAGGGACTGAACCTCTGACCTAGCTTAACCCCACATGGATCACCACTGTTACTCTCACTGTCCTCGCCCAGCTGTATATAGGAAGAAGGGGCAGAAGAAGAACTCATATCCAGGCCAATCGAGGGCATTATCGTCATCCACAAAACTCCACCGAAAAACACACCTTATTGCCCATGATTCTGCAGGGGAAAATGAGCTCTTTTAACGCGTTGAAGATGTTTCAGCTGTCATCAACATATTTCAGGGCCGGAAATTCTTTTCTGTATCAGACAATTCCGTCATGGGTGATGCCCACAATAAAAAAGCCGATAGTCGGAAATTCTTTTCCGTATCAGACAATTCCGTCAAGGCCGATGCTCACAACAAAAAAGCCTATCGGCTTAATTAACATCCTTCAAGAATAAATTTTTAAGGTATGGGTTCCATTTGTGTGAAAAATACAGCCTTTGACCTCAGTATAGTGGAAAATTATTTAAAAGCATGCTTCAAAAGAATCAAGACTACAATCAAACTTCTATAAAAAGCATTTCCTTGCATTTTAGTCATAGGTTCAAGCTACAACACATGAGAATAGTTCTACACTGCTATACAACTTGTTCAACAGCTAGTGGACTATATAAAAGTCATTTAACCTAGCCTTAAAGGTTCTATGGCATTTATGTGAACTAATCCAGGCTGTATACCAACTGCATTTTTCTAATACACTCATAATTTAAATCATGATACAAAATTACAATCATACAGTTTTACAATTGCATCACAGTGATGGTCCATTGTGGGTGTAGAATCTGTGCCCAGTATTGTGGCCATTGGAATGATCTGCCAGTAAAGCATATTGTAAATCTGTTGCTTCAGGAAGCACATTTTGCTAGGCTTTAGTACAATTGTGGCCTATTATATGCAAATGTTCTGTTGTTACGTTTAAATTTGAAATACATCATTGCTTAGTTACCAGTTCGGATGCGGGTACAAGAACCCAGTACGCGGGTGCACGGAA
Source organism: Chamaecyparis obtusa (assembly GCA_027943335.1). Lineage (NCBI taxonomy): Eukaryota > Viridiplantae > Streptophyta > Pinopsida > Cupressales > Cupressaceae > Chamaecyparis > Chamaecyparis obtusa. Next base: position 418,781 of record BSBK01003473.1, on the reverse strand, counting down.
AAAGATTTTGTGGGTTTGGATGCATTTGGGTATGTGTGTATATATTTAGATATAATTATATATGTATATATATTATGTATACAAACAATTAAAGAAATATACAGAATTATAGAACTAAATCATTTGATAGTATTATACTTCATCATTGACCAAAAAAAAAGAAAAGAAGACTTTTTTATAATTTTTTAAGTCACTTTTTGTGACTGGCCTGTGGATGCGCTTGGATGGGCTCTGGATGCCTGCATCCAGGATGCATATCCAGGCCTGTGGATGCACTCCAGATGTGTTTGGTGCACATCCAAGCGCATGCATAGCCTAGGATGCACATCCGGAGCACATCCAGGCGCATACATAGTCTAGGATGCACATCCGGAGCACATCCAGGCCCAGTACACAGGCCCAGGGTGCGCATCGAGTAACTAAATATGATTGGTTTTCCAGTAAATTTGGTTTTTCCATGTTTTAACTTGTCCTTTAAAGTTGTGTCAAATTTTAATAATATGCTGATTCTGATTCCTGCAGCTGGTAAGGCCATAGAGGCACTGAATCTTACTCCTATTAATGGAAACCCTATTCGAATAAAGTATTCACACTGTGATCCTAGCATACCCAAGGGTGGAGCAGCAAATATATTTATCGAGTTAATAAACTATGTTATCTACTTTGTATTGCCTTGTATTAAGGCAAAAATTATTTCCTAAGCCTGTTTGTGCTACTGATTTGTTAAACTTGGTTATGTTAGGAAGTGAAATATGTGTAACTTATTAACTTTTCCATTTGTATGTGAACCACACAGGTCTGCTCTTCAAAACTATGTGACATTGTTTTTACAGAACCTTGATAAGCCATAGACAACAAGGCTCTGCATGATACTTTCTCAAATTTTGAAACTATTCATTCTTGCAAGATTGCAACAGATACATCAGGGCAATCTGAAGGATACGGATTTGTGCAATTTGAACAAGATGATGAAGCACCGAATGCCATAGATAAACTGAATCGGATGCTTTTGAATGGCAAAAGAGTATTTGTTGGACCATTTATGAGAAAGCAGCAGTAATGTGAGCAGACAAATGGGAAAGTTAAGTTTGAAAATGTTTTTTGTTAAAAATTTATCAGAATCAACCATTGATGAGGATTTGAGGAGAATCTTTGGAGAGTATGGATTAATTACAAGCATGGTAGTTATGAGGGATTCGGAAGGAAAGTCAGGATGTTTTGGGTTTCTGAATTTTGCAAATGCAGATGATGTGGCAAAACCTGTTAAATTTCTTAAATGTAAGAAAAATGAAGACAAAAAGTGGTATGCTGGAAAAGCACAGAAGTAAAACAATAGTGCACAAGCATTGATTGCAGACAACCACATGAAAAATACCAAAATGCAAAGAAAGAATAAACAAGAGTACGGAAGATGTGTCACCTACCTGTTTGTTCATTACAACACCAATAGCTCTTTTGGTGATGTTCCATACGACTCCAGTGCGGCCATGATAGAACTTGTGGGGCATACCCTTGTGGATGCTGCCATTGACTTTGATGTCCACATACTGCCCTATCTTGTATGTCCTCAGGTACGTGCCCAGAGGCGCATAGCCATGCCTCCTGAAGGGCCTTGCAAAGAGATCCCGGGTTCGTGCGCGAACTCCGTGTCCAGCTGGCATATTTGATCTCCTTCTCCTCCCCTCTTCTGGACGGAAATGGCTGCAAATGAAGAAGATTGTTAAGGGTTTTTCGTTAAAACCCTAACCCTAGTTTCACTTCCAAGATGACGTTCTTTTGCTAGAGTTTATATATATTCATGTCATAATAATTAGATATGTTTCTATTATAAAATAGCATAGAATTAAATTTAATGACTATAAATGACTTATGTGCAAATTATTATATGTCAAAATTGTTAAGATAGTACAATTATATAGTATCTATATAAATATAATGAAATTATTAAAAAATATTAATTTATATTTATTAGAAATTACAATTATTTATTTATATATTTTTTAAAATAAATAATAATAAATTTTTTTCTTATAATATATTATAAAATAGTATTATAATATTAATATATCATAACAAAATACACATTCTTTCTCTACTTATTTATTGAGCTAAAATGGAAGGTCTTCAACGGCAACGGTCATGGCGACCAGGAGGGCAGAGCCAGGATCATCATAACAATGGAGGCTGGAATGATGGCACTCAGAGGCAAAGTAGATGGCCCTTCAACCGCAGAAGCCAGGTGCCTTTTATTAAAGGTTTTCAGGATCGTGTTGGAGGTGTCGAGGAGGCACAGAATGGATTGGGTTGGTATGGAAGGAGATGGGGGGAGATCGTGAAGAACATAAGGGGTCGCGCGAGAGAAACCGATGCCAAGGTTGGCACGAAACCGGTGCCAAGGCTAGCACAAAACGGTGCTGAGGCTGGCATGAAACCAGGTGAAAGCGACGGCAAGGGAGGTCTCGGCTCCCACTCCAAACTAAAAACCCAGAAACAACAAACGAAGAACTGACAAATTCAGCAAAGAAACAAGCAAAACACTAAAATAAAGTTAATTGCAGAGGAAAACACATGCACAAAGTATTAAGAAACCGGCATGCATGGAAAAAAAGTCCTGATAACAAGCAAAGCAAATGCTAAACAAGGAGAGAAGGCAGAGAGCGCAAATTGCAGAGAATGAAGCACAAGAGAATTAAAAATAATAATTGTAAAGGAGGTTAAAATAATGTCTGAAGAGAATCAAAAAAATTGCATGCAATAATGAAATAAAACACATGTAATCATGCAATAAGAACTGAACACAAGCAAAGGGAAATAGAAACAAAAAATGATAATTAAAATTGAAGATGTAATGAAAAAAGGAACCGATATCTATTGAGAAAAAATATTTAAAAAGCAACTAAATTAGTAATAATAAACTATATAAATGAACTGAAAATAGAACTAATTAGTTCCCAAAGATATTGCAAAACTAATTTGATATTCTATGATATTGCAAAGAACAAATTATTAATGCATGAACTAAGATTAAAAGATTAATATAAGTGAACTGAAATAAACTAGATGCAAAGAACTAAATGCAAGAAATTAAAGAAAGATTCAAATCTCTCTTAAACAACGTCTTCAAATTTAAATGTCTCCAAACCTGCACAAAACAAATCAATAATGTATCCAATAGATAAACTGGGTTTGGCGGTAAACCAGCCAAACCCAAAAAAAAATTTGATTTTTTCTCTTAATCAGATTAGTCAACAAAATATATACTAGCAATAAACTCTCTCAAGAGTCTCCGATATTGGAGTGCTCCAAAATATGGTAGCTCCTTCACATGTACACTCAATAATGGATTAAATCAACCTGCTCTGATACTATGTTAAAATAATAACAAAATATAGAGAGTTAGGAAATTGTTTAATCAATGAGCAAGGAAAAGAAGATTTACCATGAATAATTACAAAACTAGGAGCATTCACCAAAGCACAAGGCAACAAGGAGACAATATTTTGAAGGGGGAAAAACATAAAAAAAAACTCGTGATATAATGAATGTGGAAAAAAAAGCCTATGGATGAGAGAGAGAGAGAGAGAGAGCTTAGCTCATACAATAATAATCAAAAGAAGTATCTCATGTGTGAAGAGAGAAGGAGAGACGTCTCTTTTAATAGAGATGTGAGAAAGGAGTTACATTGTAACTCTCATTTCTGTGTTTGCCACATTTCACTAATGTGTGAGACAAGTGTAGGATTCCTCATAAGGAGGAATATCTATTTTTCTTAATAAAGAAAATTACAAATATGACATGTCCTCCCACTTGGACTAGAGGACGAATACAATAGGATACCTTGGTTTATCCTTACATATTTACCAAGGAAAGATTAAATTCTAACAGTTTTCAAGGCAAGATGTCGATTGGAAAGGACTTCAAGTTTCATCAGATCGAAAATAAATTCTGGAGAAAGAAGCCAGGGAGTAACGTGGAGCTCGATGCAAGCCCTAGTTATAATAAGGTGGGTTTCTCTCTAGAGACTAGTAATACTTTGAGTGTTTCTTCTTATGCTGATGTAGTTCTGAATAACCCTCAATGGATGGAGGAGAAAGCCAGGTTGGAGGACAATGCCCTGGTAATGAAATGGCTTGGCCCTTGGCCGTCTTTCTCAAAGGTTAAATCTTGGTGTGAAAATAGTTGGCAACGCTCTTTCATTTCTTTGAAAACTTTATGTAATGCTTTCTACTTAATCTTATGTTCTTCTAAAGAAGATAGGGACTAGATCCTAAGCAATGGACCGTTTTTTATTGACGAAAAAGGCCTATTTTTTAAGAAATGGGCTGCTAACTTTGACCCTAATAAGGAGTTTGTCATGGAAACCTCGATTTGGTTTAGGATGGATAATCTTCCAGAGGAATATAGGACTAATGAGACTATCAGGATTTTGGGAGAATCTCTAGTCAAATATGTTAGATGGGAGGAAGTGATCAATGAGGTTTCCTTTGTTGTTACGCCCAAAGTTTTGGTTTGGCGACAAACTTGCTTTAAGCTTCCCTCCCATATCATTATTCACACAGATAATGGTGAATGGAGGTAGGTTTTGGTTGCGGATGTGGATAAGCATGCTGGAGTGGAATGGGATAATGGGGGTTCCCATTCATATGAGAAAGGAAAGATGTCTGAGGACTCTCATCTGATCCACCGCCTTCTTCAGCTGACAGAAATGCCTCAAGGTTTGAAGGCCCCCTCTATGCCCTATTCTTCCCTTTTGGAAGACCCTATTATTTTTTATAGAATTGATGACAGTGTAGACAGGCCAATGCTTTTTGAAATAGATAAGATTTTATTTCCGAACCTTTTTCCCTTCATGGATCTGGATCAGGTTGCACTATCCACTCAAAAGGTTAGTGAAACTCCCCTTTCAGCTTGGCAATAGGGTCTGCCTGTTAAGATTCATGATGATCCTCCTGAAGGATGTAAGCTGTGAGGCATTTTAGGAGATGTTAAGTTCCAAGGTTGGGTGGTGAAGGAGGTCAGCCCTTTGACCCATTTGAAGAATGATGTGCAGCTAAAGGATCAGTTGGCCTCTCCCAAGTTGGTTGGTGTTCCTATTATTTATTTAGAAGAAGATAGAAGTATGAACCCAATAGTAGATGAATTTTTTGCCAGTGTTGGTTCAGTTTGCAAGTCTGACCAAGGAGGTTCGGGTTCTGGAGAGAGAAGAGTGACTTTGGATGGTAGAATATCTCCCATTATAAATCTAGAAGGTCTTTTTGCTGATGTCAAAGAGAGTGGAGGAGACCTGATAGTTTTCTCAAACTCAAACCTATGTCTCAATGATGAAGAAGGGGAGGATGATCTTGGTGTCTTTGATACCCCAAATATTCTTATTCCTAGAAGTATTATGCAAGAGGCTTCCACTTTGAAAGGTCCCAAATTGGGGGAAAAGAAGAAGAGGGGGGCTCGCTCCACTAAGGAGAAATTGGAAATGGCTGGTTGTACAGTAGACCAAACAAAATTGTTAAGATCGGAAAAGGGATATACCCTTTCCCTGCAGCAATGAGGATTCTTTCGTGGAATGTCAGGGGCTGCAATGCCCCTGACAAGCTTCGCTTGATCAAGCTCATGTTGATTTAATTCTTTTTCAGGAAACTAAATTGAAAGCTGGTGATGATGTTTCTTTTAAGCTTTGGTTTAGAAGGTTTGAGTGTATCTTTTCCTTCTTTATTGGGGCCTCGAGTGGTCTTTGTGCCCTATGGGATCCATCGGTTATCTCTATTCACCTTGTTGCTCAGTCTCTGAACTTCCAGTGGTTAGAGGTGACTTTGAAGTAGTTGATGTCATCTTTTTATGTCTTGAATGTTTATGGTCCCAACAACCTTGCTACCAAGGAAGGTCTATGGCATTATCTTGGTAATATCCTTTATGTTGATAAAGATGCGTTATTTCTTTTGGGAGGTGACTTCAATGCTATTTTGAGTTTGGTGGAGAAGAAAGGTGGGTGTGGTTGGGGAGGTAAAAGCCACAGAGACTTTGCGGATTTTGTTTGGTCACAAGAGCTGAGAGAGATTGTTTTCAAGGCTGGGGGTTTCACTTGGAATAATAGGCGGAGTGGCTTTTTGAATATTGCAGAGAAACTGGATCGCTTCTTCTGCTCTGGGATGTGGGATAATCTTAATTGGTTACGTAGTGTTGTTTTCCTACCTATTTCTGGTTCGGATCACTTTCCTATTTGTTGTAATATCCAGGAGGATGTGACCCCTTTGCGCTCTCCTTTCAAGTTTGAATCTATGTGGTTTCATTATCCTAATTTACCTTCTCTTATTGCTCTATGGTGGAGTTCGGCACCAGTGGTGAAAGGTAATTTAGCTTTCAAGTTTTTTAAGCGATTGCAATTTGTTAAGACCAGCTTAAAGTTTGGAATAGAGAGTCTTTTAAAAATATTTTTGCTGAAAAAGTGCTTTTGGAGGGAGATTTGGCAGCTTTGAATGATAGGGTTTCTGTTAGTGGGATGGATGAAATGACCTACTTGGAGGAGAAAATTTTACTTAGTAGGTATAAGGAAATCCTAGTGAGGGAGGAGATTTTTTCGAGACAAAAATCTAGAGACTTGTGGTTGAAGAATGGGGATCGTAACACAAAATTCTTCCATTCCTCTATGAAAGAGAGACGGGTTAGGAATAGGATTTTTTCTATTTTTGACAAATAGGGCTGCTTGTTAACTGAGCATGACCAAATTAATGAGGAAGTTGTGGCCTATTTTAAGGAGTTGTTTACTAAGAATAGTGCCCCCTATGATGGCTTGTATGAAATTCTGGACAAAATTCCTTGCATTTTATCCAAGGATCAGAACTCTCTTTTGATGGCCCTGGTCACTAGGAAGGAAGTGAAGACTGCTGTATTTAATCTTGGGGGAGAAAAGGCCCCTGGGCCTGATGGTTTTTCTGCCCTATTTTTTCAGAACATGTGAGAAGTGATTGGGGATGATTTGTGGAGATTTGTTGAGGAATTGAGATGTGGAGGCTTCATTTTAAAGGACTTTAATAACACCTTTATTGATCTTATTCCCAAGAAGGATGCTTGTCTTTCTTTTGATGATTCCAGGCCCATAGCTTTGTGCAATACAACTTACAAAGTGATTTCCAAAGTGATGGCTAACAGGCTTAAACCTTTTTTAAAGTTTCTAATATCCCTGAAGCAAAGTGGCTTTGCCCTGAACAGATCTATTTTTGAAGGTATTATTGTAGCTCATGAAGCTATTCATATTATCTGGAAAGCTAAAGTTCCAAAAATGATGATAAAACTTGACATAAAAAAAGCTTATGATCATGTTAATAGAGCTTTCCTCGTCAAGGTTCTTAAGGGTTTTGGATTTTGTGATGCTTGGTTGAAATGGGTGGATAGTTGTATGTCTACTCCTAGAATTTAGGTTCTTGTTAATGGGAGCCCTCAAGGTTTTTTTGAGACTTCAAGAGGCCAAAGGCAAGGGGATCCTATTGCCCCCTTTATTTTTATCATTATGGTTGAGGCTTTAGGGAGACTGATTGCTTGGAAGAGACAGTCTGGGGCTTGGAAAGGTATTACTATTGCTGAAGGTGTTGACCCAACTACTCATTTACAATATGTTGATGATAACTTCCTTCTAGGGGAAGCCTCCTTAAGAGAAGCTAGAGTCATAAAGGCTTCTTTAGATTCCTTTGCTAAGGCCTCGAGGCAATGTGTCAACTGGAAAAAGTATGATATTTTCTTTTTCAACACTAATGCTGGGTTGAGGAGACAAATTTGTATCATTTTAGGCATGAAACAGAGTTCTCTGCCAAGGAAGTTCCTTGGGATTCCTCTTTTTGAAGGTGTGTGCAAATCTTATTTATGGAATGATTTGGCAAATCAATGCTTTAGGCGGATGGAAAGTTGGAAAGGGAGGTGGCTTTCATCTGTTGGGCGAATTTTGCTTCTTCAAACTGTTATCTCTACCATTCCCATTTATTCTATGAGCTACCTCAAGATCCCTCAAAAGGTATTGGAGAATATTACAAAAAGGATGAGAAAGTTCTTTTGGTGTGGTAATCAGGAGGAGTTTAAGTGGCCTCTTATTTCTTGGGATAAGATTTGCAAATCCAAAGTCATGGGAGGAGTGGGGCTTAAGGATTGGATGAAAATGAATCTTGCATTGGGTGCTAAATGAGTGTGGAATATCTATGAGGAACCCAATAGGTTATGGGTGAAGATTGTTTGGGCCAAATATCTTGGGGCCTTTGATGATGAATGTATTTTGAGAATTAGAAATCCTCCTGGAGGTTCAGCTGTATGGAATTTTATTTTAGACTACAGGAAGGTCATTAATGACCACACTTCTTAGAACATAGGGAATGGTAGGAAGGCCTTGTTTTGGGTGGATTCTTGGAATAATTATCCCCTGGTGATCAGTGATGCTAAGTTTGTTGAGATCAGTAGATTGATGGTGGATTTGTGGGGGGATAAGGTTGTTGATTATCTTGAATGCAAGGACTCAAGTTGTGGTCCAGTGTGGGTGTGGAAAAGTTTGGACAATCTCTTTCTCACTGATGATTAGAAACAGTTGATGTTGGAGGTGTTCCAATCTAGAAAGGTTTTTCTATCTACTATGGATGATAGATTGGTTTGGAGTGCTTCTTCTTCAAGCTCATATTTGGTGAAAGTTGGTTATAAGGCTTTGGATCGTCAGGAGGAAATGAAGGGATGGCCTGCTAGTCTCTGTTGGAATCAGGCTTGTTTACCTAAGGAAGGCTCCTTTGCTTGGTTGGTTGTTAATGGAAGTATTTTAATAGAGGAAAGGCGTAGAAGATTTGGTTTTCATGGCCCGACTATGTGTGCTTTATGCAATAAAGCCTCCGAGGATGTGGATCATTTGCTTCTTAATTGTCCTTATGCTTATGAATGTTGGAATTTCATCAGATCCAAATTATGCTAGATTGGCCCCCTCCCTAAATCTGTCAAGGAAACATTTGAATGTTGGCCCCTGCCCAAGGTAAAGTCTACCTTGGCCCCTCTCTGGTATGTTTGTCCTTCTATCATTATTTGGGAGTTGTGGAAGGAGAGAAATCAAAGGATATTTCTTGATAAATATGAGCCTGTGGAAAGGTTGAAATAGAGGGTTTTCATGTCTATTGAAGAGGTTATGAAGGCTGTTATTTTTTCTCATTAGGGGCTTCGGTTTATAATGTGGAGGATAGAAGATTGCACACAGAATGGCCTAGTTTGAAGTGGCAGGACGGTCACCTATCAAAAGGATGTCATGATTCTTTAATTAGAGAGGATATTAGGTGGGTTCCTCCAGAAAATGGGTGGGTGAAGATTAACTTTGATGGGGCTTCTCATGGTAATCTGGGTCCCTCTGGTGCAGGGGCTATTGCTAGAGATAGGGATGGCAATATCATTGCCTATGTTGCTCAAAAGCTAAACATCGGCACAAATAATGAAGCTGAAATGAGGGCTACTTTGCTTGCTATAAGCCTGGGTATGAAGTTGAATGTGGGAAAGTTGCATTTAGAAGGGGATTCACAGGTTATTATTAATGCTTTATGTAATTGGGAGATGAAAGCATGGCACCTTAAAAAATTTGTGACGGTTATTCATGATAAACTGCTTTCTTTTGCCGATTTTAAATTGAGTCACATTAAGCGAGAAGGGAACCAGGAAGATGACATGGTGTCCAAGTGGGCAATTAGTTTGGGGAAAGTTGATAATATATATTACAATGACTGTTCTAGCTGGGCAAAGGATGTTGTTAGTGGATGTGACGTTTGTCATTGATGATTGGGGTTGGTTGGTGTGCTTGCTGACATCGGTGTTGGTGTCGTTAGCAATGGCTGGATTGTGTTTACATCATTTCCTTTTCTATTTGGCGGTGTTCTTGTATGTCCCCTTCCTTTCTGCTTGGTGTTTGTGTGCTTCATTATGATGGTTTGATGGATGGCATGCAGGAGATATTTGGTGTGCGTGAAGGCTTTATGGCTCTTAGAGCTTTAAATTGGCTATGGTTTCTTGTAAACAGTGGTTATGTTTTGCTTTTTCTTATTCTCTGTAGGTGCGTTGGCTCTTGGTGGTGTTCATGGAGGCCACTTTCTCGATGGGGACTATTAAGCAACAAAAATCCTTTGAGGGCCTGGTTAGTAAAGAACAAATGAAGGGCCTGCTAGTTCTTAAGGATGATGAAGTGGCTCTTACTGCTCTAGATGTGATTGGAACGCAATTTCAAGAGCAGAGGCACAAATGGCAGTCAAATGTAGATGTGGTTTTGATGGTAGTCACGTGGGGACTGCAGGTTGGAGAACCTAAGACAGAGGTTAAAAGTTTAGTGGTGCACCTTTTTGGCAATGAACTGTTATTGTGGCTTGAGTCCATTTTGGAGTGGGCTTATCTTGGCCAGGGTTTTAACTACACGGAGTGCTTCGAAGATGAAGTTGAAGGGATGATGTTTGGCAAGGTTCCTTTTCTATGCTGGTGGGGAAAGGTGGATAAAAGGGCTTACTGTGATGATATTGGGCGGAAGCTTGTGGTTTTGAAGACTGCTTTGAACTGTGTGAAAGCTAAGGTCGCTCTCTGCGAGTGGGTTGTGTATGTTGATGTGCCGAGATGAAAAAGGGGACATCGCAGAGGGCGGTTGAACACCCCAGTCTAAATGGTGTTACTGGCTCTAGTTTTTTGAAGCTTGTGCTTTCATTTGTGTGGTGGCCGGTTGGTCATTTTTGTTGACGTTCCCTCTGGTTTCTTTTGGTTGACACCCGGGCTTGTTCCTGCTTTTACGAATGATGGGTGATGTTATTCGGCTTTGGGTAATGGTTTTTTGTGGTTTTGGCTCGAATGTGGTTGGACGAAGCCTTTAATTGATGACTAGTTTTGGGGTTTTTGGCTCGATGGTTGTAGTCTCTCGGTCTGGTGGATGGTGTTTTGGCTATGGGGTCTGCCAGTCTTCTTGCTCTATGTAATTATCTTTGTATGGACTCGATGATGTTATGAAACTTATGTAATATTTTCTTGATTAATAAAATTATTATGTTACAGATAAAAAAATATATATCATAACAATTTTATTTTTTTAAGTGTTAAATATATAATTGTTTCTATATTATATTTATTTAATAATCTTAAAAATAATAAATATTATTTAAAATTTCTGATATATAATTGACTATTTTGAACTATATTTATAATTAAACTAAATATTAAAAAAATTAAATTAAATAATAAAAGAAATATAAAATCTAAATTTAAATTGTGAAATAGAAAACTTTTAAGTTTTTAATTAAAGGTGAATTATGGGAATGGCCAAATATAAAAATCTAAATTTATATTGTAAATAAAAAACTATTAAGTTTTTAATTAAAAGTGAACTATGGGAATGGGCAAATATTTTTGAAAAAAGGGCTCTTATCGGTCCAAGTTTTCAACCAATCAAAATATAGAAAAATAATTTCCAAAATAATTTTTCTTAAAAAATTACATGTATACTTTAGTTAATATAAATATTTGTTAGAATAAGAATAATATGATACAATTTTATTTTTTTTTGGTAAAAGGCCGAAGCCAATAATTGTATTTAGCTCATCAATATATATACAGAAACCCTGCTTAGTGCAGGCGCTGGTAGGGAAGAGCGGGGTAGAGAAACCCTCCAGCCTAGCCTGGGACCATGGTCTAGAAATTAATATAAAATTACTTTAGAGGGCATTCCCTTCAATAACAAAATTACAAGATATTATGAACTTCATGGGCAAACTGTTTAAAGTCTGGGCTACCGAATAATCTTTTAATTGTAGGTTACTTCATCAACACAACTTGGTTGAAGAAACTGCCTTCTAAGTTTTTCCATTCATGCCTGAATTAAACGTAGTCAGGTGTCTTCCAATGTGGTAGAGACGTCTTCAAACTATATTCTATTTTATCTCCTGAGCGTTAAAACTTTTTGGATGCGTCTTGATTCTAAAGTTCCTGAAAGGGAAAAACTGCACTAATATGACTAAGATCATTGTTAGTATATTATGATTATCACATTTTTGTAAGCTTGTGTAAAGAAGTCATAAGTAACTTAAAATTTGAAGCTTAAGTGGAAATACATGTGCTTGCATTATTGGACATAAACCAATTTGAGCTTGTCTGGACAAAATCCTGTTCTAATCTAATATGGGCTAGTGATAAACTTAGAGGTAAAGTTGATCATTATAATTTTATAAAGTACTTCAAAACCTACATAAACCATGCATGAAAAAAGGAAAAAACCACTTTAGCTTAGCCTACTATGTTTATTCAGAAGACTTCATAATTAGCCTTCTAAAAGAAAGGTCCATATAAATATATAGTCTAATCTCTTATCCATGTTATCTTTGGCCTTAATTTTGATGTTTATTAATGAAACGGAAAACCACCACACACCTTGCTAATATCCCTTAATATGACTATAGGAAAGTAATGACTTAACTTGATAAATAGTAATCACAGGAGTATATAAAAATTGTCATTGTGTTAACAAAGGTACAAATGTAAGAAAGAATGTTTATCTTTTAATCTAGCATAAAAGTCTTAATATCAAGAATAAAAGCAACATTAAAGAGGAGATAGCAAGACCCATAGCTCAAGATTCCTGATAGCAAGGCCCAGAGCTAAACCAGCTTGCTCTTTCCAGACATCAGAGTACACGGATAAACCCTAATCTGAAGTCAGTATATAACCCCTATATACTGACTTCAAAATTAATGATTATCCTGGTAGACATATCTATGTCTGCCCTATCTCAAACTACTGGGACGAAAAGCAAAGAGGAGTAAAATGCATCTATTTTCCCTCTCCCAATTCATCAAAAATAGTTGCCTATATAATGCAGAGCTCATCGAATCAAGAAAGGAGCCATCATAAAGTCACCACACATAAGAACACCAAGATAAACCCTAATCTAAAGTCAATATATCGTCATATATACTGACTTCAAGATTAGTGACTATCATGGTTGACATATATATATCTATCCTATAACCAGCTGCTGAAGCATCTAGCTCAAAGGAAAAAGGCTGCTAAAATCATCCATAGGTTTAAAGGCTCATAACAAGTCAAATAATAAAAAAAAGTTGTCAAACCTAGGTCAAATCAGGGAAGAGAGTGAGGAGAGAAAAGGCAAAAAACCCATAAACTCTACTATCCTCAAAGAAACTTCAAGAGGACTAAAATCCCAAAGGAGGAGAACCCATCTATGAAGTAGAAAGACTTCCCTTGGTAATCTCCTACCTGAAGTTGATTTTTGTATGTTTCGACTTCAAGATAATCGATTATCAAGGAAAATGAATCTGAAGCTAGCCTTTGAGGGAACCATCAAAAAGAATGGATTACTAATTTGAAGGCTACCAAGGAAACCTGAAGCTCTTATACAGGGTGACAGAGTCCCTAAGAATCCAAAGTAATAAGTAATTTACACTGGTAAAAAATTCCTAATGCCTACCCTATCAGCTACAACTACCAAAAATCTCCAGATAGAACTTGACTCTTACAAAAGGCTACAGGTGTGTTAAGATTCCTTAGAATTCTGATCGTTTTGGTTGCTGACTTGTAATAAAGATTGTTTTTAAGAAAATGTGGCCTAACCACAAGTCATGCTACTGACGCCAATGGATAAGAACTGTTAAAAATAGAAATCCCCTTGATGGAAAAATCAAAGATACCTAGACTACGCAATAGACATAAGGAAACTAAAGGAAAGTAAAAGTTTCCAAATATTTGTTCCATCGAAGGACATATAGTGATTTACCAAAAGAATTAATCTAAAAAGAAGCTTGGATTGGATGGAAAGGATTAAATTATACAAACATACAAATACCTATATACCTATCCATATTCAATACTACCTAAATATCCATTACATCCATCATGTGGAATAATTTCACAAAATACTCTAGCATAGTTATACTTAAGTATCAGTAGATAACATATTATTGCTTGTAGATCCAAATTATTAACATTTGATTATGTTTTGAAAGAAATAATATGTTATAGTTATTTACCCAAACAAAGACAAGAAGATCCCTTTGGTTTAATAGACAGGTTAAGCTATGACAAGAAAAGTACACCAGATTATTACATACAACCTTATTCTCTACCCTGTGTCCATTTTCATCAAATAAATTGTTCTTGAAGGTTTATAAATGAATCCATGTTTCAATTCTTCTACACGTATGAGTCTAAAATCTTAGTGTTTGACAGTTATATATTAATCCATGTTACTTCTTACATTTAGATAGAAGTATCTTCCTAAAATTCATCCTTAATCCTTATTACAAAATCAAAGAGGTTAAGAAGTAGCAAAACAACTTGAATCCCAAGGGACAAGTACAAAGGATATATATCATGAAATAAAGCAATGTATTAATAAGGATCCTTGCTTCCCTTTATGGAAGGATGACTTTTTTAGGATTCATTTGAGGACTCTGATGACTCCATCGATGCATTGTCTTCTTTTACCAACTTCAACCTAATGTCATCTTCCGTAATAAATTCAGTCATCTAGTAACCATCTGGGGGGATCTAACATGGGTAAAATACATAAGGAAATCTAAGTTCCTTCTAGTAGATGGATTTTCTTCTAAATATCAATCCCAATCTTCCATCTCTAGTATTGGAAATGTGGAAACATAGCTTCGGTTGACAATCCTTTTATTATAATCTTTAGGTCTAGGAATGGTTAAATCCGTTTGAATACTCTTGATTACTTTATTAAGATCTACCAAATACTTTTTTTTGAATACTCTTCTGCAAAGATTTCCAATAGCTTTCACATCAGGGTCAACTTGTAGAGCCGAGGCTAAAAACATAGCTGGGATATCTGAGTTGACCCTATGCCTGATTGTGTTTCCTAAGAATTCCTCACTTAGGATAATTGAAACTACTCTAACTACAATATTGTATTTAATCAATAGCATTTTCTTGATTCTTTTCAGTGAAATTGTCCCTTCAAAGGCTGTTTGCTTATCTGAGCACCTCAATTTTATTAGCGTCGCCATTTGTTTAAAAGAGATGCTGTGGTAAAATGGGGAAGCCCCCTCTCTATATACCGAGGTTCTTGGCTATTTTTGCTGAAGGTGAAGATGAAACGTTGGCGGTCTAGCATCACAAAATCCTTCTTTACTTCTTTATTAATTTCCTAAATATGATTGTTCTTAAAAACTAGTCTCCTGCCTCGTTGGTGTAAATTTTAATATTTGCCTAAAAGGGTAGTCCAAATTTTAGAATTTTAATCAATTTTAACTGACCCTAAAAAGCCTAAAATGATCAACTCTAAATATTTGAAATGTGTTTTGTATAGTGAATATTTTAATCTTTAAAAGATAAGTGTCAATTAATATAATTTTTAGAAAAACATTTATAGATCTTGAAAAAATATTTATAATCCTATTGTTCCCTATCTAGCCCATACCCAAAATTTAAAGATCCCAATTGTTCAACTAAATACTTGGTACAAGAAAAATAGAGGGCTGGGAGATCATATTCGGCTAGTAAATAACATAAATAAATACTAGATTCCTGGTATAAAAATAAAATCTAGGGAACGATATGCAGTAACATATTAATTACTATGCTAGATTAATATTAAAGATCTAAAAAATAAAACATAAAGTATCCATTCCTGATATAGTCTTTCTTACTTTAAACCAGTATTGTAACCGAATACCAAAATTACATGCTTAAAAGGACTAATGTTCGAAAGCTCGAAAGGAAATACTAACAACTATATTCTTATGACTAACTTATCCTACTAGTTTTTACGAATGATATTACAACACCAGTCAACATCCTTCTTGTGTACGATGATAATTTCTTCCTACTATGCTTTGTATTCCCTTGAGGATCTTTTGACCAGCAGAGATATGACCCTAATGTTGCTTGGAAATTCCATGTCCATTTCTAGTGGGACCTCAAATCCTTCCGCCCACTAATAATCAAGGACTTCGTCGAGGTCTACTTCCTCCTTAAGCACCGTGGCAATGAGGAAGTCTAAATTTTTCCTCATTGAGGGCCAAACTTCATCAAACTTAGCTTCATCCTTGAGAAGAAGAATTGGAAGCCTCTGGAAGCTGGGGATGGAAGGAAGGGCCTCCAAATCCATCTTCATATATAATTCCGAGAAGGGAATGGTAAGATTTTTGTCAATGTTGTGTACCGCTTTCTCCAAGCCCAGTAAGAATTCTTCCTCAAAGATTTCTCTTGCCGCCCTGATGACTCTTTCTTTGGCAGTTCCATTGAAGGTTGCTAAAGCTATAAAAAGCTCAATCACCTACCATTTACCTGAACCGTAAAATCATTGTCGAAGTGTTCCTCGCCAAGCCCTTTAATCAAAGCCCTTTGAACTGTGTCTGATAAAGGTTTCAAGATTATGTTCCATCTCTTTGGCTTTATCGCTCTTCAAAATGCCATTTGGCAGTTCTCCTTTGTGTAGAAGGTGCTAATCCTAGACTCCATTATTGCTCAAAGACTCATAGCAGAGAAATCCCTATTTTGCCAAGTAGTTGGAGAAATAACACTTCAATTTCCTTCTTAAAGCTAAACAAAGCTGATAAACACTCTTGATAAGATTGGCTTAATTGTGATGTGAAGTCCAGAAGAATGTGAATTTATGAAACATTATAGATCATCATTAATGCGTAGTACTCCTCATAAAGACACTTGTTACGCAGATTGATCTTATTTAGGTGATAGTGCTTGGTTCTACGAGCTCAGAAAGGTGACGATAGCCTCATTATTATAATTGATACATGGGAGTCTCTATATGAGATGGTGGCGTAAGGTTGAGTACCTTTGATCGTGGGTGAAAACTCTTACTTACACAAAATGAAATGATATTTTTTCTTAAGTTAAGGCCCGCATAAATAAAGTACTAAAGGGATAATTGTGTGTTTAAAGGGATATGTTACTACTAGAGGTTAAAATGTTAAGTTTTTTTAAAAAGGTTTGGCCCCTGTTTGATGAATACTGATTACATTTTCTTAAAGAAAACTATGTTTTCTAGATTAGGAATGGATTATAGTCTAAGGATAGAAGTTTTAGTTATGATATAGTAATCCCATCTGCTCCTAAATTAGCTAATTTATCTACTCTCTTGTTCCCTTCCCGATAGATATGATTAAATGATACTTCTAGAAAAGTTCCGCATAGATTCACTACTTGAGATAGCAGGGAGTTCAATTTCCAATTCGGAGTCTCACCTTTTCTTAGTGCATTGATGATAATTGTTGAATCACCTTCTATTTCTAATTGCTTTAATCCCAGGGAGACACATTTTTGTAGGCCTTTGACTAAAGCATACAATTCTACCCAATTATTAGTTTCAATTCCAATAGGAGTAGCAATTACTGCTAATTCTTTTTCGTCTTGATCATGTATGCAACATCCAATGCCTGCCTTCCCCGGGTTACCCCTGGAAGCCCCGTCGAAGTTAAACTTGTACCAGCCCTCCTTTAGAGGTTTCCAAGTGCATTCATCTCTCTTTGATGACTTGTTTTGTGAGCTTGATCCTATAAAAGGAGGGAGGGCTAGACGCACCCATTTTCCCCTCATTTTTTCGTCCCAATGACTCATTTTTAGATTAGTTTTGAGTTTTTTGGCCATCCTATTATTCATATTTTCTATAATTGCTGCTTCTATTTTATTACATAGCTATTTCCATTCCATTTTTTCATTTTTGAAAATTCTTCTATTCTGTTTCTTCCAAATTTCCCATATTAGAGTGGATGGTGATATAGTCCAAAGGTTGGCATATATACTCTTTTGTTTGATGATTGGCCAGGCTTGCATCAGTGCACTAAGGGAAAGAGGAAAAGCTGAAGACCAACCCAAGTTTCCTCTCAACCAATCCCAACACTTAAATGTAAAAGGGCAATTAACAAAAAGATGGTCAATGTCCTCTTCACTCTTTTCACATAGGGGACATCTGCTGGGACCCAGGAAACCTAGTTTCTTAAATCTATCTGTAGTTAAGAGTCTGTAGTTCAATGCTAGCCATAAGAAGAATCCAACTTTTGAGGAGCATTCCTTGCCCCAACAAAGGTGGATAGGTAAAGTAGTTTTGGGTGTCTTGTAGTTTTGGACAATGAGCTTATACCCATCCTTAGTATTGTATCCTCTGGATTTTGAACCATCCCAAACAAGTGTATCTTTCAAGTTGTTTAAAGAAATCTTTCTATTTTTTAGAATATTCATGATTGTTGCTTCCTTCAAAGATGATATCCCAAGATTCTTTAGGGATTTCCAAACCTAACTATCCCCATTGAAAGTTGTATAGTCTTTGAGAAAGATGTCATTCTTCTCCTTTAATAGCTTGATAAGAGAAGGGTTATTCAACTTCTTGGATATGATTTCATAACCTCCCCAAGAATCGTCCCAAAACAAAATTTCTTCCCCTGACCCTGGACACCATGTTAATTTTTCCATAATAATATGTCTACATTTCATCATAAAATCCCAAATTCTCGATCCTTTAGGAGGATTAGATTCTCTAAAAATGTTAATGGGGGAGTGGTCTTTTTAGTATTTGTGAATGAGAATCTTAGCCCATTTAGCTTCCAAATTTTTGAAGAGTCTCCATAATAGTTTAGCTCCCAAGGCTCTGCCTTGGTCCCCTAAGTTTTTAAGACCCACTCCACCTTCCTCTTTTGGTTTGTAGATGTCATCCCAGGAGATTAAGGGAATTTTCTTTTTTTCATTGCTTCCCTACCAAAACAATGTTCTAAGGTGCTTTGTAATTTCTGATTTTTTATTAGAAGGAAGGTTCATAACAGATAGATGATAGGTAGGCATGGCTGCCAAAACTGACCTTACCATGGTGGTTCTACCCGTAGAGGACAACCATCTCCCTTTACACGAGCTCATTTTGTTTTTAATTGTATCAATGATAGGATCCCATATGTCCATAGCTCTATTGTCTTTGACTAAGGGAAGACCTAGATATTTACATGGAAGTTTACCCTGATTAAAATTAAAGATCTTACATATATCTCTTTCAGTTGATGAGTTTGTATTAAAGAAAAAAATGTCTGATTCGTCTGGATTAATTTCTTGTCCTGAAGCTTTAGAATAAGTATTCAGAACCTTTTTAAAAGCCTTTGCCTCCCTTCTATTACTAGCTCCATATAGAAGAGTATCATCGACAAAATGTTGGTGGGTGGTCGGGTCCATGTCATTGGTAATGGAAATTCCTTCAATTGCCCCACATTCCTTTTATTTTGAAATTTCCCTACCTAGAGCTTCTGCCATGATTATGAATAGAAATGGGGATATGGGGTCCCCTTGTCTAAGGCCTCTGGAAATGCCAAAAAAACCTTTCAGGGTCCCATTCACTAGAACCGAGATCATAGGGGTGGAAATACATTCGAAAATAAGGCTTATCCAACTTTTAGCAAAACCAAAGGCTTCCATGCATTTACATAGAAATCTCCAATCTACTTTGTCATATGCCTTTTTTATGTCTAGTTTAATAAGCATACTTGGATTCTTATTTTTGAGGATGGAATGGATTGCTTATTGAGCTATGATTACCCCATCAAAGATGGATCTCCCAAGGACAAAACCTATTTGTTCTTCACTAATAATAAAAGGGAGAAGTTTTTGGAGTCTAAGGGCTAAAGTTTTGGTAAGCAATTTATATAAGGTATTACATAGAGCTATTGTTCTAAAATCATTAAGGCTCGAAGGTTTTTCTTTTTTAGGGATAAGAGCGAAAAAGGTATTATTTACTTCTTTAAGTATTTTTCCTGAGTTGCTGACTCCTTCTAGAGCATTCGTAACCTCTTCTCCAATAAAGTGCCAACATTTTTGGAAGAAAATTGTCGAGAATCCATCCGGTCCTAGAGACTTACCAGGGTTCATTTGCATTAAAGCATGATGGATTTCCTCCAGAATAAATTTACCATTTAAGATTTGGTTTGGTTGTTTGGATATGACCTTGGGGATATTTTTAAGAAGTTCGGTTTGAGATCCTAGATTCGACGATTCTCTGTTGTTTAGAATATTTTCAAAGTAGTTTACTGATTCTTCTGCGATACCTTTGGGATCCTCTATGGTATCACCTTTGTCATTAATAATACAAGAAATCCTATTTGTGTTTCTTCTTTGTTTGGTGCTATTGTGAAAGAATTTAGTATTTCTATCACCTGCTTCTAACCAGGTTTCCCTTGATTTTTGTTTCCAGAAAATTTATTCTCTTGCCAGTACCTCTTCATATTCCTTGAGTAAATTCTTCTCTCTATGATATAATTCATCATCCATTCCCTCCTTAATAACTTGACAATTTACTTTTTCCAATTCAAATTCTAGATCTAGTTTTTTTTCAAAGATGTTGCCAAACTTAGAGGTGTTCCATTCTAACAGTTTCCTTTTAATCCACTTTAGCTTGTTTACTAATTTAAACATTTTGGAGCCTGATATCTTATGCTCCGACCACCAAGACTCAATTAAAGTTAGGATGTTTGGATCCCTTAACCATGCTTGTTCAAATTTGAAGGCACACTTCTTAGGCTTAGATGGTGATAGGATGTTGAGAAGTATCGGATAGTGATCCGAACCAAATAATGAAAGGATGTTAGCCGAGAGTGACAGATCAGAATTAATCAAGCTGCTTTTAAGAAAGAATCTATCTAATTGCTTTGCTATGTTGCAAAAACCTAGTCTTTTATTGTTCCAAGTGAAAGCATTGTCCTCTGTTGGGATTTCGAGGGAGTTCTTATCCCTCCAATGTGTAAAGTCCTTAGAAGCTATTGGCAGGGAATTTACTCCTCCTTTCTTCTCATAAATATTTTTTATCACATTGAAATCTCCCCCTAGAAAATAGAGCATGTCCTTTGACTGCTCAAGATACAATTCAATTTCTTTCCAAACTAAAAGTTTTTCCTTATTTTGAATGGGTCCATATACATTAATCAATATAAAGGTCATATTAAGTGTAAAGTTTTTAACTATACCACTCATCCAAAATTGTCTTTTCTCCGTAATGTTAAATGTAGTACTCTTGGGGTCCCAAATGATGGTCAAGCCACCTGATGCACCCTTCACCGGGGAAGCTTCCATTTCCCTTAATCCTAATTTCATTTTGAAATTTACTGATTCTATGTTGTCTAGCTTAGTCTCTTGTATTAACATAATCTCTGGATCATGAATTTTGATGCAGCACTTGATTAGATGCTACTTGTTAGGAGCATTCATGCCCCTATCATTCCATGAAAGGACATTCATGACTCCTTGGGAAGGTTCTTCCCCTTCCCTGCATATAGAATAGATGTGATTTTAACCTGTCCTAAAGCTTCCCCTGCCACGCTTCTTAATTCAGAATTGGGCTTTCTCCCCCTTTTCTTTCCTTTTTTTGCACAATCTGAGGTCTTCATACTTTCCTTGAGTTGAGCAATGCCTAGAGATTCCTTCTCTTGTGATTCTATTTCTTCTAAATTAATTAGCAATTCTTTAGCTGATCCTTCTAGGGTGGTTCCTTTAATGTTGATATCATCTAAAAGCTCTTTCCGTTGATCCAATTCTTCTGGATCACAAATTTCTTCTAAAAATTGTTCCATTAACTCCTCAGTAACTATTTCCCCCAAATAATTTGCTATTAAATTAACTTCTTCCCTGATTTTTTCTTCGTCAGCCTCAGAGATTGTTTCATTTGTTGACAGGTTTATATTATTGGGCTTACTAGAAAGTGTTGATGAATATATATTAGACTTATCTAAGCCCAAACAACTGCTAGGAGAAGGATGATTTGTTTGGTCATCTCTAAGTAACTTTTCCTTAGTCTCAAAATTTTATAAATTCTTGTCCACTAATAACTTCGGTATACTCTCATAAACTTCCCTTATAATTTCCTCTCCTACCCTCCTACTACTGGTCAGTGATTCATCATCTTCTGAAAGCTTAGAGTTCGGTTTGGAGGGAAAGATAAGGGATTTGTTCTCCTCTTTCCCTTGTAAGTTCTTTTTAGAATAATGCTTATTAATCCTACACCTGCTATGATTTTTAAGGGAGGGAGGATGAGACAATGGTATTGTTGTTGTTTCCCTAATAATTTATGAAAGTGTGACCAAAGTATCAATATTCATGATTTCCTTAATGAGAATATTCTTTTGTCTATTAGATTCATCAACATCACTGGTTTCATCATCAGAAAGAAGCAAAAAATCAATGTTATCCTTTCTTAATGATGAGTTTTTATGATTTTCTAGGTTAGTAGGATACCTTGGTGTTCCTAATACCTGAGTTAAAAAGGTTTCCTCTGTAAGAGTTTAAATGAGCTAGCCAGCGTTAGACCAACTAATGTTTTTAGGGGACTTGGAAGAAATATGTTCAGGTAATGAAGTGGTGATCTCTTCAATGGAGGTCTTTGGGGATGAACCTACTGATTCATAATTCAAGTTCTTAGTCCTAGTTGATTTATCTTGCTCAGGGGAGTGGTTAAGAAAATAGAAACCCCCTTCTTTCTCATTAAAGTGTAGCTCCGGGATGGGTTCAACAAACTTCAAAAATTTGGGGAAAGGACAAATTTCTCCTTCCTCTAAAGATGGTGATAATGTATTAAAACTATTTTCTGTATAATTCTTGTTATGGTCCTTGGTTAGAGCATCCTGATCCTAGTTTTTCATGTTTCCCCTCTTAGTTTCAGCTAAATCGTAATCCTCTTTTTCTAAAGTGATGTTATTATTAGCAGGGTTGGTAAGAGTAGACGATCAGGGGTAGGGATAATTTGAAACCCTAAGAGTGGAGTCATCTTCCTCTAGATCCTCTTCATAGAATTTAGGGTGGATTATAATTGACCTTGGATCATGGCAAATTTCCAAAGGAAGGTTGATTACTATGTTAATATTCATTTTAACAATGATCATTCTCTTCGCATGTAACATATCATTATTAACAACCCTTACAAATTGCCCTAGGAAATTGCCTATTTCCCTAAGGGAGTCAATGTCTGAGAATTGAAATGGAAGATTGTTTAGTAAAATTGCTCTATTGGTAAGAAAATTTTCTAATTTTAATGGATCAAACATAGGCATCTAGTCGAAAGAAGAAAATCTTTTTTTCCTAAATTCTAGTAATCCTTCAGACATGAGTTTTGCCTTAAAAGTCTTATTACAACAATCAATGTATATGAATTTCTCTTAGAGTATAGTGGGATGTACCTTGTTACCAAGCTTAGATTCGATCCAAGATGCTATAGTTTCTGCAGAAGCCCCTATCCCATTCCATATACAAAAAAAAAACAAATTTTGCACATATTTTCTGTGTGCTACTTATCGTTCTATTCTTAATGGATAAAATTTGCTGATTAGGGTTAGAAAGTTCTCTCAAATCCTTAATACATACTGAGTTTTGATTATTGTAATCTTTTATATTCAACTCCTTTGTTCTTTTATGTGGTAGGGAGTAAACCTTACCCAGAGAGTGATGAAGGTGAAGCTTACCAGAAACCGTTTGTTTGATATCAGAAGATGCTCCAAAATTTTGATGGTTACTGACCTTAGTATCTGGCTTTTTCAAAGGGCTTTGAAACCTTTGATGAGGAGGTGAATAGACATTCTGTGCAAAAGCCCTAGGCCGAGGCCTTGGGGAAAAGGAAGACAATGCCGAGAATTTGTTGGATAATCGAAGGGAGAAGGGGACTCTAGGAACTTTAAAGGCATTGCTTTTTTTATTTGAAACCACTTTCCATCCCGAGAAACCATCGTCATGTCCAGGGATTGTAGGATAAGTAGTCATCCATCTTCTGCTAGAGAAACCTACATATTTTGTCCTCGAAAAAACAAATAGTTGTTGATCAAGTGAATGCACTGAGAGGATCTTGGGTCGCATGCGAAAAGAAGAGAAGAGCATTTTTCCTTTTTCCTAATAATATAACACAAATTACACATTAGACTTTTGGTAAAAAAATTGTAAAAAAAAATAAACAAAATCAATTAAATTTTTCAAAAACTTTAAAATATTCAATAATTAAAAAATTATAAATAAAAAGCTATTCATGCTCTTTATTCCTAAAAAAGTGGTCTATAAGACCTCAAATGTATTAGCCAATCATATCATCAAAAAATATTTTTTACAAATTATAAACTTAAAAAATTAACATTTAGACTATAGAATATGTGTTATTTTTAACAAAATAAGAAAATACTAAATTATAATTGGTGCAAAGAATTGGTTTTAATCACTACTTAGGCCCCGTTTGTTTGCTAGAAGATGACTAGAATTGGTAGTGGATAATCAGGTTTTGAGCTGAATTTGCTATTTGGAATGCTAAAATGGAAAATCCGGTTATACCACCAAAACCTGAATATACCACCAAAATGGGTGCACCATCTTCCCACCCAATAGGTGGAATTCAAAATTATATTCTGGTTTTGGGCAATTGTTAACCCCATTTAATTCGGCTGTCGGGTCTGTGGTCTTCTTGGATTCATTTTTGGGGTTTTGTATTCCTATGTTTGCAATTTTATTTTCGTGTTTGCGTTTGCCTCAGCTCTACAGGGTTTTCAAAGGGTTCTCGTAGGGTTTTTGAAGGGAGATCACCGTTCTCGTAGGGTTTCATCTCCTGCAATAGGTATGGGTTTCATCTCCTGCAACAAGTATTGTTACATTGCTTTGAATAGTTGATATCATGAAATCGTAGTGTAGTCAAAAAGGGTTTTTGCATAGTTTTGAACAAGTTGGGTTTTCAAGTGAATCTTTCAGTCTCTCACAGCGTAGGGCAGACTGGTTTTATTGGGGAAGACCTTTGTCATTATCTTATCATATTGCCCAATATCAATGGTCCACATTCATATTTCTAGATTTCGTGCTTCCTAAGTTGAATCAAAGAATGTACCTAATCTTGGAACAATGTGACCCTGCAAGTGTTTGATAACCAAGGGATCCTTGAAGACTTGTGCAAATTCTTCACGGGGTTCCTTCAACCAATCCTTGGCACCTATCATATGAACAGATGGGCACTGTATGGTTGGAGAATATAAAATCTCACACATCTTTGGCTTTCTGAACTTGGTTCTAGAAACTGATATGATGAATTTGATAGGGGGTGGTTTTTCAGCAGCACACCCTACAAGATTCAACACATATTTTAGGGTTTGAAATAGAACAAAAGGTTTCCTCTCATTATTAAGTTAGGTTTTGAAATTGAACAAATCATTTCCTCTCAAAATTAAGTTGGGGTTTGGAATAGAACAAATTATTCCCTCTCATGATCCCATTTTCTTAAAAAAACCAAAAATGGGTTTCAAACAAAATTGATGATAAATCATTCTTCTCACCTTCCTTTGATATCCAAAAAGAGCACCAGACGGAGTTGCCCCCTATAGGATAATAGGCAGGCTAAAAAATTAGTTTTACAGCCCTAATCCTCAGCTACAAAACAACCTAATCATCCTAGCATTCAACTTGCAAGGTAACAACTACCAAGGTTAGTTGCACCCACCTGGGAAAATCCAAGAAACCCATCAAAAATGTCATTCTTCTCCATATAATTAGAAATGAAGGCAAGCCCTTTGTCCAAGTTAGTGTATTCAGTAAAATCATGTATGGGTTGCTTATGAATCAGCTTCATTATCAGTACTAATAATGACATAGCTACAGAAAACCCAATTATTTGCTTAAAACAAACCTCATTATATTAGAACCATTCATAATAGGGAGGAGGAAAGATTCCCTCAAAATCAGACTTTCCTCCTACAGGAAACAGTCCATCCAAGAAACTCTGCACTTGCACCTCATAAGGTATGGCAATTATAGTTCAAAAATTGAAGTCTAAATTTTTTTTGCTCAAATACATTAATTTTGCACAGTGCATGAATTGATGAAGATAGCTTTTGAATTCAATTGCGAAGATAGTTTCTGAATTCGATTGCGAAGATGGCTTTTGAATTTATCTCAATAATTGGGATCAAACCCTATGATCCATCATCAGGATGAATAAGTGCTAGAAGAGTAAAGATCAGAGAGTATAATCTAATTGTAGATACATAAACTAACACATAATAAAAAACTATCTACATCATTTCAATTGTGACAATAAAAAGAAGAAATACCAACCATGTCAAGATTGTCTATGATGGAAGAGTCCCATTTGCTGACTTGCTTCTATAGAAAGCTCCCACTTGTCCTAAATCCATGGAGACAGAGCACTCTTAGCTTTCTTGTCTCACTCACTAGTGGCCCATCCTCTTCCTTCCTCATTTCACTCATTGTGACGATTGTCTTCTTTCTGTGATGGTGAAATTTATGTGCAAACAGGCTGCTCTATATACTTAAAGAAGAGAAAATAGTTCTTGTTTGTTTTGACTCTCTGTTAGCATGCCTTCAAATGAGACGGTAGTTGAAATGAGTTAGATAACCACCTTCTCCACATAATCTATCATTAATTGTTGAGTGACATTCATTATGAGCATAGGTTGCGGTCAAAATCACACCATTCTTGCCTTGGATTGTATGCTCTAGTTTTAAAATGAATAGTCATTTTTTAACTGTAGTACGTACAATATCTTCTCTCTCTATACAAAACATTTTGCTAGAATTAAGTAAATTGCAATTCCCTTGGGAAGGGTCTTGCTTATATTGATTGTTATTTTTTGTGTCACCAAATCTTCATTGATTTCGGGCTTTCTTTATTATCACCTATTAATCTTTCTACCACACATTTGGATGATGTGTTTTTAGAGTTATTTCTTTCAGTAAAGAGGCAATCTACCAATTATAGATTTCCTTATGTTCTCTCATCAATACACAAACTATATTAATGACCAGGGGTACTCCATTGATAACCCAATCTAGGAGTCTTGGTTGTAGAGCAGTATTAATTTATAGTGAGGTACTGTGAATTCAATTGTATAAAATCCATAGCATTCAATTGTAATTGTTGTTGTTGTTTGAATTCAATTGTAATTGTTGTTGTTGTTTTCAAATATTATTAAACAAATAACACATGCCTTAAAAAATAGATATACAGACATGACACTCCTAGATTTATTTTACAAGCCATACAACAAAGAAGAAATATTTCCCATCCAACTTTTACAATACTCCATCAACTCTCTTTCCAAAATAAATATCCTACACAAGTGTCATTTCTATACTACTCCAAGGAAAAGAAATATCCTGTTAAACCTGGAAATGAGGAATTACCAGTGCCATCACCAATCGCTATGGAAGGACCAATGCACTATCTTGTAATGCTCATTAGCCAAAGGTCAGGGAACCAGGCATGGTGGTGCAGGTAGGACATAGAGCATTCCCTCTTAATCTTTGGTAGTCCTAACATCCAAGGCCACTATAACTCTTGGAGTGGTAAAGAAACTCAATAAGGGTGTCTATCCCACTGCCCCAATTTTATCCCAAATGCCTCTAATTTAATAACAACCAACTCACCGTATTGTTGTTCTGAGTTATAGTTTTCTGTGTTTATTTTGAAGTTTTTTGGGGTTCAAACATTAAGGAAAGTAAATGTACTTTAGCATTAGAAAAACATAACATCAACAACATGCTACCAATATCGAAGAGAACTTATATAGGTTCACAAGAAAGGACAGATCACAATAACTAGAAATTTCTGACCTTTTATCACAGGTCACATATGAAAACAACAACAACAATTACAATTGAATTCATAGTACCAAAAGCTTTAGCCCATTCTTTTTCCCTTTGACTAGTAATAAATCCATAGCATTTCTATTTGTGCCAGCATATGGGTGTTCTTTTCCTTATTAACAGTGATTAATAGTGTTAACACTTTACACTCATTATAATCAGTGTTAATAGTGCTAACATTGAAGCACTATTAACACTGATTATCGGTGTTAACATTGATAATCAATGCTAACATTTATTACCAATCAAAGGGACAAAGAATGGGCTAAAGGATAACAGTAATATCCAGTCCAAAGTTACACAGTAATTCTATTTCCCTTCACAGTCCAAAGTTACACATAATCAATGTTAAACATGTGTTTGTGCTTCATTTGGATATCTCCTCACTCAAATCATTGTGTTTGTCCACATTTCAGGCCACTGATGGATCCTATTGAGAATATTGATGTTCTAGGATGCGTAGCTATGGAGACCACATAGTCTTGTCTTCTCACAGCTCTTCTTGCTTTTCTTGCCGTAGCCAAAGTAGCGGTAGCCCAAGAAGGCAGTGCACAAATGGGTAAACGAAAAATAAAAGGAAATTCTTTTTATAGAATGGTTATTCATTCCAACGATGTGGATTGTCATGATTAGATTCGCATGAGTAGGGGAGCCTTCTTTCGTCTAGCTACTATCCTAAGGCTGAAAGGAAGCTTGACATATATGATACACTTGACATTAGAAGAACAACTTGTGATGTTCCTCCACACTGTTGGCCACAATCTGAGGAACTACAAGATTGCCCACAACTTTGGGCACTCAGGAGAGACAATCAGCCGATACTTCCATAAGGTGTTGAGGGCTATCTTAGCACTCCACAAGGATTAATTTGTACCACCTAGTCCAAACACTCCTAAAATTAGTGGGAAACGAACGTTTTGATCCATTCTTCAAGGCAATTCTTGTGTTGTTACAAATTTCTTGTATGGATTTTTATCCTTGTCATATTATTGGTTGACCGTAGAATTGATGATTGTATCATATCATATAGGATTGTGTTGGAGCTATCGATGGAACCCATATACCAGTCACTGTCGATGTCGACATGCAGGGTAAATATCATGATAGAAAAGGCAACCTGTCGTAAAATGTTATGGGTGTGTGTTCCTTTGATTATAAGTTTCAGTACTGCCTTGCTAGTTGGGAAGGGTCTATTGTGGATAGTCATGTTCTAGCTTCAACTCTATCAAGAGAAGATCCTCTTGTTGTTCCCCCCGGTAAGCCAAATCGTAGTTTAATATACTCAAGGGTACAATCAATATTTCAATTTTTAATAATATACTTTATTTATGTAGGAAAATATTTTCTAGTGGA
Source organism: Chamaecyparis obtusa (assembly GCA_027943335.1). Classification (NCBI taxonomy): domain Eukaryota; kingdom Viridiplantae; phylum Streptophyta; class Pinopsida; order Cupressales; family Cupressaceae; genus Chamaecyparis; species Chamaecyparis obtusa. Next base: position 389,825 of record BSBK01003473.1, on the reverse strand, counting down.
TGCTAGATATCCCAATGCACCTGGATTTATTTCTCCTTATCGGTGTACACACTACCACCTGAAGGAGTTTTCAAGAGAGAATCCAATAAACTCTCGACAAGAGTTGTTCAACCACTGACACTCCTCTCTTATAAACTCAATAGAGTGTACATTTGGTATTTTGAAGTAGTGTTTTCCAATCTTGAGGCATGCCACGTCTTATTATATCATGACACAAGCCCATATTGTATTAGCATGTTGCATACTACACAACTACATTACGTTAGAGGATGACATTCCGTCAGAAATTGGTACCGAAGAGGAAGATGATCATGATGGGATAGATGTACCAATGTTGGAGACATATGGGTTGTCTCAGCATGATAGAGACTAGTGGGAATAGTTCTAAGATGATATAGCAAGTAGAATGTGGGAAGAGTACAGATCCCAAGAATAGTTATTCTTTTATACGTCAAGACTACATGATGGTTTCCTTTTTCTTTTGTTTTTATCTAGAAGTATTGGACTTTTATAGGTCAATGTATTTTATTTGACCAAAGTGATGTATGAAGATACTTTGATATACATGATGGTTTCCTTTTTCTTCTATTTTTATCTGGAAGTATTCCATGTCATATGTTTATACCATTAACAACAATATGTACATTGTGATCAACTAATCTACAACATGGCATACATAGAACTAATGATGAGCATGGAATAAATTGGGAACACGAGCCAAATATCTTCTTCCTCAAAGAATATAATGTGGACAAAAGACATGGAACGCAAGTTTATAGACTTTCTCCTCGAGCAAGTACAGATTGGAAGAAAATGTGATGGAGGATTCAAAAGAGAAGGGTGGACCGCCATTGAGAGGAGGTTCAACATGGATATGAACCTCAATCTAACAAAGGACAACTTCAAAAATAAGCTGAAAACATGGAAGCTTGCATATAGAGTGATGAAAGAGCTAAGAAATACAAGTGGGTTCGCTTGGAATGAGGCAACTCAGTGCATGGATGGTGAGGATAGCGTGTGGGATGAGCTTCTGAAGGTAGGGTGATCTCTCTACTATTTTGATGGAAATAATATTGCCTTCTTATAAAGTTAATAATGAAAGACAAAGAACCTAATCCATTTATTTATGCCAACATGTAGAGAAGAGAATTCAAAAATGCCAAAGTGTATAAGAGGCAGCCCTTCCAATACTTCAATGAATTGGGTGCAATTGTGGGTAATGACATTGTTGAAGGTAATGTAGCTATGACGACCCATGAGACTGAAGAAGAGAACCCTATGGAAGAGCCATTCAATGTGCATGATGAAGAGGACATTGGTTTCAATATACATCTTGATAGTGTTGTTGATTTGGACGAAGACTCTTATAATCCTTCCAATCAGTCCACTGCAACTGTAAGTGCTAGAGGAACTCCTACATCATCAATCTTAAGGGTGGGAAAGAGGAAGAAGGCAAGTATGGCTACTTCCTTGGATGCCATGTGTGAAACAATGAAGAAAATAAAAGATGGCATAAATAATGTTCACCTTCACAAAATTGATAAATCTGATGATGACAATGCTTTGACGGGCGCATATACCGCTCTCAAATCCATCCCTGAATTAAGTCAAGGTGTATTCTTGAGGGTATACAACACCTTCGTGGTTGAATGTGAAAGAGCCAAAGGGTTCTTGTTGATGACTGAGGATGAGAGAGTGGACTGGATTGCAACCACATATGGTGGATTATAGTTATTTTCTACACTTTATCAAACTTTATCATGAGTTGAAACTTTATCATACTTTGTTCAACATACACTGATACAACTGTGTTTTGGTTGATGATTGTTTATGATTGTTTATGGTTGATGATTGTTTATCAAACATAGTTTTTGTTACTGACTCGAGAGATTGTTGTTTATTTAACTTTAATTAATAGGTCATTGTTAAGTATGAACAGATAAATTTTGCATCTCTATGTTTATGTTTTGAAGTTATTTTTCATAGTGATTTAAATGTCTGCTTGTAATGCAGTATAATGTTTTTCATAGTGATTTAATTTTCATTTGTTGTACAGTTACATAGATAGGTATCAAAGAATCAATGTAATATATTTTGAGATAATGAAATGTAAATTATTTTCCTAAAGACCCTATCAACGCCGTAAGGGTACAGTTAGAGTATTTGCTAACAAACTCATCTTTTAAATGATTGGTATGGATCTAAATGGATTGGAATGATATTATATTATTGTGTTAGAACTTAGTATTGTGGATGGATCATAATATTGTGTTAGATCCATATGTGATTATCTAAATGATATTATAGTATTTTCCCGTAAGGGTACAATCAAAGTATTTACTGACAAACTCATCTTTTAAATGATTGGTATGGATCTAAATGGATTGGAATGATATTATGATGCATTTAATTTAAATTATTGCATAGTTTACTTTGAGTTTGGAAGGTGTTTAAATCGTTGTGACATGACTGTCCCTGTACAGTCAGGGTATACACCAGTTAGGTTAAATTGATGCAATGTTGGTTTAATATTGTCTCCTTTTCATGCATTGTGAGTATGTTGGAATGGTTGACATTAAATGGAATCCCTTGATGAATGTGAAAGGTTCCTAAAGAAGGTTTGATGTGTTAGATACCATCAAGAGTGACTATTCCTGAACAATACACTAGTGAAAAACCATGAAGAAATAATGATTAGACAGTATTCATTGGTTTCTATGATGAAAAGGAGTTTCCAAAGGTTTATTTTATTATTTTATGTGCTTTCACAAGTGTTTGAATGCAGGGCAGGCAGGGGAGATGTGAATCAGTTCACTGATTGCTTGGATAAGCCATTTTGGGGTCACTTGTAGAGGGAACAGTCAAGGTCTGAAGGATTGGTACATTGGAGAACCCAATTTCTTAGCATGGATGATCATGATATGATCATAGTATGGTGTTAGATCCATTTGTGGGGTCTAAGAAGGTGTGGAAGGGTGTGCTTGGGAAGACCCTAGGTTTTTAAGTCTTAAAAGGAGGGTTTTGTGAATGAAACTTTAAAACTTGTTAGTGGTCCTTGAAAATGTGAAAATCTTTGATTTTGGGGGGTATCTATACTCTATATATGATAGATAATTCTTGGTTGAGTGTGGAGTTAGGGGTTGCTTTGGAAAAGGAGGCCTAATGAAGGGCTAGTCACAAAGCGCCAGCCTTAGTATGGACAGTTGGTCCAAAGAAACAATATTTAATTTTCTAGTATGTTGTACAAACTTGAAAAGGGTATCCAAATATGTGATTATCTTCCTAAGTCTTTTGGGAAAGTCTAGCAAGAACCTTGTGAAATCAATCTAGAAGGCTACTAGGAAACTAGGCCTAATGAGCACCCAGTTATGAGGTATTGGTTTGATGGGTTATGAAGATGAATCCACTTATTGGACTGTATGAATCCACTATACCTCAAATGTACCTACTATGATGACCACTATACATTTCATTATCTCATAATTTATATTAGTTATTCCATACATGGCTACTGCTGGAATAACAGTAGCGATGTATGGAATAATGATCAATCTGAGGACAATCTTGATGAACATCATACTGCATTACAATCTGATTCTAATGCAATATGATGTTCATTAAGATTACAAATTTCAACAGTAGCCATGTATGGAATAATGATCAATCTGAGGTCAATCTTGATGAACATCATACTGCATTACAATCTACTTGTAATGCAGTGTGATGTTCATGAAGATTATAAATTTCAATAGTAGGCATGTATGGAATAATGATCAATCTGAGGACAATCTTGATTCACATCACACTGCATTACAATCTTGATGAAGATCATATTGCATTACAAGCAGACATTTAAATCAATTATTGGATGATTGTTGAGTCAAGTCCATGTGTACTTTTTATCAATTATTGTGAAAAGTTTACTGCATTATGAAACTATCTCTTAACAATAATATTAAAATGTCCCTCGATCTATCTAGTAACTGACATTTGCATTCATAACCTTATATGTATCAATTGTATAATAACATCTTTACATATTTAGTGGAATACATATTTAGTGATATATATCTTGTCTTGTTGCTTTTAACATATTTAGTGGAATACACCAAGGACTACCACATGATGAAAGCTTAATTTAATGCATTGTCAATGTGTACTCTCAGAACTATCCATTTCTAGTTCTTCAGAAGAGATGGTGATATAAATGTGTTTTGGTAGATGATTGTATTGTTCATGATTTTGTCCCATGTTATATGTATATACCCTAACCATCTTGTTATTACTGTTGCATTACAAAATTAAATGGAATAATTCTACTTTGTTCAATGCTCTATTTCATCTTGAATTTCTTTCGATATTTCATTCATTTTTTAAAACCATGTGATAGGTACAGAAACAAATGGATAGTTCTGAGACCACACATATGATGATATTGTGATACTACACAAATGCTGACATTAAAAGTGTTTGAAATAGCTTCTAGATTTGATTTTGTAGATATTTTTGGCATCAACATTTCTGATCACACTCTGTGATCCTTCATCAGGATGAAAGAGAGCAAAAGGATTGAAACAAAAGTTCATCATTTTGTTCTATTGCAATCATTTTGCTCTCTTTCATCCTAATGATGGATCACAGAGTGTGATCCAAAACGTTGATGCGAAAAACATCTTCACAATCGAATCCATAAGCTATTTCAAACATTGATGCCAAAACTATCCACATATGATGATAAAAAAATGAGCTATTTGATGATTGTTTACTGTTCATGTTTGTAAATAGTCAATATTTCTGATGGTACTCCTTGGTGTATTCCATTTAAAAATAAACAATTTTTAGTTTTTCTATCATATTTAGTTTGTAGATGCAGGATTGACCATCTAACAATTCAGACATTAATGGGAAGAATGAGTGGGATATGAGATGGTTGCTCATCAAATGTGGGGCATAAGGCCGTAGAGCATGGATTTCCTTGTGTTTTCTTATTTAATGGTGTGTTTTCACACCACCATTCAGTTGATGGATATTGTTATTCCCCATCTTCTATCTGATGCTATAGATGTTTCATTATATTTTTTGTATAAATTCGTAATATCAACATAAATGAAACTTTTTCATTTTATACTGATAGAATATAGTCATGTTGTTATATGAATGAACACAAATTTATTTGATACAATGGTGATGGCTATGATAAATGTCCCTATGTGTGACTGTGGTGATGGAGCGCGCTACGTGTTGAGGACGTCACACACACACACTAATCCAGAGCGTAAATTTTGGACTTGCATAAATAAGAAAAAGGTTGTTAATTGCACAATATTTAAATGTTTACAAAGAATAAATATTAGTCATTATAGCAATACTAACTTAGATTTATATTGTAGGATGGTGGTAGATGTGACTACTTTCGGTGGGCTGATGACACCCCATCATTGTCTACATCATCTGCACCTTCTACACATATACCTATTGTGGATGATGAGTGCAAGTCTTGCAAGGCGCTCGAGACAGCCATTGCAAAAGTGGAGGCTACCTATAAAGTTGATGTCATGTTTTTACGATGTTTTCTTTGTGCAACAATCACACTACTTTGTTGGGTCATTATGCATAAATAGATATATATGTGGACTATATGACTTATTTATATTTTGATGTGATATCGAGCAATGCAATAATTATTTTCTTGTTATAATATTGTTTATGATAATGTATAAAATTATTTAAAAAAGTTAAGTTTACTATTCACAATATTGATTTTTTTAAAAAAAATTTGTTTATGATTTACTATATAAAAATATAAATTAATAAAAATATATATAAATAAAAAATGGAAAAAATAAATAAAATATTAAATTAAAACATTATATAATAATTAAAATAACTTCAATTTTTTCTTGTCAAATTCTAATTCCAAATCAAAATGTAGAACCAAACATAGAAATGGATAATGTAATTCTAATTCCAATTTGAAATTGCAAACCGAACACAGAAATAGGAATTTCTTAGTTCTAATTCTAATTTTGAAAATGGCAACCAAATGCAGAACATGTATTGTCTCAGTCATCTTTCGGGTCAACCAAACGGTCCAAACTATCTTCTGAATACACAAAATCAGAATTTCAAAATTCTAATTTTGAGATAATCAAGTTTTGAGTCAAATTCCAATTCTGCAAACAAATGGGGCCTAATGGAAGAAATCCAAAAAAGTGACGCAATAGTACTTGATAGGTAAGAAGAAATTTAAAATAGGGATATTATATTATATTTTCTAACATATTCAAGAGTAAATGTATGAAATAAGAATTTTTGTAGCAATTAGATTAATATCAAATAAGAATGTTATATTCTAGTTTGCATTTAGCCGATAGGCTAAATATTGTGGACATTACCCATTGGAAAAACATCATGTCTCATTGTGGCCTTTCTTTTGGCATGGCCAATAATTTTGTCGAAACCAAAAATATCATATGTTGGTAGTTTCAACTTAATCTCAGCTCGTCGACTGCTATTTGACCATTAAAGTCGAACCATCCAACTGTGCGTTGCTAACTAAATGTTGTCAGGCTTAATCACCAACCTACAATGTGATATGTGGTTTGTTTATTAGTGTAATACCCCAAAAATGGGCTATAGGTTCATTAACCTCCTACATCTTCAAATCGAACAAAATTGATACAAAAGTCCTAACCTAAGGCACATCTTCACATCGAAATCTTAATTGATTTTATCTTAATTCTGCATCAGGGAATATTTCCTAAATATTCCTAATTTATCTAATTATCTTTAATTAAATATTATTTGGCGATAAATCTTATTTATCCTAAAGTTGATTAATTGAATATGATGAATATTTAATTAATTAATTTAATTCTGCCACTTAATTATTTAATTAGATTTAATTACATTTATTTCTAATTAATATTATTTTTATTTTGACAATAAATCAAAATTCTTACAAACAATCAATTGAATATTTATTTAATTGATTTAAAATCAAAGTTGTCAAATTTAATGATTTAATTGGAATAAAGTTTGATTTAATAATTGATTAACCCATAAATCAATTGTTTTAATTCAAAATCAGTTAAGTGGAAAATAAATCACTTTATTTTTAAATTAATTTATAATTAAATCATGCACAATCACAAAAGCAGACAACTAGAAATTAACAATCAATTTTAAAATTAAAAGTCAACATATGATGATGAGTTAAAAAAAAAAACAAAAACTCTATTTTGAGATAAAAACTGCTTTTGCATGATTTTATGAATTAAATATTCCTGATTTCTTGATAACTCAAAAATCAACCCGAGTTTATCAAGAGTGATTTATGACTTTACTCAATCTCTCCCAAAGCCCTGGATTTCTATAAAAACAAGGCTCAACTCTTCACAATTCATCTCTTTTCAGGCCATCGAATCGCTGCACAAATTATCTATAGAATTTGCACAATCATGCTAGCGAATCAACATCAGAAGAATCAAGCTTCTTGTGAATCAGCGACATTTGTGAGATCATTCAAGTTTTCAATATCATTCTCATTCATTTCTATAGCTTAGTTTCATATCAAGATTTTTCATATCACTTTTATTGCATAGAAAATACTAAAAATATAGATTAATCTGCATACATTTCATATCTAGATTTTGCATTCAAATCTTTCATTTAGGTGTTATCAAGGTCACTGATCTCGGTCTAATCTGAGAATACATACTCGCATCTACTAGAAGGCAGTAAATCGTCTGGTTAGCTTAGTTTTTCCATTCTTGTCAGATTTTGATTTCTGCTAACCTTTAATGTTTTACTGAAGGGTTGTGTCCTACAGCTAGGTACAAAATTCACACACACATTTTTGGCACCCACCGTGGGGCAACCCACCTTTACATGCTGGTTTTGGTTTTTTTTTGGAGCTAACTCCCTTGTGCAGATTTACTTGGAGACTAAAAACCTTAAATTTTCAAAGATTTAATTTTACCTCCCAAATGGCTTGGAGTTTTGGTCTAAATTTTTTTTTTCAAGTTGGAGGCATACCGGGAAAGCTTCGATAAAAAAGTCAAAATTTTCTGAGATGTTTTGAATTTTTAATAATTTTTTCTTTATTTTTCACAAATAATTCATTTTCGGTGCAAATCATCATATTTTTTGGAAATTTTTACATTTTCGAAAGATCTTTAAATTCTACAAGGGGTCCATTCTTTGTGTTTTAAATTTGGATGCAATATAATAGCTCAAATAGTCAATTTACAAAAACTGGTATGTTTTAGTAAAAGGGGTCTCTAGGGCACAAATGAAGAGATTTTTATGAAATTTTTACATTTTTGGAAAGGTCTCTATTTTTTAGCAAGGGTCTTTGTTTTACATTTCTATTTTTATGGCCGAAATCATATCAAAAAAATTAGATCTTGTTGACTAGGTCAAGTGCAATTTTTTATTTATTTTTTGGGTGATGGGTATGCACTTATTTTTCATATGATTCAATGCATGATATGAGTTTTCATTTGGATTATTTGCTGGTTATTATTGCTCCTAACAATTGGTTTTCATAACTAACCCTAGGGTTTGCATAAGTTGAATATACCTTGCATATCTTGTTTGCTTGTTGGCTTGTTGGCTTGTTGGAGAGTTCGTGGCTTGCTTGCATGGAAAAGCTCAACAAAAATTGCTAAAATAGGTAAAATCTACTAAGCGCATTGTGAAGAACTTAGGTATTATGTTACATCTTATAACACTTCATTTTGGGACATAAAATAAACTCTCTTGTGTCAAGCTTGAGTGCCTTTACAGCTTTCATAATTCACACTTCAATTTTGGGCTCGAAAAAGAACATAGATTTGCTTTTCGCATATCTGTTACACATAGTAAATAGGCCCTATGAACACTATTTGTGGTTCTTGATAGAGTGGGTCTCCAGCGAAACTCTTCTCAACAAGAGAACCCTTGTAGGTAGGGAAGGATACTGAGGGTGTCTCACGTTCTACTAGATTTGCATGTCTTCAACTTTTGATTGATACATTATCTCTTCGGAGAGGTTGATAGATCACGAGCGGTTGACATCATAGATCTTTGTGAGATAATCTTGGTCTTAGCGTGTCAGATTTATCTATCTACTTTATTTTGGTTAAAAGTGAAAAGGCTAGAGGACTATGCTCTACTCCCTTTTTGGGTAGTATCAGAAACTCAGATCCTTGAATCTGGAACCAGTCCCCATGTGGTATCTTTTGTGAGTCACCTTTAGAGAGGGTTAACTGTAGTGGACATTCCCTTAATTGGGTCAACCACGTGGATGGAACCTCAAGCGGTAATAGTCATTTTTGCCATGGTAGCAGCAACTGCCATATAAATGTCCTTGTGGAAGAAATCTTCACAAGTGTGGTCTCTTGTTGGGTTTTCAGATCTCCCTAGCAGCTCCTGATTGATTAAATTCTTAGACTGTGTCAAAACCTTGATGCACCGGGATTGGAGTTCACCCTCTTGAGGTTACAAAAGTTGCAAATTTAGACCATTACTACAAACCCTAGTGAGGCCAAATTTTTCATTTTCTAGGAATATGTGCATTATTGAATTTTTTTTTGGAACATACACAAGTAGTATTTCTAGGGATTAGCACAATAAGTCACTATTGCTTGTTCATGCACAAGGTTGCTTTTGCCCTTGGTCATTATTTTTAGACAATTTCTTGCTTCCCTTTCTTGCTATTTTGCGTGCTTGATATCTTCTTGGTTACTTGAGACAAACCTTTACACAGATCTTCAAAAACTGGATAGAAAAATTTGCAAACAAACTAATACTGAAAAACTAAAAAATTGCAAATCTGAAGCAAAAATCCTTTCTGGTGTCAAAATTCATCCTAAAATTTCAAAACTCATATCAAAGCCAAAATCAAAGTTGTCAGAGATTGGTCAAATTTGTCAGAAATCTAGTTTTTACAGCCTACTCCCAAATTCTGTCAAAATAGCGAACTGATTCTTGTCATTTCTAGTCATCCTTGGTCGGTTTGGGTCAAATCTCAGGTGCTATGACATATTGCTCAACATCCAAATGAACTTAAATGGTATCAAGTTGCACAAAATGACTCTTGGTCTTCTTTCTTCCACATCTCCCATGTCTTCCTAGTCTCCCATTTCCATCCTTTCTCTTCTTCCTAAACTCTTCACGTCTTCTTGATTCTTCTCCTCTTATTATCTAGTCTATTTTCTTCTATTCATCTCTTCTATTGCTTCCATGCTTGATCCCTCCTCCATCAATTCAAGGAGTCAATCAACAAACTCTACATCAATCTATTCCAAGGAGTCCTAAAACTCCTAACATGTCTCAAAAAATTAGTACACATGAGGAAAAAATTTTAATCACCACTATGATGAAACAGATGCATGCTATGCAAGTCAAACTTAAAAAACTTGAGAAAGAAAAGGAACCTAAAGAGTTCTCCATGGAAGCTCTATGCCCTTTTCCATTTGATAAAGACTTGTACATGTCACCATGCCCCCGGACAAAATGTGAGCAACATAACAACCCTTACGATACCTCTTCCACGGAGAGTGACACATCCATCTTTGAAGACTATGATGACTATGATGATGGACAATATAATGATACCTATGACACCTCTATTCCTAAGAGTCCTCCTTGTCATGTGTTCATGCTTACTGGAAATGGGACGTCACATTGGATAGATCATGATGGTGTTTCATATGATTCTGATTTTGAAAGAGACCTTGATGATTTCTGTGAACAATACCTAGATGATACATCTACTTCTATTGAGGAATATAAAATGTACCATGCTGATTTAAAACATAAATACTATAAGAATCCTTCCTCTAAGGACTCTCATGCTGAAAATAAAGATGACACTCTCAAGAAAGATCATGTTAATGCTGAACCTTTGTCTTGTGATGGTTCCCTTCCATCCCCTACTTCCTCCAATACCAATACATTTCCTAAAGCTTCCAAGCCTATCAAATCTTTCTCAAGTCCTTCATCCACCAAAGGTCCTAATACTTTTCATGCGATTTCCTATAGTTATCCTCAAGAGCTACCTCTTAAAGATACTCAAGCTAACCTTCACTTGGCTGCAAATACTTTCAATAATGCTAAACCTAAAGAGCCTAAGCCTTTATACGCTATAATTCCTACTCCAACTAGTCCTTCACCATCTCTTCCAAAGTCTTCCATACAATTGCAACATGATACCTTGTTCTTAGAAGTGGCTCCATGTCAATAGGACTCTAAAAATGAAAAAGAAAAAAATATAAAGAAAGATCAAGATCAAGAACCCTCCATGTCATCCAATTCTTTTCATGATGTCTCTCCTCCGCTTCATGGTTCTTTTGATCCTTTACACCCTTTCTCATTCATTTCACCATGTCTTAAGTCTTCTCCTAAGCAAGATCACGCTACTACTTACATTGTTGAGCTTATTGACAATCAAAATAACCTTACTACACTTGCACTTTCCAAAGATGATACTTCCATTAAGGTTATTAAAACTAATGTTGTTACTTCCAATGTTAAGCCTATTGAAAATCAAGAAAAAAATTGTACGCTTGTGCTACCCAAAGATCCTTGTCAAGATCAAAGTCTTCCATCTTCTTATTCTACCACTCCATGTTCATTTCCACTTTCTACTCTTCCCAAGTCTTTGCAAGCTTTGAACAATCCTATCAAAGAAGGTTCTCCTATTCAAGATGTCCATGATTCTATTGAAAATTCTAATGCTCACTCTAAAGATGTTGATGTCCTTGGTTGTCATATAGATGTTGATGAACTTATTGATTATCCTTTTGTATCTTCCACGTCTATCCTTGGACCTCCTCCACCAATACTAAGAGCTTCACATCTTCCTTCCATCTTGGGTCCTTATGTCCCTTCACTTTCCCATCCTAACTCTCCTAATTCGCCATCCATCTTGGGTCCTTACATCCCTCCATCTCTCATCTTTCCTCAAGATCAACATAGATGCATACCCTTGAATCCTTTTCATCCACCCACCCATTTAAACCAGTCATATCCTCCTTTTTCTTCCACAAGTCCCAAGTTCTTTGGAAGTAACTTGAATGTTCAATACAAGAAAAAGAAACAATACAAGAATCCATAAAAAAGAGATCACCATGTCTCCTCTAATCGACATGGAGGCATAAAGTCAAAAGAGATATCTAAGAAAAAAATTACAAGACAAGTATGGGTTCTAAAATCCATCATTAAAGATATTCTCTCTAGATCATCAAAAAGAAATGAAAAGCCTATGACTATATGGATTCCAAAGTCTCTCTTGAAAGAGTCTGGTGTTGAGAAAAAAGTAAAGTTGACTTTCAAGCTTCCAAAGGCTTCCACTTCATCTTCTTCCAAAAATATTCTTCCGTTCCATGCGTCTAAACCACAACATTTGCTATCCATTCACCATATTCCTTCACGTATTCCTTCATTTATGTTTTCTCCATCCTCTTGCCACTCTTCAAGGTGTGTTTTGATGTTGATCTTGTCTTCCTTTCCATCTACCCTTTCACAATCCTTCCATTCATTATCTTTCTACCTTCTATCATTTTTCCTCATTTGCCTATTCCTCCTATCTTCCAACCTCACTCGCTTTACATAAAACCTTATCCTCCATTTTTCTCTTCCATCTTCCTTTCCCTATCAGCATCTTTGAGCATATAATTTTGAATCTTTGGCATATCATTGTTTATCTTTTCAAGGATCATTATCTAAAGAGCTCGCCTTCTTCCAAAAATAAAAAAAATAAAAAAAAATAAAATTGAAAATGTGCCTTGTTGGAAACCTAGAAATAGGCACCTGGGTAGCAAAAGTAAAGAGAAATAAATTCATCCTATGGTGAAAACCAATCCCTTGTGCCACCTTGGATAAGTACCGTGATGAAAACCTGGCAATCGGGCATCATGTGTAGTTCTTCTACATATTTCATCCATTCCATCTTCTCTCTTTGATTTTGACAATGTTGATCTATACATGAACATTTGGCTATTTTATGAGCTATCTTATGATGATCTTGCTTTCATTCTTTTCCTATTTAGCCTTCATGTCTATTTTCCTCCATTCATTCTAGCATTTCGCTATCCTTTTCCCCTTTGGTCTTGATGTAATAGAAAGAAAGAGTGAAACACGGTGCTATGAAGCCTCTTGACATGTCTACTCCTTTGGACTGCATCCTTTCCTTCTCTTGCATTATGATTTTGTGACTTATCCTATGCTAGCCTTTCATTGCTTGTCCAAATGTGCTTTACATGACAATTTTTCCCTAGCTTGGGTATTCTTAGGGAGTTTTCCCTTGAGGATTTCTTCCCTTCATTCTCCTTCATTCTCTTGTCTTTCATATCTTCCACCAGCTTGCTAATCCCTCTTGTTCTCCACCTTGCTAGACATTGGGGCTACACCTTTCTCTTTAGTTTATGGGTCTGAAGCGGTACTGCCTATTGAGGTTGAAATCCCATCACTAAGAATCAGAATGCATGGTCTAGTAACTGATGATGACTATAGAGTGTCTAGGTTGCAAGAACTTGAACTACTAGATGAGCGCAGATAAGCAACATATGATCATCTAAGAGTATATCAGAAAAGAATGTCTAGAGGCTACAACAAGAAAGTCAGACATAGAGAATTTTAGGTTGGCGATCTAGTCTTGAGAGAGAATCCTAAAAATCAATCACATTGAGAATGCAAGGGAAAGTTTGAACCCAACTGGCTGGGTCCCTTTGTAATCACTGCTACTTTTAGCTCTGGTTCCTATCAACTCTCAATGATTGAAGAACACCTTTGAGAACCAATCAACATTCTCCATCTAAAGAAATTTTACGCCTAAGGCATTCAGTCTATGGTGAAATGTCTTGAAAAAAATCTTTAAAATTGGTAAAATGTCCTGAAAAAATGAACATCTTGGTGAAAACCTAGCAATGGATGCCTTGATGATTCACAAAAAAAGTAAAAAATATCAAAAGTACAAAAAAATTGAAAAAATGAAAAATACAAAAAAAATGAGAAAAAAAAGTGCCTTGGTGAAAACCTGGAAACAGGCACCTTGGTAGCAAAAATAGAATCTCTGCCAACATGGTGAAAACCTGACAAACAAGCACCACTTGTTTCAAAACGCTCCATCTATCAGTGCAATCTTGGTCTTTCCCAACTTTTAGTCTTGCTTTAGTTTGTACACATCTCCTGGTTTGTTTATACATTCATGTTTTCAATAAGTCGGTATGTGCACCAATCAGCTCAAGCGTCTATATCCTATCAATGTTTCAAACTTGGGGGAAATCAATGTCATATCCTATGGCCTCCAGTACATCTTATATGAGTCATATCCAATTAGAGTCCTTTGAAGCTTCATCCGAGTTAGTCAATCAGTCTCCTCTCCAGAAAGGATTTTGCATCTACAACAACGTAATCAAACATCAAACTAAAAATAATCTATGCTTTTTACATGCTTTTATCTCCTTGTATGCTTACTGATTCACATTAACATTTCTGCATATTGTGTCCCTTTGAGCTCTTCGATGATGTCCTTTACAAGATTTAGAGAGTGATGACTGGGGGCATAATATTTTCTTTATCTTCTGCTTGTATGTGAAAATCTAACAACTTTGGAAATTCTGGATTGAAATGGTGTCCGTCTGTAAGAGCCTCTATCTTGAATTGGATGGCCATGCATACCTCGACCATTGATACCCAAAAAATTCAAGGAAGTTTGATCTAAGTATTATCTTTTTTGAGTGAGTTCTTTCTCCTATTGTGAAATGCGATCTTACCTAAGGATGTGAACGAGAAAGGGTCACTATGGGTAATTCACATTGGATTTAGAATGATCTCTTGACTGTTTGATGTGTTTATACGCAAGACTTTTTCTGGTTAGCACAACGTTTATGTTCTGATGCTTATACAAATTGCTATATCAAAATGGACATGATATTCAGGTCATCCTGGCATTTGTGCCTTGGTGCTTATATCTAATTTGACATTCTGAAAATAAAATCAATATTCATATGTCCATGGTTGCCTAACCAATGGGTGTTGTATTGATTCCTGCGCATAAAAATTGATATTCATATGTCTATGGTTTCATAACTAGTGGGCATTGTATTGATTTATCCGGTTACCTAAAAAGTTCAATGATGAGAACAAATCGACACATGATCAGTGACTAGGTCCTAGGTCTTAGGTTTGCATTTCATTTTTGCATCTTTGCATTTTGCACTTTGCATAATCTCACAAATTGCTTGCACACTTAAATGATTCTTCAAAAACAAAAGTGCTAAACATGACTATAAGAGCTGAATCTTACACGAAGGTCCATCCAACGAAACAACAAGTCGAATCCTTTTTCAAGATCAAAATCAAAATCTGAGATCATTTATATTATTCACTACTTGCATAATCAACCTTCAAACATCAAAGAAATCCAAAATTCAACTTAACTGATTATCTTACATCAAACTATCAAAATTTCAACTTGGTCAACTATGGTCAACTCATGGTTTAACCTAGTCAAACTTGGTCTTCAACACCTCTAAATGATGCAGAATGCATTCCCAGACGTGTATAACCACTTTTCAAATCAATTAACATGCTTCTAAACTATTAAATGCTGACTTTTCTTGTCAAATTTTGATTTTTATCCCGAAGGGGGCATGCTATTGCACATCATTCAAAGTCTGTAACTCAATTTTGTTAATCAAATCTTTCCTCAGTAATCAAGACAACAACCACGTCTAGTTGCTGATTCATCAAAAGTCCTCATCGCTTGGGGCAAATCTTTCATTTCTTGGGGCATATCAGGCTCATCGAGATCCATATCAATCTGGTATCCTAAATCTATTTTGTAAACTGTATTAGCTTTTCGTAACCATCGGTTCATTCGTGTTATTTCCTTGGTTCTTCATAACTGATGGGTTCAGGATGTGATACCAATATGATTCATACAAGGACATTGAGGTCTGGAATCAGTCACTCACTTCTTCGCAATCATAAGGTTCAGAATCAGGCATTTTGGCACTTTTTTGTAATCACCGATTCATTGTTGATATAGCTAGCATCATCTTGATTCCTAGTCATTCTAGGCTTGGGTCGATATATCTTTTTCAAATCTATCAAATTAGTTTCATACATATATCATACACAGACTATTCTTTGAACCACTACGCTTTGCATAGTGATTCAAAGAGGGGCAAAATGTAATACCCCAAAAATGAGCTATAGGTTCATTAACCTCCTACATCTTCAAATCGAACAAAATTGATACAAAAGTCCTAACCTAAGACACATCTTCACATCGAAATCCTAATTGATTTTATCTTAATTTTGCATCAGGGAATATTTCCTAAATATTCCTAATTTATCTAATTATCTTTAATTAAATATTATTTGGCGATAAATCTTATTTATCCTAAAGTTGATTAATTGAATATGATGAATATTTAATTAATTAATTTAATTCTGCCACTTAATTATTTAATTAGATTTAATTCCATTTATTCCTAATTAATATTATTTTTATTTTTACAATAAATCAAAATTCCTACAAACAATCAATTGAATATTTATTTAATTGATTTAAAATCAAAGTTGTCAAATTTAATGATTTAATTGGAATAAAGTTTGATTTAATAATTGATTAACCCATAAATCAATTGTTTTAATTCAAAATCAGTTAAGTGGAAAATAAATCACTTTATTTTTAAATTAATTTATAATTAAATCATGCACAATCACAAAAGCAGACAACTAGAAATTAACAATCAATTTTAAAATTAAAAGTCAACATATGATGATGAGTTAAAAAAAAAAACAAAAACTCTATTTTGAGATAAAAACTGCTTTTGCATGATTTTATGAATTAAATATTCCTGATTTCTTGATAACTCAAAAATCAACCCGAGTTTATCAAGAGTGATTTATGGCTTTACTCAATCTCTCCCAAAGCCCTGGATTTCTATAAAAACAAGGATCAACTCTTCACAATTCATCTCTTTTCAGGCTATCGAATCATTGCACAAATTATCTACAAAATTTGCACAATCACGCTGGCGAATCGACATCAGAAGAATCAAGCTTCTTGTGAATCAGCGACATTTGTGAGATCATTCAAGTTTTGCATATCATTCTCATTCATTTCTATAGCTTAGTTTCATATCAAGATTTTTCATATCACTTTTATTGCATAGAAAATACTAAAAATATAGATTAATCTGCATACGTTTCATATCTAGATTTTACATTCAAATCCTTCATTTAGGTGTCGTCAAGGTCACTGATCTCGGTCTAATCTGAGAATACATACTTGCATCTACTAGAAGGCAGTAAATCGTTTGGTTAGCTTAGTTTTTCCATTCTTATCAGATTTTGATTTATGCTAACCTCTAATGTTTTATTGAAGGGTTGTGTCCTACAGCTAGGTACAAAATTCACACACACAATTAGTACAAATATATAATTATAATATAATATTGTATTGTTTTATATTAGCCAATAAGCTATATATAGTAGAACTTTCAGTTAATACCTATCTCACCTAGCCAAACAACTCTTAGGGCCCGTTTGGTGCATGAAATTAATTTATCCAGAATAGGCCTATTCTAGAATAAGGACCTATTCTCAGATTAATTAATCCTGAAAATGAAAGCTGGAATTATCTATTATGCGCTTGGATCCCATAATGTGAAATTGGATTTTTTTTATTTTTTTAATTAATTTGAACAATATGTATTTTTAACTTATTAAAATATTATAATTATAAAATAAAAAAATTCTTACAAATTTTAATTTTTGAACTTATCATTTTTGTTGCTGGTTTTTTAATTAAAATATATATGTATTTTTAACTTATATATTTTTAAATTAAAATATATATTATTAACTTTAAAAAAAATAAGATTATTGAAAAAAACATTTATAAACAAAATTATAAAACAAAAAAAAAAAAATTAAATTTTTTTTATTAAAAAAATAAAATAAAAATAAAAAGATTATAATCCCTTAACCGTTCACACACAGACTCGAAAAACTTATACATTTTGTTGTAATTTTGAATCCATGAAAAGCTTATTCTGGAATAAGAAATGAATTCCAAGTTTTTTTGGGAATTAATTAATGCAAACATTAGGCCTAAAATGGGAATTAGTTTTCTAATTCGAGAATTCAAAAAATGCCACAAACAGTGAATTATTTTATTCTCGCATTAAATAATTCCTATTCCAGGTTAATTCCGGGCACCAAACGGGCCCTTATGTTTTTGTTAAATGGTGAAGTAGTTTACTATTTCCGATCACCATTAAATAAAGTCTAATCTCCCCAATTATATCTGATTTCTTCACATCACCTGTGAAAGCGGATTTTAATACAACCAATGGTCAAAGTTTTTATTTGGTTGTGGATTCTAACTTCACCTAAAATTTCAAATTTAATGGCTTTGGACCTTCTTGTCTTTTGTGCCCAAATTTTCTCTTATGTAGTGTTGACATAGTGACACAATTTGTACAAAAACCTAAGCTAAGTTGTGTGCCATGGTTTCTATAAATTTTATTTTCTTATTATCTATATGTAGACATATTTTCATTGACGCAAAGAACACATGGTTGGTGCTTACTTTCTTGTAGACGTGAGAAATAACCATACATGTCTATCCCTCATTAAATAAAATTTCCTTCACAATGATGTGGATCATCCTAGAGGGAAAGCAACTATAAGATTTGTAAATGTTCCAACCTCTATATTTCTTAGGCAAGTTTAAAGTTTAGGACCTTGTGTTGTGACTATAATATTGTTTGTCTTTAAGTTTTGTGTAAAGCTTCGACATTTGAATTCAGCATCTAAGCTTAGCTTGGTTTTAATGGGAGCCCATCTCCATGTGTTTTCCTTGGTGAAGTGAATATCAATAATAACATTGTGTATGTTTTATGTAAACAATGTATGTCCTTTTAATGAAAGTTGTTGATTTTATTTGTCAATGGAGGCATGATGGCCCACGTGTAAAAGTTAAAAACTTTAATTTTTTTAGAATTTTAAGATGACCCACATGCATAAGTTAAAAACTTTAAGTTTTTCAGAATTTTAAGATTACCCAAATGTAAAATGTAACCCAATTGGGCAGCAACGAAGCTAAAAAATTGGTGGCAAACTCTATATTTGTGGTGTTATTAAAAGTAATGAGTTGTTCAACTATTTTAAATAAAAGTCTAAACTACAAGCCAAGTATACTCCTTAGAATACATAGAACTTCTCATTTCCACCTTTAAGGCTCAATTGCAGGTAATTTGTAGTCGAAACATGAAATGTATTATTATCATCTGGAAAGTTATAGTTTATGATTGCATTTTGTGTTGCAATTGAAAATATGTTTAGAAATAGAACAATTTATATGTTATTAAGAAAATAGATGTCTCTTGGAAATTGATTGGAAAACACAGACAATGATCTTAAAGTTCAAGCTCCAATTTAAATATTGTGTCTAGAACAAGGAGCTATTGAGACATCACCATAGAGTTATATTTTCATTTTTCCCCTCATGCTTCCAAAGAAACCTGTAGTGTTGCCTATGTTGGGATATTGTGCAAATATGTGCTTCAGGGATCACTATCACATATTTGAGAGATGTGTTGTCATTAATGTCAACATATTTGTTAGTTGTGATAGTGTTGTAGAGATGTTGCAGGAATGTTCAGTGGAATGATTGGATTGGTATAGCTATTGTATTGCATATCTAATTATGTGAAGCTAAAAATGTGTTGAGGTGTGTCTATACTTGATCTATGTCAAGTTACTGAGGTTCACAGTGAGATTTGAATTAGTTATGGTTGATTTATCATAGACTGGTATTTTGGGTGTTCAGGAAAAGACAATGTGACAGTATTTGGATCAGTGTGGATTGGTGTAACTATTTTTTGAGATGCGAAGGCTATGGCATGTTTAGGACTTGGATTTGTGTCCATGACATGATTGGTTCGTCGATTTAAGGATCACAAGCTATGTTTATGGAGTGACAGTGTTTACTATTTATTGTTCCTGGTATACGACATAGAGATGATTATGAATTCTAAGGTAGAGGTGTTGTTGTTTCTGATATATTCAATGTTTCTTGTTGATGTCTTGTGATCGCATTCCATTTATTTTTCTAGATCACATTCATTAGTGTGATCAATTTGGATAATTTTCTTGTGGCGTACTGATGTTCTTATTGTTCTTGGCCGACATGGTTGGTGTAATGTGTTGCAAAGGATCATGGCATGATTTATGGAGTTTTTGTGTGTTTGAGGATGCTCTTATGGATCATTGTTATGTCTTAGTTGACATTCAATGGATCACATTAGAATTTGAGCTCTAATGATGTAATATTTTGTATTTAGGTGTTTAGGTTGAGCCGACCTTATTTATCTTTACAAGGTTCATGAAATGTATAAAAACATGTAATCATTTGTAAGTGTGAAGGTGTGTGTGTGTGTGTGTGTGTGTGTGTGTGTGTGTGTGCAAGGATAGTATATTGATGACTATGTAAAGAGGTATGAGTGGAATCTAGAATTGAGGTATAGATTTGTTGTACTTCATTGGAGCTATATTGGCATATTGGAGATGCTATCAATCAGTTCATAAATCAGTGGATTCTTGTCCATAGTGGATTGCAGTCCATTCAAGGTTGTAGCCCTTGTTGTAGTTCTCAGGGTTATTGCCCTTAGTTTTATTTGAGTAGTGAGCTCTAGGTAGTGTGCCTAAATGCATGTGCATTCCCCTTTGTAATACTCTTAACAAGGTATAGTGCTTTTAACCGAGTACATCATCTTGTGGGTTTGATCCCCACCGCGGTTTTTCCCCTAATAGGGTTTCCACACAAAAATATATTGGTGTCATGTGTTTATGTATTTTTCTCATGCTTTACTTTCATGCTTTACTTTCAGATATGAGATTAAAGGTTTAAGTTTGTATAAGGTTTTAGATTTTGGACACAACTGATTCACCCCCCCTCTCAATTGTGTGTTGCCTTGATTCTAACAGTTGGTATGAAAGCTAAGTCCTCTTTGGGAAGCCTAATCGCTTGAGGAGATCTGAGATGGCAGCATTCAAAAAGTAAAATCCTAGATTTGAAGGAACAAACTATACAATATGGAAAGGTTGGATAAAGACTCGTTTCAGATGCATTGGAAAAAACTATTGGACTATCACTGAGAATTCCTATAATCCTCCTACAAATCTTTCTACTGCTAGTCCTGATGAGAAGAAGAAATTTGAATACAACATTAGAGGTAAGGAAGCCTTGCTAAGTTCCTTATTTGATATAGAATACACAAATGTCATGGA
The DNA here is from genome assembly GCA_027943335.1 of Chamaecyparis obtusa. Taxonomy (NCBI): domain Eukaryota; kingdom Viridiplantae; phylum Streptophyta; class Pinopsida; order Cupressales; family Cupressaceae; genus Chamaecyparis; species Chamaecyparis obtusa. Next base: position 368,528 of record BSBK01003473.1, on the reverse strand, counting down.
ACTAGAGACCACTCATGAAATACAGAAGACCCCTTATGAGATTTGGTATGGTAATACTCCTACTGTGAAATAATTTAGAATTTTTGGAAGAAAATGCTATATCAAGAGAGATAAATATTTAGGTAAGTTTGATCCTAGGAGTGATGAAGGTACATTTCTTGTTCATTATACTAAAATTAAAGCATACAAATGTTATAACAAGAGATTGAGAAAGATTATTGAGAGTGTTAATATCAGAGTTGATGAAAGTAATTAGAGAAAAGCCAAATCTTGTGAGTATGATTCAAGTGACGAGGATATTAGTATAAATCAGGGAACACAAACTTCATCACATTTAACCAATTATAAATTGTTCCTAGAATTCATGATGATGAGGATGAATCGATGAATGATGCAAAAGATCAAGAATCAAGTATTTGCGAAAATCCTAAGATGACGAGGTATGTAAGATTGAATATTCTGAGAATCAGATAATAGGTGACATAAAAAAAGGTGCTCTAACTAGAATAAGGTTAGCACATAATAGAGAAGAGATTTGTTTGATTTCAAAGATTGAACCTAAATTTATAGATGAAGCATGTAATGATGAATCATGGGTGAAAGCTATGGAAGAAGACTTGAATTAGATTGAGAACAATAAGACGCGGATTCTTGCTCCCATACCCTTGAACAAGAATGTGATTGGTACTAAATGGGTGTTCAAAAACAAGATGAATGAAGATGGTGAAGTTGTAAGGAACAAAAATAGACTTGTTGATGTAGGAGCATCTTGGGTTCTTGGCAATTTTTCATCAATCAAAAATGTTTTTTTTTTCTATTTTCCTGCAAGTTAAGTCTTCATGTTTCTTTCAGTGTTCAATCAATTTAGCTCTGTTGTAGCTCTGAATCTATTGGCATGTTCATGGACTCTTCTTGAACCTTCTCCTAGGTTCGCATCCCATTTGGTTTCTTCTCATATGAGATCTTGCAGATTCTTGGTGGGACTTAATTGTTCTTCACATTTCTCGACCAGTTTGCATTTACCAATCTCGTGAAGGATTTTTTCGATCAACAAAGCTTAATGACATTTTTTTATCGATGAAAATATATTTGTGGCCAACCTACTTGAAGGATCACATCTTGTGTTGCATCAATTGTAGGAAGATCCTTATGATTTGGGTCCTGACTTATATTGGTAATACATTTTATCTTCATTGGGCAATGTAATCTTTCTTAGGCCAACTTGTGGCTTGTGAAGACTTTATAAACTCTTGTAATTGATCTCTTCAGGCATCATAGAAGATACAAAAGAAAGAAACATCTATAGAGTTTTATGATCTGATTTTAGAATAGATATTATAAAAAGATAACCTATAAAAGGCTTATAAAACATACATTATACATGGAATGTATGTGGTAGATTTATGTACTTGATTATCTAATAATAAAAAGGATGATCTTGCATTCTCTCAAATTTATTTTTGTATTTCTTCTGTTGTGTAACTATTGTTTCAAGGATTAAACCAAACTCTTTGAGTTCCCTTTATCCTTGATTGCATCACTTGTTTGCAAAGGATACTCACAAATGGAAGGTATAGATTATGAGGATAATTTTTCTCCTATTGCTATAATTGAAGCTGTTAGACTAATTATTGCATATGATGCTTACATATATTTCAAAGTATATCAAATGAATGTCAAGCTTGCATTTTTTAATGGTGAGTTGGAAGAGGAAATTTATGTTGAGAATCCTGATGGATTTCATTTGACTAATCAGAAAGACAAGGTCCATCGATTGAAGAAAGCATTGTATAGATTGAAACAAGACCCTAGAGCATGGTACACAAGCTTAGATAAGTATCTTCTTAAAATTGGTTTTAACAAAGGTACTGATGATGATAATTTGTATTTCAAAGTTGATCATGAAAATATCTTGATTGTTGAAGTCATTGTTGATGATATCATTTTTGTTGGTAATGACAAGTTGAGTAAGGAATTTGCTAATGAGATACATAATTAATTTGAGATGTCTATGATCAGTGAGATGAAATTTTTTCTTTGTTTACAAGTTACTCAATAAGAAAAGGGAATTTTCACATCTCAGTCGAAGTATGTGAAAAAACTATTGAAGTTTGGAATGGATGACTCCAAACCTATTGGTACTCCTATGGTGATTGGTTGCAAGTTGAATAATACTAATGATTCACCTAGTGCAAATCAAACCAGATACAAATCAATGATAGATGGATTTTTATACTTCACACAAACAAGGCCTGATATTATGAATGTTGTTTATGTTATTGCTATATTTCAGTCAGATCTTAAGGAATCTCATGTATTTTTATACTTCACACAAACAATAAAGCATATATCCATTAAGTATCATTTCTTCAAGGATAAATTAAGTTAAATAGAAGTCAAGATGGAATATGTATCTATTAAAGAGTAGATTGCAGATATCTTCACGAAGCCCTTTCCAAAGGATACTTTCGAGTATCTTTGAGGTAGGCTTGGGTTAATTTCCCCTAGTGATCAGAGCTAGAGATGCATTGAGATGCATTAGTTCAATGCTATTACATAGACTATTTTTCATCTGGATTGATGTTTTTGGTGGATACTACTTAGGGGGAGTAGTTAGTCTTATGAGGAATGTTTTTCAGTTTTGGGAGAGATATTCAGTTGTTTTTGGCTTCTTTGACTTAGTGCATATATGTGCCTTTTTCATTGATGTCAAAGGGGGAGAGATAGTCATGTGAAAAACTATGTAAAACTAAGAGGGAGAGATTCTTCTATGATGCAAAAGATTTGTTAGAGAGACTTTGAAAGATATATTGTAGATATTATTGGTAGTATTATTAATATGTCCTTTCTTTGTGCATTGATTTGGTTTTTCGCATTATATGTTTCCATCAATGCCCAAGGGGGGTATTATTGGGATATTTTATAAATATGTGCTTCAAAGATCACTATCACATATTTGAGAGATGTGTTGTCATTGATGTCAACATATTTCTTTATTGTGACAATGTTGCAGGAATGGCTATTGTATTGAAGATCTGATTATACGAAGCTACATATGTGTTGAGGTGTGTCTATACTTGATGTATGTCAAGTTACAAAGGTTCACAGTGAGATTTGAGTTAGTTATGTTTGATTTATTAGAGATTGGTATTTTTTTGTTAGAAATAGGGAATACTAAGAGGGGGGGTGAATTCATATTCTACAAACTTTAACTTTTTCCCAATTATGGATATAACAGATTATCTTTATACATGCATAGAATAAGAATCTAAACAACATACATAGAAATAAAACTAAAGAACTCATAACACATTATTTGTTCTCGAGGAAACCCTGGCCAAGGGAAAACCCTAGTGGGGATGGTACCCACAAAGATCCACTAATCAAAAGTATCTTGTTAAGGATGTTGACCCTGTTAGGAGTCTATTACAAGCATATAGTGTATCAGTCCTGATTAAGGGACTATAGGCCTTGTTAGAAGCCTCAACCCTGTTAGGAGTTGGTAGTACAAAATGTGATTACCAGATGAGCCCACTGCCCAAACAAGTAATGTACAATATACACTAATTACAAAAATAGGTTAAGGTACATAACCTTATGTTGCTTGAATCAATATCTCTTCGCTGCTCTTTCACTATCGCTATTACATATGCATCATATATTTTGCATCACTTCACTACACTATACATCAAATGTTCACTCATGTCCACTCTTACAATTACAATTACATTTACATTTATACCAATAAATTTATCCAAGAGTTAACATCTATGATGTTGTACCTTTATATTTTTAAGTCATTATTTTGATAAACAAAATAATCCCTTAACTCTTTACTCATTCTGTCTTCATATTCTGTCATGTCGGCTTGACATTATCTTCGGTAAAACTCTCATAACTTCTTCCGTACATGTCGTACTGACTTGCACTCTCAGATGGGTGTTCAATAGACATCATAGAGTCTATGTTCAAGTGTGCAAGCATTGAAATTACTCCAATCAACATTGCAAACAAAAACTATGTCTAGGTTCACTGGTAAAAATACTGTCTCACACTTAGACAAATTTGCAATGCGCTCTGTCATACTTGCTCTCTAACCTGTGCGATCTTCATGTGGATCATATGTTTCCATAATGACAACATCTATGTAATCAACTTAGCCAAATTGCCAACAATCTCCCCCTTTGTCATTGGTGGCAACATATGAGAAAATTGGCTAAGTGTACAACTCAAAAACTCAAAATTTTGGCCATAGTATAAAATATATAATATCGTTATAACTCCTCAAAAAAATATTGTCTCTAATATAGTTAATCCCCCTAGGAGTATCAATCCTTATCATATACTATCAATTTTCTGCTTATATATCTCTCCCCCTTTGACAACAATAACAAAATAAAGGTAGGGAGGGTTACAAAATTGTATCTCAAAAAGATTATACCTCAATTCAATTATTTCAAAGCTGGTAGGCTTGCAACACAATCTACAAAATCTATCTTCATAGCTTCTATCTCCTTCTCCCATGATTTCTTAATGGAATCTGCCACATTAAGTAGTGTGCTCAGTCCATAAGATGCTATTTCACATGCTTGGAGGTTTTCAAAGTTAAACTTTTGAAAAGATGTCTTAGCTGAAAGACATTCTTCCAACTGCTCTTCAATAATTCTTAACTTCATAGAAGTATGCTCTCTCAAAAGAGTGAATCTTTTCAATTTTCTATCTCTCACATCTTGCACAACTTTGATTTCATCATATAGCTTCCAAAATTTCTTCTCAACATCACATACCTTCACATTGGGGCTAGAAAGAAGGTTAGTTTCATTCAGAATTTCTGCTTCCTTCAACTTTATCTTTTGATCTTCTTTTGCTGTCAAGGTCTTTGATTTTGTACACTGTATGTACAAAGATTTTCCTATTTCCAAATGCTTCCTCAAATCCTTGATACAGATATCAAGAGTGTTGATATCATTCATGATGTTTTGACTAATGTTCAAAAGCATTCTAGCCTCATAGGCTGCTTGTGCTTTCACTTTTGCAATATTAGACAAGTTTGTGAATTCATTGTCAAAAGTGCTCATTACCTTCTTTGCTTTCTCCATAGGGTCTGCTTCTACAATTTGTGTAGTTACAATGCTTTGTAACTTCTCAGTTAGTTCCTTTAGACATCCTTTAAGACTTTTCACTTTCTTGTTCTTACCAATGATTTTATTCAAGGATGTGATCAATTCCAACTGATCATCATCATCTACTTCCTTTCCGAAATGCTCAATCATAGATCCAATTTGATTTTTCTTTCTAGTCTTAGGAGTAAGACTGATATCTTCTTTGGTGGGAATGGGTACTTGTCTCTCTATTACTAGTGGTTCTACATCTATTGTCTCTATTGTCTCTTCTTCTTTTGTAGCTTCCTATTCTTCAAAGGCCGAATTATCAACAATGTTCTCCAAATTCTTGAATACATTATCATCAGTATCCAAGGTGATTTTTGTTCCTTCTACATTAATTGTTTCATCTTCAATATTAATGGCTGGAGGAGAGGGAATGTCCTCTTGTTCTATCTCACCTTCTTGCTCTGCTGCAACTGATGGTTCTCCAACATTTTCTGTTATAACCTTAATAATAGCTTTCTTTGTCTCATAATTGATTTCTTCATATATGCCTCCCATAATTTGAATAGTTCTCTTTTTGGTTCTCAGATGGGTGCTTAAGGCTTTCATGATCTGACCAAAATGTGTTTCATCTCTTATTTCACAAAGCTTCCTTACAAGCTTTTCTCTGATAGTTGTGTCCTCCTCTGATGCTCTCTTCTTCCTATTTACAAGTTTATTATATAAATCATCAGGTATCTGACCCTTAATTGTATCAAACTTCTTATTAGCTAAAATCATATGCTTTACAACTACATTCTACAAATTAAGTTTGTCTGTATAATCATAAAGATCATAGTACTTGTTCATTCTTGTAAAGTCGCCATCCTCAATGATCTGCTCATTAAGATTTTCAACTTTTGGTTTCCAAGCTTTCTTCTTAACAGTAGTGACATCATCTTTTATCTTTGCAAATTTTCTTGGAACTGGTTGCACTAAAGTTTTATGTCTCTTTCCTGGTCCAGTAGCACTTTCCTTTACTCTTTTGCTAGGTGTGGAGGAAGTGGATCTAGTAGACATCTTTGCTTCTTTATCCTTCTCAATTTATGCCACTTTCACCTTCACTTGTGGTTCTTCCTGCTATATTGCAATTGATGATAAAGGAGGGATAGGCAAAACTTCTTTTTGTCCACTCTCTCTGATTATTGCTGTTGTTTTCTATGCTACTAAAAAATCATGCTCTGTCATCCTTGTATCTTTTAGGATTTTCTTTATAGTGCTCTCAACTCTCTTCTTAGACTACTTCTCTTCAATTAAGATCTTTGCGGAGTTGAAGTTCTCCTCAAAGGTTCCAAACCTATTACACTGAGTGTCCAACTTACACTTAAGTAACCTGCTAACATACTTTTCAATCTCTACCTCAGATATCTCATAGCCAAGAGGGTCTATAAACTCTGTTCTAGGCTCTACTACTTCAATATAGGTAAAGTCAGTATCCACCATAAAACATATATCATCTTTATACTTTTCCACAAGAGACTTAGAGATCCTTGATCTGCTAGACACAATATTATGAAATGTCTTGATTACCAGTACTGCACTCTCATTTACACTGTCAATAACATGTCTTCTATACACTAGGTTAATCCTTTCCATTGTATTTTGTCCATCATTCTAGTCATTTCCAATGGTGTAAGGAAATCTCCTTAATAGATGAAAAAACATATATGTGATTAAGGATGAGAACCTAAATTGTGTATACTTAGTTTTCTTAATCTTCTCCAAGTTTTCAAACAATTGAATTCTTAAAATTTCACACATATCAACTTGTACCCTATCAACACACATTAGATAGGCTACATGTATCATTCCAGCTGTCATGTCATCCTCTCTTGAATTTGCACAAAAGTTAGTAGTTAGGATCTTGCATAAGTATCTCACATCATCTTGTTTGATCTTACTAATCACAATTCCTCTACCATTATAGGATGAATTTGTGTTGTCAATGACTATTTTCCTCATGTTTTTCTCATTTAAAGGAATAGCTCCAGTTTTAGATAATCTAGTGACTTCATGAATAAAATCTATTGTAATATCTATCACTCTATCTTCTAGCCAAAACTTCCCATTATGAATTCTGCTCAATATAATCTTAGTGCATTCTTCATTATCAAATTCATACTGTAATCCATACTTAACAATTTCATTATGTTCCAAATATTCAAAACCTTGTTTCAGTGTCATATCCTGATTGTAAATCTTCTGATATTCATTTGTGAAATCATTATCATTGACTATCTCTAGTTTACATCCAAGATAACTTCTGACATTTTCTAGGTGTAAAACTTCGTATGGTACGGATGATAAAGCAAACCTAGGGTTATCTTCTAAGGGTTCTACTGGTTCCCTTTTCAATTTAGGTCTATTCTTATCTTTGACATTGTGTATTAAAGAAAAATCCATGATTTCTTCAAATTCCTTTACTAATTAAAGATCTGTCAATTAAAATACCTTAATTTCATGATTTTAGGGCTTGCATAGATTCGACACAAAATTCTTCTCCAAATCCTTGCAAAATGCTTCCAATCACTGCTCTTTGATCTCCTTGACACTTGAATTCACTTTGATGATCAAATAATACCGATCATAACCTTTTATTAATTCAATCTCACTTAGATCTGACATCGCATTCAATTCTTTTGCTGCTTCTTTCCAAAAAGTTGTTTCACCTAACCTGCAAAAATTAAAACTTCTTGCGATCTCGCAAAACATAATATTTTTCTTTGCGCTCTTAACCATAGCATTAGAACATCATAAACTACCTTGCATTAATTGTGCAAGACTCATTTCATCATATATCTACTTCTATACTAATCTAAGTTCCTATTCTACTGTAATTTTCATAAATTAAGTACTTTGAGATGGGTTAGGTAAAGATTCATTCTTACCTTTCAATACTTCACCTTCCTGAGTACCTTCAATGTTGAATATGTCTCCTTGATCTATGCTTTTGATAAAATTCACTTCATTTGAATTACTACAACATCCTTTCTGACTGTTACTTGCATCTTCATTTCTTCTAGCATGATTTATAGGATTAGGATTAGGATGAAAAACTCTATTGTTCATTCTGCAAAACCTTGTTGTATGTCCAATCTTGTTGCATATCTGAAAAACAATTCCATTGTTTCCTTATCTTGGTCCAAGTTGATTGATTTGTGATCTGCAGTTTCTAGCAATGTGTCCAACCTTGTTGCATCTATAACATATTACTCCATTTCTTCTGTTCATATTTTCAGTAGGTTTCTTATTAGCATTGTTAGTATTCCTAAACATTCTACTACCATCATTATTCTCAATAAATTTAGATTTCCTACATTCAATAGCTCTATGTCCAAAACCATGACAATTATAACAATAACCATTAAGAGGTTTAAATTGCTTACCTGTGCAATCTCTCTTCATATGACCAATAGTATTACAAGAAAAACATCTACCTTTGAATTCTCTTTGCATACCTTTGGGTGATTCCTCTTGCTTCGGTGATTCTTCTTTTTTAGGTGTATCTTCAGATTTGTTGATCTCATCAGACTTCTTCTCATCTATTCTTTCAGATATCTTCAGATCTGGTTCCTTACTTTCATCATTTGCTTTAAAAGTGTTGAATCTAAGACCAATCTTATCATAGAATGGTTTTTGATAAGATATTTGTTCATTGATCTTCTCACTAGTTTAATATAGTCTTTCAAGTTATTGTTTGGATTGAGTTAGTTCACCTTTCACAATCTTGTTGTATTTCTCAAGTTCATCATACTGCAAATTGACTTTCTCAAGTTTAGATGTTACTTTACAAAGTTTAGATTTTAGTCCTTCATTTTCAGTCTTTAGACTTTCATTCTCAGATTTTAGATTTGCTTCATTCTTGCCATTTCCATCTTTCAAACTAAGCTTCAAATTTTCTATCTTTAGTTCATGCTTAAGGATCTCATTTGCTTTTTCTAAATCGTCATGACAATCTTCAATAAAAACTTCAGATTCCTTTTCAGATCTCAGATCTTCCAATTTGTTTTTCAGTTTCTCAATGAGGTTCTTTGCATCATCATACTTTCTTTTGAAAGTATCTTTTTCAATCGTAAGCAAGTCAATCTGTTCAAGAGCTTCTTCAAGATTCTTCCATAGTTGATCCATATCCATAGAGATCTTACTCAAGCTGCTAGGCTTTCCTTGAATGATTCTTTTCTGAGTAACTAAGCTCTAATACCAATTATTAGAAATAGGGAATACTGAGAGGGGGGGTGAATCAATATTCTACAAACTTTAACTTTTGCCCAATTATGGATATAACAGATTATATTTATACATGCATAACATAAGAAGCTAAACAACATGCATAGCAATAAAACTAAAGAACTCATAACACATTATTTGTTCTCGAGGAAACCCTGGCCAAGGGAAAACCCCAGTGGGGATGGTACCCACAAAGATCCACTAATCAAAAGTATCCTGTTAAGGATGTTGATCCTGTTAGGAGTCTATTACAAGCACATAGTGTATCAGTCCTGATTAAGGGACTATAGGCCTTGTTAGAAGCCTCAACCTTGTTAGGAGTTGGTAGTACAAAATGTGATTACCAGATGATCCCACTGCCCAAACAAGTAATGTACAATATATACTGATTACAAAATAGGTTAAGGTACACAACCTTATGCTACTTGCATCAATATCTCTTCGCTGCTCTTTCACTATTGCTATTACATATGCATCATATATTTCGCATCACTTCACTACACTATACATCAAATATTCACTCATGTCCACTCTTACAATTACAATTACATTTAAATTTATTCCAATAAATTTATCCAAGAGTTAACATCTAGGATGTTGTCCCTTTATATTATTAAGTCATTATTTTGATAAATAAAATAATCCCTTAACTCTTTACTCATTATGTCTTCATATTATGTCATGTCAGCTTGACACTGTCTTCGGTAAAACTATCATAACTTCTTCCGTACATGTTGTACTGACTTGTGCTCTAAGATGGGTGTTCAATAGACATCATAGTGTCTATGTTCAAGTGCGCAAGCACTGAACTTACTCCAATCAACATCGCAAACAAAAACTATGTCCAGGTTCATTGGTAAAAATAATGTTTCACACTTAGACAAATTTGCAATGCGCTCTGTCATACTTTCTCTCTGACCTGTGTGATCTTCATGTGGATCATATGTTGACATAATGACAACATCTATGTAATCAACTTAGCCAAATTGCCAACATTTTTATGTTCAAGAAAAGGCAATGTGACAGAATTTGGATTGGTGTGACAATGTTTCAAGATGCAAAGGATGCGGAATGTTTAGGGCTTGGATTTTTTTCCTTGACATGATTGGTTCATCAATTTAAGGATTGCAAGTTATGATTTTGGAGTGACAATGTTTATTGTTTATAGTTCCTAGTATACAGTGTAGAGATGATTATGAATTTTGAGACAAAGGTGTTGCTGGTGTTTCTGAGCTATTAAATGTTGCTTGTTGATGTCTTGTGATTGTGTTGTTGGATCTCCTTCATTGGTGTGATTGGTTTGGATAATTTTATTATGGTGTGTTGATGTTATTATTGTTTTTGGTTGATGTGACTTGTGTAATGTGTTGCAAAGGATTGTGTCATGATTTATGGAGATATTATGTGTTCAAGGATGTTCTTATGGATCATTCCTATGCATTAGAAATCATTCAATGGCTCACATTATAATTTGATCTATAATGATGTAATATTTTGTATTTAGGTGTTTAGGTTGATTCAACCTTGTTTATCTTTACAAGGTTGATGAAATGTATAAAAATATGTAATCATTTATATGTGTGTGTGTGAGGACAATATATTGATGAATGTGTGAAGAGGTATAAATGAAATCTACAATGGAGATAGATATTTATTGTACTTCATTGGATTTGTACTGGCATATCGAAGATGCTATTAGTCAATTGATAAATCAATAGGTTGTAGTCCATTCAAGTTTGTAGCCCTCATTATAATTCTCGAGTCTTTTTTCCCTTAGTTATATTTGAGTAGTAATCTCTAGGTAGTGTGCCTGAATGTATTTGTATTTCCCTTTATAATATTCCTAACAAGGTATAGTTTTCAACCGAGTACATCATCTAGTGGGTTTGATCCCCACCATGTTTTTTCTCCTAACAAGGTTTCCATGCAAAACAATATCAGTTTTATGTGTTCATGTGTTTTATGGATCACTACTTTCATGATTACTTTCACATCTGAGATTAAAGGTTTATGTTTGCATTAGGTTTTAGTTTTTGGACACAAGGGATTCACCTCCCCCCTCTTAGTTGTGTGTTGCCTTGATTCTAACAACCTAAAACCCTGATATTTTTAGACTAACTTCTCATTGATGTGATTATACTATGGTAGGAATTGTAGGGAGATTAGTTTTGGTACATCTCATTTTATTGTTTTAGTATGGTTTCGTATAGTTTTCTTCCAAATTCTAGTTATTTTTCCATTAGCATTATTGATAACACACCACGGTTATATAGAATCTTGAGGTAAGCCATTTGTGATGGTTTCAATGTGTTTTGAATCATGTCATACTATATACATTCTACTCTTCATACCATTCTATCCATCATGTTTTGTTGAGTGAATCCTTGTTGCTTGAAGTGTATCTATTGTGTACTAGAATTTGTACCTTCATAGGGTTAGTATTGCAAATAATTGAATAAAATAACTAAATTACTACAAAGGAAGAGCTATTTTAACAAATAAAGAGCTATTAAGCACTCTATGAATCTCTAGGTAGGGATGTTAATGATGAAGCTCTTAGCAAGCCTCCATTAATGACAGTCCTAGAATGAGAATAAATGATAAAGCAAGCTAAAATGTTCAATTCCAAATTGAAATGCTAATTAACTTCTATATCTGCCTTTCTAGCTCAAAATCTCAAGAGGTTAGATGCAATTCTTAGATTTGTGGATGAATTTTGAGTGAATTATGCCTTGCTTTTATAGGATTTGGCAAGGGTAGGGAGTGTAGTTGAGTTGATCATGATTAAGTTGGGGTTAAGTCCTTGGTTCCACCCTTTGGAGACAATTTAAATGGATTGTCCTCAAAGCTTGGGACAAGAAGACAAGATAAGTGGACAAGATGTTATTTCCAATTGAGTGATTGAGATTCATTTTGGCTTGATCCATGTGAGCTCTTTCCTTAAATCCTATTAGTTGAGGCTTTTTCCTCCCATGTGGTGTTGAGAGAAAATAGGGCTTAATTAATTGAATTTAATTAATTTGTTTAGCTGTGTGTACCCCTTGAATGGGTTGATTTGATTTTAAATTGAACTATACAATTAATTTGATTAATTGCACATTAATTTGATTTATCATGATTTGATCGATTTAACTTGAATTTATGACTTTGATTTTTAATTAAATTGAATTAAAGCTTGATTTGAATTTTGATTGGCTAAATGCTTGTTTTAATTCAATTGCCTTGATTTTTCCTTAGTTTTGCCTTGATTACTCACATGAATGATCGTGTCCACTTTTCAGTGATTACAAATGCCCCTCTTTGAGTCGACATGCAAAGCGTGTTGATTCAAAGAATGTTCTGATCCAACTGATATAAGGTCTTGATTTTGTCGATGGTCGATTTCATTGTTTGATATGAGATGCAGATTCTGATGATAATATTGATATAGTTTTGATTGATTTTGATTAATTTGATGTCCTGATGGTCGATTCGATGATAGTTCACTGATATGATACCTAATTTGATCCAATTTGATGTTTGATGCCCCTTTCGATTAATAAGCGAAAAAAATTCTGTTAAAAGATTGCGCTCTGATTTGATGGTCATGCCCCTGATTTGAGAATGTTGATGTCATTACTGATTATCCGAGTGTATGCCCCCTCGGAAATGAAATGAAATTGGATAGATGTTTTGAAACAGTTGACGGTTTAGGTCAGTTTGGTTGATTAGGTCAATTTATAAATGAATTTCAATTTCATTTCTGTAATACCCCAAAAATGGGCTATAGGTTCATTAACCTCTTACATCAACAATTCGATCGAAATCGACATCAAAGTCCTAACCTAAGGCACATTTGCACAACAATTTATCAAAAAACTAATTGATTATCTTAATTCTGCATCGGGGAATATTCCTAATTTATCATAATTATCTTTAATTGAATATTATTTGGCGATAAATATCATTATTTATCCTAAAGTTGATTAATTGAATATGATGAATATTTAATTAATTAATTTAATTCTGCCACTTAATTATTTAATTAGATTTAATTAGATTTAATTACATTTATTTCTAATTAATATTATTTTTATTTTGACAATAAATCAAAATTCCTACAAACAATCAATTGAATATTTATTTAATTGATTTAAAATAAAAGTTGTCAAATTTAATGATTTAATTGGAATAAAGTTTGATTTAATAATTGATTAACCCATAAATCAATTGTTTTAATTCAAAAAAATAGTTAAGTTGAGAATAAATCACTTTATTATTAAATTAATTCAAATTAAATCATGCACAATCAGAAAAGCAGTCAACTTTAAATTAACTATTATTTTCAAATTTTTAGCTTTCTAAACTCAACATCTGATGATGAGTTGAAAAAGAAAACTAAAACTCTATTTTGAGATAAAAACTGCTTTTGCATGATTTTATGAGTTTACTTATTCTTAATTTATTGATAACTCAAAAATCAACCTGAGTTTATCAAGAGTGATTTATGGCTTTTCTCAATCATCCTCAAGCCCTGGATTTCTATAAAAACAAGGCTCAGCTCTTCACAATCTCTCTCTCTCGAAAATCCCTCAAGCTTTCAATCAATCATCCTCGAAATTGCATCCTCATTCTGGCGAATTTGCCACTGAAGAATCAATCTTTTTGTGAATCAAGGCTATTGTGAGATTTTCATTTATTTAGTTTGAGCTTTCATATCATAACATATCATTGTTAGATTCATTGCATATCAATTCCATACATTCTAGTCTAGATTCATATAGTTTTCATCCTATTGCATCAAAAATCTAAAAAAATAGATTAATTTGCATTCATATTTCATTGCTTTCATCATTTTAAATCATTCGTTTAGGTGTTGCATTGTCACTGATCTTGGTCTAATCTGAGAATACCATACTCGCACCTACTAGAAGGCAGTAAATCGCCTGGTTAGCTATATTGTTCTTATTTGCAGATTTCTTGATTTGCTAACCTCTAATGTTTTACTGAAGTGTTGTATCCACAGCTAGGTACAATTTTCACACACACATTTCTAGCACCCATTGTGGGGCCCTGAAATGGGTTTCCATTCTATTCTATCAAATTTCTATCATTTTTCACGAACCCACGACCACAAGGTTAATTTTTATGAGTTTTGTGATAAATTTTTGGGCTATTTTTCTAGAAATTTGACTGATGTTTTTATTGGTACATGCAAATTTGACATGATACAAATCCAAAATTTATATTTTTGGAAAGGTATTTGAGTTAGATTTCATTTTCCATTGGTTTGGATTAATTTCATCTTGATTTGCAAAAGTTATGATCATTTTAGTGAAGATTGGTCAGAACCTGATTTTATGAAATCTGACTGATGTTTTTATTGGTACATGCACATCTGACATGATATAGATCCAAAATTTATATTTCTGGAAAGGTATTTGAGTTAGCTTTCATTTTCCATTGTTTTGGATTAATTTAGTTTTGATTTTCAAAAGTGATGATCATTTTAGTGAAGACTGGTCAGAAACTCATTTTATGAAATCCGATTGATGTTTTTATTGGTACATGCACATATGACATGATACAGATCCAAAATTTATATTTTTGGAAAGGTATTTGAGTTAGATTTCATTTTTAGTTGGTTTGGATTAATTTTGTCTTGATTTGAAAAAGTTATGATTGATTTAGTGCAGACTAGTTAGAATCTAATTTTTTATGACATTAGGTTTTTCGATTATCAAATGACATGTTATCTTTGACTAACCTAATTTTCTACCATGTGGGGTTGACAAGTTGTGTTTCTTTTTTGATGGATTTTTATAACAGTGGGTTGCATGTACAAGAATAGGTAAGTTTTTCATAACAGTGGTTTGCAGGTGCAGGTACATCCCGTGGGTACAAAAGATAGAAGACAAATGCTCAAAAATGGCTAAAACAGGTAAAAATCTACTAAGCGCATTACAAGGAACTCAAGTATTCTGTTCAATCTGATAAAACTTCAATTTGGATATAAAAAAAACTCTCTTGTGTCAAGTTTAAGTGCCTTTATAGCTTTCATAATTCACACTTTAGTTTTGGGCTATAAAATGAACATATATTTGCTTTTTGCATATTTGTTACACATAGTAAATAGGCCCTATGAACACTATTTGTGGATTATCTTGAGCAAGTGGGCTTCATTCACTTATTTACATGTGAATATCTTCTTGACAAAGGATCTCCTTGTAGGTAGGGAGGTTATTGTGATTATTTCACGTTCCACTTGGTTTGGTCCTTAGCTTTTGATCGATGTGTTCCCTCTCCGGAGAGATCAATAGACCATAGTTGTTGACATCACAAATCTTGGTGAGATAATTTTAGTCTTAGCATGTCAGATTAATTTGTCTCCTTTGTTTTGGTGAAGTGAAGAGGCTAGGGGATTATGCTCTACTTCCTTTTTGGATAGTATCAGAAACCCAGATCCTTGAATCTGATCTAGTCCCCATGTGGTATCTTTTGTGAGTCACCTTTAGAGAGGGTTAACCATAGTGGATATTCCCTTTATTGGGTCAACCATGTGGATGGAACCTCAAGCAGTAATATCCATTTTCCCCGTGGTAGCAATAGACGCTATATAAATGTCCTTGTGGAGGAAATCTTCATAGGTGTGGTCTCTTGTTGGGCTGTCAGATTTCCCTAGCAGCTCCTGATTGATTAAATTCTCAGATTGTGTCAAAATCCTAATGCGCTTGGATTGGGGTTCGACCTCTTGAGATCATAAAAGTTGTAGAGTTAGACCATTACTAAAAACCCTAGTGAGGCCAAATTTTTCATTTTCTAGGACTATGTGTGTTATTGAAAAACTTTTGAGAACATACACAAGTAGCATTTCTAGGGATTAGCACAATAAGTCACTATTGCTTGTTCATGCACAAGGTTGCTTTTTCCCTTGTTCATTGTTTTCAAATGATTGCTTGCTTCCCTTGCTTGCTATTTTGTGTGCTTGATATCTACTTGGTTACTTGAGATGAACTATCACACAGATCTTCGAACCTGGATAGAAAAATTTGCAAATAATCTAATACTAAAAAATTGAAAAATTGCAAATCTGAAGCAAAAATCCTTTCTGGTGTCAAAAGTCATCTTAAAATTTCAAAACTCATATCAAAGCTAAAGTCAAAGCTGTCAGAAACCTTCCAAATCTGTCAGAAATCTAGTTTTTACAGCCAACTTCCAGATTCTGTTAGAATATTCACTGTGTCAGGAACAGAGCAAAGCCAATCCAAAAAATCCAATCTATTTTCCTAAAGTAATCTCTTGAGTTTGATCCAGCCTTCTGATCTATGACATTTGAGAAGAGTCAATCTGCTCTCCATTTCCTATCCTCTGACCTGGCATCATGCGTGTGTTCAAGAATCCCTTTTTCTCATGACTATACACTTTGCACACTTATCTACTAGCTAGATGGCAGATTCTAGTCTTACCTAGGTTTCTCCCATCCAAAATGCTAAACATATTACCAATCCTGATTAGGGGCCATTCACTGATATCTCTCACATCCTAAATATGCCTTGCGGTATGCCTATTCTGAACTATTCCACCATTGTTTCTACTGAACAAGCTCCTACTGCAAAGAATATTCCTCCTATTACAGATGATAGTGATGAAGAAGACCCACCTCCTATAATGTCTCTATCTGACTACATCAAGAAATATCACAATGTCAAGACATACTCAAAAGAAAGAGAACATGATTCCTCGTCTGATACTACTATAACAATACAAGTTGATGTCATACATAGATATTGTCCTCTTACCAACTTTGAAAGAGGAAAAAGTTCAAAATCTCAAGAGCAAGAAAATGATGATGATCATTTCCATCCTTCTATGGAAATCATCCCTATGTCTCCTAGGCCATCTACTTCAAACTACACTCTAGCTGCTCCAGCAGATCATGGGTACATAATACCCCATCCAATTATAGCTTCGTGGAATATTGGCAGGTCTAGGATTGAAATGATTCCTATCTATGCACTATTCCCACCTGAAGAAGGACCTAGCTCTTGGAATGGATCATCTCAGTTTGACTCACATGATACTCCTTTAAAATTATCTGACTCTTCCAGGACAACTCGCAATTGACAATTTTTTATGGAAGATAACTTTCTTGATCTATCTGATTCATTCATGAACGATGAGGATGATGTTGAACTCTTTACACTTGAGCCCATCCCATCAACCTCTCTTCCACCCACCTCCCTAAGATAAGTGGCTTGCCCACTTCCCACTCCACCTCTCCAACTCAACCAGCCGTATCAACCTCTTTCATCCATAATTCCCAAGTCTTTGGAAGTAACTTGGATTTGTAACAAAAAAATAAAATAAAAATATATCAAGATACACTTATATCTCAAAGTCACTATGTCCCACCTAATCGACATGTGACTACTAAGCAAAAGATACCATTCAAAAGACCATAGAGGTCTTCATGGAAAAAAGGAGAAAAGAAAATCAAAGCACAAATGGATCTTGAAATCCATCTTACTACTAGGTATCTGAGCAATCTAACTCAGATCCTTGAGGATCAAGCTTTGATCTG
Organism: Chamaecyparis obtusa; assembly: GCA_027943335.1. Taxonomy (NCBI): domain Eukaryota; kingdom Viridiplantae; phylum Streptophyta; class Pinopsida; order Cupressales; family Cupressaceae; genus Chamaecyparis; species Chamaecyparis obtusa. Next base: position 350,594 of record BSBK01003473.1, on the reverse strand, counting down.
GAGATGATTCTCAAAATCTTACTACTAGGTATCTGAGAAATCTAACTCAGATTCCTGAGGATCAAGCTTCATTTTGGAGATGATTCTCGAAAGCTATCTACTAGGTATCTGAGCAATCTAACTCAAATCCCTGGGAATCAAGCTTCGTTCTGGAGATGATTCAAAAAATATATCTTATCAAAATTACAATCACATTTCTCAAGAAGAAAAAGAGAAAAAAGTCAAAAGCTATGTGGATTCCCAAGCTAAAAGACTTGGATGTCAAAAAAGTTTCTATTCAAGCTTCCAAATTCTCATACCTTCCTCCATTTCACCCGTCTTGCCTATCATATTTTCTACTCTTCACTCCATCTTGCCTATCCCAAAGTGCATATCGGTATCTCCTTATTTCTAGTGACATGACTAAGAGAAATCTAGAGCGTACTCTTCCTGAATGTTTAGAGCGTGGGAAATTTGACGAAGAGTTAAGATGCATCCACGAGGATATTTGTGAGTCTCACTTAAGTAATCTTTCCTTGACTATGGATCTCTCGACAGTTGGACACTATTGGCCAGATCTCCCGATCACTACTACAAAACAAGTATCAGAACACCCACTAGGGCTACACCATTCACTTTAGTTTATGGGTTTGAAGTGGTACTACCTATTGAGGTTGAAATCCCATCACTAAGAATCATAATGCATGGTCTAGTAACTGATGATGACTACAGGGTATCTAGGTTGCAAGAACTTGAACTACTAGATGAGCGCAGTCACACAACATATGATCATCTCAGAGTATATCAGAAGATAATGTCTAGAGGTTACAACAAGAAAGTCAGACACAAAGAATTTCAGGTTGGTGATCTAGTCTTGAGAGAGAATCCTAAAAATCAATCAAATAGAGAACGCAAGGGGAAGTTTGAACCCAACTGGCTGGGTCCCTTTGTTATAACTGCTACTTTTGGCTCTGGAGCCTATCAACTCTCAACAAATGAAGGAGAATAGCTCTGAGAACTAATCAACATTCTCTATCTGAAGAAATTCTATGCCTAAGGCATTCAATCTATGGTAAACTGTCTTGAAAAAATCATAAAAATCTGAAAAAGTCCTAAAAAATGAACATCTTGGTGAAAACCTAGCAATAGGTGCCTTGATGATTCACAAAAAAAATAAAAAAAGATCAAAAGTACAAAAAAATTGAAAAAATATCAAAAGTACAAAAAAATTGAAAATTTAAAAAATACAAAAAAAATGAGAAAAAGAAAAAGTGCCTTGGTGAAAACCTGGAAACAAGTGCCTTGGTAGCAAAAATAGAATCTCTGTCAAGATGGTGAAAACCTGACAAACGGGTGCCAGTTGTTTCAAAATGCTCCATCTATCAGTGCAATCTTGGTCTTTTCCCAGCTTTTAGTCTTGCTTTAGTTTGTACATATCTCTTGGTTTGTTTCCACATTCCTATTTTCAATAAAGTCGATCTGTGCACCAATCAGCTCAAACATCTGTATCCTATCAATGTTCAAACTTGGGGGGCAATCAAAGTCATATCCTATAGTCCTCAATATCTTAGACGAGTCATATCCAGTCAAAGTCCTTTGAAGCTACATCCGAGTCAGTCAGTCAGTCTCCTCTCCAGAAAGGATTTTGCATCTACAACAACAAAATCAAACATCAACACAAATTGAAAACAATCTATGCTTTTACATGCTTTTATCTCCTTGTATGCTTACTGATTCACATTGAGATTTTTGCATATTGTGTCCCTTTGAGCTCTTCGATGATGTCCTTTACAGGATTTAGAGAGTGATGATTGGGGGCATAATCTTTTCTTTGTTTTATGCTTGTATGTGAAAATCTAACAACTTTGGAAATCCTGGATTGAAATGGTGTCCGTTTGTAAGAGCCTCTATCTTGTATTGGATGGCCATGCGTACCTTGACCATTGATACCCGAAAAATTCAAGGAAGTTTGATCTAACTATTGTCTTTTTGAGAAAGTTCTTACTCCTACTATGAAACGCAATCTTACCTAAGGATGTGAATGATAAAGGGTCACTACGGGTAATTCACACTGGATTTAGAATGATCTCTTGACTACTTGATGTGTTTATTCCGCAAGGTGTATTCTGGTCATCATGACGTCTATGTTTTGATGCTTATAAAAATTGCTATATCAAAATGGACATGATATTCAGGTAATCCTGGCGTTTGTGCCTTGGTGTTTATATCTAATCCGACATTTTGAAAACAAAATCAATATTCATATGTCCATGGTTGTCTAGCCAGTGGGCGCTGTATTGATTCTTGCACATACAAATCAATATTCATATATTCATAGTTTCCTAACTAGTGGATGTTGTATTGATTTATCCAGTTACCCAATAAAAATTCAATGATGAAAACGACCGACACATGATCAGTGACTAGGTCCTAGGTCTTAGGTTTGTATTTCATTTTGCACTTTGCATGATTACATTTATCTCACAATTGCCCAAATTAGCTTGATGCTTAATAATTCTCCAAAACTATGCTAAACATATCATAAGGATTGATTATCACACGAAGGTCTTTTTAACAGATCACCAAGTAGGCACCCCTGGCTAATTTCGATGTTTTGAACCCATTTTCAGAATCAAAATCGAAATCTAAGATCATTTATATTGTCAAAATAGTGATTTCAAATTTTTGGACCCAAGATAGCCGACTGCTTGCATAATCAACCTTTAATCATCACAGAAATCTAGAATTCAACTTAACTGATTATCTTACATCAAACTATTCAAATTTCAACTTGGTCAACCATGGTTAACTCATGGTCAAACCTAGTCAAACTTGGTCTCTAGGACCTCTAAAAGATGCAGAATGCATTCTTGAACGTGTATAACCACTTCTCAAATCAATTAACATGCTTCTAAACCATTTAATGCTGACTTTTCTTGTCAGATTTCAATTTTAATCCCGAAGGGGGCATGGTATTACACATCAATCAAGTTTGTAAAACACATTATTCTGTCAATCAAATCTTTCCTCAGTAATCAAGACAACAACCACGTCTAGTTGATGATTCATCAAAAGACCTCGTCGCTAGGGGCATATCGGATTCATCAAGATCCATATCAATCTGGTATTCTCTTAATCTTATAAACTGTATCAGCTTTTCTTAACCAACGGTTCATTAGTGTTATTTCCTTGATTCTTCGTAACTGAAGGGTTCAACTGTGATACCATTTCGATTCCTTTGGACAATCAGGTCTGGAATCAGGTCACTCACTTCTTTGTAATCATAAAGTTCAAAATCAGGCATTTTGATACTTTTTCATAATCATCGGTTCATTGTTGCTATAGTTGACATCATCACGATTCTTGGTCAACCAGGACCTGAATCAGCTTTTCTAATCTTTTAATCGGTTTCTGTCTTAGAATTGGTTCATCTTTCAAATCAGTTTCATACATAAAAAATAGACTAATCTTTGAACCACTGCGCTTCGCAAAGTAATTCAAAGAGGGGCAAAATGTAATACCCCAAAAATGGGCTAAAGGTTCATTAACCTCTTACATCAACAATTCAATCAAAATCGACATCAAAGTCCTAACCTAAGGCACATTTGCACATCAGTTTATCAAAAAACTAATTGATTATCTTTATTCTGCATGGGGGAATATTCCTAATTTATCATAATTATCTTTAATTGAATATTATTTGGCGATAAATATCATTATTTATCCTAAAGTTGATTAATTGAAAATGATGAATATTTAATTAATTAATTTAATTTTGCCACTTAATTATTTAATTAGATTTAATTACATTTATTTCTAATTAATATTATTTTTATTTTGACAATAAATCAAAATTCCTACAAACAATCAATTGAATATTTATTAAATTGATTTAAAATAAAAGTTGTCAAATTTAATGATTTAATTGGAATAAAGTTTGATTTAATAATTGATTAACCCATAAATCAATTGTTTTAATTCAAAAAAATAGTTAAGTTGAGAATAAATCACTTTATTATTAAATTAATTCAGATTAAATCATGCCACAATGAGAAAAGTAGTCAACTTTAAATTAACTATTATTTTCAATTTGTTAACTTTCTAAACTCAACATCTGATGATGAGTTGAAAAAGAGAACTAAAACTCTATTTTTGAGATAAAAACTACTTTTGCATGATTTTATGAGTTTATTTATTCTTAATTTATTGATAACTCAAAAATCAACCCGAGTTTATCAAGAGTGATTTATGGCTTTTCTAAATCATCCTCAAGCCCTGGATTTCTATAAAAATAGGGCTCAGCTCTTCACAATCTCTCTCTCTCGAAAATCCCTCAAGCTGTCAATCAATCCTCCTCGAAATTGCATCCTCATTCTGGCGAATTTGCAATTGAAGAATCAATCTTTTTGTGAATCAAGGCTATTGTGAGATTTTTATTTATTTAGTTTGAGCTTTCATATCATAGCATATCATTGTTAGATTCATTGCATATCAATTTCATACATTCTAGTCTAGATTCATACACTTTTTCATCCTATTGCATCAAAAATCCAAAAAAATAGATTAATTTGCATTCATATTTCATTGCTTTCATCATTTTAAATCCTTCATTTAGGTGTTGCATTGTCACTGATCTCGGTCTAATTTGAGAATACCATACTCGCACCTACTAGAAGGTAGTAAATTGCCTGGTTAGCTATATTGTTCTTATTTGCAGATTTCTTGATTTGCTAACCTCTAATGTTTTACTAAAGTGTTGTGTCCACATCTAGGTACAATTTTCACACACACAATTTTTGATATTGTTTTCACATTCGTGTGATGACAAATGCCCCTGATTTGGCAGTTTTGGTGAAACATTTAGGTTCACAGACATTTTCTAGTCAAAGATGCCCTTTTTAGGTCAAAAGGGTCTATATAAAGGGGTAAAAAGTCATTTTCACTATTCATTTTGACTTTTGACTTTTGACTTTTCAGTCTGACTCCTCTGAGCTTTCCGCCATGGTGATTCTGATTCGTGAGCATAGGTTTGAGTGCGGGTGATAGTTTCAGCAACCACTGACCTACAGACCTCTGGTAAGTGCCTGATCCTCTTAGTTTTCAAATTCATGCTTTTAATTTCATAAAAATCAAATTTTTGATAGAAAAACCCTCTTTTTTTGCTTTTTACTTCTGAAATAGTGCATTTACTCATTTTTAGCACTTCTGCGCATTAAAATAGCACGTCCGCGAAGTGAAATTGCACTTTTACACGCTTGTTCTAGGGTAGGTTTCACATTTTTTTAGAATAGCGTGTTTGCTTGAATGCTTCACATTTGAGCTATGAATTAGCACGTTTAATATTTTGAATAGCGCGTTTGAAAAGTTTTAGCGCTTTTGTAATTTTTTGGCGTGTTTGATGATTTAAGTAGCGCTTTTAACTTTTTAAATAACGCTTTTGATTTTTAGCGCTTTTAAACATTGAAATAGCATGTTTACCCTGATAGAAAAAATTTGAAAATGCCTTAGTCAATTTTCCAAACTGTTCAACATCATTATTCGGTTGATCTGTTTAGGTAATGATAGTGAGTTGTAAGATGTCAGTTTGAGTCAGTCATAGTCTGAATGTTTGATCGTCAATCTAAATTTAGATGATGGATGATGATGAATTTTCCATCCTCTTTGAATAGAATCAGGAAAATTGATTGTGGTTTGATATTTTGTAAATGTTTGATTGACTTAAGATAATTCAAATGATAACTGATTTCAAATCTAATGTAATTGAACTTGCTTTTTGCAGGTAGTGCTTAAGTCACTGGGTGTTTGTGGTTCGTACCCTTTACCTCTTAGTATGATTGATGATATGATTGCTCATGATCAGAGACACATTGGCCGATGTGGATTATCTTTCCTACTTCCTCTACCTCAATTCTGAGTGAATCAAGGATTGATCACTATTATGGATGAGAGATGGCACTCATACCATAACACTTCTCACTTGCTGATGGGGGAGATGACCATTATCCCTAAGAATGTATATCACATCCTTCACCTTCCTACTAGAGGAGAGCTGGTATTTTATGACCAGGTCTATGATGGTGCAGTATGTCGACGGGTCTTTTAGGATCCTACCATTGGTGACGATCACATTCAGTGGTCTCAGTTTCATTCTTTTCCAATTTTTCCAGTGGTTATGGGTGCATTGAAAGGAGGGTTCCTCGTACTAGATAGATGGGGTCATGGATTTGCAGTCAGATGGGGTCCTATTCTGGAGGACTTGATGGCTCATCCTCGATGGTTCGATTGGGGATCGTGTGTTCTAGCACAACTCTATCATGAGTTGCACACTGTTGTATACAAGCACTCTATTATGCTCTCTGCAGGAGGTATATTACTTTAGCTTTGGACATGGGAGCATCTCCCAGTGACATGACCTATTGCAGTGCGACATTGAGATCCGGGTTGGCCATTCACTTGGATGTATGAGGGGATGGTAGTGCAGACCCATATGGGGAAGTTAGATTACTGGCGTCATGTGACCGATGATATGGATCAGGTTGTTTGGCAACCTTATCTGGGTTGTGAGCTGTGGCTGGAGGATGATTCTGAGCTTCCGTATATATTCTATCCTTGTTGGATGATTGGCTATACCCCTTGCATTATAGAGAGATTTTTCTTTCGGAGGGTACTACGACAATATGGTTGGACACAAGGTATGCCCTAGGGCATTGCTATGTATGCTTAGGTTTAGGCTGAGAGATCACTATGGGGCCCTATTGTGGATTTTAGGATAGCTCATCAGGAGATACGAGACCTTGGGTACTTGCCATGGGATATGAGGGAGGATGTCATTGATGCAGGGATGACTAAGGATTATGCAGATTGGTTTGCTTGGAACCCATTTTCGAGGTTCACAGATCTAGCTGAGAGAGTACCTGGTATTGATGAGGAGTCTGATGGTGACAGTGGTGATGGTGGTGATGATGGAGATGATGGTAGGGGTGGGGGTAGGATTCAAGCATGGTGAGGATGATGGGGTTGTCGAGCAGCCATAGTAGGTAGAGTTCTCATGCCAGTTATTATTGCTGCTCCCATTCCTCCTAGGGGTGTTGGTCAGGTGAGGGGTCATGGTGTTGACAGAGCTTTACACCAGGTTGCTAGGGATCCGATAGGTAGATAGGATTGTCATAGGGCTAGGTGTCAGAGAGAGGTAGATGCACATGTATTGTTAGATCAAGCACAGGATCCTCCTCCTCAGCAGGGTATTCCGTTGATTATTCCACAGGTTCCTCTAGCACAGGCACCTACTTTTGCTTCTTCTTCTATTTCTGTTTCAATGCCATCTTCTTCATCATGTCCATATTCTTCATCATTTGTTCCATCATTATATGTTCCTTCTTCTTCTATGCCTTCTTCTTCTTCCATGCCTCCACCATAGACTCCTGCGACACAAGCTCCTAGTTCTGAGGCTCCGACAATTGCACCAGAGGTTCCAGCTTTATAGTTAAATGTCTCTGAGATTAGACAAGAAGTTAGGCAGCTTAGTACTATGATGTAGGCCTTTATGGAAATGACGAGTTAGCATGGGTTGTAATCAAGCTCGAGTCATCCTCCTGATAGTGCTCCTAGTCCCGATGGTACTGATGGTGTTGGCGGTTCAATCAGTTGATCTATGATTTGAGATGATTCATGTTATTCTTTCATTGATGTATATGATATCATTTTTGATTTGGACTCTATTATATCTTTTGATTTAGTCGATGTTGTTTATGTTGATACTTGTTGATACTCTGATGGACTTTGATTTCCATATGTTTCTTTATATGATCGTACCATGGACTCTGATACTCGTTTGATTTTATGATGATGATACCATAGACTTTGATACTCATTTTTGATAGATTTACTATATATGATGTCATGATGTGTTGGATCTCCTGTTTCAGGTGTTTTACTATGATATGCATATTTATATGATATGTGTCCTATAAGCTTTGTTTTATGCTTTTTAGAATGCAGTTTAGATATGGATGCATATGTTCTATTTATGCTTAAATGGTTGTTTTATGTATGACATAGAATAGATGAATGGATGCAATATGAACTTCATGATATGATTTAATGATTAATGATATTATGGATGCAATTGATATATAGATGTGTTAGATGAATAATGGAATGGTTAATGCGATGTAATGATTTAATAGATAATGGATGTATTTATTTTGGTATATGGATGCAATAGATTTTATGGTATGTAAATGTGATGGACCTATATGATCATGGGTACTTAATGATTAATGATTCTAAATGTTATATGTGATATAGATGAATGATGTTGCAATGCAATGATATCTAATGAGCTTAAATGAATAATGCCATGTGCAATGTTTTTTAATGTACTAAATGATATGCACCTAATGATGAATTAAAAAGATTTTAATGGATGTAATTAATGTTAACTAATGACATGTACTTAATGGATTGACATGAATGATACAAAGAGCACATCCTAAATGAGATAAACTTTAAAATGAATGCAATCTAATGCAATGAACTTAATGAAAATGATTCAAAGGATGAATGCAACCTAATGCACTTAATGTTATGAACTCTATACAGGATATGAATGATTGAATGCAACTTAATGCAAGATAAAATGGATCTAACAAATGCTTATGAACTAATGGAATGCACCTTTGTTTTTTATTATTTTTTATTTCCAACACACTCGATCACATATAGTTTTTGATGCTCATTTGTTTTTTTTTTATTTGACTACACCCCCTTTCTCTTTTCCTCTTGCAAATTAAATTTTGAAGCTAAGAAAGGTAAATATTTTAAATGCATTTAATCTAGGATGTATGCAACTAACTATCACTATTCAAAAATTTGGAGCTTATATTCATCATTGAGCATTTTTTGGAATCCCGATTTAGTACCACCATCACTAGTTCAACCATGATGATATGAATACTTTTTGTACCTCTTTCATTGCTTTCCCATCTCTTTTATGGTATGACCATCACTGATTGAAGCCAATCATGAGAGTGCAAATATCGATTTTGTCAGATTCTATGTTGCAAGTGGATTTTGGTATTATGATATTGAACATCAAAATATCCAAGGTATCCTTTTGCGTAAACAAACAAAGATCTTAGAGTTATCCTATGTACAAGTCCTCGATGATTCTTTGATGATCATGTCCTTAGACAAATAATACATGCTTTAAAACTTTGATCTTAATATAGTCATTCATAAATCCATAAAATATCATACTTTCATCATATCTTGTCTAGTTTAAAAACTTTCATCGATTCACTAGAAAGACATGATTTCATCAATCAAGTCAACACTTAAGAAAAAAATGCAATGTTTTTCAAATCCATATTTCAATTATAGTTCCATCCATTTCATACTTTTAATCCTGATAAAGGTAAGGTCATGTAAGATTTCAGATCAAATTTTGCATTTTGGTTCAGATTGGATTAGAATGAAGATTTGATTGAGTGTTTCATTTGCATTTTTTATGAATTGGTTTGATGACTGATTGAAGTTTTCTTTTGATGAATCCCTCCTCCTTTAGAGTAGATTGCCCCCAGTTTGATATGATTTCAAAGTTGGACTTAGGACAATTTGCAGATTAGGTGACCAAAATCTTTAGGTACTTGTAAATGCAACTGTGGGGTTTTATTATGCAAAATATACAAATGCTGGTGAATGCAATATTTACAAGGATGACTGCTAGGTATGTGACTGACTTGTACTTTCAATGGCACTCATTTACTAGGTTTTCACTGATTGAATGGATCTTGCTGTCTTTTTTTTTTTTAAAAGCTTTTTCCTTTTTTTGCTACTAAGACGCCTATTTGCTAGGTTTTCACCAAGGCACTTTTTCTCTTTTTCTCTTTTTTTTGTATTTTCTCTTTTTTTTTTCAATTTTTTTTCTTTTTCATATCATCAAGGTGCCTATTTGCTAGGTTTTCACCAAGACAACATCTTTTTGAGGATCATATATGAATGTTTTGGCTTTCTTCATGCTTAATTTTCCACTTTTTTTTTAAATCTTTTTTGCATTTCTGATTTGTTTGCTCTTTTCTATTTTTCAAATGTTTTTGGTATTTTCAAGATCTCTTTTGAATATGTACAATAAATAGGATGCTTTCCATCTGGTTCTTTGATACTCTTTTTTTTATCCTCTTTCATCTACTTCATGTGTAGAACCTTTTGAGGTGAATGCTTTTGATAGGTTCTTGTAACTCTTCTCCATCACAATCAGCTAACTTATGGGTGTCAGTCCCAAAAGATGAAGTGATCACAAAAGGTCCTAACCAGTTTGCTTCCCATTTCCCTTTCTTTTCTCTTTCTGCTTGATTCTTGGGATTCTCTCGCAAAACTAAGTCACCTATTTGGAATGTCCTTGACTTGATTTTCTTGTTATAAGTCCTTGACATTCGGTTTTAATATACTTTCATGTGATCAAATGCTTGTTGATGTTTCTCATCTAGCAGTTCTAGTTCATGTAACCTAGCAACTCTATAATCTTCCTCACTAATCAAACCATGTAGAGATACCCTTAAGGATGAAAGTTCTACCTCTAAAGGTAAAACTGCTTCTATTCTAAAGACTAAGGAAAATGGCATAGCTCCAGTTGGTGTTCTGATACTTGTCCTATAAGCCCATAAGGTCGGGTTTATTTTTATATGCCAATCTCTACCTGAATTGTCCACAATTCTCTTCAATATCTTCAAGATGTTTTTATTCATTTCTTCGGCTTGTCCATTACCTTGGGGGTAATATATTGATGATGAGTGATGGATCATTTGAAACTTTGTGCATAACTCCTTTAAGTCCTTATTTTTTAAGTGCTTTGCATTATCTGTTATGATGGCATGAGGTATGCCATATCTATATATTATATGGTTTAGGATAAACAATGATATTTTCTTTCTTGTTGCAGTTGATAAGGGTACAACTTCCACCCATTTGGTAAAGTACTATGTTGCTGTGATAATGAATTTATGACCATTTGATGATGGTGGATAAATCATTCCTATTAAGTCTAGACCCTATTGATAAAACAACCAAGGTGTCATCATAGGATGAAGCTCTTGTGCGAGCACATGTATCAAGTTTCCATGATATTGGGACTTTCTACAAGTTTTAGCAAAGTGACAAGTGTCCTTCTCCATCGTAGGCCAAAAATATCCTATCCTAAGAAGTTTCTTAGCTATGGTTAAACCATTCAAATGTGACCCACAAATCCCCTCATGAATTTCTCATCAGGCTATATCTAATTCCTCTTTCTCTAGACATCTAAGAAGCATTCCGTCTAGACTCTTATGATACAATGTGTCAGATATTAATCTATAATGAGCGATTTGTTAGATAAAGCTTTTCTTTTGGTTCTTGGTTTGGTCAATGGGTAAGATTTGGTCTTTTAGGTAAGTGTAAATGTCTCCATACCAAGGTGATTCATGTGTTGTTAGAAAAAAAATGGTATGAGGATGGGTAGGGTCAAATGTAGGTTTCTCAACTTCTTCTACCAGGAATTCATAGCTAGCGCTTTGATCTGGTATTTGGAGAAGTGATACCAAAGTTTCCATTGCATCTACTACTTTATTCTTCTATCTTGGTACTTGTTTAAATGTGATAAGAGTGAAGTATTTTTTGAGATTTTCAACCATAATTTTGTAAGGTATCATATTGTCATCTTTCATTTGATATTCATCATTAATTTGATTGATAACTAGTTGTGAATCTCCATAGACTTGTAGTTCTATCACTTTCCACTCTAATGCCAACTTGATTCCAATGACCAATGCTTCATACTCGACTATGTTATTTGTGTATGGAAATAGAAATTTGTATGATTTAGGAATTGTAGACCCTTGAGGAGCAATCAAAAGTATGCATGCTCCTGATCCATGTTGTGTGTAAGAACCATCAAAATATAGTTGCCATGTTTTTGCTTCCACATTCACAATTTCATAATATGGAAATTCCACTTATATAGGATGGTCATCTTGTAATGGTGATTCTACTAACTGATCAACTATGCCTTGGACCTTGATATATTTTCAATCCACATATTCTATGTCAAATTCACTTAGCACCATGACCCATTTGGCTAGTCTTCCATTCAATGTTGTTTTGCTAAGAAGACATTTCAAAGGATCTATCTTTGCAATGAGTTTAATCTTGTGGGATAACATATAGTGGTGCAATTTTTGGGAAGCAAAAACTATGGCCAAAAATTCTCTTTCGATGAAGGTGTAGTTCAACTCATATTTCATCAAAGTCCTACTTATGTAGTAGATAGCCTTTTCTTTTCCGGATTCATCTTCTTGTGCCAAGAGTGCCCCTAATGAATGCTCAGTCGCTGAAATGTATAGAATCAAAGGCTTGCCTCTTATAGGTGTGTTACCTCACTTCTTATCCTCTTTCCATGATGTCAAAGTGATACTCTTATATTACAAGTCAGGACTGGTCATGTAAAGTCTAGGTCTAGATCTCCTCTAAGATAGGAAATCTTTGCTGGGTTTCTCTTCAATTTGCCTTCATGTTTTAGCCGGGTGGGTTGTTTAAGGTCTCATTGTTTGGGTAGGTTGTAGCTCCAAATCCGAAAAAGATTATGGTGCTCCAAATGATTTTATTTTCAAAATAGGATGGTGCTTGAAAGCCGTGATCTCAAGATGTTTATAGCATATCAAAGGAAAGATTCTTCATGTAACGGAAGCAATGACAGAGCCAGTATTGAAATATCTGGACTTCATTCTAACAATGTGCAACTCTGATCAGAAAGATCCATTTTGTTTCTCAGTTGATCAGAAGGTTAATTGTCAGTGTGGTTGATGATCGGTTAGAATCTATGGCTGTCGTTATTTTGCATAAAAAAGTTACACGATGTTTATTTCATGCGAAATAACGACAAGGTGCCACCTGTCCCAGTGGGCCCATCTTTGGTATCACTTTATAACTGAGGTGACAAGTGTGATTGGTCAAATTAATTGATGTGGCAGCTCCTGATTCATTGTAGTATTTCATGCAGTAAGGTGGGGTCAGATTTTTATGACATCGGCTAAGATTCCAAATTAACGGATGGCATATGATCTCGTAGAATCTTGTGAGCCCATCAGATCACACGTCATCCATTCGATTCTCTAGGTGTAAAGTCAGTAAAAGCAGTGGGTCTGAAATGTTTCACAAACATATATGGTAGTCTGTGATTGGTTCACAAAGTACTGAGTTGGTGGGTTGTCAAAGGGGTCTTGTCATCCGTAGAGAATCGACGGTGAGCGTGATTTCACGTAGAATATGTCAGACGTATAAGATCTTAAGGTAACTGTTGATTTTACCTTTTCAGAAGTGGAAAAGCATAGGGGGTCCACTACCAGGAGATCTACGGCTGGCGTATGATCGCGAGGAATATTATTTCCTCTCGCGATCATACGATCACCATCCGATGAGAATCTATTAGGTGGGGCCGATGTTCTAAGTTTTCGGACATGATAAAGTGCAAAAGGATTATGACCGACTGCCATCTATCTTGTGGACCCAGCTAGTGTTGAGTTCTGACAAATGTGGGAGATCTACGGCTATCGTATGATCATGAGGAATATTCTTTCCTCTCATGATCATACGACCACCGTCTGATGAGAAACTTGTCAGGTGGGACCTGAGACTTAAGGAAAATAAAGAGATTGAAAGATGACATAAATTTTCAACTGTTGTAAATGAATAAGTCGAAAGTGACTAAGAATCGAGGCGGATATGGATGATAGATCTTTTGACTGAGGTCACGGGTAGGAAAAGAATGAAGAATATAATCCTAACAATATTGTATGCTATAGCTTGTGGTGGTAATGATAAAAGCTATAAGATCATGCCAGATATTTCTAAGATATTTAAAGAAGGTTGAATACAGTTGTAGATCAGATTGATTATTGTTTGGAAGATAGTTCGACTCTGAGAAGCCCAATGGATTTGACTTGACAGATGCTATTAAAAAGAATATGAAGGACTCAAATCGAAGTGTCATATTTATAATGTCTTTTCTTATTCTCATGTCAGTAATTGGCTTTTCAAATTCTATCATCGAGATATTCTCTCTTTCTATCTTGTCTTTTTGAATTCTGGAAGATGAATCATTTCCTATAAGCATTGTATAAATACTGTGAAGAAAATGAATGAAAGGGTCGGCAAACTTGCAATTGAAGCAAGGGTGATTCCATTTACTTAGCTAATTTCATGTTTGTTGTACCGGTAGTTGTCATTTTACATTTGAATAGACAGAACGATTGTGTGTGAAGCTGTAATTGCTTGCTGGATTCTATTTCATGTTGGTAATTATAGTGAAAGCAATTCCATTTACCTTTCATGTATGATTCTTCTCCTATTCACCCTGTTATTTAGATGCATCTGAATGGAAAGTACAATTATATATGGAGCTATGATTCTTGCTTGAATTCCATTTCACGTTAGTAGTTGCAGTATAAGCAATTCTATTTGCTGTCTATATATGATTCTGCTTCTATTCTCATTAGTAGGATATGCATTCTTAGAGTAGGTAGGTTTAAGTTAGAAGATAGTCTTCATGATAATCTGTGATCAACATTCCATTGGGGATTATAGGTTATCCGCTTTATCCTTGCCTGAATTGTTTGTGCCTACAAACAATTTGGTTAAAACTCATAAGAAGAAATCTGATGATCAATAAAAAAACACATTCATTGCATATCAAACACAATCAGGGAGCTGTACCTGTCAATTCAGAGGGCAGTGATAGATGACTTACACTGACCCAATTTTTGGTGACATCCTTTTGTTCTCTCACCTTTTGTGTTAAGAAGAGTTTGAGATTGCAAATCTAATGGGAGGACAAACTTTTAACCAATAGTTTTTGGCAACTCCGTTGGGGAGGACTTTGAAAAGAAGAGAAGATATTAATAAGTTTTTCTCAAAATTTTAAGGCATCCTAGATTCCAAATTCACCAGGAGTGCAAAACAAAAAGGAAAGGTTGACCCAATATACGAAGAACTTAAACAAGTCAATTTCCCTATCCTTGAAGATATTTTCAAGAGAGGAAGAGCTAAAACTAGAGAAACTGAAAAATAAGAAGCCTGCTGATTTTCAGTTATCTACACTGGTTCCTTTGAGACCGAAGAGAAGTAAGTCTTCCTCTCCTCCTATTGGTAGAATTCCTATCTCTACCACTTGCAATTCATTGTTATTGCATGGTATTGCACTTCCCCTCTCAGTTTCAATCCAAGTGGTTGCACAGAATACAAGAGTAGTAAACATGGTTGTCCCTTGGGGAAATGCTATTGGACCATTGAATCTTGCAACAAATCATGATTTACCAAAAGCCTCTAGGAAGAATTTCCCAAGATTCAATGGTGATGATTCAGTATCTGTAGAACAACATCTAAGTGCCTTTCATAAAGCATGTAGCGTGGTCAATCCTCAACATGAAGATGTTGTAGTCAGGATGTTTGTAGACACTCTTGTCAGTGATGCTGCAGATTGGTTCCAAGACTTACCCACAGGCTGCATTACTAGTTGGAATGCCATGAAATAGAGATTTGAAGGAAGGTACAAGAGTGCTAAAGATGCACAAAGTTTGTTATTGCAGCTTGCACAAATAAAGAAAGAACCATCTATCTCCTTGAGAGATTTTAATGCCAAGTTTAATAAACTCATTAAAAGGATTCCAGCTGTAAGTGCACCAACCAGAGATAATAAAAAAACATTCTACATTAGCTCTATGCCCCCGGAACTTGTTTATCAGATAAGGAGAGCTAATGTGGTAGATTTGCAGGCTACACAAACACTTGTAGTGGAAATGGAGGATGATATGATAGCCTCCGGAAGATGGAAAAAGGAGTTTCATGCTAGTTCTACAAACAGTACAGCCAACACGTCAAATAGCACAGAGGCTATGTTGCAAAGGTTATCAAATGAATTAATTGCATTGAAGAAATAGGTCAATAGGCCAGCCCATTCATTTTATCAACCATATCAAGAAGGACCAAGATTTCAAGTTGGAAATAAAAATTTGCAGATTCCTGCCGCTCAACAAAGATTGGCAATTGAAGCTCCTCCAAAGAAACATAATTCAAATGCTTTTCATATCAGGACAGACCATGATGGTAATGTTGATGATAATATGATCAGACATTTACAAATTGAAGAAGAAGGAGAGCAAGGCATTACATATCTAGAAAATGAAGATTATCATGCTCCTCATGGTGACTCCGTAAGTTTATATTGTGAGTATGAATCTAATTCAGAAAATGGAGGTGATTGCTTTGCTACTTTGGAGGGACCTCAACTAACTATTATGACAAGAGGTTAGAAAAATAAAAACTAGACTTCTAATGTGGTTCCAGCTAAGAATTCAACACCTTCTTACAAAGTGGACAAAGACAAAAGTATAGCATCAAGTTCTTCACAAAAGGAGCAAAAAGATAAGTCATCTAATTCCTTTGATATTGTAAAGTTTTGTGAAGAAACTAAAGTTCAAATAACTCCTATGGATTATCTAAAATCAAACCCGGATCAATTGCAAAGATTGGTAGAACATTGTAGGAGTAAAGAAAGTATTCATGTTAATACTAATATTAATGCTAAAATTCAGGCCAGTACTAGCAAAGAGAATTCAATGGATGATGATTTCTCAATTCCAAGATTGTTTTATGAAGAAGAATTTGCTGTTCATGCTACTTGTTCCAAACTAAAACTAGAACCTTTTTATGTGTCACTTTTTATCAATGGAAATAAATTGAGTAATTGCATCATAGATTCAGGAGCTTAAGATAATGTAATGCCTGCATCAGTTGCTAAAGCTTTAGGATTTCCTTTAACTAAAGTCTTTGGTAGGTGTTACTCTATGGATGCTAAACAAGTGCCTTTGATTGGTCAAATCAAAGATGCTCAGGTTGCTCTGGTAGCTTATCCTTCTAAAAGATTGAGACTCACTATTCTTGTAGCTGATATTCCTGAGAGTTATGGGATGCTTCTCAGTAGAAGTTTCTGCAAGGACTTGGGAGGGAAGATTAAATTAGATTGGTCTTCTGCAATTATTCCATTGGGAAATAAAAAGGTGAAGTTAGAACCAGAAGGAAAGGCAAAGTATACAATGCTGAAATTATATGATCCTAGATCACAAATTCTTTATCATGAAACACAGTTTGGAAATTATATGTTATATTATGACAACTCTGATGTTCATGAGGAATTAGACTAGGTAGAGGATAACCAGTTATGGACATTAGAATTTGATGGAAGCTGTGCTAGAGCTGGTTCAGGTGTTGGAATAGTTTTGATAGCCCCTAATGGAGAAGTTACTTGCCTAGGTTACAAATTGGATTTTAAAAACACTAATAACACAACAAAGTATGAGGCACTTCTCCTTGGTATAGAGGCAACTAAACAAAAGGGAGTTAAATTGTTCAAAGTCCAAGGTGATGCTGAATTGGTTGTGAGGCAAGTAAGAAATCAGTATGTTGTTAAAAATAATAGATTGAAAAGTTACAGGAATAAGGTGTGGGATGAAATAGAAAGTTTGAATGCTTTCTCAATAGTCTCAGTGCCTGGAGAACAAAATTCCAGCGCTAATTCATTGGCAATATCTGCATCTTTACTCCTGCCTCATCCTGATTTTAAAGATCAAATTTTCAGAATGGAGGTAATGTTTAGACCTAAGGTGCCTGATAATGAAGAATCTTGGCAAGTATTTGAGGATGATAAGCATATTCAGTAGTTCATAGAAGGAACAGGTCCCTTTGCTGACTTGTGTTTTGAAAATGATCAGAAGGAGGAGCAACTATCAAATGAAGAAGAAGAATTAAAATTAGGTATTATTTAGTTTAAAGAAAATAGAATTCCATCTCATGTTGTTTCCTTAGAGAAAATTTTTGATAAACATGATGCTTACATTAAAAAGGAGAGAAATAAAAAGGGAAAAACATGTGGAGAATTTGATGGGCTTAATATAGGGATTGAGGACAGTCCTAAAATGATCAATGTTGGAAAATGTTGCACTTTTGAGGAAAGAATAAAAGTCAGAGAATTGTTGATTGAATTCCAAGATGTTTTTTCTTGGAGCTATGAGGATTTAAAGAATTTTATGAATCGAAAATTCAGGCACAACATCCCTCTTAAATCTGGAGTATCACCTGTCAAACAAAAATAGAGAAATTACAATCCTCTAGTGGAAGGGGCAATTTTCAAAGAAATAGATAAAATGCTGAAAGGAAAGATCATTTATCCTATCCATCATTCTACCTGGGTGGCAAACATTGTTCCTATAAGAAAAAAGAATGGAGAGATAAGGATTTGTGTGGATTTTAGGAATTTGAACCAAGCTTCCCTCAAAGACAATTTTGCTTTGCCTAACATGGATCATTTGTTGCAGACTGTGGCAGGATTAGAGATGATGTCCATGTTAGATGGATTTTCAGGATATAATCAAATACAGGTGGATGAAGCAGATCAATATAAAATAGCCTTCAAAACACCATGGGGCACGTTTGCATACAATAGAATGCCATTTGGGTTAATTAATGTAGGTGCAACCTTTCAAAGAGCTATGGATTTGTCTTTCAGTGATTTGAAAAACAAAATTATTGTGATATATTTAGATGACTTGACTGTCTTTTCTAAGGAAAGGAAAGATCATCTTGGAGATTTGGCAAAAGCTCTACAAAGATGCAGAGATCAAGGCATCTCATTGAATCCAAAGAAATCAATGTTTTGTGTCACTGAAGGTAAGCTCCTTGGCCATATTGTTTCTCAAGAAGGAGTTAAAATTGATTCGGACAGAGTTAGAGCTATTCAACAACTAAGTTTACCTTTAAGTAAAACAAGAGTTAAATCTTTCTTTGGGCAAGTAAACTTTTTGAGGAGGTTTGTTCCTGATTTCTCTGAGATTGTAAAGGATATAGTTGACATGATGAAGAGTAATAAATTTTTTAAATGGACTGATGTTGGGAAGAATGCTTTTGAAAATATAAAAGGTGCTATTGCAAATGCTCCTATCCTTGTTCATCCAGATTATACTAAAGAGTTTATCATATATTGTTATGCATCATCTCATACCATGTCAGCAATATTAATGCAAGAAACTAAAGAAGGTATACAAGCCCCAATTGCCTTTATGAGTATGCCTCTGAAAAATCATGAACTTAAGTATTCTCAAGTTGAAAAACATGCTTATGTAGTGGTGAGAGCATTAAATAATTTTAGGTTTTATATTTTGCATTCACATTCAGTCATTCATGTGCCTGATGCTGCTGTAAAGAGTGTATTAACGCAGCAAGATGTGGGTTGTAACAATAGAGGAGCTTGGATTGCTAAAGTTTAGGAGTATGACATAGACATTAGACCAACAAAGCTAATAAGAGGGAATGCTCTTTGCAAGGCCTTAGCAGAGAATCAACAAATTGAAGAAGATGATCACAGAGTGCTCATGGTAAGTTTGCAAGATCCTTGGTTCTCAAACATTGCATATTTTCTGACTTATGGTGAATGTTTGGATGGATTAACTACTAAACAAAAGAGGAATTTAAAGAATAAAGCCTTGAAGTATGTTATACATGATGATGTTTTATATAAGAAAGCAATTGATGACACTTTTCTAAGATGTATTGATAAAGAACAGCAGGAAAAGTTATTGAAATCTTTTCATGATGAAGCATGTGGTGGTCACTTCTCATCCACTGTGACAGCTTTCAAGATTTTGAGACAATGCTATTATTGGCCTGGCATGTTCAAAGATTCATATAAGTGGGTTTCAAATTGTGAAAAGTGTAGGATATTTGCAGGAAAACCACAATTGGCTGCATTACCTTTGAAACCGGTGGTGATAGAGGCTCCTTTTCAGTAGTGGGGTTTGGACTTCATAGGACCTATCAACCCTTCTTCAAGTCAAGGACATTCATACATCTTGACTGCCACTAATTACTTCAGCAAATGGGTTGAAGCTAAACCAATGAAGAAGACTACATCAGAGGCGGTATGTGAATTCATTAAAGAACAAATATTGGTAAGATTTGGAGTTCCCACAAAATTGATATTGGATAATGCTTCTTACTTTTCATCTTTAGAGATTGTTGCTTTTTGTTATGATCATGGAATTCAAATAGGGCTCTCTTTTGATTATTTTCCTCAAGGTAATGGCCAGGCTGAGTCAAGTAATAAAAATCTGATTAATATTTTGAAGAAGTTAGTTGCTGATAATCAGAGAGATTGGCACAAAAAGATATATGATGCTCTTTGGGTAGATAGAACCACTCCTAAAAGAGCCATTGGGATTTCACCTTTTGAATTGGTGTATGGAGTAGAGGCCAGCTTACCATTGCCATTAGAACTTGCTACTTGTAAGTTGAAAACCATAATTGAGGATGATGTTTTCAAGGATGGTTTAGAAAAAAAGATCTTGTATTTGACAAAGTTACAGGAAGAAAGGGAAGATATGGTTGATAGGATCACTAAACATCATAACCGAGTCAAGAAGTTGTTTGACAAAAGGGCAAGGCCAAGAAAATTTATGGAAGGTGATATGGTGCTACTATGGGATAAGAGACATGAGCCTAAAGGAATGCATTCAAAATTTTAGTCTTTGTGGAAAGGTCCGTTTCAAATTGTGCAAGCGAATCAAAATAATTCTTTCAGATTGGCATATCCTTCTGGAGAGTCTCTGCCATGTTCTTATAATGGGTAGGACTTGAAGCTATATCAGATGCATGATTGAAGAGCAGGTAACCCCTACGTAGTAGTTAGTTAGGTAGGTTTCCTTTTTGTGTCATAGTTTAGTGGTTGTCTTTCATTTTGCTGCTGCTTTCCTTTCGTTTAGTTTTGCCTTGTCAAGTTGCCAGCTATTTTGTGGAACCAGAGATTGCTAGAGTTCTTTTAAGCATTGTAATGCTTAAATCCCCAGTTGGAGCAAGCTATTGCCTCACTTCTTATCCTCTTTCCATGATGTCAAAGTGATACTCTTATATTACAAGTCAGGACTGGTCATGTAAAGTCTAGGTCTAGATCTCCTCTAAGATAGGAAATCTTTGCCGGGTTTCTCTTCAATTTGCCTTCATGTTTTAGCCAGGTGGGTTGTTTAAGGTCTCATTGTTTGGGTAGGTTGTAGCTCCCAATCCGAAAAAGATTATGGTGCTCCAAATGATTTTCTTTTCAAAATAGGATGGTGCTTGAAAGCTGTGATCTCAAGATGTTTACAACATATCAAAGGAAAGATTCTTCATGTAACGAAAGCAATGACAGAGCCAGTATTGAAATATCTGGACTTCATTCTAACAATGTGGAACTCTGATAAAAAAGATCCATTTTGTTTCTCGGTTGATCAGAAGGTTAATGTTTAGTGTGGTTGATGATCGGTCAGAATCTATAGCTGTCATTATTTCACATAAAAAAGTTACATGATGTTTATTTCATGCGAAATAACGACAAGGTGCCACCTGTCCCAGCGGGCCCATCTTTGGTATCACTTTATAACTGAGGTGACGAGTGTGACTGGTCAAGTTAATTGATGTGGCAGCTCCTGATTCATTGTAGTATTTCATGCAGTAAGGTGGGGTCAGATTTTATGACATTGACTAAGATTCCAAATTAACAGATGGCGTATGATCTTGTAGAATCTTGTGAGCCCATCAGATCACACGTCATCCATCCAATTCTCCAGGTGTAAAGTCAATAAAAGAAGTGGGTCTAAAATGTTTCACAAACATATATGGTAGTCTGTGATTGGTTCACAAAGTACTGAGTTGGCGGTTTGTCAGAAGGGTCATGTCATCCGTAGAGAATCGACGGTGAGCATGCTTTCATGTAGGATATGTCAGATGTATAAGATCTTAAGGTAACCGTTGATTTTACCTTTTCAAAAGTGGCAAAGCATAGGGGGTCCACTGCTAGGAGATCTACAGCTAGTGTATGATCACGAGGAATATTCTTTCCTCTCACGATCATACGATCACCATCCGATGAGAATCTATCAGGTGGGGCCGATGTTCTAAGTTTTCAGACATGATAAAGTGCAAAAGGATTATGACCGACGACCATCTATCCTGTGGACCCGGCTAGTGTTGAGTTCTGACAAATGCGGGAGATCTACAGCTATCATATGATCATGAGGAATATTCTTTCCTCTCGCGATCATACGACCACTGTCCGATGAGAAACTTGTTAGGTGGGACCCGAGACTTAAGGAAAATAAAGAGATTGAAAGATGATGTAAATTTTCAACTGTCGTAAATGAATAAGTCAAAAGTGACTAAGAACTGAGGTGGATATGGATGATAGATCTTTCGACTGAGGTCACGGGTAGGAAAAGAATGAAGAATATAATCCTAATAATATTGTATGTTGTAGCTTGTGGTGGTAATTATAAAAGCTATAAGATCATGCCAGATATTTCTGAGATATTTAAAGAAGGTTGAATACAATTGTAGATCAGATTGATTATTGTTTGGAAGATAGTTCGACTCTGAGAAGCCCAATGGATTTGAATTGACAGATGCTATTAAAAAGAAGATGAAGGACTCAAATCAAAGCGTCATAATTATAATGTCTTTTCTTATTCTCATGTCAGTAATTGGCTTTTCAAATTCTATCATCGAGATGTTCTCTCTTTCTATCTTGTCTTTTTGAATTCTGGAAGATGAATCATTTCCTATAAGCATTGTATAAATACTGTGAAGAAAATGAATGAAAGGGTCGACAAACTTGCAATTGAAGCAAGGGTGATTCCATTTACTTAGCTAATTTCATGTTTGTTGTACCGGTAGTTGTCATTTTGCATTTGAATAGACAGAACGATTGTGTGTGAAGCTGTAATTGCTTGCTGGATTCTATTTCATGTTGGTAATTGTAGTGAAAGTAATTCCATTTACCTTTCATGTATGATTCTTCTCCTATTCACCCTATTATTTAGATGCATCTAAATGGAAAGTACAATTATATATGGAGTTGTGATTCCTACTTGAATTCCATTTCACATTAGTAGTTGCAGTATAAGCAATTCTATTTGCTATCTATATATGATTCTGCTTCTATTCTCATTAGTAGGATATGCATTCTTAGAGTAGGTAGGTTTAAGTTAGAAGATAGTCTTCATGATAATCTGTGATCAAAATTCCATTGGGGATTATAGGTTATCTACTTTATCCTTGCCTGAATTGTTTGTGCCTACAAACAATTTGGTTAAAACTCATAAGAAGAAATCTGATGATCAATAAAAAAACACATTCATTGCATATCAAACACAATCAGGGAGTTGTACCTGTCAATTTAGAGGGCAGTGATAGATGACTTACACTGACCCAATTGTTGGTGACATCCTTTTGTTCTCTCACCTTGGGTGTTAAGAAGAGTCAAAGATTGCAAATCTAATGGGAGGAAAAACTGTTAACCAATAAGGTGGCATCAAAGTTGGAGGGTTCATTAGATATTTCTTCAACATGTTAAAGGTGTCTTCACATTTTTCATCCCATTTGAAAACTATGTCCTTATGAAGGAGTTGGGTAAAATTATGGCACTTTTCTGCCAATTGTGAGATGAACCTTCATATGGATTGAATCCTACCTTGAAGAGATCTCATCTGACTTATATTTTTAGGTGCTTCCATTTCCATGATGGCTTTAACTTTAGCTGGGTATACCTCTATTCCTTTTTCTGAAACAATGTACTCTAGTAATTTTCCTAATTGAACGTCAAATGCACACTTCTTCAGATTTAGCCTTACTTTAAATTGCTCCAATCTTTCAAAAATCTTCTCTAGGATTGGTAGATATTCCTCTGTTGAATGAGATTTACTGAGTATATCATCTACATAGTCCTCCATGAACTTATGCATCATATCATGGAATATTGTTGTCATGGCTCTTTGATAGGTTGCTCTGGCATTCTTTAGACCAAAGGGCATAACATTCCAACATAATGTTCCCCATGCACATGTAAATGTTGTTTTGTCTTGATCTTTGGGTGCTATCTTTATTTGATTGTAGCCACTAAACCCATCCATAAGAGAGAACATTGAATGTCATGCTGTTAGATCCACTGTGACATCTATGCTTGGTAATGGAAAGTTATCCTTAGGGCATGCAAGGTTTAGATCCCTAAAATCCATGCAAATTATGATGGACTTGTCTACTTTTGAAACCTGCACTATGTTTGAAATCCATTGGGCATAATCAATGGCTCTTATAAACCCAAATTTTAACAATTTTTCTAACTCCACTTTTACAAGCAAAGCTATGTGTGGATGCATCTTTCTCAATTTATGCTTTACTGGTCTTGCTCCTTCTTTTATGTTTTAGTGATGCATGATTAAATTTGGATCTAATCCTAGCATATCGTCATAAGACCATGCAAAATTGATTTGCTTTTCCTTGAAAAATTTGATGAATTCTTTTCTTTCCTCACTAGATAAAGATGCTGCTAAGTCTATGATCCTTGGTTCTGATTCCAATCCAATGTTCACCTTTTCTGTTGGTTCGATCAAAATAGGAGATCTTTCCTCATAGTTCTCAAGTAAAGTATCCAAACTCCCTTCCTTAGGCATCTCAATTGGGTTTTCACCTTTGGAATCATTCTTTATTTCTTTCTCTTTTTGATCTAATGCTGCCACAATGTGATTTTCAACATTAGATTCTTTCCATTTTTATTTTTTTAAATTTTTTTATTGAATTAGGAGTTTGGATAGCTTCCTTTGCCACTCCTTCCTGATATTCCATGGTAGAAGAAGGTTCAACCACATTTAAGTATTGGGACACCAAATTGTCATTCAAAAAGGTTGGGAGTAGGGTAGGTTCAATGGAATCCCATTTAATTAATTTCGAATAAATGAGGGTCAAAGGATCAATGTTTTGATTTAAGCCAATAGGATTTAAGGACAAGATTTTGTTGGAAGGTTCTAACATTGTATCACTTAAGTCTATGACATGTGCCTCTTCGAGATGATCTAGAGAACTAGGGTCAAAATCATCCTCACTATAATCCACTAAGGTTTCTATTCGATAAAAATCTCATGGGTTAAATCTAATGTTAGATTCTTCCATAGAAGGTCTCCATGATGGTACATAGGGTTCTCCTACCCATTGATTTATTTCAATTTATTGAATTGGTACATTTTCTAGGACCACTTGGCTTGAGCTTGAAGCTTGATTTTGACTTGATTCTACAATTGGTTCTTTCCCTTTGCTAGGGGTGCAAGTATGAATGACATCAATACCTTTATCTTGACATGATTCATTGGACAAAGTATCCCATTCCCAATCATTTGAATCTTCATCACTATGTGACTCTAATTGTAATATTTGATCATAGACTTTAGGATAATTCTTTTGTGTATACCCTTGCTCTAGGTAGCCTAATCCTGTCTTCTCTTTGTTGTCTCTCCATGTCATTTAAATAGGTTCAAGGAGTCCTTTGTTTCTTGTCCCTAAAGGTCCTTGTCCTTTATATCCCATTTTTTTCATAATTTGAAATCCCTTTCCATATTGATGTGTGGGAATGCTTATATTTTGTATGTGCTTCTCATGGGTACTTGATTCTTCATCTTTGTATAACCAGTTTAGGATTTCATTGTCCTCTTCCTCCATGAATAATGATGTATTAGCCCTCACAAAGTGATCATTTTATTTATGAGGCAAATTAGATGGCTTTCCATATGACCTTGGAGATAAGGGTAGGTCCATCATGGATAAGGAGTATTCACCTACTCCCTTTTGTTTGATTTTACATTGTTTCTCAAAGTTTTTCATCATGTGGTCCATCTTTTGGTAATGAGCCTCCTTAGTGTAGATTTGAACGGATCTATCTTAGTCTTCTTTCTTTGTCTCAAAAGTACTTTCCTCACTAACCTTTTCGTTCCCTTTTGTCGATGTAGCTAGGTTAGTGGGACTTTGGTGGATGTTTTCAACAACAACTTCTTCTTTTTCTTCTTTTTCCTTTCCCTTCAAAGATGGGAGATCTTTAGAGCTTTGACCTTGCTCTATTCTTAGGGGTATAGACCCTTCTGTAGAATCATTAATAGAACCTTTTGCATTATGCAGGACTAGAGAATCATTGATAGGCTTTAAGTTATTACAATATTGGAAGGGGTTTGAGTCCCTGCTTACCATGATTTCCTACCCTGGATAAGGGAATTTAAGACATTGGTGATAGGTAGAAGGCATGGTTTGCATTTCATGAATCCATGGTCTTCCTAGTAAGATATTTTAAGTCAAATTTAGGTCTAGGACTTAACAAATGGTTTCTTTTTGCATTGGGCCAACTCTAATACAAAGTACTATGACACCCTTAGAAGCTCTTTCTTCATCATCATAGGCTTTTATAGTTATCTTTTTCTTTGGGACAATAGCCTCCTCGGAAAATCCTAAGGCTTCACCAAGTTTAGGGTACAAATATTTAGGCTGGCCCCTCCATCAATAAGGACTCTTTTTACCCTATGCTTATGAATTAGAACCTCTATATGGAAAGGAAAGTGTTGTGGGTAATTCAACAAAATTTCATCTTGCTCTAAAAAAGATAGGCAATGAGGTGCAATAAGATGTCCCACCATATTTTGAAATTTATCTGTCTCCAAATTTAGAGGTACATTTGTCTCTACCAAGGCATTTTCCAGAATCTCCTTGTGAGTTGGTGAGAGTTTGAGCAATTCCAAAATAGGGATTTGAGCGGGAGTTCATTGTAATTGATCTACCAAATTATATTGTTTTGATGATGAAGATGAGGCTTGATTGGGTAGAATAATTCTTGGAGCATTCGTAGGAAGAGTAATCTTTGAAGCTTGCCCCCTAGTTACAACATTAGATGTTGCTTCCCTTGGCTTCTCTTTTACCACAATAACATTTATGGTGCTTTCATCACCACTTAAAGCATTAATTGTGTTATCATAGGTATGAGCAAAGTTGACTTTCTCATTACCCCTTTTATTATTTTAGTTAGTGTTTGATGACTCACCCTTCTCATGGTTTAGAAAGGGGTTTTTGAAGGCCGTATGATCTTCATTGTTTTGGGGCCCTTCAACTTTGATTGTCCCATCATCAATTAAGTCCTACACCAAATGTTTTAACTTCATGCATTCATTGGTCTTATGACCCTTATTTTGATGATACTCACAATGGTGAGAATCATTCCACCAATTTGGTTTAATTTGGGGTTCATAGGGCCTTAAATCGGGTAGAGTAGTGATCTTGTTGGCCACCAAAGTCCTTAGTGCATTCTCCAATGGTTCACCTAAGAAGGTGAATTTTCTCCTTTGATAAGTGGAAAATAAGGGTTTAGGCTTGTTGCCATTAGCATTATTGAAAGGATTATTATTAGCATTATTATTGTTGTTGTTGGAATTGGCATTATTAAAAGGAGCTTTATTCATTTGATTTACATGGTATGTTTAATTCACTCCACTTGATAAGTTAAATGGGGTAGCCTTCAAGGTGTGGGCTTCCACAACCCCATCATTCACAAGAATTTTGTTGTTATTTTTCAACCATAGCTTAGGTTTGTCATTGTGATTTTTGGCTCCTTTATTATTGGTATAATTAGATATATAATGATTATTACTAGTATTTGTGTAGGGTTTGTTGTCTTTGAACAATTTTATCTTACCCCTTTTGACCAATACATATTCAATCTTAATCCTATTCTCAATAAGTTTTTTGAATGTAAGGGGACATTGAAGTTGGAGCCTATAGTTTATCTCCATATTTAAATTATTCATAAATATCTCCATCTTCTCCTTTTCAGGGATAGTTCATGGGTACCTTGCGAAAATGGTCCTCCACCTTTGAAGGAACCCTAAGAAAGATTCACCATCCTTTTGTTTTGTATCACATAGTTTTAGCATGGTAATCTCATGTTTAATATTGTAGGAGTAATGAGTTACAAATTTAGAGGCTAATTCCTCAAAAGTCTTGATCCCTTGTGGAAGTTTAGAGAACAATTCCATGGCTTTCCCTCCCAAACTTATTGGAAAAAGTCTCATTAAGTACGTGGGGTTATGCATAAATTCAATACTTAGAGTGCAAAACTCTCTAAGGTGATCATGTGGGTCTGATTTACCCATGTATTTATCATATTTAGGAAAAATTATATTCATATGAAAAGGTGCCATGACTAAGCTTTTGTTGAATGGGAATGGACACAAGGCTTCAATAGAGAAAGGTTTAGGCTCAATGACCTTTTTCATTAAGTCTATTTGCATTTGGAACATTTTTAGTTTTTGAGTCATAGCATGCATTGAGTTTTCCTCTTCTTTGCTTTTCTTGAGTTGATCCACATCATAATCACATGGGAGCTTTACCCCTGCTTGGGCTAGAGTTAGGAAAAATTTCTCCCTATACCTATCTATTAGTTTGTCCATGACTTCAAGAAAATTGGTATCTTGAGCCACTCTATTACCCCTTTCTTCAAGCGTTTCTTTAGGTTCTTGGTTTGCATTGTTGATATTATCATTATTTCCACCATGATGGTAATCGTGAAACACGGAATTTTGATCCATTGATTCAAGTCTTTTTTTAAATAGATTTGGGAGACTATCCCCTTGGTCGTGATTGTTGAAAAGACCTTTGTATTCAAATTTGGGGACCTTGTTTGCAATGCAAGTTTCATCTTCTCTTAAAGATAATTTGATTTTGTGAGAACGTGTAGAAACCGACATTCAGCAAAGTTTGATTTTGAATTGATCCTCAAGTTGGTAATTGTTGGTATTTATGAAGAGATTAAAAATATAAGATGATATTTGTAATGGATATCTCTTTCACTTGTTCTATGTATTTCTCAAACACAACAACCACAAGTACACTTGTTCTTCTTAACCCTCTACACAAAAAGTGTTTGAATTTGTAGGATGTTATCACGGGTTTTTGCACAAAAAGACACTTCAAGCAATCTACCTAGCTCAAGATTTGGTTCGTAAACATGGCTCTATAAGGTGGTCTTGGCTAAGTTAACAAGGTTTTAATCAATATTCCATTCAAAATGGATATTAAACTTTCATCCTCCAAGTATATTAAGAGGCTTCCCACCACCGGTATGTCGAAGTTTTGTGCAATCCCGAAGGACTACTCAAGGAAGTTAAAAAATTTAACACCCTTTTGTCACACACCCCATTAAGGATGCATGCATTTCATTTTATAATGGGTTGGATGATCGTGACAAAGGTGATTGTATCCCACTTTGGGTTGTCCCTCTCACCGGCCTCATTAAGGCAAATCTCAGGAGGCGAGCCCAACTACTGGTCTAGCATGTTCATTTCAAAGCAATAAAGTGGAATAAAGAGATAGGTTTTGGGAGTTTGATTCACCAAAAAGGTGAAGAGTATATCCCTATCTACTTCTCAATTCCCAAACACTTTTAACAAGGTTCAATTACCAAACCCACTAACTAATGAGAATCGAGTATTTCTACTATTTTCTATAAACAAGGGGTTGTTCAAATTTAGTGCCTGATTTACCTAGCCTTTCTTTTAATCAAGGAGTTCAACACTTTTAGCATTTTGATTCACTTATAAAGTGAAGAATATAGGCCTAATGTCTAATTCCTCAAACAATAATAGGCTATTTTTAATTACTAGATTTTGAAAACAACAAAGCCACAATTTAAGTAAAAAAATGACTAAGTTTAGGCTTACCTTCAAACGAAGCTAGCAAAGGCTAGGGGCATTTTTGATTGATTTTTCATTTTTAATGCTCACCTAGTGGCTATCGTTCCTTTCCAATGTGCTTTTCCTCCAACAAGTTAGTCAACACAACCAGCAAAAATGAAGAAAACAAGATAAAATTGAATCTAAAGCCTTATTTGTCAAATTTTGGAAAAACTTGATTAAGGTGAATAAATCCAATTCAATGATACAAACTTTGCCTTATATGCTTCTACAACTTTTAGATAATGTTCATATACCTTGCTTTCTTACTGAGAATCCTCTAGAACTAGCTTGATGTCAGCAATGTTCTCCTCTTTGATCCTCTTTGTCAAGGCTTTTCCCTCACTGTTGAATTTTCTCTTTGGTTTTTTAATTCTTTTGTGATCAGTCATCCTGCAGAGACAAAGAAAACATTTTTTGACAGTTAGATTTTGTTAATTTTCAATTTAAGCAAAAGTGCTATAGAATCTATTGAAAGTGCTATTTAAATGCTCAAACACGCTAAAGATCGAATTGAAAGTGCTAAAGAAAATAGTTAAAAGCATAAAAAAAGAGAGCAGAAGCGCTAAAATCATGTGTAAAGGTGTCAAAAACACTACAAAAGCGTTGAAAGAATGAAGACAGAAAATAGAAGGAATCAAACGTGCTAAAACTCTATGTAAAGGTGCAACAATTTGTCATCAAGGTGTTGTTTTAGGTATCAAACGCACTGGATAACCTGTCAAAAGTGCTGCAGAAATGATCATATGCGCTATTTCACCTACCAAACAGAGAGTTAAACATGAAAAAAAATTGAAAATATAATTTTTTTCCAGATTTTTAGAAAAGTGAAGCCTAAGGCCCCACGGTGGGTGCCATTTTGTGTACTAGAATTTGTACCTTCATAGGGTTAGTATTGCAAATAATTGAATAAAATAACTAAATTACCACAAAGGAAGAGTTATTTTAACAAATAAAGAGCAATTAAGCACTCTATGGATCTCTAGCTAGGGATGTTAATGATGAAGCTCTCATCAAGCCTCCATTAATGACAGTCCTAGAATGAGAATAAATGACAAAGCAAGCTAAAATGTTCAATTCCAAATTGAAATGCTAATTAAATTCTATATTTGCCTTTCTAGCTCAAAATCTCACGAGGCTAGATGCAATTCTTAGATTTGTGGATGAATTATGAGTGAAGTATGTCTTGCTTTTATAGGATTTGGCAAGGGTAGGGGGTGTAGTTGAGTTGATCATGATTGATTTGGGGTTAAGTCCTTGGTTCCACCCTTTGGAGATAATTTAAATGGATTGTCCTCAAAGCTTGGGACAAGAAGACAAAATGAGTGGACAAGATGTTCTTTCCAATTGAGTGATTGAGATTCATTTTGGCTTGATCCATGTGAGCCCTTTCCTTAAATCCTATTGGTTGAGGCTTTTTCCTCCCATGTGGTGTTGAGAGAAAATAAGACTTAATTAATTAAATTTAATTAATTTGTTTAGCTGTGTGTACCCCTTGAATGGGTTGATTTGATTTTAAATTGAACTATACAATTAATTTGATTTATCATGATTTAACCTATTTAACTTGAATTTATGGCTTTGATTTTTAATTAAATTGAATTAAAGCTTGATTTGAATTTTGATTGGCTAAATGCCTATTTTGATTCAATTGCCTTGATTTTTCCTTAGTTTTGCCTTGATTACTCACATGAAAGATCCTGTCCACTTTTCAATGATTACATCTATTAAATAATTATATATATATATATGAGAGAGACTCAAGGTAGCTAGATACCTTAATGGTTTGAAATGGAGCATACAAGAGGAAATGTCCATTCTCAGTCCCAAGTCAGTACACCAATGTTATCAACTAGCTATAAAAATTGAAGATAAGAATAGAGGGAAGCATGATCAAACCTCCAAGAGTAGAGGAAGAGGGAGAGACCAAAGAGGTCATAGGGGTAGTTACCAAGGTAGGGGGACTGAATCAAGGAGTTAGGGAGAATCAAAAATTACTAAGCATAGAAGTGAGACAACTCCTAGAGGAGGATATGGAAGAGGTAGAGGAACTCAAGGTAGTTCTAACAGAGGAAGAAGTACTTGCAGAACTAACTCCTACTTTGCTAGCATGAAATGCTGTAGCTGTGGTCAAATGGGTCACCCAGCTTATAGGTTCCTTGAGAAAGCCTCTTCTTCAAGCCATGAGAAGAGAGTAGTGTATACTCAAGAGGACACATAAAGTGTCAAATCACTTGAGATTAGTCATATTGAATTAGAGATGGGGGAGAACTTGATGTTTAGGAGGATTTTGATCAGGCAACTTGCCAAGGAGGAACCAAAATAGAGAAGGTCTTTGTTTAGGATCAGATGTAAAATACTTGGTAAAGTGTATAAAGTTATAGTGGATTTAGGTTCCATAGATAACATAATCTCAGAGGAAGCAGTAAAGAAGCTCAAGTTGGAGAAGATACCCCATACCAATCCATACAAGGTGACATGGTTGAATAAGGGACAAAGTGTCCTTGTGAATGAGCATACATGGTTCAAGTTCTCTGTTGGAGGATATAAAGATAAGTTGCTTTGTGATGTGTTTCCCATGGATGCATGCCATCTCTTATTGGGAAGGCCATGGAAATATGACAGAGGGGTCATCTATGATGGGAAGGAGAATACCATCTCATTTAAGAATAATGGTAGGACATTCAAAATACAGTCACTGCTAGAGGAAGAGGAAACATAGTCAAAGACTGCTAGTGTCTTGGTAAGTTATGGAAAGGAGTTTCTCAACATCCTTCAGCAAGAAGGAAGTGAAGGGTATGCTATTATAGTGCATCCAAAGGAGGAACAAAAGCCTATCCAAACACCTATGCTAGAGGAAGTACAAAGCTTTCTTGGAAGGTTCAAGGACATAATCAGTGATGGAACACCAGTATCATTAACTCCTAAAAGGACCATTATCCATTAGATTGATTTCATTCCAGGGGCTTCATTACCGAATAAGGCAGCCTACAAGCTTACTCCAGAACAAAACCAAGAAGTTGCAAGACATGTATAAGAGTTGCTAGACAAAGGGCTCATAAAGAAGATCATTAGTCCTTGTGCAATGCCAGTGGTATTGACATCCAAGAAAGGTGGTAAGTGGAGACTTTGTATGGATTATAGGGCCATAAATAGGATTACAATCAGATATAGATTTCCTATCCCTAGGATTGAAGATTTAATGGATTATTTAGGTGGGTCTAATTATTTTACCAAGTTGGACTTCAAAAGTGGGTACCATCATATTAGGATAAAAGATGGGGATGAATGGAAGATAACCTTCAAGACTACTGAAGGGTTATATGAATGAAGGGTTATGCCATTTGGGCTTACAAATTCCCCTAGCACATTCATGAGGTTAATGAATGAAGTGATTAAGGATTACATTGGGAGATTTGTGGTAGTGTATCTAGATGATATACTCATTTTCAAAAAAATAAAAGAGGGCCATCTGCAATGCTTAGAAATTATACTCAAGAGGTTACAAGAGGAGAAGTTATATATCCGTCTAGAAAAGTGTGAGTTCCTCAAGCAAGAACTTATGTATTTGGGGTTTGTAGTATCCCAAGGTTCTTTGAAGAAGGATCCAAGTAAGGTGGAGGTTATCTTGAATTGGCCAACACCAACAACAACAATAGAGGTAAGGAGCTTTCATGAGTTAGCTCAATTCTATAGGAAGTTTATAAGGAACTTCAGTGGTATTTGTGCACCAGTGTTAGATACCATTAAAGGAGGGATAAAGACCAAGTTCAAATGGAATCTTGAAGCAGGGAATGCTTTTGAAAAACTAAAGCAACAAGTGGATACCCAACCTATCCTTTTGTTACCTAGTTTTGACAAGCTATTCACATTAGAGTGTGATGCAAGTGGAGTGGTAGTTGGAGGAGTGTTAAGACAAGAAGATAGGCGTATAGCTTCCTTTAGTGAAAATCTCAATGAAGCCAAGAAAAAGTAATCTACTTATGACTTATAGTTATATGCTCTAGTGAAATCCCTTAGAAAGTGGTGACATTATCTCCCACTCAAGGAGTTTGTGGTGTTTACAGACAATCAAGCACTTAGCTACATCAACACACAAGAGAAGTTGAGTAATAGGCATATAAAGTGGATGGAATATCTACAAGCTTTTACCTTTACCATCAAGCACAAAAAGGGACAACTGAACAAGGTAGCAGATGCACTAAGTAGAAGGATGTTGATAGTCAAAGAAGTGCAACTTCAAAGCATTGGCATATAGAGTTTCAAGGACCTCTATAGAGATGATAAAATAAAATTGAAGCTTACAAGGTATGTACTGACTTCCAAAACCATTTTCACAGTCAGTTTTAAGATTATACTTTACAAAGTGGGCTCTTGTTTAAGAGAAACCAGTTGTGTGTTCCCAATGGTTCAATGAGAGAGAATCTCATCCAAGAGAAACACAATGGTAGTCTTAGTGGCCATTTTGGCATCAACAAGACTATGGAGTTAGTAAAAAGGTTTAATCATTGGCCCAAGTTGCCAATAGATGTTAGAAAATATCTGGAACGATGTGTAGTTTGTATGAAAGCCAAGGGGGGAGCTAGAAATGTAGGTTTGTACTAGTTTTTTACCATTCCTAATAGACCATGGGAATGTATAAGCATGGATTTTATTATAGGTCTCCCTAAGACCAAGCTAGGGATGGATAATGTTTATGTGGTGGTGGATAGATTCAGTAAAATGAGTCATTTTATTCCTTGTAAAACCGTCCATGATGCAAGTTACATAGCTCATCTCTTCTTCAAGGAGATTGTAAGGATACATGGGTTACCCCTAAGTATTGTATTTGATAGTGAAGTCAAGTTTATGAGTTATTTTTGGAAGAATCTATGGAGAAGACAAGGCACAAATTTTTCTTTTGGTTTAGCTTACCATCCTCAAATAGATGGTTAAATTGAAGTGATAAATAGGTTATTAGGCAACCTACTTAGGTGCCTAACCAAGGAATATGGACAAACATGGGATATGGTCCTTCCACAAGCTAAGTATGCCTATAATGATAGTGTAAATAGGACCATAGGAAGAATTCCATTTGAGATATTATATGGGATACATCCAAGAGGAGTATGTGAGCTTAGATACCTAGGAGCTATGGAGAATAGGAGTGGCCATGTAGAGGATTTCTCTTAGACCATGAAGGAGGTACAAGAGCAAGTGAAGAAGACTATCACAGAGGCAACTCACAAATTGAAGGCCAAAGTAGATATGTCAAGGAAAAATGTATAGTTTGAAGTAGGATACTATGTTATGGTGCATCTTAACAAGTCAAGGTTGGAAAAGGGCATTTCAACTAAGTTGCAGATGAAAAGAGTGGGACCCTATAAGGTGCTAGCCAAATATGGACACAATGCATATAAGGTGGAGCTACCAATAGATTTAAATATTTCACCAGTGTTTAATGTATCAAATTTAAGGGACCACTATCATAGATTAACTAGAAAAATAAGGAAATACTGAATGATGTTAGTACTACAGTCTTACCTCCCACAATCAAGCCACAAGCTGAAAGGATCTTAGAATCTAGGGTAAAGAAGTCAACTAGACACCAGGTCTATATGGAGCATCTGGTCCAATGGAAGAAAATCAACCAAAATCATAGTCTACATGGGTGGAGGAAATCAACTTAAATAAGCTATGCATTGATTTTTCTCTGATTTCTCCTCATATTCCTTGACAGTTGGGTGGAGGGGGAGAATGGTGCAGGAGCACCCATGGGTTTCTTAGGAATCCATCAAGTTTTTTTTTGAGTGTTCCATTGAGGTTAATTTTTTTTTGATTAGCTTAAGGTCATTTTGACCATAGAGTGAGTGCAATAGGGTTCTAGTGGGTTAAGTCTTAGAACCTCTTGGAAGAGGCAATCAGGGGCTAGAAGGTTGTAAAGCCTCCTGATTAGCACCAGAGAGGTGATGATGTCAACATGATGTCTGTAGGGTTTAGGATAGGTTAGAACCATGATTTGACCATGGTTAAGGTCTTAGGTGAGGTTAGATATGACGGAGAAGTCATTTTCTCAAAGCTGCTAAAAAGATGTAAAAGTTGCATTTGCAACTTTTACAACTTTCAAAAGTTGCTCAGCCAGAATTGCCAAAAGGTCCTCAACCGATGATAGAGTGACCTAAGGGAAACCTAAATACCCTACTGACCTCTTTAAGGCCAAGGTTGACTTAAATTAAAGGTTAGATACCAATTGTACGGACAAGGGTTACTAAAATCAAGATTTCATATAGTTTTGTGTGTATTTTACAAAGAGATTCATAACAATGAATACCTAATGGGTTGATTTCTACACTTTAACTCATGCATGGATTATCTTAGGATTTTTTATTTTTGTGTGAGCCATTAGTTTTTAATTGTATATATTTTTTTGTATTTTTAAAATCTTTTGTGTTTTTTACTGTCACTATTTTTCTCCAGGCAGTTTGTAAATATGAAGGTCTAAATCACTACCCCATCATCCATTTTATATATCCTCTTGTGGATAGTGATTAGAAATCATTTATATATTGTGTGTAGGAGCTTGGGACCTCAACTTCAATGGAAATTTTTTTAATGTCTTTCCCTAGGCGAGCCAGTGGTGAGTCCGGCTAGGAAAGACCAAGTTATAGAGAAGATAGCTTGCAGAGGTGAATAGATAGAACCCTCATTCCTTTTGGGGATTGAAGATAGGATACCTGAAAAGAATAGGTCAAGAGGAGAAGGTGGTGATAATTTTGTAGGAGGTCTATTTCATTCCAACTTATGTAGGAGCCAGG
Organism: Chamaecyparis obtusa; assembly: GCA_027943335.1. NCBI lineage: Eukaryota > Viridiplantae > Streptophyta > Pinopsida > Cupressales > Cupressaceae > Chamaecyparis > Chamaecyparis obtusa. The sequence goes on along the minus strand of BSBK01003473.1, from coordinate 314,182 downwards.
AAAGACCACAAAACCCTCAAATTCACTCATTTTGAGTCAGGGTATTGTACAGAAGGTGGTGACCCCAAGACCCCAAAAATCCTTGAGGGGTTTGAAAATTTTCCAAGAATCCCAAGAAAATTTATAGGGTTTCTTTGGAAGAGGTTTGAGAAAATCCATGATTTCTCAAATTAGGAGACCTAATAGGGCTACTAGCCTATTAGGCCTATTTTGTGAAGGATTGAGGAGATCGACTTGCTAGAAAGACTAGGTGGAACTCCAAATACCCATAGTTGATAAATTTGGTGAAGGATAACACATATCCACACCTCTGCAAGGTCACATGGAGAATTTGGAGATTGCAAGCCTTTAAGTTTGTATAAGGGCTATAGATGGTGGAGCTAGAGTGCATTGAGTTGAAGACTTGGTAGGGAGTAAACTTTGTTGATAGTTGGGTTGGCTAGAGGAACCATAGGATCTACTTGTGTTAGTGATCCTATAGGTGGAAAGGGTTGAAGTGAAGACACCCTATAAGTCTTTGAGGAGAATAGGAGCATGAATCAGTGATTGATTCATGCAACCTCCCTATCAAGGGCCAACCCAACTGAATCCATAATTAGGGGGAAATAATGGGGTGTTCTTATTCCAACCAATCATTACATATTTCAACAAAGATATTTTGGCACCAAATTCCATATAGAAAGTATCCATCTTTTTTATAAGCAATTTAATATTTTTATCATCCAATCTCACAAAAAGAGAAGTATTATTAGCAAATTGCAGATTTATCAACTCCTCATTGTTAGCAGGGTGATGCCTCACACCTTTGGAGATAGATTTTTATCTTTGAGAAGATAATCTAGAGAATTTGAGGCTATGAAAAATAAGGATGGGTCTAATGGGAATCCTTATCTAATGGTTCTCTTTAATTCAAAAGGGTTAGACATAGACCTAACCTCTCTAGCTTCTTGATACACCTTGAGGAGGTCTTTACTAATCCAGTTTATATTGGTTTTATAGAATTATTTAGCTATACCATCCTCTCCAAAGGATTTTCCATTTTGAAGTGAATTGATTGCACTTTGAATCTCTCTTTCTAAGAGGTATTTATCTAGTGCATAGGAGTCAGATTTGGAAATCTTGTTGGGAATAGTCAATTTGTGAAATTTCATCACCCTTATGTGGATAAGGTCTTTGTCCTTAGTTGTGAATAGTTTTTGATAGAATTTAAAGAACATCTCTATAATATTCTTCTTGATCACTAACCACTATGTTGCCTTCTAATATAAGTGATTGTTTCATTTTCTTGCATTCTCTTTAAAATATTGAAGAAAAAGTTAGATCCTTTGTCATTATGCTCCATCCAAATAATTTTGGATCCAATTGTAAGCTCTTTGGTTTTTTAATTTTGAATCCTTCTCATGGTAGATTTAACCCTTATGAGTTCATTATTAATATCAATATTATAAGGGTGTTCATGTAGAAGGTTTTTAGTTTCTAACAACTTATTATTAAGATTAGATTTTTCTCTTATGGACTTCTTTTTACCTATAGTTTGTACAAGAGATTTCCATCTCCTTATAATAATGTTCAAATTATTAATGGCATGATTATCCTTAAGCATCTATTGATTGATATGTCTCAATATTATAATTTCATTACAACAATCCTCATCATCAAGAAGGTTTGTGTTGAGAATAAATTTCTCACTTTTTCTAGTGTTATACTTAACATTGTTGATGAATTCTATGATAGTTATCATTGGGTGGTGTTCAAATAAGGTTGAGAGATGTACTCTTAGATCACAATAACCCTTTCCAATGATGATGCTAAAGTGATATTTATTAACATATATCCTATTGTTACCTAATTTTCATTATTAGCTCAATCAAGTGGAGCTGGTTATGTGTTCCAGTTAAATGTAAAGGTACATTTTGAGTTTCATTAAGTATTCTTACTAAAATTTAATGTTGATAAAGAAAAGTACATCATGATATGTGAATGTTTTAACAAAATTGAAAGTTATACAAATGTTTTCATTAAAAGTGTTCTTTACTCAGAAATCAAGATACATATCCCACACAAGTCATGGGAGCAACTGAAAAGATACATGATAAAGTAAGAAATGTATAAGAAACTGAAGCACATATAAAGGAGAATAATTCATCATTGCCTGGTGAATGGAAGACCATAGTTGAAATAGAAACAACTTCATCTTCAATCAGATTTGCCTCACCCTTGAAGTACCTACAAGGAGATAATAAATTGTGTTACAGCTCTAGATCATAATCCTTAACCTATACATCAATAACTCATACACATATCACTTTCATAATGCATTTGATCACATAAAGGAATCAAATGAAAAAATATGAATGTATTGTTTTGTCTAATGTGTTTGTTTCATGTGCAATAATAGGTACACATTAATTGTTCATCAACATGTGGGATGAAGTGGGCTCCCATAAGGATTGAGCCCAACATGTTGATAAATAAAAAAAAATGCATCTACATTATCATATTCAATTACAAGATGATAATGAAGAACATCATAGTCACAAATCAGTATGTATACATTTGGGTGGCATAATCAATAAAAAATAGTACAACATAGAAATAAAGTTATGCAATATGACATTATTATAAAAGTTCACGCTAGTTATAGTTATGTAGAACATCAAACATGAAAGGTAGTAGAACATTTTTTCAAGAATAATCATTAGAGGGTACATGTTAAGAGCATCAAGTATGTTAACATTGACATCCAATTATGAAGATGAAATTAAAAAACATGTTAGATTTACAGTGAAGTGTAAGAAATGGATACAAATACATCATTGGTGGTGTGTAGTTGTGAGTAAGTTCATACCATAGTTAAGTGTGTAGTCATAACAATAAAAGAAGACCTGAATCATGACATACTACCAGACATCATGACAATTTGGGTTTCTAAGTTACAACAATATTGCAACTTAAAATAAATAAGTAGTGGCCTTTGTTAGTTGATGCCAATGTGCTAGTAAGAGATAAATATATTTCACATTGAAAAGAAAGAGAAACCCCATACCACAATGCTACAGGATTATAGGTTACACACAAGACCATGGAGAAAAGTAGAGAACATTCAATACTAAGAGTGAAAGGTGACTATTAAGATGTGAAAATCAAGGCTGTAAGCTAGTTATGGTAGTGCTACATATGCTACATCAAAATACAATCATATGTCAAAAGGACATTATATAGGGAAATCACAAGTATGGGAACATCATCTTGACTATCCCATATTGTTTTAATAGTTGAAAAACTAAAAAGAAAAATGCCAAATACAATATAGGAGAGAAGGCCTAAATGTTTGATCATATTCAACCATGAATGCATTGGTACTATTACAGTGACATATCTATAAAAAAATCAAGGAAAATCATTGAACAAAAAAATGAAATCAATACTCAAGAGAATAATGTTTTCATGTCATAACCAAATTCAAAGATAAAGTTGTTAGAGAAAAGACAGTTACAGTTACATTAAGGAAAATAGAAAATAAAATAATGATGCATAGCACTAAGAGCTACAAAGACATTATGACATCTATGAAGATACAACAATGATCATCATGAGATAACATTGCTTCACTATGGAAAACCAATCATGGAGATAACCAAGACCAATATCACTATAGACATTTGTGCAAGGTTGCTACAAAATCATAGTAAATGAGCATCAATAGAGGAGTATCTTCATATTATATGATAAGAGTTTCAATGATTATAATTGAAATGATTCTATTATACATTTCAAAAATAGTGAGCATAAAAGTCCAAGTAGTATTTTTACAAGGATCATCTACTGATAGTGATAAAGAGACCTCAACATGCAAGCATAATGATCATAAAGGATTTGAATAGATAAAATTGTATAAAGACTCATTGAAGATAGTATGGACATATCATTTTCATGTTAGAGACAATCATTTATGCTAGATAAAGATCAAAGACAATGACATTCAGTCAAGGTCATAGGATTTCAGGATAAAGATTGATTAGATAGGACATGTCTACATCAGGAACAATAGTGAAAGGGTGACAATGATGTTGTTGTCAAGAGATCATTCATAGTACAAGAATAATCATAAGGGCCTGAGACCATAAATAGTGCTATCATTTGACAAGACTAGAACATAGTATAATTGTTTGAACAACAAAGAGGTACCACCAATTTTGGAAGTGAGTTAAGAAATGAGAGAATAGTGCTAAATGTACTCACAAAAGAAAATTAAATCATCATATGAACAAACAATAATATCAATATTGTTATAATATAGCAAGGAAAGGATAATATTGTGTTATCAAACTCAAGCATGAGGGAAAGAGTGTCGAGGGTTACAAACCCTAATAAAACCATGAACCCAAGTAACTTTTTTGAGGATATAAATTCTATAAGAAGCCATGGTCTGCATGAACACAAAGCCTTTAAATTATGAGACAGTAAAAGGAAAACCTCAGCTAGTAAAATAGATGAAAGTACTCAAGTACAATAAATACATAAACAAAGTCATGGCTAGTGACTTAGTAACAAATCATTTTCATTTTCTTTGTAGATAGATAGAGTTTGAAGCCTAATCACAAGATATACAAAGAATGTAAGCAGGTTTCATTACCCTTAGATTACAAGAGGTTTTGGTGTATGGAAGTGTATCGTCCTAAAAATCTAGCACCCATAATTGGAGGCTCTAGGACCTATTATACCCCATTTTGGTGTTTTCAAGGTTTGATTGTTTGTTATCCTTGATCCTAACAACCCGCATTTTCTCCCCCTACATCTTATCACATTCCCCGACATCCTAACAAAATTTGAGTTGATTTTACTAGGAACAAGTCGACCCGTCGACTTGTTCCAAGGTTTTTCAAATACTTTAGATATGTACCATCTTTCTGAAGGACCTTGTTTTTGTTGAATGTGTCATATTTGAACAACATGACTAAATGGTTTATGAGTTCATCTTTTAATTATAGGTTTTGGGCATTCCACCATGTACATATGGTGCACCTGAAGATCTCCAATGTAACATCATTTAGATTTTTATAAAAAACATCATTAGCTACAAAAAAATCATGAGATCATTAGTCTAAAAAGAGTGATCAATAAGTAAATTACAACTGGATCATATATAATAATAATTAAAAATTAAAGTACCTGGAACCTTCTCTATCTTTATGGGAATGAAATCAGTGGTCACCACAAATGTGATCGACAATGTTCCCATACTAGTAATATGAGAAGATCCAAGAAATGCTGCTAAAATATCACCATGACTATCGCTGGAATGTTAGAATCAGCTATAACTTTGGATTTGGGAAACTAAGACATGTAATTGCCTGCTTTGCAAATTTTAGCCGAAAAATGCAAAGACAAGTCAAGAAGTTAACTTGTATCCAAGGAGAAGTAGATAAGTTGATTTGTTCCCATTACTTCCATATCTGATAAATTTTTTTGGGATCTTGTGTTTGCACCTATACTTCTCAGATCCGAGACTTTCATTTTGTAACCTATTCCTAACCACACAAAAATGGGGAAGAAGGTTGAAGAAAGGGGTTGGACTTAGTCAAACCCTGATTTAGGAATCAACCTTGAAATGAAATGAAATAAAATAAAGGAGAAGTATGATGTCATGTGGCAGAGATTAGATCTAAACAATAAATTATATCATACTATGTAGATGCAATTACCTCTTTACATATGATCAAGAATGTTGATGCAATAGCTTTGACTAAATACAAAAACCTAAAAGGAAATCATGTAAGACAAAACCTAATGTAGTAGATGTGGTATTCCACAATGTGTGATTGGAGAATAGAGAAAAGGATTAATCTTAATGGATGAATGTGGATCTCCTTCCTTGATAGAAAACTCCTTTGCTTTACCTCCAATGGGGGTGAGAATGTAGATAAATGGAAGAGAACACATTGCTTTCATGAGAAGAATGAATACTTGAATGCTTGATGGCTCTTGATGACTTCATTGCTCTTGAATGCTTATTTTATTGAATAAATTAGATGCTTGAATGCTTGTGTGTATATGATGTATAGTAATAATGGATGCTCAAATGAGGGGAGAAGATGTCCTTTATACACATTTTAGAGTCCAAATTGAATCTAGGATAACCACACATCTAACCCCCAGAAGTAAACCCCAACATCAGTCTTTGAGCTAGATCTGGGCTCAAAAACCTAGGGACAAGTTGAGAACCAAATTGTACCCCAGGGAACAAGTTAATATATATCTACTTGTATCCCAGAGACAAGTTGACAAGTTGACTTGTCTTAGGTATATCCAACTCCAAATTCCAAGGGATGTCGGGAAAGGTAAGAAGGAATGTTGGGGAAGAAAGTGTAGGTTGCCATGGGGCCAAGATAGATCCCAAAATCCAATCTTAAATGAATGGGTCCTAGGTAAGGAAATAAATTATGTGATTGAATGGAAAATGGGAAACCATGTCTAGAAGAGAGAACAAACCTCAAGTTAAAAGCAATATTGAAGGAGGAGGATAACTCATATTTGAATTAGGCATGCATTTAAGTTTAATATGAGGTCCTACCATAGAAGATACACTAAATTATGCACAAAATGGTCCCAAAATGAGCACAAGTTAGGTGCTTACTTTTTAGGACAATATATTTAGCCCCCACTTTAACAGGAGTCTGAGACAAGCTCATGATCATAGTAAAGGAGAGATAGAAGAGGACAAGAATGATGAAAGAGAGAGATGATCATGGGAAAATTGCAAAAGAGATGAGATAACACTAAGTTTGAGGATGTAAGACCCCAAACCAAGGATCTCAAATCCACAACCATGCACAAGGGCATGAAAATAAAGCAAAACAAAAAGGAAAAACAAAGACATGACATAAGACACAAAAAAGGTTAGTACTAAAACAAAAATCCAAATCAACTAGTGAAAGAGACCTGAATAAAAAATGTCCCACCCACTAATATCATATTTGGAAAGCTATTGCAAGAGCACACATGATGACATAGAAAGGGAAAGGGAATCACCAAATATGATACAAACTCCATTATCTAACCCGCTAGCATAACCATGAGAGAGAGAAAGAGAAAGAAACCATGAATCCAAGAGGTTGGAAAGTTGTGTTATGCTAGGTGATCCATGGGAAGAGAATAAAGAAAGGGAAATGAGAATTGATGGGATATAAAATTGTGTTATGCTAGTCAATTCTACTTAAAAAATTTACACAGTGGTGAATTTGAAAAAGTTTTGTGCATAGGGGTGGCTTGAAAAATATTTTTCACACATGGGTGGCTTGAAAATGTTTTGTACGTAGGGGCGACTTGAAAAATATTTTGTGCAAAGGGAAGCTTAGAGATTAGTCTTGTGGATCCATGAAAATTGATAAAGCTTAAGGAAATCATTATCTCCTAAGGGATCAAATAAATAAAAAGCTCCATATATAGTACAAGGGAGACCTCTTGTATGCCCCCTCCTTATGATGGAAAATTAGGTGACATCATAAGGATAGAGAATCAAGGATACCTACTTCCAACAATAAGAAGATATCCTTAAAGCAACAATGTATTCCATGAACTTAGCGAAGAGGGATAACTCTTGTGAGCTAAGAAAATAGATAATCATGAAAGGATACTCCACTTGTGGGAAGAGACCCTTGAAAGAAAGAGGTCTTGGATGCAAGGCATCTACCTTCAAGAGAAGTTCTTAAAAAAAGACAATGGCTTCAAGACAAAGAGGGGAAAATAACAAAAATGCACCCTTTTAGCGCCCTATTGCTAAGTGAAAAAGTGATTCTTGATGAAGGATATCGTACTTTAAAACATAAAATAAGGGAATTTTATTATGATGAACATAGGGTTACAAATAAAGAAGAGGTTACGATCAAGGATGCACACCTCTTGCATGAGAGAGAATCCTGAATCAAAACAAACAATTCTTTATAGGAAAAGAATGTCACATGATAATAAAATGCTACTATACTAAGGAAAGTCGGTCCTTAGAAATGAAAGAGTATGAAAAACAATGAAACCTTGCCCCCCAAGTGTGAAGCCAAGATGAGATATATAATTTATAAGAAAAATAAGCTTCAAACTGGAGAAACATCCTAATGTAAAACAAACATATTTATGCTAGAAAAGATATCACATTGTAAAGTAAGAATGTCATCAAGGAAAGAGATGAATGACATGGATGATTATTTATGATAGACATTCCTTTTGGGGCATGAAAAAGGATTTTTAAACAAATATGTGAGTATCTTGTGTGGAACAAATCATATCATACCAGAAAGGATGTACCATTATGAAAAAATACAAAGACAAAAATAGATGAAGAAAGAAGGAAAGAAGGGTGCCCAATTATATCTACTTAGTGGTCAACCCACTTATACAAGATATGCACTTCCAAGTAAGGAAGAGATTGTAAGGAGGATAATAATTTCGTTAAAGAGAAAGATCCTAAATAACAAGTCCATACATGGGAAGACATCATATTATAAAAGAGATAATCAACAAAGAGATAATGGATCCCTACGAAGAAATAATAAATGTGAGGTAATAATACCTTGCCCCCTAGTTAAGGGAACAAGGAGAAGATTTGGGTATTATGATGCCCTTAATGCACACTACACAAAGAGATTTGCATGATGGAGAGAAACATAATAGGTAAGAGTATATGCTAAGGTATTTCTTTGATAGCAAGGAAATGTAAAAGATTTGGTGTTACTTGAAGAAGTAACTAAATCTTGGACAAATTATCTAAACTCAACACAAACTACAAGAGAATGTTTGTTACTATGACGAAAGAAACACAAAAATTCACCATTGATAGATCTTTGGTTCTTTTAAAAATGTGTATAAGGGAATCAAATTCTAGAGTTATACTTGATAATCTAATAGATTTTCTCAGCCAAGGCTAGGAGATCATCAAAGGGTTGTAGAACAACAAATGGCTTTGGAAAAAGAATATCAAGTGGTGGTTTTTGTTGAGATGAGGAAGGTATGTGATAATTTTAGATATGAAACCAAGAAAATTTTTAGTATTTTGTGGAAGATTAATAGGGATTTTAATTCCTTGTTCACTAATATCAAGTTGTAAGCCACTATATCCTTATTTAGTAGAGATATCATATCCTACATTGTAAGTAGCTTGGAATATAGAAGGTGAAGGAGATTCATCTTTAGGTTTATGGGAGTATGTTGTATAAGAAGGAATATGAGGAGGAATATTCTGTTTAAGAGATGGTCCATCTCTATTCTCATTATCTTTAGGTGGTGAATACGAAGAAGAAGGATTGTCCAAATTCTCTTGGCTAGTTGATAATCTTGGAGAAAATTCATCAAGAAAATATCTAATTGCGGGATCATGGATAATGCCTTGATAAATGTTTAAGTTTCTAGGGTCATAAAAGAAACTAGCTTCTTTGAGACTATGTACTAGAGTAGGCTGAATAAGAGGAGATCTAGGCCTTTCTATAATGGGATCACTGGGATATAGATCTCTATCATCAATATTAGTAGGAACTATAGGAATATGACTAGGAGGATTACGAGGATCCACCAAGACCCTTATGTCATGTATATAAGCCAAGCATTTAGTTAATATTTGAAGAAGAAATATGCATGCAATTTTGATAAAGGTCTTGAAATATGCTTTATAAAGAAGACAATGTTTGTTAACCTCATAATGATATATGTAATAATACCATGAAGGAATAAAAACATAATAAAATGAAAGAAACTATGATTAAATCCATGCATATGATAAAGAGAAGTAACAAGGAATATAATAAAATCAAACTTAGAAAGTTCCATGATTAATGATATTTAGAAAGCACACAAGGAGTTCTAGACACCAAATTAGAATGGAAATGTAATGTGTCGGGTTCACCAAAATGTATAGAGGAAAATAGGGAGAAATTCTAGGATGTAGATCACTCACAAAATTCATGGGCTCCTATACATTAGAACAAAAACCCACCCTTAAAAAAAATTGATTAACACAACCAAAGGAGGAAGGGTGATAATGAAAGATCTATGTCAAGGGGGATTTGGTATTCTTAAAGAAAGAGTGAATGATAATGTGAAAGGAAAATCTGATCTAAAAAAGTAAATGAAAGAAAAAGGTAATAATGAATGCACCTTGAGATAAGAAGGGGAGATTTGAACTTTGGATCTAAATTTGATTGTCGTCGAAATGTCAGAAACAACTCTAACTCTAGATCTAGAAAACTAAGATTTGTGACTGTATGCTCTGTAAGTTACAACCAAAACATGCAAGGAAAAGTCAAGAAGTTGAATTGTACCAAGGACAAGTAGAGAAGTCAAATTGTTCCCAGTAGTGCCAAATCTAATGAAATTTTTTGGGATATTGTGTTTGCACCTATACTTCTCAGATATGAGACTGCAACTCTGTAAATTATTTCTACACACATAAAAATGGGGAAGAAGGTTGAATAAAGGGCTTTGCCTTAGTCAAATCCTTGTTTAGGAATCAACCTTGAAATGAAATGAAATAAATGAGAAGTGTGTTGTCAAGTGCCAGATTAGATCAAAACAATAAAGTATATTATACTATGTAGATGCAATTACCTTTTTAAATGTGATCAAGAATTTTGACGTAATAGCTTTGACTAAACATAAAAACCTAAAAGGAAATCATGTAAGACAAAATATCATGTAGTAGATGTTGCAATTTTCCAGAATGTGTGATTGGGGAAGAGATAAAAGAATGAAGCTTGATGGATGAATATGGATCTCCTTCCTTGATAGAATGCTCCTTTTATTGACCTCCAATAGGGGAAATAATCTAGATCTATGGAAGAGAACACCTTTCTTTCATGAGAATAATGAAGACTTCAATGCATGATGACTCTTGATGACTTCCTTTCTCTTGAATGCTTGATTACTTGAATTGCTAAGATACTTGAATGCTTGCGTGTATATGATGAATAGGAATAATGGATGTTCAAATGAGGGGAGAAGATGTCCTTTTATACATATTTTAGAGTCCAAATTTAATCCAAGCCAACCACACATCTAACCCCCAGAAGGAAACCACGACATCAGGCCCTGAGCTAGATCTAAACTCAAAAACCTAGGGACAAGTTGATAATTGAATTATACCCCAAGGAACAAGTTGAGATCTTGACTTGTAACCCAAGGACATGTTGAAAAGTTGACTTGTACTAGCTAGAACCAACTTAAAATCCCAGGGGATGTTAGGAAAGGTGAGGAGTAGGGGAAGAAAGTGCAGGTTGCCATGGGGTCAGGATAGATCCCAAAATTTAAAAATAAATGAATGGTTCTTAGGTGAAGAAATAAATTATGTGATTTTATGGAAAAAGGGAAACCATACCTAGAAGAGAGAAGCAACCTCGAGTTAAAGTGATATTGAAGGAGGATGAAGAATCACATTTTAATTAAATTTTCATTAAAGTGAAATATGAGGTCCTACCATAGAAGATGCAGTAAAGTAGGCACAAAATGGTCCCAAAATGAGAACAAGTTAGGGGATTACTTTTTAGGACAATACAAGTATAAAAAGACATCTCCTTCTCTAATTTTCAAGAACATTCCATAATAGGATTTCATGATCAAGTGCAAGATATCATCAAGAATTCAAGTTTTGCAATTGAGGATTTGGATTCAAGATTTCAAGGCAACCATCCAATTCAAGATCTCCAAGTTTTCATTTCTTCAAGATCAATTCAAGAAAAGGAAATATTCTCTAGTTGATGTAAGTTTCTCTCCCATGATGTCCAAGTAGAGGAATTATCAAATCAATCAAGAATATCCACACAACCTTTCTTCTTTCTCTCTCCTTCATGTGGTTATCAAGCATACATACATTCAAGATCTAGGATTGTCTATCATAGATCTATGCATTTGTGAAGGCATCCTTGTACATCTCATTACAAGGTCAAACATTTGGATTTCAAACACATTTCAAGAATCTTCATAGATTTGAGTGATTACTACATCCGTTCATGAGGGTTTCATGCAAGGTGAATCAACAATTTACCTTTTCTTTGCACTACTTTCCTTGATAAAATTTCAATTTCATTGCAAGGTTGATTCCTAAATAGGAGTTTGAAAAAGGTAAACCCATTTCATCAACCTTTTCCCCATTTTTCTATGTTTAGGAATAGGTTGTGGAGTTGCAGATTTAGATCTAAGAAGTATAGGTGCAGTTGTAGGATCTTAAAAAATCTCATCAAATTTCACACTATTGGGAACAAGTAGGCTTGTCAACCTGTCCCTAGAAAATTGACTTGTTCCTACACTTTTGGGCTAAAAATTACAAAGCAGAAATATATAGGTCTCAATTTCTTAGATTTAGAGTTACAACAGATTCCAACATTCCGACGGAAGTTAAAATCATATTCAAAGTTAAAATCTCCTCATCTTGTTTCAAGGTACACACATTCTCTCTCTCTGTCTCATGTACTTAATTTCATAAATCAGATTTGATGTCATTTATCATATCACATATCATCTTCTCTTTAAGAATACCAAAACCCCTTTAGTTTAGATCTTGCATTAACACCCTTCATCTTTTGGTTGTGCTAATCATGTTTTGCTTAAGGGTGGGTTTTTATTCTAATGTATATGGCCCCATGAATTTGGTGAGTGATCTACATCCTAGCATTGCTCACCATTTTCCTATATATAGGAAGAAGTACAATTTTCTTTTGGAGCTCATTTATTTTTATACAGATTGAGGTCAAAATATACAAAAGTGGGTAAATCCTTAATAGTTTTTTAAAAGATTAAAATACATGGTAGGGGTTTCAACCTGATATTTTCTTATGAAATTTTGCAAAAAATACATAATATTGAAGGTCTTGCCCTTATTATAGCACTCTGAAGTCAGATCCATGGTTCAAGGATGCATAATAAACATAGGGTGTTTCTATTCTATTACAGAATAGGTGCACAAAGGAGCAGTTTCAATGAAATTAAGTTACCAAATCCACTACTAGTTTGGATAGTGAATCTTGAAGGGAATTTACTTCCCTATAAATGTGAGATAATTTTAAGTTATTAATGTTTTCAAAATCCTTCTGAATGATGGCGATTGGTTTGTCAATCTTCAAGACCTATGATCTCTTATTGTAAATGGAATTGACTATGATTTGAGAGTCCCCTTCTAGGTCTAATTGATCAACATTAACCCATTTATCCATCTCAACCACAAGTAAAGAAGCTTGTGTATTTGCCTCATTGTTTGTACCATACTCAAGTTTCTTCAAATCAATCAACAAAATATTAGCAAATGCATCCCTTGCAACACAACTAGGCCTCGACAGCCCTGGATTCCCTTTCGAAGCACCACCAAAATTAATCTTAACCCATCCTTTCTTAGGTTGTTGGAAAGTGATGTTTTGGAGCACTAGGGATCACTTGAGGGTTGTAATTTATGGCAACACTTATGTTGGAGTGATCGCACATTGAGAAGTTTTCCACTGGAGTCGCAGTCATGAAAATGACTAAGTCTAGAATCAGGATAGCAAGGAATAGTGCTACAGTTTTGGACAACGATGAAGATATATAAGGTAGTATGGCTTGAAAATTTAAATAAAGGTATTTTGGGATGTATACATGCTTCAATTAAGAGCGCATGAGTTTTGGTTATCAGATTAGTGAGATACAGTGTTCAGAAGGTATGCGAAGATAGTAAATCAGTATAACATGGTATACAAATAGTTGCGAAGATCAAGGAGAGTATAGTGGACATGGTAATGTACTAAGTCAAGTGAATGGAGTATATTGCCAACTCTTTGGTAATATAAGATCATTGACTCCACAATTATCATTTGCATAAGTTTTATATGGTATTTATGAAGCCGACTTAATGGCAAATTTTGTACAAGTATAGAGTGTTTCTGTGAAAGTGAAGTATGGATGTGGTATAATGATGAAGAAAGATTGTGAATCTGAGAGCAGAGATTAGATGCAAGATCAGTAAGAGACAAAGCTATAACTAGAACTATCTAAGCAAAATAAGTGCTTATATTGTTCACATTATGGAGAACTCTTTTGAGATAATTTTTTATTGTAAGAGCAGTGTGCTCACCACCTTTAACCAGGTGTTCTATATACCCCTAATAGGGTTTTATAATCCTTTAACAAGGAAATGTACTATGTAATCATCAGCTCCTAACATGGCTAGATCTCCTAACAAGGATACAATATTTTAGTGCATAGTTGTGGGTATCATCCCCACTGAGGTTTTTCCCTTAACAGGGTTTCCTTGAGAACAAATCATGGTGTCATGAGTTATGTGTTGTGCTTATATGATCTTTTCATTTCAGCATTATTTTGCTTTATCTATAATTGGTTGAAGTTTAAATTAAAGTTTAGTTAATACTGATTCACCCCCCTCTTAGTATTTCCTAATCCTAAGAATTGGTATTAGAGCTATTGGACCTTAGGGAAAAAGTCTAATAGCTTAAGGGAGATCAAAATGGATTCAAAAAGTTTGCAAGAGAACTTTGAAGTAGCGCTTGAAGATTTGGACAAAGAAAAGGTTGACAATGGTATACTGAAATTCAAATTAAGAAGAGAAAAAGGTTCCATCAGAAAACTAAAGGAACAACGGGAAGCTTCAAGAAATCAGAAACAAGATCTTATGGACAAGATCCAAGAAGATTCAGACAATGATACATCAGATCAAGTGAAGAGGCTAGAGAAAGAAATATAAGAGATCAATCTTTTGATGATAAAATAGATCTTCAACATGAAAAGGATGCTAAGAACAAAGTTGAAGAATCACTAAAAGCAACAAATGAGTAGATGGGACAAATGAAGACTGAACTTGACCAGTACAAAGATAAATATTGGGAATTGGAGAAATATAATTAGATCATTAAAGGTGAACTCACTCAAGCCAAATTACACATTGAGAAATTGCACATGAGTAGTGACAAGATTAATGAACAAAGAGAAAGACAAAAGCCTAAAGGAGATATGACAGGAGTTGGATTCAATGAAGCAGAAAGTTCTAAAACCAATGAAGAAGAAAGTGAAGCAAATACTAAAGAAAGACCTACCCATGAAGGAACACATAAAGAAACACATGAAGAAAAGACTGAAATACCTACTTTTGAGAGACCTAGAGATTAGACCAGACCTTTTAGAGGTAGATGCTTTGAATGCAAAAAAGTTAGCCACATGAAAAGAGATTACAAAAGTATAGGTAACTCTAAGCCCTTTACCAGCTACTATTTTAACTGTTATGAATATGGACACAAGAAAGTAGATTGTAGAAAACTGGATCAGTCTAGGTATAAACAAGATTATGTCAGAGAAGAAACATCAGCCAAGATCACATGTCAAAAATGCAATAACTTTGGGCATACACAAAGGTACTCTAAGTTGCAAACTAATCAAGATAGAAGGAGACCTCCTACTTGTTACAAATGTAACAACCTAGGACACATAGCAAAGTTTAGCAGATATAATGGAGAAGACAACAAAAGAGGACCAAGAAGATCAAGTGAACCAAAAGGACCACCTCCTGTGGTTATAAGGAAGAATATTGGTGACAGTGGTAAAAGTCTCAATGACTACATGAATGAATTTGAGAGTCATTTCAAGAAATTAGAGGATGAGGGTATGGAAAGTAAAAATTTTAAACAAAGCAGTGGTTCAAGGAGAGACAGTTGATGATACTGTGTCTTCACATGATGATTTCTTTGAGGCATCAACCTAGAGGGTTGCATGACCTTATGAGGAGCATTGGATGCAGTAAGTAGAAAATATCCAGACCCTATATATGTGGACTAAGCTCACATACACTTTGGAGTTTGTGTATGAGAGTGCAACACTTGGAGATTATTTCTATGCGTTCGTAAGTTTTATGTTGATAGAATGACATGCGAGGTTGAGCTACTTGTGTTTAATGCATATACTCAACTTGTAATAGATAAAATGACTTGAAAGACTTCATTTCTACACCATTTATTGATCAACTATTAAGGCAAGAAGAGTTGAGAAGATTATCAATCATCTAGCAAAGTGATTCCATGATCGTGCGAAGCAAATTCTGGATTCAAGTGTGTTTAAGGTATTTAGACCTAATCTCATAGAGAATTCATGGATGAACCAATAGTTTATGATGTTGTAGATAGACCTAGGTATAAGTTCAAGAGGCATCCATTCAAATCTTGTGAGGATGATCCAGAAGGAGCATTTTCACAAACCTCTGTAGGTGTGTTACACGTAGAAGACATTAGGGCATACATAGACTGCAAGTATGAAATCATTGGAGAAGTTAACATTTATAGTGAAATGGATAGTATGATAGAAGCTAACAGAGCCATGGTAGAAGAATTCAAACACCTACAATATCAATCAATCATTAAGTTAACCCTACTCACAAAATTCACGGAAGTTGAATGGTTTAAGATCATTCTTAGCATAGTTCATGATCAGTTTTTGTGGATTGGTAAAAAACCTGTGAAAATATGTGCACAATTGATTCACGAGATCATAGGCCTTGACAATGAAGGAGCCCACCTGTAGCAGAAAAGAACCTAAGAAAATAGGCAGAAACCCTAACCCATTCCAAGTGGGATAAGAGAGAAATGACAGTCAATGACATTTATTTGCAGGATGTTAGATTGGTATCAATGTTGTTGGGCTACAAGTTATCCTACAGTAGCATACCAAATTCTATATCTATTGGGGTCATCATGATGGCATACAAAATGGTGAAAGAAAATAAGAAATATAACCTCTGCAAAATCCTAGCACAATAGTTTATTGAAAATGTTAAGGCTATAAAGAAGGATAAATCTAAGGCATTTAGGTTTGGATTGAGTCTAATCTGATACTTTTCCATTTGGGTGAATATTCTATCCATCACTCTTAAATGACCATCTCTATTTTTAGATTTTGCTAGAATATCATCAACATAATCTTCCATTATAGTATGCATCATGTTGTGAAAGATTGTGGTCATGGCCCTCTGATAAGTTGCACCAGCATTCTTGAGCCCAAAAGGCATCACATTTTAAATGGTACATGCCCTGATGACATGTAAAAAAGTCTTTTCCTAATCTTCTGGCACAATTTTGATCTTATTATAGCCTGAAAAACCATCCATTAGAGACAACATCTCATGTCCAGTTGTCAAATCCACTATGATATCAATGTTAGGCAATGGGAAGTCATCTTTAGGATAAGCTTTATTGAGATCTCAAAAATCTATACAAATCCTAATCGACTTGTCTGGCTTTGATACTGGTACAATATTGGAAATCCATTAGGCATAATCAATGGCTTGAATGAATCCAACATCTAGGAGCTTCTTCAATTCTGCTTTAACCATAAGTGCAATATGAGGATGCATCTTTCTAAGTTTTTTCTTGACTAGGTTAATTCCTGGTGCAATATACAAGTGATGCATAATAAGATTAGGATCTAGTCTAGGCTTATCAGCATAAGACCAGGGAAAGTTGAGTTGTCTTTCTTTGAAAAATTGTGAAAAATCTTCCCTCTCTGACTCCGCTATGGATGCTGCTACTTTTAGAATTCATGGGGACTCCTTCATTCCAATGTTGAGAGGAAATGTTGGTTAAATAAGTATTGTAGATTTCTCTTGATACATATAATTGGGGAGAGTGTCAATCCTTCCATCTTCAGGCACCTTAGAGAGGTTTTCACCCTTAGATACGTCTTTTCTTTTTACTTTTTTCGGATCTAATACTGCCACTGAGTGGTTTTCACCATTATATCTGTTGATTATTTTTACATTTTTATGACTGAAAGGATTGAGATACTCTCCAAAATAAGCCATGTCATTGAGTTCTATTAGGAATCTTGACTTATGATCCCCTGGTGGTAGATGATCTCTGATTCCAAGATAGTCAATAATCGCATCATCATTATGGAAAACATCAAGTTCTAGATTATTCGGAGAATCCCAATTATAAGCTCATGATGAATAAGGGGTATCAGATCATTTGTGTCAATTTCAAAGGCTGAGATAGTATTTATAGAGAAGTTGTCAAGGTTTATGATTGTATTAGCAAGGTCTATTTCCATACTCTTGTCCAAATTATCTATCACAGGTTAATTTTCATTTTCCTCACAATTGCCAAAAGTAGTATCATGTGGAGTTAATCCCGGTGATTCAGTCCTTGAACTATTCCCCTCATGGTAATCGCCACTATAGGTATGAACAACACCAAATACTATTTCTTCAGTATTGTTAGATAATGAATCCCATTCATAATCATTAGAGTTAGAATCATCATCATGATTATCCCTAAGTCTATTAATGATTTATGTTGCTATCCTTTGCTTTTCTGGATCCACATACATGCCATGTTTTCAGAACTCTAACGTAGGGGCCTTAGATGCCTTGTTGAAAGGTGTGATATTTTCTTTACCTTTAGATTCCTTTGGTCCTTCACCTTTGTATCCTAATCCTGTGGTGTCTCTTTGGTAATTTGGATTTTTCAAAATTGGTCTTATAACACCTTCTCTTTGCAACCCTATAGGTACACTACCTTGATATCCCATCTTTTGTAACAAAGTATATCCCTTACCATATACATCAGGTGATATATATTCATGTTTTACATCTTCTTCATCCTTATGGTGTTTAAGAAAATGGTTAGCATTATGGTCAGTTGCTTCTTTTGATATAGTGCCCCCACTTATAAATGTGCCATAAACAGGTGTAGAAAGAACTTCTGATTGTTGTTTAATAATCAAGGATTTTCCATATGACTTAGGAGATAAGGGTAACTCTGTGATACAAATTTTTTGACCCAAAGTGTATTCTCCCATACTTTGTTCTTTTATGTTGATTTTGATCCCATTATATTTAGATGTTGATGCTACATTACTTGTATCAATGGGTATTGTTGCAGAAGATCCAACACTATTATAAGGTACCAAAGATTCAGGTGTTGTATTCACAGTGTTACAATACTAAAAAGGATTTGGATTTCCTTTGATAGTTATTTCTTGACCATTATGGGGAAATTTCAAACACTGATGATAAGTCGAGGGTACAACTTGCATATAATGAATCCAAGGTCTCCCCAAAATAATGTTATATGCAAGATCCATATCAAGAACTTGACAAAGAACACATTTGACTACAAGACCTACTCTGATAGGAAGAACAAAAGATCCCTTGGATGACCTCTCCTCTTCATCATAAGATTTGATTGTGATTTTAATCTTTGGATCTACAATATTTTCAAAAAATCCCAATGCAAGGACTAGTTTTAAAGTGCATATCTTTAGGCCAGCTCCTCCATTTATTAGTACTCTTTTGATTTTATGATTTTGTACAAGGACTTCTATATGGAGTGGAGCATTATGTGGTTGATTAATGTCTAGATCATCATGCTTACTAAAAGATAAGTAATGTGGAGTTGTTAAATGTCCCACCATAGCTTGGAATTGGGCTTGATCTAGATTTGTAGGGACATGAGTTTCTAGGAGAGCTTTCTCAAGAATATCCTTATGAGACAGTGACAGATGCAAAATCTCTAACATAGATATTTGGGCTGGTGTTTTCTTCAATTGATCCAAAAGATTGTATTGACTGGAAACATTTGGCATGGAATTTGGAACATAGAAAAACTTGTTTTGTGAGGTGCTAGGTTTGGACAAGATACCTTGGAGAGTAACCTTGGATTGGGCTCGAGTAGTGACATTAACTGGTTGACTCTCAAACTTTTCTTTGATAGTAATTACATTGACATAATATTGAGAAGGATGACATTCAGAAATGTGATTAATATATTTATAGGATGTGGTATTGTAATTGGCTTGATTATCACCATTAGCATTGGAAGAACTTCCTTTCTCATGTTCAGGAAGTGGATCTTTAAAAGCTGTATGTGACTCATTTGAGGTATGTCCATCAACACTTATCTCTCCACTTTCAATCAAGTCTTGTATCACATGTTTAAGTCTTTGAAAATAATTAGTTTTGTGACCTTTCCCTCTATGAAATTCACAATAATCATTATCATTCCACCAAGAAGGTTTCACCCTAGGTTCAAAATATCTAGTTTTAGGAAGTACAATGAGTTTCTTTGTGATCAACTTCCTTAATGCAGATTCAAGAGATTCACCCAAAGGAGTAAAATTTCTTCTACATGGCATAAAAGGTAATCTTGAATTGGATGAGTTGTTGTTGGTATTTTGAGTTGCAGTTTGATTGCTATAAGTAGGTTGAGTAGCATTGGCTTTTCTTGTGAGATTCGAAAGAGGTTGTGTTGGTTTAACATGTCAGTTATCAAAAATCCCATCATTAACAATGTTCTTGTTTTTGTTCCAAAATTTGGACTTGTCATTGTTGTTGTTGTTGGGATTTGAATTTGAAGATCCAACATTGTCCTTGGAGTAAAGCTTAATCTCACCTTGTTTTAACCATAGCTTCCTCAATTTTGATTCCATTTTCAATGAGCTTGTTAAAGTTTGGAGGACATTGAAATTGCAACCTATAGCTCATTTATTGTGTAAGGTTATGCACAAAGATATCCATCTTGTCTTGTTCAGGAATTGTTCATGGATACTTGGCAAATAATTGGCACCATCTTTGCAAAAAAGTAAGGGTTCTCCATTCTTTTCTTGTGCATTGCAAAGATCAAGCACAATGACTTCATGTTTGGTGTTATATGAATAATGAGTCACAAATTTGTCAATAAGCTCATTGAAAGATTTGATGCCTGGGGGTAGTTTGGAGAACCATTTCATGGCTTGTCCTCCTAAAATATGTGGAAATAGTCACATAAGATAAGTGTCATTATGAGTGACTTCAATACAAGCAACACAAAACTCACGAATGTGGTCTTGCGGATCTGAATTCCCTTTATATTTATCAAATTTAGGTACCTCAAAAAGAGGAGGGAATGGAATCATCGCTAAATTTTTGTCAAAAGGATATGGACATATATCATCTAAGGAGTACTTCTTGGTTGATGATCTAGTTTGAATGTTACAGATTTGTTGTTGAAGCATTTGGATTTGTTGTAGAATGGGGTCCAAAGATAATGTAGATCCTTGAGTATTTTGGGAAGCACTATGTTATTTGTCTTCCTTTGCTCCATGAGCATGTGTCTCTTGAGAACCACTAGGGATTTCTTGATCATTAGTGATAAGTGGTTCTTTTAGAGTAGAAACATCAAAATCATTGGGTAGTCTTGCTCCTTGTTGAGCAAGCATGAGGAAATACATCTCCCTATCCATGTCTAAGAGTCTTTCCATGACCTTATAGAATGTAGGATCTTGCATGGTGTCTCTTATATCCTGATCTGTTGGTTTTTCATCTGATGTAAAAATTGAGCTCTTAGGAAATTTGGACCAAGGGTTTTCATCATTATTGCCTCCTTCCATTTTGTCTATAAATTCTGGATCAACTATTTGCTTAAGTTTATGAGATCGACTTTGAACCATAAAAAGGTGAAAGATGATCTTGGGATGAAGATTTGGATGAATCAAATAGATATGTATTTGATGGATGTAGAAAGGAACCTAAAAGTGTTGAGATAAGTGTGAAAACTTGATAATATAAGTCTATAGGAGGTATTGGATCTCACTATGATGTGACAAAGAAAAATCAAGATATACTAACCTAGGTAAGTTTTTGATTAAGAATGATAAATCCTGATATGATAAACTCACAAAGATCAAACTCTGATAATCAAGGTAATGATTCAACACTAATTGGAGATTTTGAAGATTTTGGATGATTTTGGGGATTTTGGATGAAAGAAAGATGGTGAAATTTGATGAAAATGGTCAAACTAAGGATCAAAGGTCTATAAAAATTGAATGTTTTTCCAGAATCATACTGAAGACTATAATGGGTATCCAAATAGTGAATTTAAAAATTATAGGGTTCGTACAAAGGCTCTTTGTTATGTATGCGCAGGAACAATTACATAGGATAGTGAAATATAAGCGCAACAGAGTTAGATAAATGCACAAAAAATATGAATATATGTAAAATGGCAGTGAAAAAAGCACAGTTAAATGGGACAAATGCACAACAGAAAGTGATAGATGCACAGTTTCTGGTTTCCTGATGGTTTGACTTGAAATTTTGTGGAGTTTTTTTGGTTTTCAGATGATTGTTTTGGAAAAATAAAAATGGATAGACACACACATGCAAAATAGAAATGATTTAATCTATTATGAATGCACAAACATGCTTACAATTCCTAAGGTTGGCAGGGACAATATTTTTTGAATCCCCACTTGGATAAAATCCAACCACACAAATTCACAACGGATAACCTAGGAACTTGGAGGCACGAGCTCCTCATTACAATGCACTCACTTCTCTAGCACACCAAGTTCTGAATTCAATGGGTCATTACCTCCCAAAAAAATGCTATCTCTACTATGAACCATGAGTATTGTGGGGTGTCTTTATGGGTTTGGGTGACCCCTTGAGCCAACAAATAGAAGGTTTTTGATAAACTACACAAAAGCATTTAGTAAGGACATCCATTCAGGTGGTTGTGATCAAGTCATTTTCCCAATTAAGGGGGCTCTCACAATCCTTCCAAAGCAAGATTTTCACCTTAGAAATGTAGGGACTTTAACGCACCACATGGGTTTCTAGAGGAGATTTTGGTTTCCATAACGAATTCACACCTATCCACTGTGAGACTAGTCACAGTGGCATTTTTTATATACCGGTTTGGAAGGGCTTGGATTTTTCCTATTATCGATTGGGTCATTCCTTGGGGTGAGTACCTCTTTTCCCACCAAAGAACACCCTCTAAAAAATATAATAATTTCTCTTATACCCAAGATCCACGAATGGCAATGGGAGAGGATACATTGTTATAATTTTGGGATTACAAATAGCTATGAAAGCAAAACACATAAAACGAAGATCTAAACTAAAGAAGACACATGAAAAATGAAAAGCATGTAGTATTTTAAAGCCCAAATGAACACTATGGTTTATTTTGCAATCCCCTTTTTGGTCTTCTAAGGAACTTGCAAACAAACTGTAAGTAATCTAAAAGGGGTCTTCAGAAATGACCTGCAAAACAACCTAAATATCTAAAAAAAAAACCAAACTTGTTAAAGTGGTCAGCTAAAAACACCAATGATTAAAATATGAGATTTAATTACTATAGAAACATATGCATAGTAACATAACATAGATGCGTAGGAAAAGTGAACAAATGCGCAGAAGTAGTGAATACAATGGTATAGTATATGGATGCAAAGTGTGATTTGATTAATGCACAGATATAACAAAAGCGCATTTGAATATGACAAAAGCACATGAATAATGAATGAATGTGTAGAAAGAATGAAAAAGATAGAAGATAGAAGTGCCTGATGGTGAGAAAAATGGATGCGCAGGTACAGTGGATATATCCACAGTCGTGAATGGATGCACAGAAAGAGCTTGTAGAAATCTACACACGGAAAAACTAAAAACAAAATATTAAATTTGTGGGGTGGGCCCCATGGTGGGTGCTAAAAATGTATGCAATTTAGATTACTAATTACTAGAAATGAAATATTAACTATTCTAAGCTAACAAATCAATCTAAAGCAAACAACAATGAAGATTACAAAGCTTAAATGAACTTAAAAACAAGTATTTTTACCTTCACCTACCATGTATCTTGTCTCCATTGCCCTCCTAGCCTTGATCCTTGGATGTGTCGAGCTCTCAGATTTCCAAATGAAGCTCCTTGCCCAAGATGTTATCAAAGTGTGGAGATTGTGTGATTGTTATGCAAAATGGCCTAAAAAGCTTAATTATGCAACTAATGGATGAGATGATATGAAAATGGCTTCAAAAGTGCTTGGATGCTTGAATGCTTGTATGTTAGAATGCTTGAAATCACTATTGCTATTAGGCTCACAAAGGAAGAATGAGGATCCTTTTATAGGATTTTGGAGGACTCAAGCTTAGGTGGCACAATCCTAAGGTGGAGATTGAAAGGTGGAAGATCCTAGGGCTATGATTGACTTGGTTGAATGGGTTGAGAGAAAGGGGGATGTAGTTGGAATGTGAGAGGAGGAATAGGGAGGATGTTCCTCCTACATTGACATGGAAGAGAAGAAGGAGGAAGAGAAAGACACATGTCAAGTGTCTCACAATGATCATTGAGAAGAAGGGGGAATTCCCTTTTCTTCATGAGGATGCTTGGTACAAGTGTCCCGTGAGTCACCCTTGACTACTTGAGGTGGCTTGAGAAGCTCCTTAGGAATATGGATTGCTTCTTGACTTAGTTTAGAAGAAGACATGTGGTCATGAGACCAAGTCTTATGAGGCCACATAGCCCTTAGAAATAGGACATGTGTGTGTGAGGATAATGACTTATTAATAATTAATAATAATTAATAATTTTAGCCAAGGTGATATGTCAGGTGACTAGGTCTATGAAGTGGACTAGGGGACTTAGTCATATTTAGTGATTGTGTAATTGATAATTTAATTAAATCACTTTAATAAGACTAATTTAGAGGACTTAAGATAAGAAGAATAGACTATAGTGAATATATTAAATAAATTGAATAATTTGTTTAATAATAGAGGAAATAAATATTAATTAAATAATAAATATTTAATTAATTCATCAAGTCAATATTTAATTAAATAATAAATATTTAATTAATTAATGAAGTCACTTTTTATTGTATACAGAGGGCAACCTTCTTGTCTCAGTTTAAGAAAGATTTGTGTAAACAACAAGAAGATGATTACGATGTAGATGAAAGTTGTTGTAGTGATTTCTTTGCACAAAATCATATAAGCCAAGAGACCCTGATTCTTGTTTCCAGCAAGGAAGATGTTTGCAACATCGAGCAAGAGGCTGAAGAAATTGAACATGAAGTCCAATGCACACTAAGTGGTGAGAAAATTTTAGAACTCTTAGATGCTGATTTTCAGAGGTATGCTCCTAAATTTGATTCTGGAATTTCATGCCCGACATATATTTGCTTTGATAAAGATGGTACTAGTGAGGGCATGAAGTACGAGACACATGCTGATTTTCCTTTTCCTATTTTTGAGGAAAATAATGTGCAAGTTGAAAGTACATATGATTGTGATAAATTTGATGCTGTCATATATGATGAATATGAAGATATATTCACTAGTATAGATTCAGATTTTCAAGAGCCTATTGTCAACGATTCTTGTGTATGTCATGATGCTGAAGAAGGGGACAAATCTGAATATGTTTTCTCATAGTTGCAAGTGATTAATGAACCATTGATTGACAATGATTTTTCTTTTTTAAAAGATGCTGATAAGAATTGTGGTCAATAAGCTATCTCTGATTCCACATAGTCAAATTTTTGTCTCAAGATGTTCTTTTCTAGTTTGCAAAGTGTTGATATAAAAGAAGCTTGTTCTTTGGTGTAAACTAGTATTCAGTGTAGGGATGTTTCCAACCACAAAAATGAGGTAGAATGCTTCCTTTTTCAACAAGTCAATGATAGTAGAGGGTGTGATAATTTTATGTCACACAATGATCAACATTAATGGCATTTTGATAACTTGGTTTTTCCAGTTAGTGGTGAATATACTGATTATTTTTTATATGATATTCTGAAGATAAATTGCATTGTTTTGATCAGGAAGATGGAAGTAGTAGTTTTAGTTTACCTTTGCTCTATGGAAATGAGAATTATATTTTTGATAGAGGTAAATACTGATTATCACTGTCAGGGCTTGAGTATTTTTGTAAATGTTTGTACATTTGTAAAGTTGCTTTGCTTTTAGTTATTCGGTTGTTGAATAAGGTTCCCTATTTTTGAAGAGAGAAGAGAAGTCTGATTTATTTTGAGTGGTCTGCTCTCCCAGAAGATTATAAGTTCTCTGCATGCCCACAAGAGGCACACATCCCCAATTAGAGCCACTATTGGAGCTCTAAAATTTTTCCTAATTTTTAGAAGGACTAGTTTGTGAATTTTCCTATGGCACAAATCATTTTCCCCAAAAGACTTTTGAAAGGACCCTAGTTCGAGTGCAAGTGAAAAGGGACCTGATGATTTTCTTGACATACCACTTGGGACATGTGCTCCTTGGTTATCATTAAGCATTTGCAATTGGTTACAACTCTCATATTTCAGTTCTGATGTGTTTTGAAGATAGCCATTTGGAGGTCATTGCCCAAATCTGCATTTTACATTTATTCAGTGTTTACCAAATGACCTACTTCAGAGGTTTGTATCTAATGTCCAATTGATAGTCATGGCATAAGGAATGTTGTAGTATGTTTTAGGCATGAACGTGTGTCTCCATACCTATTTGCAGATTCCTATGAGTTTTCATGATCAGTTTACCAAGGCCTTTCTATTTGCATTTTATTCAGTTTGTCTGAACATGAAAATGCAGAATTTAAGTGGCCTACTTTGAGGTTATACAAATTGCACCCAGCTCATGAACGAGAGAAATTTAATGTTACTCTACATTGTAAACATGGAAATGCTCCTCCCTAATAGTTTTTAGATCATGACCAATCCATTGGATCACTTTGCTTAGTCAAATCTAAATCCAATTTCTACCAGTTTCACTGTTTTAAAGTTTAGGAAGTTCTGAAGGGGTAACTTTGAAGATTAATTCTGGATGACCAGTTGATCATTTGAGGAATCTAATTATAAATTTTTTTTCTACATATGAAAGAGAATCTACAACCATGGTTTCAAACCATGAGGGTCCCATTTGATAGGTTTGTGAAGTCATAACAAAAGGTGTTTTATGCCGATGACTATGTTGGCAAGTTGACTATACTGATGTATATGAATATGTTTAGTGTTTTCATTATGGCAACAAATTCATATGATATTATGGAGTTAGCGCAACTAGTTAGAACATCAGAATGGATAGTCAATAGAGCACCAGATGAACAAAGCATCAATGCACGTGCGTATGACCGAGTTATGGCATGCACCCTTGAAGATAAGCTTGTTGGTATGTGTAATCACCGAAAAATGGACAAGATCAATTTATTGAGAAATCAAGGCAAAACAAGGCAAAACAAAGGCAAAATCAAGGCAATTGAATCGAAACAAGCATTTAGCCAGTCAAAATTAAAATCAAGCTTTAATTCAATTTAATTAAAAATCAAAGCCATAAATTCAAGTTAAATTGATCAAATCATGATAAATCAAATCAATGTGCAATTAATCCAATTAATTGTATAGTTCAATTTAAATCAAATTAACCCATTCAAGGGGTGCACATGACCAAGGAAATTAATTAAATTCAATTAATTAAATTCTATTTTCTGTCAACACCACATGGGAGGAAAAATCCTCAACTAATAGGATTTAAGGAAAAGAACTCACATGGATCAAGCCAAAATGAATCTTGATCACTCAATTTGAAAGAACATCTTGTCCACTCATCTTATCTTCTTGTCCCAAGCTTTGAGGACACAATATTTAAATTGTCTTCAAAGGGTGGAACCAAAGACTCAACTCAAGCTTAATCATGATCAACTCCACTACACCCCCTACCCTTGCCTAAATCTATTAAAGGAAGGCTAAAATCAACAATTAAGGATCCACAAATATGAGAATAGCATCAAACCTCTTGCATTTTATAGCTAGAAAGGAAAATTAAGGCTAATTAGTTGTATTTCATTTTGAATTGAATAATTTATCTTATTTATCATATCATTTCTCATTATAGGACTATCATTAATGGAGGCTTACTGAGAGCTTCAACATTAACATCCCTAGTTAGAGAGCCATAAAGTGCTTCATTGTTATTTATTTGCTAAATAGATTTGCTATATTGTGGTTATTTAGTTTCTATTTCATTTATTGACAATACTAACCCTATGAAGGTACAAATTCTTATACACAAAATGGCACCCACTGTGGGGCATTAGGCTTCACTTTCTAAAAATCTCATAATTTTCATATTTGTTCAAATTTTTGCATGTTAAGCTCTCGGTTTTGCAGTGAAACAATGCTTCTGAGACTTCAAACAATGCTTTTGAGTAGTTAAACAAAGCTTCTAATCACTGTTTCAACACTTCCATGAAAAATTTGTGTGCCTTTGCATAGAGAAACAACGCTTTCAATTCTTTCTGGCTTCTATCTAAATTTCTATCAGCATTTATTCCCTGACTACCAAGCGCATTTGCCTATTTCTCCAGTGCTTTTACTCATTTTCAAATGCCTTTTCTTAATTGTTTAGCACTTTTGCTTTCTATTTCAGTGCTTTAAAAAGTTTAAATAGTGCTTTTGATCTGATCTACAATGCTTTTAAGAATTTAAATAGCGCTTTCAATAATTTCTGTAGCGCTTTTGAGTAAATTGCAAATTTTTATAATCTGACTGTCAGAAAATGATTTTCACATCTCTGTAGGATGACTGATCATAGAAAAGTAAAAAAACTAGAGAGCAGATTCAATCAAGAAGGCAAAGCTTTAACAAGGAAAATCAAAGAGGAGAACATTGCTCACATTAAACTTGTTTTAGAAGATTCACAACAAGAGACTAAGGTATACGAACATTATCTAAAAGTTTTAGAATCATATAAGGCAATGTTTGTATCATTGAATTGGATCTATTCACCTTAATCAAGTTTTGCTTAAATTTGACAAATAAGGCCTTAATTTTCAATTCTATCTTGCTTTCTTCACTTTGGATATTTGTGTTAACTAACTTGTTGGAGGAAAAGCACATTGGAAAGGAATGATCACCACAAGTTGAGCATAAAATTGAAAAAATCATCAAAAATGCCCCTAGCCTTTGCTAGCATCGAAATGAGGTAAGCCTCAAACTTAATCATTTTTTTACTTAAATTGTGGGTTTTTTGTTTTCAAAATCTAGTAAGTAAAAAGAGCCTATTATTTTTTGAGAAAATGTGACACTAGGCCTATGCTCTTTACTTCTTTTAGTGAATCAGAATGCCAAACATGTCAAAGTTTCTTGATTAAAAGAAAGGTTAAGGAAATCAAGCACATAAAATTTTAAACCCCTTGTTTGTGGAGGAGAGTAGCAATACTCGAATCCCATTAGTTTAGTGGGTTTGGTAATTGAACATTGTTAATTGTGTTTGGGAAATTGAGAAATAGCTAGGGATATGCTCTTCACCTTTTGGTGAATCAAATTCCCAAAACCTATCTCTTAACTCCATTTTCTTGCTTTCACATGAACGTGCTAGATCTTTAGTTGGGCTCGCCTCCTGAGATTTTCCTTAAAAGGGCCAGTGAGAGGGACAACCCAAAGTGGGATACACTCGCCTTTGTCATGATCATCCAACCCACTATAAAATGAAATGCATGCATCCTTAATGGGATGTGTGACAAAAGGGTGTTAAATTTTTGAACTTCCTCGAGTAGTCCTCCAGTATTGCGCAAAACTCCAACATACCGGTGGTGGAAAGCCTCCTAATATACTTGGAGAATGAAATTTTAACATCCATTTTGAATGGAATATTGATTAAATACCTTGTTAACTTAGCAAAGACTACCTTATAGATCCATGTTTACGAACCAATCTTGAGCTAGGTAGATTGCTTGAAGTGTCTTTTTGTGCAAAAACCCATGATAACGTACTTTCAAAATCAAACATTATTGTGATAAGGGTAAAAAATAGACAAGTGTATTTGTGATTGTTGTGTTTGACAAAACATAAGACAAGTGAGAGATATCCATCCAAAGATCAATCTTATATTTTTAATCTCTTCATTTAAAAACAACAATTACCAAATCGAAGGATCAATTCGAAATAAAATCTCATTGGATGTCAATTTCCACACATTCCCACAAACTCAAAGTGTCTTTACAAGGAGATAGCACTTGCATAGCCAAAGAAGTCCCCGAATTTGAATACCAAAGTCTTTTCAACGATCACGATCAAGGGGATAGTCTCCCAAACCTATTTGAAAAGAGACTTGAATCAATGGATAGAAACTCTGTGTTTCATGATTACCACCAAGGAGGAAAAAATGACAATGCTAATAACACTAATCAACCTCCTAAGGAGACACTTGAAGAAAAATTTGAGAGAGCAGCCCAAGTCATGGAATTTATAGAGGTCATGGATAAACTAATAGATAGGGATAGAGAGAAATTTTTCCTAACCCTAGCCCAAGTGGGAGTAAACATCCCTCATGAATATGATATAGATCAACTTAAGAAGACTCAAGAAGAAGAGAACTTGATGAGTGATATGACCAAGCAATTAAAAACATTCCAAGACCAAATTGATCTAATGAAAAAGGTCGCTAAACCTAAGCCCTTTTATATTGAGGCCTTGTGCCCATTCCCTTTCAAAAAAATATTAGTCATGGCACCTTTTCCATTCAATACCATTTTTCCTAAATATGATAAGTATATGGGTAAAACAGACCCACAGGATCATCTTCATGAATTTTGCACCTTAAGCATTGAGTTCATGCACAACACTACGTACCTAATGAGACTTTTTCCTAGAAGTTTGGGAGGTCCTGCAATGGAATGGTTCTCTAAACTCCCACAAGGAATAAAGACTGTCACGGAATTAGCCTCTAAGTTTGTGACCCACTACTCCTATAATATTGAGCATGAAATCATGATGCTCAAATTGTGTGATACCAAATAGAAAGATGGTGAATCCTTCTTAGGATTCCTACAAAGGTGGAGGACCATTTTTTGTGTGGTATCCACAAAATATTTACAAACAATTTGAACATGGAGATGAATTATCGACTCCAACTTCAGTGTCCTTTGACCTTTGAAAAGCTTATTGAAAACATGATTAAAATTGAAGATGTATTGGTAAAGAGAGGAGAGATAAAATTGTTCAAAGACAATAAATCCAATACCAATACCAACAATAACCATTATGTATCTAATTATACTAATAATAGGGGAACCAATAATCACAATGATAAACCTAAGTTATGGTTGAAAAATAATAATAAAAATCTTGTGAACAATGGAGTCATAGAGGCCAATAATTTAAAGGCCACCCCTTTAACTTATCAAGTGGAGCTAATTATTCATGTAATGTAAATCAAATGAATAAGGCTCCATTTAATTCCAACAATTCCAATAATTCCAACAACAATTTCAACAATCCCAACAATAATTCTAATAATAATCCTTTTAATAATGCTAATGGGAATAAGCATAAACCCCTTTTCTCCACATATAACAAGAGAAAATTCACCTTTCTAGGCGAACCCTTGGAGAATGCATTAAGGACCTTGGTTTCTAACAAGATTATCACATTACTTGATTTGAGGCCTTATGAACCTCCAGTTAAACCTAATTGGTGGAATGATTCTCACCATTTTGAGTATAATTGAAATAAGGGTCATAAAACCAATGAATGTATGAAGTTAAAATACTTAGTGCAAGAACTAATGGATGATGGAACGATCAAAATTGAAGGACCTCAAAACAATGAGGATCATACAGCTTTCAAGAACCCATTTCTAAATCATGAAAAGGGTGAATCATCTAATACCAACCAAAATTAGAAAAGAGGTAATGAGAAGGTGAACTTTTCTCACACTTACGATAACATAATCAATACTCTAAGTGAAGAGGATAATACCATAAATGTTATCATGGTAAAGGAGAAACCAAGAGAAGCATCATCTAACGTTGTCACTAGGGGGCAAGCTTCTAAAATCACTCTACCTAGAAATGCTCCAAGAATTGTTCTACCCAGCCAAAACACGTCTTCATCATCAAAGCAATATAACTTGGTAGATCAATTACAAAGGAATCCCACTCAAATTTCAATCTTAGAGTTGCTCAAATTATCACCTTCGCACAAGGAAATTCTAGAGAAAGCTTTTGTGGAAACCAATGTGCTGCTAAACTTAGATGTGAACAAATTTCAAAATATGCTGGGACATCTCATTGCTCCTCATTGCTTATCATTTTCAAAGCAAGATGACATGTCACTAAACCATCCATAGAATTTACCTTTGCACATAGAGGTCCTTATTCACAAACATAGAGTGAAAAGATTGCTCATTGATGGAGGAGCCGGCTTGAACATTTGTACCCTAAACTTGGTAAAAGCTCTAGGATTTTCTAAGGAGGCTATTGATTCAAAGAAAAAAATCATGATCAAAGCCTATGATGATGAAGAATGAGTGTCAAAAGGGGTCATAATACTTCCTATTAGAGTTGGTTGTATGAAAAAGGAAATAATTTGCCAAGTGTTATATTTAAAGTTGACCTACAATAAATTGTTAGGGAGGTCATGGATCCATGAAATGCAATTCATTCCTTCTACTTACCACCAATGTCTAAAGATTCCTTATCTAGGGCAAGAAATAATGGTAAGTGGGGACTCAAACCCCTTCCAATATTGTAACATCATCAAGCCTATTGACGAATCTCTAGTCCCGCACAATGCAGAGGGATCTATACATAATCAAAAGGAGCAAGTTCAAAGCTCTAAGGACATCCCATTATTGAAGGAAAAGGAAAAGATAGAAAAGGAAGTTGTTGTTGAAGACATACCAAGACCCACTAACCTATCTACATTGACTAAGGGAAAGGAGAAGGTTAGTGAGGATAATATTATTGAAAAATTGAAAGAAGATCAAACCAAATCTATCCAAGCCTACACCAAGGAGGCCCACTATCATAAAATGGATCAAATAATGAGGAATTTTGACGAACAATGCAAAATCAAGCAAAAAGGAGAAGGCGAATACTCTCTATCCATGATGGACTTTCCATTATCACCTAAGTCCTATGGAAGACCATCTAATCTACTCCATAAATACAATGATCACTTTGTGAGAGTAAACACCTCTTCAGCTATGGATGAGGATGATAACGATATCCTAAATTGGCTTTACAAGGATGAAGAAACAAGTGCACATGTGAAACACATCTAGAATATAAGCATTCCCACACATCAATATGGGAAAGGATTTCAAATCATGCAAAAAATGGGATACAAAGGCCAAGGACCTTTGGGCACAAGGAACAAAGGACTCATTGAACCTATAGAAATGACATGGAGAGATAGCAAGGAGAAGACATGATTAGGGTACCTTGAACAAGGGTACACTCAAAAGAACTATCCTAAAGTCTATGACCAAATATTGCAGTTAGAATCCCATAGTGATGAAGATTATAATCAATGGGAATGGTACTCATTGTCAAGTGAGTTGTGCCATGATAAGGAGGTAGATGTTATTTATACTTACACTTCTAGCAAAGACAAAGGACAAATAGCAGAATCAAATTAGAATCAAGCCTCTAGTTCAAATCAAGTGGTTTTAGAGAACCTTCAAATTCAAGAAATTTCCATAAATCAATGGGTAGGTGAACCTTATGTACCTTCATGGAGACCTACTATGGAGGAATCAAACATTAGGTTTAATCCATGAGACTTTGATCTAATGGAAACCTTAGAGGAGTCTAGCAAGGAAGACTTTGAACCTACTTCTTTAGAACATTTAGAAGAGACACATGTCATAGACTTGAATGATACAATGTATGAACCATCAAATGAGGTCTTATCCATAAATCCCATTGAACCAAGCCAAAGCTTTGATCCTTTAACTCTCATATACCCGGAATTAATCGAGTGGGATTCCATTGAACGAACCATCCTCCCAACCTTTTTGAATGACAATGTGGTGTCCCAATATCTCAATGCGGTTGAACCTTCTTCTACTATGGAATATCAGGAGGAAATGATAAAAGGAAGTATCCAAAATTTCAATCCACTTAAAAATGAAAAAAACAAAAAAAGGAAAAAAGGAAAAGAATCTAATGTTGAAAACCACATGGTGGCAGCATTAGATCAAAAAGAAAAAGAAATAAAGGATGTTTTCGAAGGTGAAAACCTAACTAAGGCACCTAAGGAAGAAAGTTTGGATGCTTTACTTGAACATTATGAAGAGAGATCTCCAATTTTGATCGAGCCTATAGAGAAGATAAACATTGGGTCAAAAACTGAGCCAAAAATCATACATCTAGCGGCATCATTATCTAGTGAAGAGAGAAAATAATTCATCAAATTCTTCAAGGAAAAACAAGTCAACTTCGCATGGTCATACAATGATATGCCAGGCTTAGATCCAAACTTGATTATGCATCATTTAAACATAAAAGAACGAGCCAAACTAGTCAAACAAAAGCTAAGAAAGATGCACCCACATATAGCATTTCTTGTAAAAGTGGAATTAGAGAAATTGCTAAAAATGGGATTTATTAGGGCCATTGATTATGCCCAATGGATTTCAAACATCATGCCAGTTTCAAAATCAGATAAGTCCATCAAGATTTGCACAGGTTTCAGAGACCTAAACCTGGCATGTCCTAAGGATGATTTTCCTCTTTCAAGTATAGACACCATTATGGACCTAACAACAGGACATTCTATGTTTTCACTCATGGATGGTTTTAGTGGTTATAACCAAATAAAGATAGCACTTGAGGATCAAGATAAAACAACATTCACATGTGCATGGGGGACTTTTTTTTGGAATGTCATGCCTTTTGGTTTGAAGAATGCCAGAGCGACCTATCAACGAGAAATGACCACAATATTCCATGACATGATGCATAAGTTCATGGAGGATTGTGTAGATGACATATTAGAAAAGTATCATTCAAGAGAGGAGCATTTACCAATTCTAGAGAAAATATTTTTCAGATTAGAGAAATTTAAAGTAAGGCTCAATCCAAAAAAGTGTGCATTTGGGGTTCAATCAGGCAAGCTTCTAGGCTACATTATATCCGCGAAAGGAATAGAGGTAGATCCCACTAAATTCAAAGCCATCATGGAGATGGAAGCACCTTGAAAAATTAGCCAAATGAGGTCACTACAAGGAAGAATTCAATCCATCAAGAGATTTATATCCCAATTGGCGGAAAAATGTCACAACTTCACTCAACTTCTCCATAAAGACACAATTTTTAAATGGGATGAGAAGTGTGAAGAATATTTCAACATGTTAAAGAAATATCTCATGAGTCCTCCAATTTTGATGTCACCAATAAGAGGAAAACCCTTAATCCTATATATTTCAGCGACTAAGCATTCATTAGGGGCACTCTTGGCATAAGAAGATGAATCAGGAAAAGAAAAAGCAATATACTACATAAGTAGAACTCTGGTCAAATATGAGTTGAATTACACGTTCATCGAAAGGGCATGTTTGGCTATGGTTTTTGCTTCACAAAAAGTATGTCACTATATGCTATCTCATAAGATAAGACTCATTGCAAAGATCGACCCTTTGAAGTATCTACTAAGCAAAACAACATTGAATGGAAGGCTAGCCAAATGGGTCATGGTGTTGAGTGAATTTGACATTGAATATGTAGACCACAAATCTATCAAGGGGAAAGTCATTGCTGACCAATTAGAAGAATCACCACTACAAGATGATCATCTGATTCAAGTAGAATTCCCAGATTTTGAGATTGTGAATATAGAGGCAAAAACATGGCAACTATACTTTGATGGTTCATACACCCAACATGGATCAGGAGAAGGCATACTCTTGATAACTCCGTAAGGGTCTACAATTCCAAAATCCTATAAATTTATATTTCCATGTACCAATAACATAGCAAAATATGAAGCCTTAGTAATTGACATAAAGTTGGCTTTGGAATGGAAGGTGACAAAATTGAAAGTTTATGGAGACTCCCAACTAGTCATTAATCAGATTAATGATAAATATTAGACCAAAGGTGACAAGTTGGTGCCTTACAAGAATATGGTGGAAAATCTTAAGAAGTAATTCACTCTTATTACATTTGAGAAAGTGTCTTGAGAGAAGAATAGAGCAACAGATGCAATGGAAACTTTGGCATCATTTCTACAAAAACTGGATCAAAGCACAAGATATGAATTCCTGGTAGAAGAAGTGGAACAACCCGCATTTGACCCTACCCATCCTCATACCATTTGCCTATTAACTAGACATGAATCACCTTGGTATGGAGCCATTTATACTTACCTCAAAGACCAAATCTTACCAATGGACCAAACCAGGAACCAAAAGAAAAACATCATCTGCCAAGCCTCTCGATATACCTTAATATTTGAAACATTGTATCATAAGAGTCTAGACAGAATGCTTCTTAGATGTTTAGAGAAAGAGGAGTCAAATGTAGCCTTGTGAGAAATCCATGAGGGAATCTGTGGGTCACATTCAAATGGATTAACCCTAGCTAAGAAACTTCTTAGAATAGGATATTTTTGGCCTACAATGGAGAAAGATGCTTGTCATTTTGCTAAGACTTGTCGAAAGTGTCAATTTCATGGAAACTTGATCCATGTACTAGCCCAAGAGCTTCATCCAATGACAACACCTTGGCCATTTTATCAATGGGGATTAGACTTAATAGGTATGATTTATCCACCATCTTCCAATGGTCATAAATTTATCATCACTACTATAGAGTACTTCACTAAGTGGGTGGAAGTTGTACCCTTGTCAACTGCAACAAGAAAACAAATATCCTTATTCATTCGGAATCATATAATCTATATATATGGTGTACCTCATGCCATCATCACACATAATGATAAACACTTTAAAAACAAGGATCTAAAAGAGTTTTGTACAAAGTTTTGCATGATACATCATTCCTCTTCAATCTATTACCCCCAAGGTAATGGACAAGAAGAAGCAACAAATAAGAATATCCTAAAAATATTGAAGAGAACTATGGATAACTCTAGCAAAGATTGGCACGTCTAAATAAACCCAACTCTATGGGCTTATAGAACTAGCATTAGGATGCAAACAGGGGCTACACCATTTTCCTTAGTCTTTGGAGTAGAGGTCATCTTACCTTTAGAGGTAGAGATTCCATTCTTAAGGGTATCACTACAGGGGTTGATAACTGAAGAGGACTATAGAGTTGCTAGGTTGCATTAACTAGAATTGCTAGATGAGAAACAACAACAAGCATTTGATCATTTGAAAGTATATCAAAACAGGATGTCAAGAACCTATAACAAGCACATAAAATCAAGGACATTCCAAATAGGTGACCTAGTTTTGCGAGAGAATCCCAAAAATAAAGAAGAAAGAGAAAAGAAAGGAAAATGGGAAGCAAACTAGTTAGGACCTTTTGTGATTACCTCATCTTTTGGCACATGCACCTACAAGCTAGCTAATTGTGATGGAGAAGAGCTACACAAACCTATCAATAGCATTCACCTAAAGAGGTTTTCTACATGAGATAGATGAAAGAGTATCAAAAAATTAGATGGCAAGCATCCTATTTATTAAATATAGTCAAAAGAGATCCTAAAAATACCAAAAAACATTGAAAAGCAGAAAAGAGCAAACAAATTGGAAAAGTAGAAAAGATCAAAAATAGGGAAAATTTGAGCGTGAATAAATCCCAAAAACTTTCAGAAATGATCCTCAAAAGATGTTGTCTTGGTGAAAACCTAGTAAATAGGCACCTTGATGATATGAAAAGAAAAAAATTGAAAAAAGAGAAAATACAAAAAAATCAGAAAAAGAGAAAAAGTATCTTGGTGAAAACCTAGCAAATAGGCACCTTGGTAGCAAAAAAAGAGAAAAAGCTTTCAAAATAGAAAAAGAAAGCAAGATCCATTCAATTAGTGAAAATATGGTAAGCATGCGCCATTGAAAGTCCAAGTCAGTCGCATACCTAGTGGTCATCCTTGTAAATACTGCATTCGCCAACATTTGTATATATTGCATAATAAAACCCCACAGTTGTATTTGCAAGTACCTAAAGATTTTGGTCACCTAATCTGCAAATTGTCCCAAGTCCCACAAATGTAATCATATCAAACTAGGGGAAATCTACTTGAAAGGAGAAAGGATTCATTAAAAGAAACTTTCAATCAAACACCAAATCAAATCATCAAAAGTACAAGTGACAACGTTTAATCAAATCCAAATTCTAATCCAATGTGAACCTAAATGAAAAATTTGATCCAAGATCTTACATGACGTTATCTTTATCAGGATTAAAAATATGAAATGGATGGAACTATACTTGAACTATGGATTTGAAAAACATTACAATTTTTTTATAAAGTATTAACTTGCTGACATCATATCTTTCTAGCGAATCGATGAAAGTTTTTAAATGAGATAAGTTATGATGAAATGATGATATTTTATTGATTTCTGAATGACTGTCTTAAGATCAAAGTGCTAAATCATGTATTATTTGTATAAGGACATGATCATCAAAGAATCATCGAGGACTTGTACATAGGATAAAACTGTGATCTTTGTTTGTTTACGCAAAAGGATACCTTGGATATTTTGATTTTTGATATCATGATATCAAAATCCACTTGCAACATAGAATCCAACTAAATCGGTATTCATACTCTCATGATTGGTTCAATAAGTGATAGTCATACCAAGAAAGGATGGGAAAGAAAAACAAGAGGTGCAAAAAGTATTCATATCATCATGGTTGAACTAGTGATGGTTGTACTAAAAATTGGAATTCCAAAAAAAAAAAAAAAATTGCTCAATGATGAATGTAAGCTCCAAAATGATTGAATAATGACAGTTAGTTGCATACATCCTAGAATAAACACATTTAATGTGTTTTTCTTTCCTTAATCTTTAGTCTTTAAATTGCAAGAAGGAAATTGACAAAAAGAAAGGGGGTGTAGTCAAATAAAAAATCAAAGAATCATCAAAAACTATTTGTGACCGAGTGTGTTGGAAATCAAAAATAAAAAACAAAGTGCATTTCATTAGTTCACTTGCATATGCTAGGTTCATTTAACACCATTGCATTACATTTCATTAAATCATTGAAATCATCTTAATTATATCCATTTTATCTTACATTCATTTAAGCATTCTTCATCATTAAAACCATTAAGTTCATTGCATTTCATCATTTCAAATCATTGCATTAAGTTGCATAAGTCATTTACCATCATTTTCATTAGGTTCATTGCATTAAGTTACATTAATCTTTATCATTAGAATCATTTGCATTCATTTCATTAGGTTGCATTCATCATATTAAATCCATTAAATTGCATTAGGTTGCATTCATTTAGTCATAATAAAATCATTAAGTGCATTAGATTCATTTCATCCAATATGCATCATTCATTTTACATACATTAAAATGCATTTACCATTACATTCATTTAGACATTGATCATTACATCATTATATACATTACATCATTTCATCTCACATAGAACATCATAACCATTAACATCAAGTGCATATCATTTAAGTCATCTTAGACACATTGCATCATACATATAAATCCATTCTAACAAAAGCATTGCATGGCATCATCAATTATATCATGTAACATCTAGAATCATTAAGCATTACATATCCATATCACATTTCATCATTATTACATATCATTTCATTGCATCACATTGTATTCATAAAGTCATTCCATCGCATTATTCATTAAATCTATCTATAACATCTATATATCATTGCATCCATCAGTAATAATCAAAGCATCAAATCATCAAAGTCCACATCATCACATTCATCCATCTATTATATGTCATACATAAGACAAACATTAAAGCATCAATAGGACATGTGCATACATATCAAAAATTGCATCTAAAAAGCATAAAACAAAGCATATAGGAAATAGAACCATCTAGATCTGCATATCATGCTAAAACACCTGAAAAGGAGATCCAACACATCATGACATCATATATAGTGAAAGCTATCAAAATGAGTATCAGAGTCTATAACATCATCATGAAGTAAGCAAAATATCAAAGTCCATCAAATGATCATAAGAGCAATATCCAGATATCAAATTTCATCCAACTATCAAAGTATCAGCATAAACAACATAAATCAAATAAAAAATGATACAATAGAGTCCAATGTCTCAATATCAATGAAAGAAGATCATGTATATCAGATAAAAATAATTAGAAATATCTCATAACATATCTCAATTGATTGAACCACTAGTACCATCTCCACCATCAGGACCAGGAGCACTATTTGGAGGCTAACTCGAGCTAGGCTGTAACCCGTGCTGACTCATCACTACCATAAAGGCCTACATCATAGAACTCAACTGTCTCATCTCCTATCTAATAGAAGACACATCTGAATGTAAGGCCCGAACCTTTGGAGCAACTGTACTAGGATCCTGTGTCGCAGCAGTCTGTGGTAGAGGCATTGAAGAAGAAGGCATGGAAGAAGATGGATCTGACAAGGATGGAACAAAAATTGAAGAAGATGGACGTAAAGAAGATGATGGAATTGAAGTAGAAGTAGGTACTTGAGTAGAGGAATCCTGTGGAATGACTAGAGGTATCACCTACTGAGCAGGAGGACCTTGTGCCTGATCAAGTAAAACCTATGCAACGTGTTCATCAACCTCTTGCTATTGCCTAGCCCTATGTCAGCTTGGTCTCACAACTACATCCCCAACAACCTAATGTAGTGCTCTATCTGCACCACCTCTAACCTAATCAACCCTAGGAGGGATAGGAGCAACATCAATCACTAGAATAAGTACTCTACTTGCTTTGACTGCTTGATGAACCCATCATCTGTGTCATTCTCTAATCCTATCCCCACCCCTCCCACCATCTCCATCACCTGCATCATCCCCCACATCACCATCATCACCATCTGATACCTCATCAATACTTGGGACTCTCTTAGTAGGATTTGTAAACCTCAGAAACAGGTTCTGATGTAGCCAATCAACATACTTATCTATAATCCCAACATCTATAATGTGCTCTCTCATCGACCAAGGTAAATACCCAAGGTCTTGAATCTCTCAAAAAACTATCCCATAATCTACACAGAGACCCCACAAAGATCTCTCTACCTGCACACGAGCATACATAGCTATGTTAGAATAACTGAGAGGGGGGTGAATCAGTTATCCAATGTCCCAAAACAATATGTATAATTCAAAACAATTTCTCCAATTTTTGCTCGTCGGTAAACAATAAATAATTTCACTGTTTGTGCTTTTATCGATTACCAGTCAAATACTATAACAGTTACCGATCAAATATAACATGTAACATGTAAAGAATGATAACACATAGATATCATAATCAACACATAGCACAAGAGATTTAACGTGGAAACCCTGTAAAGGGAAAAACCACCTGGGACCGACAACCCAAAATTGTTCACTCTTCTGAAGTGAGGTTGGTTAAGACCCAACCCTATTAAAGGTTTACAAACACACTGTCAGGTGTGACCTTGTTAGAGGATTTTAGACTAGAAGTTATCATCCAACTAGCATTCACTATGGGGTTGAGAGGATAACAATGTTCATTCTATGAATGATACATCATAAGACTTTCAGAGTCTACTCGGTTAAGATATTTTGACTGTATACAATGGTTAAATATGTAACAGTAAATGACCTACCTTAATACAACTTCAATTACAGATTAAAAATCAATATTCAGTCCATACAAATCCTTCTGATCAATATTTCACTTCAGATTCAATACTGTATCAACTTACTGTCTATCGGTAATTTCTCTTTGTAGCTCAGTAATTGTTCTGCAGCTTGGTTCTTACTTAACTAGTATGATCATAATGCATGAATGTTAGGAATAAGGTGTCTCAACCTTGGATAATTCCTATTCTTATTATTTGTTTTGTAAAATGTATTTCTTGCAAATAATGTTGATGTGTTGGCATCTTGAATTGTGTGTAAGGAGATCATGGCTAAAACGGTTATGACGGATTCCTATGACACGTAAGAGCTATGTTAGGAAGATTCAATGACAGGTGAAGACATGTGGCAACTAATAAATTTGAGTACTGTACACTCTTCCCCAATCATGGGGTTCAGGGCATCACCCCAAAATTTTTTTTGGGGTTCCTATTTTCTCGGAGAATGGTAAAACCCTAATACGGTTATCTTTGGGAGTAGCCCTAAAAAGTGAAGCACATGATATAAGATTTTTTAGGGTTGCGAAGAGAAGTGATGCGAGTGTATTGTTGGAACATTTTATGCTACCGTGATTTGTCTTCAAGGGTTTAGAAATCTTCTAAAAGAACTTGCATTGCAAGTGTATTGTAAGCTGTAATAGTTTTGATCAATACATTATGCAGGTTTTGGAGTGCTGGGGTTTTTACCAAAAGGTTTCCCCAGAGTATATCATTGTGTCATTCTCTATTTTTCTGTATGTATGGTATGTGGTTGCAATATCTTTGTTAAAGTAGTTAACGAATCTGAAATTGTAAGGATTTAAAAGAATTTGCACAATACTCTCCTATAGAGATTTGCGTAGGAAGTTGTTTCCGCACCTGAGTTTCCTTACAATGAAAACCTTGTTCACGCGATATCCTTGTAGTTTCTACTTCTTCCAGCATTCATTAATAAAGAAATTTTGTTCTCTTATATAGACAGATAAATCATTTTCTTCTCCACCATCAAATTTTTCCGCTTAACCACATTCATAGATTTTGCCGCTTCAAGCTTTCTCAGTACTTGTGTAAATAACACGTTTGAATCTCATCCTTTAGATCTTTCTTGAATTTCGTCAGCTGTCGATCTATGTAACAAACATTATCTGTTACCTTGATGTTATACTCTTGCCAGCTCATCAATCTTATCCACTAAACTAATCATTTAGTTCATTCTATTCCGCTTGGTTAACAAAGAAATGCATTGGTGAACACTGCTCAGTTAATACTACGATCGGTATACACTACACTCTGTCGGTGTATACTAGAAATGCTTCATTTACCGACAACACTGCTTTGTGTCTTTCAGCTCTATACTTCATCATAGATGAATGTAACATAATAAAGTCAATATCATCAATTCATAGACTCATCAACAAGTTACTCAATGTGTTCCTTATCCTCATCTATCATGCACATCTTTCCTCATGTAGATTTCTCTATTCTTCATCTCTTTCACCTTTCTTCAGATGTCTTGGTATAGTAACTTACAAGATAAGTGTTGTCAAACTAGTTGACATCAATGACAACATAATATCGATTTAATCATATTACATATCTAATTAGCAACTCCTCAGTGATCTTTAATCACATATTCTTCAATCAGATTCCAAATCAGTTGTAGTCCAACAATCTCTCCCTTTGGCATTGATGGCAACTCAAGTAATATGAAATGTACCATACACATACCAAACATATATTCTACAACTTTGTGAAAATTTTTTTGTAAGTCGAATAGACTTAATATGTTTAATCACTACGTTACTAAACTAGCATTAAATAATACAACTTTACCATTTTGCAGTTGTGATCTTTTCAGTTCTCCTGTTCCTGCTTCTGTTCTTTGTAATTGATCTTCAATACTCTGTCTCATTCAGATTATCTCTCCCTTAGATAGTTCTTGTCAGTCCTTGTTCTATCGGTTCTTGTTCCTTTTCATATTATTTATCTCTCCCTTTGATAGCAATGCCAAAGAAACAAATAAAAAAACAATTATGTCTTCCTCTGTATCTCTGAATACTGATATTCCAATCAGTTCAAGTTCTCAAACTTAATCACAACCTTGAACATGATTCAAAGTGTGAACTATGCTACATCAACATGAATGATCTTCTGATATAAGTAGGCTGATGCAACAACCAGATCACATTAGTGACCGATAGACAGGGGATGGACCCCAAGTCTAGTCCTCAAGTATTCAAATGTGTCCTTCAGTAGAGGCTTTGTAAAAATATCTGCAAGTTGTTCTTTAGATATGACAAATTCTAACTTCAATTTCTTCTCTTGCACTTGTTCTCTTAAGTAATGATACTTAATAGATATATGCTTTTTCTTAGAGTGCATCATAGGATGCTTTGAAATATTAATTGCACTAGTGTTGTCACAATATATAATCATCGGGTCAGTGATTACCTCATTCATTCCTTCCAACATTTGTTTGATATATGCAATGTTTAAACAGTTAGTAGTAGCAGCAACATATTCTGCTTCAGCTGTAGATTGAGAAATACAAGCCTGCTTTTTACTTGTCCAGGTTACAAGTCTTTCACTAAAGAAAAATACTCCTTCGGTGGTGCTTTTTCTATCATCCACATTTCTAGCCCAATCAACATCGGTGTAAACTTTTAGTTCAAACTTCCCTTCCTTAGGATACCATAATCCATAATTCTCTATTTTCTTCAGGTATCTTAAGATCCTTTTTGTAGCTATCATGTGTGATTCTCTAGGATTAGCAGAAAATCTTGCAACAATTCCCACAGCATGTGCTATATCTGGTCTATTGTGGACTACGTACATTAATTTACCAATCATGGATCGGTAAAGTGTCTAGTTTACCTTTGTAGTTTCATCCTCCTTTGCCAATTTGCATCCAGTTGCCATCGGTGTTCCCATAGGTTTAGCATCTTCCATGCGAAATGTCTTTAGTACTTCCTTTATGTATTTAAATTGTGTGATGAATATTCCATCACTCTAATGAATCACTTGTAGTCCAAGAAAGAACTTAATCTCTCTGAACATAGACATTTCAAATTCCTTTTTCATTTCATCAGCAAATTCCTTGCAGACAAGATCTGAGCCTCCAAAAATAATTTCATCAATGAATATTTCAACAATGATAATAGTATCATCAGTATC
The DNA here is from genome assembly GCA_027943335.1 of Chamaecyparis obtusa. Lineage (NCBI taxonomy): Eukaryota > Viridiplantae > Streptophyta > Pinopsida > Cupressales > Cupressaceae > Chamaecyparis > Chamaecyparis obtusa. The sequence continues at coordinate 269,673 of BSBK01003473.1, read as the reverse complement.
ACCTTTCACATACAGATTGTTGTTTTCACTTGTTTTAACAAATCCACTACTTAACAAGTAAGTATGTAGTCTTTCATACCATGCTCTCGGTGCTTTCTTCAAACCATATAAAGCTTTATGTAATCTACATACCATGTCTTTATTGTCGGGTTCAACAAATCCTTTAGGTTGTTCAATGTAGACCTCTTCTTCAAGTATACCATTTAAAAATGCTAACTTCACATCCATTTGATAGACTTTGAATTTCTTGTGTGTAGCATATGCAAGTAGCATTCTAACTCCTTCTAATCTAGCAACAGGTGCAAATGTTTCCCCATAGTCAATGCCTTCTTCCTATGCATATCCCTTGCATACCAATCTAGCTTTATTTCTTGTGACTTCACCATTTTCATTCAATTTATTCCTGTATATCCACTTAGTACCGATAACATTCTTATTTTTTGGTCGGGGTACTAAGGACCAGGTTTTGTTCTTCTCTATTTTCTCTATTTCTTCCTTCATTGTATTAACCCATTCTTCATTCTCTAATGCAACTTTCATAGTTTTAGGTTCAAATTCACAAATTAGACATGTACCTTGTCTTGTTTTGCTTCTAGTTTGCATTCCAACATGTCTGTCTCCAATGATTTATGTCTTCGGATGATGTCTTCTGACTAAACTAGCCAGAACTTGATTTCTCCTTTCTTTCTCATCCTGTTCAGGGTCATTTCCTTCCTCAGTAGCTCCATCTTGTTCCCTGGTTTGTGTTGCCTATTGTCCTACATTGTTTCCCTGCTGACCGGTTGTTACAGTTTGCAACATCAGTAGATACTTTGGATGTTCAATGTAAGTGAATCTATCGTAGTCTTCTGGTTCCTTTGTACTTTCCTCTCTGTACTTGTCATCAAACTAATCAACACAAACATTAGTACTTTCAACTATCTTATTTGTAACCTTATTCAAACATTTATATGCTTTACTTGTAGTGGAATATCCCAAAAATATCCCTTCATCTCCTTTAGAATCAAGTTTTCCATTTCTCTCATCTTTCAAAATAAAGCATTTACTTCCAAAAATTTTGAAATAACTTACAGTAGGTTTGTGTCCAAACCATAGTTCATAAGGTGTTCGATTGGAGTCCTTCTTCAGTTTTACTCAGTTAAGAACATACACAGCTATACTGACAACTTCCCTCCAATATGTCTGAGCAACATTCTTCTGTATCATCAATGTTCTAGCACAATCAATTATAGACCCATTCCTCCTTTCAACAATGCCATTTTGCTAAGGTGTCCTCAGTGCAGATACCTATCTTTTGATTCCATGCTCATTACAAAAATTAGTAAATTCATTAGAGATAAATTCACCTCCTCTATCAGATCTTAAGCATTTTATTTCCTTTCCGGTTTCTTTCTCTACCTTAGCTTTATACCACTTAAACATTTTGAAAGCTTCAGATTTCTCTTTTAGGAACATAACAGTCATCAGTCTAGTATAGCCATCAATAAAAAGAATAAAATATCTATCACCAGAACAACTCTAAGTTCTCATAAGACCACATAGATCGATATGAATCAACTCAAGTATCTTCTTTGTTGAATAGTCTTGTCTTTTAAAACTAGACTTAGTCATCTTACCTTTCTGACATTCATGGCACATGGCATGATCAGGTTTTTTCAAGTTAGGCAATCCTCTAACTCTTTTCTTTCTACTAATCTTGATCATGTTGTCAAAGTTCACATGGCATAACCTTCTGTGCCACAACCAAGCATCTTCATCCTTTATTAACAAACAAGAACATTGATCCATATCAAGATAGAATAAATTACCTCTGGATTGTGTAACAGTTCCAACAAGTCTTCCTCCATCATCATAGATCTTCACCTTTTTTCTCTCAAAAGCCAGTCGGTGGCCTAAATTGTTCAGCTAAGCCACACTTAATAGATTATAGTTTAGTCCATCTACTCAGTATGCATTTTCACATTGTAATATGTCATTTATCATTAGTGAGCCTTTACCTCTTACCATACAAGGTGCATCATTTCCCATTCTCATAGAACCTCCATTATATTCAACAAGATGATCAAAATTCTCTACATCACCGGTCATATGATGTGTACAGCCACTGTCTATGATCCAGATATCATTTTTTCTTACTTTAGAGATCAGTGTTGCCTCTTCATATTTCTCTTCTTCCTCTGAGTCATCTTTCATAGCAACAAATACAACTTCTATATCATCTTTAGAATCTAATTTGGTTTGAATATCTTTGGCTATGTAACATACCTTTTTTCCTTTTTCATCTCAGTTGTCTTTGTTGTTGTGTCGGTAGCCTCTGTTGACTCTTCTCCCATAGCTTCCTTCAGATCGGTCTTTGGATCTATCATCATCTTTCTTCTGAGGGCATCTAGCAATGATGTGACAAACTTCTTTACAATTAAAGCATGCCAAAGGTAGCTTACCTCTATACCTTCATTTTCCTTTGGACAATCTTCTAGCCACAAGTGCTTCAAGTTCATCAAGTTCATCATTAGTATTGTCATCACTATCATAATTCTTACTCTTCCTGCTAGACTTTCCAATCTTCAAAGAAGACATGAAAGTGGATTCAATAGAAGGAAAAACACTGTTATCAAAATTTTTTAATTCAAAGGTTGTAAGTTTACCAATCACAGTGTCAAGAGTAAGGTTGGATGTAGCTCTTGTTTCATGAATTGCAAAAATCCTGATTGCATAAACTGGTAGCAAAGTTCTGAGAATCTTACTTATCACTATTTCATCATCAATTACTCCATCAGATGCTCTAATAGCATGTACCACCTCTTTGAGTCTATTTGAATATTGGACAATGTTCTCACCTTCTTTCATTCTCATATCATCAAATATACCTCTCAGACTTTCAGCTCGGGCTCTTTTGACATTCAGATCTCCACTGTATATTTGTGTTAATTTATCCCACATTGCTTTGGCAGTCGTGCATGTCTTAATATCTTCAAATTTAGCATTGGTACAGGGAGCAGCAAGTTCCATCATAGTAACATTGTGTTCATGCTTGTCCTTTAGTTGATCAAGAGTTAAGGGACCAGTGGTTGGTTGTATGTAGCCATTCTCCATTAGATCTAGTGCAGAGTTCCCAATTCCAGATATGTGCAGCTTCATTCTACTTTGCCATACTACAAAGTTCTCTTTGTTTAGTTTCAGTACTTCCCTCTTATACATCTTGAGACCTTTATGCTTAAGTCCTTAAAACTCTATTCCAAGCAACCAGTGCTCTGATTCCAATTGTTAGAATAATTGAGAGTGGGGTGAATCAGTTATCCAGTGTCCCAAAACAATATGTATAATTCAAAACAATTTCTCCAATTTCTGCTTGTCAGTAAACAATAAATACTTTCACTGTCTGTGCTTTTACCGATTACCAGTCAAATACTATAATAGTTACCGATCAAATCTAACATGTAACATGTAAAGAATGATAACACACAAATATCACAATCAACACATAACACAAGATATTTAATGTGGAAAACCTGTAAAGGGAAAAACCACCTGGGACCGACAACCCAAAATTGTTCACTCTTTTGAAGTGAGGTCAGTTAAGACCCAACCTTGTTAAAGGTTTACAAACACACTGTCAGGTGTGACCTTGTTAGAGGATTTTAGACTAGTTGTTATTGTCCAACCAACATTCACTATGGGGTTGACAGGATAACAATGTTCATTCTATGAATGATACATCATGAGACTTTTAGAGTCCACTCGGTTAAGAGATTTTGATTGTATACAATGGTTAAATATGTAATAGTAAATGGCCCACCTTAATACAACTTCAATTGTAGATTACAGATCAATATTCAGTCCATACAACTTCTTTTGATCAATATTTCACTTCAGATTCAATACTATATCAACTTACTGTCCGTCGGTAATTGCTCTTTGTAGCTCGGTAATTGTTCTGTAGCTTGGTTCTTACTTAACCAGTATGATTAGAATGCATGAAAACCTTATTCATGAGATATTCCTATAGTTTCTACTTCTTTCGACATTCATTCATAAAGAAATTATGTTCTCTTATATAGACGGATAAATCATTTTCTTCTCCACCATCAAATTTTGCCACTTAACCACATTCATAGATTTTTTTCCTTCAAGCTTTCTCTGTACTTGTGTCAATAATATGTTTGAATCTCGTCCTTTAGATATTTCCTAAATTTCATCAGCCGTCGATTTGTGTAACAAACATTATTTGTTACCTCGATGTTATACTCTTGCCAGCTCATCAATCTTATCGGCTAAACTAATCATTTAGTTCATTTTGTTCCACTCAGTTAAAAAAGAAATGCGTCAGTGAACACTGCTCGGTTAATACTACGATCGGTATACACTAAACTCCATCGGTGTATACTAAAAATGCTTCATTTATCAACAACACTGCTTTGTGTCTTTTAGCTCTATACTTCATCATAGATGAATGCAACATAATAAAGTCAATATCATCAAGTCATAGACTCATCAACAAGTTACTCAATGTGTTCCTTATCCTCATCTGTCATGCACATCTTTCCTCATGTAGATTTCTCTATTCTTCATCTCTTTCACCTTTCTTCAGATGTCTTAGTATAGTAACTTATAAGATAAGTGTTGTCAAACTAGTTGACATCAATGACAACATAATACTGATTTAATCATATTACATATCTAATCAAAAAATCCTCAGTGACCTTTAATCACAGATTCTTCAATCAGATTCCAAATTAGTTGTAGTCCAACAAGCTACTCCCTAAGGCATATCCTGTGTGTGCCCATACTGACGCAAAACTCACCTCAAGCAAAATATCTCAATGATATAAGTAGAATGACCAATCATCCATCATGGGTAGAACATAAAAGGAAACTCAATGCCATCCTTAGGCCAAGCCTCACAACCCACATACAGCCTCCAGACCACAACATCCATATTGTCGATGACACGATGCAAAAAATCTAGCTTACCCATATGGGTCTGAATAACCATACCCTTTTACATCTAGGCGAATGGCCAACTTGGATCTCGCTGTCGTGCTATGATAGGACATGTCACTAGGATATGCTCCCAAGTCCAAAGCTGTAACAAAATCACTCTTGTAGTGAGTGTAGAAGATCATCTATAAACAACTGTATGTATCTCATGATACAACTAAGCTAATACATAAGAACCCCAATCAAAACATCAGGGATGAGCCATCAAGTCCTCAAGGATAGGATCCCATCCAACTGAAAATCCATGACCATGTCTATCTGGATGAAGGAACCCACCAATCAGAGCACCTGATATTGCTGGTAGCACTGGAAAAGAAAGAAACTGTGCCCATTGGATATGATCGTCTCCAATGGTTGAAACCAGAAAGACTCACCAACATGCTGACCCATCATAAATAGAATCATAATAAACTAGCTCTCCTTTGGTAGGCAAGTGAAGGATACGATACACATCCTCTAGGGTGATCGTCATCTCACCTGTATGTAAATGGAAGGTGTTATGGTCTGAGTGCCATCACTCAGCCATAGTAGTAATCAAACCCCGATTCACTTAGAATAGAGGTAGAGCCAAAAGGAAAGACAATCCACATAGACTGACATGTCTACGATTAAACACACTTAGGTCCTAGATCATACTCATAGGCAAGGGATACGAACCATGAACACCCAGTGACTTAAGAAATGCCTATAAAAAGCAAGCTCAATTACATTAGTTTTGAAATCAGTTATCATTTGGATTATCCTAAGTCAATCAAGCAATTAGAAATATGAAACCACAATCAATTTTCCCGATTCTACTTAGATAAGATATAAAATTCATCATCATCCATCATCTAAATCTAGATTGACAATGAAACATCTAAACTATGACTGACTCATACTGACATCTTACGACTCACTATTGTGTGCTGTAATTGTGTCACACTTCTATGGATCATTACATGCAAGGAAACTCAAGAATGAGCCCTCACAAATTGATCCATAGCTCCCTAGGCATGGAGTGCAAGGGTTTTTAAGAATGATCTCAGCTAGAGCTATTTAGCCTATAACCTTGCTAGTAAACCATGCAATGGGAGATTCAATGAAGACAAGGGCAAGAATGCCAATATCCTCAAGAATCAAGAATGAATATGCAATGCAATGCTATGCTAGAAATGGAAATGCAAGCTAAGCTATGAAAGGAAATATGCAAGTGTTACAACCCAAGCTAATTAATCTATGTGAGCTAATCTAGAGCATAGAAATGAAGCTAATCTAAGAAAGCATAAATATGAAGCTAAGATAAGAATGAAAGAATGAGATGTAGAATGCAAGAATGAGATGTAGATGCTAAGAGTGCTCCAAATCTTCAAAAGCTCCAAAGTGACCTAGAAAACCTGCAGCATAATATTAGCATAAAAAGTTGGGGATCTAGAATGAAGAAGAGAGCTCTTCTTTTATAGAAAATGAGAAGGAATGGACCATGGAGATTAAGAGGAAAAAGATTTAATCAATGGTGGAGCTTAAAAGAGGAGCAATCCATGTGCACAAGTATCTTCCAATAGGAAAATAAGAGTTGACTTTTGTGTCCATATGAGACAAAAAGTACTTTTTCCCTTTTTATAAAATAAGAATAATGCTTTATTTGTGCAACTTAGGATAAGAGGAAAAGTGGGGGCTTTTTATTTATTAAAAGGGGAGGAAATATTCCTTTTAAATAAATAAAGACTTAGGATAAAATGGTTAGCCCATAGAAAATAATCGAATAAATGATAGCACAAGGATTTGATCAAGAATAAGCAATTTATGATTTAGCAAAAGGGGCTAATAGTCTAGGTGACCATTTTTAGGTGTATACAACTATAATAATAAGTTTGTTACCTTAACCAATCATTTGATCGACGATGTTGAACAATTTGAAAAACTAACTATGAAAATTTAAAATCTTTCCTAGCAGGGTGAAAGTGTTATTTCAGGCTTTAAAAGCGCTAAAACTTGGAAGCGCTGTTTAAAAGTTTAAACACACTACTTAAAAATTCAAAAGGAAAACTTCAAGGTAAACACGCTAAAACTATTTGAAAGCGCTATTTCTACATTCGTAAGGGCTAATCTAAATTGCAAAAGTGAAATCAAGTTTAAAAGTGCTATTTGACAAAGCAAAAAGTGGTTTATGCCCTAGAATAGGTGTGTAAACATGATATTCCGATTCATAGAAGCACTAATTAAAATCGCAGAAGTGCTATTTGAAGTGTAAAAGTGCTATTTAAAGGAGTTAAAGCGCTATTTAAAAAAATAAAAAGGAAAAAAGAGGGTTTTACTATGAAAAATTCAAATTTATGGAATTTAAATGCATAAATTGACAAAACCAAGAGGTTCAAACACTCACCAGAGGTCCGTAGTTTAGTGGCCACTGATACCATCGACCGTGCTTGAATCTATGCTCATGTATCAAGATTGACATCATCAAGGAGTCAAAGGAGGTCAGAGCTCAAAAGTCAAAAGTAAAAGTTAAAATGAATAGTAAAAAGACTTTTAACCCCTTTATATAAACCCTTTTGACCTAAAAAGGGAATCTTTGACCAGAGGGGGCCCGGGGACCCAAATTTTTCATCAAACCTACCAAATCAGGGACATTTGTCATCAAAAAAATATGAAAACATTATTAGAAATGAAATCAAAATTCATTATAAATTGACCCAATCAATGCAAAATTGACCTAAACCATCCAAAGTTTTCAAACATCTATCAATTTTATTTCATTTTCGATGGGGCATACACTTGGATAATCAAATCATCATCAACATCATCAAATCAGGAGAATGACCATCAAATCAGGAGAATGACCATCAAATCAGAGCGCAATCTTTTATCAGAAAATTTTTTACTTATCAATCGAAAGGCACATCAAACATCAACCAACATCAAATCAGGTATCACATCAGCAATCTAACATCAGATCGACCATCAGAGCATCAAAATTAATCAATCCTATCATCAGAACTGCATCTTATATTGAACATCAAAACAACCATCGATAGAGTCAAGACCTTTTATCAAGATCAAGATATCCTTTGGATTGACACGCTTCACACGTCGACTCAAAGAGGGGCATTTGTAATCACCAAAAAATGGACAAGATCAATTTATTGAGAAATCAAGGAAAATCAAGGCAATTGAATCGAAACAAGCATTTAGCCAATCAAAATTAAAATCAAGATTTAATTCAATTTAATTAAAAATCAAAGCCATAAATTCAAGTTAAATTGATCAAATCATGATAAATCAAATCAATGTGCAATTAATCCAATTAATTGTATAGTTCAATTTAAATCAAATTAACCCATTCAAGGGGTGCACAAGGCTAAGGAAATTAATTAAATTCTATTTTCTCTCAACACCACATGGGAGGAAAAAGCCTCAACCAATAGGATTTAAGGAAAAGAACTCACATGGATCAGGCCAAAATGAATCTCAATCACTCAATTTGAAAGAACATCTTGTCCACTCATCTTGTCTTCTTGTCCCAAGCTTTGAGGACACAATATTTAAATTGTCTTTAAAGGGTGGAACCAAAGACTCAACTCAGGCTTAATCATGATCAACTCAACTACACCCCCTACCCTTGCCTAAATCTATAAAAGGAAGGCTAAAATCAACAATTAAGGATCCACAAATATGAGAATAGCATCAAACCTCTTGCATTTTATAGCTATAAAGACAAATTAAGGCTAATTAGTTGTATTTCATTTGGAATCAAACAATTTAGCTTGTTTATCATATTATTTCTCATTCTAGGACTGTCATTAATGGAGGCTTACTGAGAGCTTCAACATTAACATCCCTAGTTAGAGAGCCATAAAGTGCTTCATTGTTCTTTATTTTCCAAATAGATTTTCTATATTGTGGTTATTTAGTTTCTATTTCATTTATTGACAATACTAACTCTATGAAGGTATAAATTCTTGTACACAATATGTAGTCATGCTAAGTCTAAAAGTGCATGATCACACGAGTCAGTATGATGAAGATACAACCAGTTGAAGAGTCACAATCAGTGAGCAACAAAACTAAATAGAGCATGAAGATGACTGTTTGTATTTTGGTTAGCGATCATAATATTGTTTTGTAAAGGCTATGTGCATATTGTATTTAGGTCATAGACATGTTAATATGATTATATGTAAACACGCTTCAGCCAATTCATTTGGAAGCATTGTATGTAATTAGTTATAGGTCAACTTAATGAATAGCTTTATATGCGCATATAAATAAGACATGCACCCTTGTAATTAAGGATGGTATGAGTGTAATACCCCAAAATTGGCACCTATTAATTTCAATCAATTTTGGTGCATTTTCATCAATTTTACATCTCCAAATCCTAGTTTCCTAGGCAATTTTCTCTCCTACCTGACTTAATTCGACTTGATGTCAATTGCAAAAACCCTAAATTGCATTAATCAAATATTAAAATTAATTTCTAAAGTCTTCGACTTTTATTAGCTAAATTACCCCTATGATAAATTAATTTAATTCTAAAGTCCTAAGTGCATTAAATTAAATTAAACCCACCCCATTTGACTAATATACATGAAAAGGAATTAATAATTACTTGTTATTTGAATGGACACTCTTTTTTGAATTAATAATTCACAATATTTGAAAGGTCACCCTGTGTGGCATTTTCCATTCTTTTAATTAAGTAATTTATGCATTTTTGTCTCAAATGGGGATGAAGAGTCAAGAGTTTCAAATCAAGAACCTCTTCATTCTCTTCCGGGATTGTCTATTTAATGAACCTCATTTCTTCATTCAAGGGGAGCAATTTTTGAGAGTAATTGAACTATAGTATTTTTTTGTCTCATTTAATTCAAAGCTTTTATTACATATTAGTGTAATTTTCTCTTTTTTAGTTTAATATTGCATCTCATATTAAAATTAGTTTGCTTAATTTCTCATAGCTTGATCTCATCTTATTTTCAAGTTCTTTAGAATAAAATCTGCACTTCATATTTCTTTCCAAGTTATTTAGATTAATATCATATTTCCTTCAAAGCATTTTAGACTAAATTGCATTCATTCTATTTTAATTTTAGTTTGCTTATCTTCATAGGTTTTCAAATCCTCCATTGTAGAACTGGTCTTATGGTTGTTGGCTCTCATTCTGAGAGTAATTAAACTCCCTGTCTACATAGGAGGCAATAGGTCACTTCACCATGGATTTTGAATTGAGCAATTCATACTCTCTCTCATAATTCAATCATGCGAGTAATGAAAATGTTGCATGTGTAGTTGGATTAGAGGTCCAAATTCAACCACATACAATGAGAAATAGAGTTAATAGTAGTAGAGTAGAAGTATGCGAACAACAATCAGAATGTTGTGGAGCTTTACAAGAGGCTAAAGAATCAGCGCACAAAAGGAACTAATCTGACAAGCAGTTTCACAACAGTAGTTCACCTTGCAAGTATAGTGAGTATCTGAGATCCAGTAGGTTGTAGCCTTCATCACTTGAGTAGTGAGCTCTAGGACAGTGTGTCCCCACCCCTAACATGGTTATTGTAAATGACTCCTAACAGGATTTGACCCTTGACCAGGTCACTGTACTAAAAGCATTGTTAAGATCAACTCCTAACAAGGTTGTAAGATCTTCTAACAGGGATCATAAAATACTAGTGCAATTCTTAGTGGGTGTCAATTCCCACCGGGGTTTTTACCTATTTGGGTTTTCCCGTAATCATATTTGGTGTTATGTGTTATGGTTGTTTATCTTACTTACATTGATATTCATTTCAATACTTATGCAATTAAGGTAAAGTTCAAGACATCAGAAAAAGTAATAATACATAGAACACTGATTCACCTCCCCCTCTCAGTGTTCCCATTCCTAATAGTTGGTATTAGAGCTCTGGTCCTTTGAAGAAAAGTTTAACCACTTGAGGAGATCATGGATATAGGTGAAGTGAAACATTTGAAGAAGAATCTTGAAGCAGCTCTTGAAGATCTCAACAGATTTGAAAAAGAAAATGAAGAACTAAAAGACAAGGTTTGTAGTTCTCAAGTAATCATCAAAAAACTAAAAAAAGGCTTGAAAGACTGTTCCACAAGTGATTTGGGAAAAATGGTTAAAAATATGAATGAGTAAAACACATCTCTAAAGGATCTGATTGAAGAGTTAGATGAAAAGCTATTCAACAATCAAGAAGCTTATGAAGAACAGGTCAAAGAAACCAAACAGTTAGATGAAGAACTAAGGCAAGCAAACATGAAAGTCTTGGAGTTAGAGAACATCAAGAAACAAATGGAATCTGGATTGACTGAGGCAAAGAACCATATTGAAAAATTACACACAAGCAAGGATCTCATAGAGTCTCATTTGTATGCACAGAAGATTAAAGGAGACAATAGTGGTATTGGATTTAATGAAGCACAAAATCAAATCAATGAAATGTGAGAAAGAAAGAAAGCATTAGAAGAATCTAAAAAAGCTAAGAAGACAAGAAATCATATTGAAGATGAATCTGAACCATCTAAAGATGAGTGCAAGCCAATAAAAAAAACTTTTTATGCTTTTAACAAGCATGGTCACATAGCAAGAGATTGTAAAGAGGTAAGACCTTTCAATGGCTATTTTTACTCATGCAATAAGTTTGGTCATAGAGCTATGAATTGTAGATCAAATCAAAGAAATCAAAATTAGAGAAGTCATCCACAAAAGAATGTCAGAAGTCCTCAGAACATCACATGTCAGATATGCAATTATGTTGGTCACACAACTAGACAGTGCACTATGGTAACCCACATGAATGCACCAAGGAATATAAGGCCTCTAGTCATTTGTCACTCATGTAAAAAAGTGGGACACATCTCTAGGTTATGTAGAACAAAAGCACAAAGACAGGAAAGCCCTAAAAAATCAAAAGGATTAATATTGGATGAAGCAGGAGAAGTCAAGTTTGTGCAAGCTACAGAAGACATGAGCTTGATTTGGAAGGAAGAAAAGAAGAATAATGTTGATAAAATAGTTGAGGATGCATCCACAATGGATGTACCTCCCATTTATGGTTAAAATGACAGTCATGGTCATAGGGGGGTCTAAATTAGCTCTAGACCCTTGCGTAGCTGGTGTACTCACTCTCAGAGTATGCACCTTGGACTACAACTATTTGGAGACTATGTGATGTAGTATGCAAGAGTGCACTAACTGATTGATAGTAGAGAAAAAGAATGAAATTCACAATTGCATTCTGTGTTTACGCAACAAGCATTACTATCAAAAAACTACTTTATAGTCACCAGAGATTCATTGATCACTCATTTGTAATCAAATTCAAGCGTTTGGAGATCACAAGAGTTCTAGCAGTTAACCTGAGAAGTATTGCAGTTAGATTTATCAACAAAGAAGGAAGATAGATTGTTGCAAGCCCTAGTTCAGACTTGACAATTCAGAAACCCTTACAAACATATTTGAGCAATTCACCAAGTAAGTTATGACTACTTGAATCATTTTTTATGTTGCTAAAAGGAAAAGATATGTATTTAAGAAGCATCCATTGAAATCCACCCTAGATGACCTAGAAGGTCCCTTTTCTAGAACCCCAATGGGTGTTATGCATGTAGTAGACATACACACATACGTATATTGCAAGAAGGAACTAGTTGGTTTGGACATAATAAGGTCTCACCTAGAAACAATGATTAATCCTGATAAAACATTCATGGATGACTTTGCGCACCTTGAAAATCACCCAATCATTGAGTATGCCACAATGTATGAATTCTATGAATCCGAATGGATTAAGATCTTGTTAAGAAGAATTCATGATGACCTATTCTGGATAGGTGAAGTTCTAGGTCGCATCACAGTTGATCTCATTTATGAGATGACAGGTCTATCAAGAACATGTGCCATTCTTCCTGTTGGTAAGGATGTGAGGAAATTGATTGAGTAGGCATGTAAGTCATGTAGTGATAAGCATGATATGACCATAGAGCCAATTGAGGAGAAAGACATCAAGTTAATGGCTATGATTCTTGGTTATAGGTTTCAGCATGTAAACAGGGTCAATAGTGTGTCCACAGTCACTATTCTAGCAACCATCAGAATTGTGAAAGAACATGGTGAATTCAAATTGTGTGAGATCTTGCACACACAGTTGATAGACAACATAAGGGCCATCAAGCATGACAAGAGAAATATATTCAGGTTTGGGTCTCTGATTATCTATATGTACTTTCATATAGTTGGAAAAGTTTCAAATTTATACCTTGATAAGAACATGCCTACAATACCACAAATATCACTTAAGGCATCAACTAAGAATACCCTAAAAGATTATATGGAGTTAGAGATTAAAAAATTTAGGATAAAGATGCAGATGAGGTATAGGATACTTGAGAGAATTGTTGAGAAATACAAGGATAGTATTTGCTTCATGGTAGAGACAAACATTACATGCATGGAAGCTGTAGAACCTAGAACTAAGTGGATTCATCCATGTGGTTATGAAGTGGAGGAACATATCCTAGCGGCATATGCACAAGTCCTCCTTACAACACCAAAGGATCCCAATGAGCCAAGATGGGGAACATATGAGGAAAAGACAAGACAGGTAGATGTAGTCTTAAATAGTGTATCGACCAAGAGGAAAGCCTCTAAAATCACATCTGAGATACTTAAGATTCATGGTGTCACTCAAGCTGACCTGGATAAAGCTAGAGAAGCTAAGATAGCTATGAAAATTGAGAGTACATCCACTGCTAAAGCCAAATTAGAGAAGACAGATGACCCTAAGATGAAGAAAGTAAAAATTGAGAAATCTGATGATCCAAAGGATGATATCACTCCCATGCCCACATATACAATTGACTTGGAGTCCACTGAAGCATTTCTTGAACCAAGTAAGAATCCCAGGAGGAAGAAGCAAATAGCTACAAGCCACCCATCAGCAAGAGCCACAAGAAGTTGAGGAACAAATGTAAAACCACCTCCTGAGGTAGGATTCCTACCAAATTTGCAAGTATTGAGATCAAGGATAGTAGATGAAGGAAGGATTGATTAGATAGCCAAGTTTTATGATAGATATCATGAGATTGACAAGTATGAGATCCATGATATGTTGATCAAGCACATTATCATATTTAAGAAGACTTTTCTGGAACTAAAGATAGTCATTCCAGATAAAGTTTTGGAAATTTTGGATACTTTGAAAAGAAAAGCTAGCAAAGAAGACTTTAGAATAAGAGAAAAGACACTAGATGATAACCTTCTAGTGTGATCAGTTGAAGAAAAGTCTTTGCTAATGGAATTGGTAAAGCCACACCTCAGAACAAAGATGAGAACTTTGCACATCATGAATAAGGATTATGATTTGATAGCCAAGGGGACTGCAAAAGCCTTTGAGAAGGTATTTATGGAACAACACATGCATTCATCATTTGTGCCCACAATGCAAGTACCCTCTGAGAAAGTAAAGGCAACTGATACCCCAAATGCACCTATGACAAGTCCACAAGATTTTGTGCCTATGCCTGAAGTTCCCATTCCATGGGGTAGAATTCATTGTGCCTGCTAATACCAATTTCTCTTGCAACACTCTTGCGCAATCCATAGATAGCTTTGTTCTAGCAAATAGAGAATCCACTAAGTTTTACGATGCTAACCTGAAAGAATTGGAACAAACTTTGAGACTTAAGGATACAGGCATGGGAGAATCCTGAATTGAACCTGTGCTATCACTGGCTGCTCTACCTCTATCTCCACGCTCTTATGGGAGACCATCTGAGAATAAAAAACTTTCTAATGCTCCTCCTCAAATAGTTTATGATGTCACCTTTGTAAGGGCCTCTATGCCTTTAGAAGCTGAGGATGAAGAAAGAGCTATCAAAGCTTGGATCTATAAAGGAAAAGAAACAACTGAAACAACTACTGCACCTCTAGATTTAGAGCAAGAACCATATAGTGAGGCCTTCAAGATCATGAAGCACTTTGGTTATAAGGGGAGTGGTCCTATAGAAAAGAATGATAATGGCTTACTAAAACCCATTGAAGCTATGGGTTGCTGCACAAAAGATACTAGTGGCTTAGGCTTTAAAAAGACTCCCTTTCATTTGGGGACCAAGAAATTTGTGTCAGCTCCTGAGCCTGAACCTGAACCTGAACAAGAAATTGAAGATGCCACTCCATAAGTGAATCCAGAGGCCATCTTTGATGAAGATACATTTCCATATCCTATTCCTCTGGATCTTGCAACACTCTTTGTAGAACCTGATGAGCCTATCATACCTGTCCATATGCTAGAGATAGATACTGATATTGATAATGATTCTAATAAAACTTCTTCAGTGTATCAATTCACATATGAGGAATGGAAAGCAACACTAAATGATGATCCTAATTTTCAAGGTAAACAATATAGGCCACCACATTTTCAAAAGTATTTTGAACAAGAGCAACTTCAGCAAGCTATTAATGCCACAAGGGATGATAATGAGTTTGATGATGCTGCTAATGAAATTCCCACATCAAGTACTGACTCAAATGAATAGGAGTTCAACTCTTTGTCTGATGCTACTTATGATGTAGACATAGATACTATTCATGTGTATGAAAGACTCCTTGAAGTAGGTGAAGGGTCTAGTGCTAGGCCGCATGAATTAGAAACCACTAGTGTTAACATGTCCTCTACTTCCAACGTAAGGTCTTACAGGGATTCAAATGCTCCTTTGGATGAGATCACTCTAGGTCTTCAATTTCTTATCAGCGCTTTTGATGGTTATACCATGAACGCAGTTGAACCAGTCACTACTCCCCTTTCACTCTGCCATCTCAATCTGATAAACTGGAACTCCCCTTTCGAATCCAATGAAGTCCTAATGTTCTAGAATGATTATGATCTAGCCTGTTACCTCCATGCTATTGGACCTGTGATGTCCTCCACTAGCGAAAGCAGTGTCAACATGAAAAAGGTAGATATAAAGTATCTTAGTCAAAAAATTAAAAGAAGAAAAAATAGATGCTCTGATGGTGAAAACCACTTTGTGGCAGTATCAAAGCCAAAAATAGTAAAAATAAAAGATGTATCAGAGGGTGAAAACCTCTTTGAGGTGCCCAAGGATGAGATACTTGATATGCTTCCAAGCCACTTTCAAGAGAGGTCATCAGTATTGATTGAGCCAACACAACCGGTGAATTTGGGTACAGAGACTGCTCCACAAATTATTCATCTAGCACAATCATTGTCTACTGAAGAAAAAGAAGAGTTCATGAGCTTCTTTCAGAGCAAGAAAATAAACTTTTCATGGACCTACTCTGACATGCCTAGATTAGACCCCAATCTAATCATGCACCATTTATCCATTGCACTAGGAATCAAAACTGTTAAACAAAAGCTGCAAAAGATGCATCCACATGTAGCACTTTTGGTCAAAGCAGAGCTAGAAAAGCTTCTTAAGGCTAGTTTCATAAGAACTATTGATTATGCAGATGGATTTCAAACATTTTTCTAGTCACTAAACATGACAAATCCATTCGTGTTTGTACAGATTTTAGAGATCTAAGTAAGGCATGTCCAAAAGATGACTTCACACTACCTAATATTGATATGACAGTAGGATATGAGATGTATTCCTTGATGGATGGCTTTTCTGGCTATAATAAAATAAAAATTGCACCAAAACATCAAGAAAAGACTGCTTTCACATGTGCCTAGGGCACCTTTTGTTGGAATGTCATGCCTTTTGGGCTTAAGAATGTTGGAGCAACATATCAGAGAGTTGTTACTACTATTTTCCATGATATGATGCATAAAATGATGGAGGATTATGTGGACAATAATTTAGTCAAAATCATGTAGCAAAGAACTCATCTCACAGATTTGGGTCCCATCCTTGACCGCATGGAACAATTTAGTCTCAGACTTAATCCAAAGAAATGTGCTTTCGGTGTTACTTCTGGGAAACTCTTGGGTTATATCATTTTAGCTAAATGCATAGAAGTTGATCCCAAAAAAGTGCAAGCTATTATGGACATGCCTCCACCCAAGAATATCAATCAAATGGGAGGATTACAGGGAAGGCTACAATCTATCTAGTGCTTCATTTCATAGTTGGCCGACAAGTCACAACCATTTACTAAAACTTTGCATAAGAATGTGACCTATGAATGGAATGAGGAATGTGATAAGGGATTCACTCAAATAAAATAGTATCTTGCTAATCCACCAATTTTGATGCCTCCAATTCATGGTAAGCCACTTATACTATACATCTGAGCAACGAACACATCTTTGGGTGCTCTCCTAGCTCAAGAAGATCAGAACAACAAAGAGAGAGATATATACTATATCAGTAGAACATTGGTTTCCTATGAAATGAATTATTCTGTCATTGAGAAGGCTTGTTTAGCAGTGGTATTTGCTTCTTAGAAGTTGTGGCATTATATGCTAGCTCACACCATGAGGCTTATTGCAAAAATTGATCCACTAAAGTACCTACTAAGCAAGGCTGCTCTCACGGGTAGATTAGCCGAATGGGTGATGATACTTAGTGAATTTGACATTGAGTATGTGTAAAGAAAAGCTATTAAGGGACAAGCAATTGCTGATCAAATGGTGGAAGCTCCTTTGAAAGATCACCAGCCTTTGAGTATTGAATTCCTAGATGAATCCATCATGCTCCTCACACATCAATCTTGGAGCATGTTCTTTGATGGATCATTCACTCAGCAAGGATCTGGTGTAGGCATTCTATTTGTTACACCTCAAAGATACTCATTGCCAAAAGCATATAAAATGTTGTTTCCATGCACAAACAACATAGCTAAATATGAAGCTCTCATTAATGGAATGAAAATAGCCCTTGAATGGCGTGTGTATGAGCTCAAGGTCTTTGGAGACTCTCTATTAATCATCAATCAAGTCAATGATGTCTCCCAAACTAAAGATGACAAGCTATTACCTTACAAAAGAATGGCAGATGATCTCAAATAGTACTTTGCACACATTTCTTTCTAGCAGATTCCAAGGGCAGACAATAAAGTAGCTGATGCTATGGCCACTCTCACTTCAATGTTGCAAATGCTGGAAAATAAGTTTAGACATGAATTCTTGGTGGAGGCATTACACTACCTTGCCTATGATATTCCTAAATCCAGGATGATCTATTTAGTCATTGGACATGATTCATCCCACTACCACCATATCTTTTCCTACCTTCATGACCAAATCATTCTAGACACCTATACTTGGAATGAAAAGAGTCACCTAATTCGTACTTCTTCACGGTATGTTCATAGCAAATGACTTGTATAGACGGGGTCTAGATGGTACCCTCCTTAGGTGTTTAGAACCTGATGAGTCCAAACGTGCGCTAGCTGAGGTACATGAAGGTATCTATGGGTCTCATTCTAGTGGTCTGACATTAGCCCAGAAACTTATTAGAGCTAGTTATTACTGGTTGGACATGGAAAAACAAGCTGTTCAATATGCCAAGGCTTGCAAACAATGCCAATTTCATGGGAATCTGATTCATGCTCTTGCTAAAGAGCTTAGTCCTCTCATCAGTTTCTGGCCATTTCAGCAATGGGCCTTCGACTTGGTCGGTTAGATACATCCTTCCTCTTCAAGAGGGCATAATTTTATCATTACAGCTACTGACTACTTTATCAAGTGGGTTGAGGTAGTACCTCTAGCTATAGCTAATGGAAAGACTATTGCTATGTTCATACTAAACTATATCATTTTCAAATATGGTATACCCTCATCTATTATCATTGACAATGGGGGACAATTCAAAAATAAGGACCTGACAGACTTATGCAGCAAATTTAGAATTATCTAGCATTGGTCATCTATCTATTATCCTCAGGGTAATGGACAAGTAGAGGCTTCTAATAAGATAATTCTAAAAATCGTGCATCGAACAATTCATAAATTTGGTAGAGATTGGCATCTCCAGATTAATCTGGGTTTGTGAGCCTACATAACAAGTATCCGAACACCAATGGGGGCCACTCCCTTTGCCTTGGTTTATGGAGTAGAGGTAGTATTACCTATTGAGGTTGAGATTCTGACATTGCGAATCTCTTTGAGAGGCCTCATCATTGATGAAGAAAACAAAATATCTCGACTTCAAGAGCTTGAGTTACTTGAGGAACGTCGGAAGGTGGCGTTCAATCATCTAAGAGCATACCAAAAGAGGATGTCTAAAGCTTACAATAAGAAAGTTAGACAAAGAGAATTCCAAGTGGGTGATCTCGTCATAAGAGAGAACCCCAAAAATCAGCACCAGCGAGTCCAAAAAGGCAAATTTGAACCAAATTGGCTTGGTCCATATGTCATTACTACAACATTTGGGTCTGGCGCTTATCGACTCTCCACCACTGAAGGAGAATAGCTCAAAGAGCCTATCAATGCTCTTCACTTGAAGAAATTCTATAGCTGAGGCATTCTCTGTGTGCTCATGTACATACTTATTGGTCTTGAAAAAATCCAAAAAAATGATATATTGCAAAAAATCCTAAAAATTGCAAAATGTCCTGAAAAAATGATCATCTTAGTGAAAACTTGGTAAATAGGCACTTTGATGTATCTATTATCTTGGTGAAAACCTGGTAAACAAGCACCTTGATAATAATAAAAAAAATAGAAAATTGGAAAAGTACAAAAAAAATGAAATATTCAAAAATACAAAAAATTAAAAAAAGAGAAAAGTACAAAAAAATTGAAAAAGAAGAAAATGTGCCATTGATGAAAACCTGGTAAACAGGCGTCATGGTAGCAAAAATAGAGCCTATTCCAAGATGATGAAAACTTGGTAAACAAGCACCTCTTGTTTCCTGAAGTTACATCTCATCTCAGCATCGCTTGGCTTTTAGTTTCCTGCTTTAGTTTGCTTTCCCTCTTTCCTGCTTTAGTTTGTTTCCTGCTTTTAGTTCACTTCCTACTTTAGTTTGCTAGCTCATGCACTTGCCTTCAGTTGTCTTTGATATTTTCCTCAAATCTTCATGGATTGGAACTGGTTCACATTGGGGGAATCTTCCTAGTCTAGGGGGCATTGTCCTATCACTTTTGGAAGTTTTGTTCGTGCATCAGTCACCAGCAATTCCCGCTGCATCTACCTGCTGATGCCTAGCTACTTTTGAGATTTATCTCCTTGAGGATCTCTCATGTATCGATCACCAATGGTTCTCACTATGCCTACCTACTGATACTTAGCTCTTGTTTGAACCCCTCTCTTTTGGGATCTCTTCCTTACATCAGTCACCAGTGGTTCTCACTGCGTCTTCCTACTGATGTTTCACTTGTGGTTTATTCTCTCTTTCAAGAATCTTCCTTGTATCAGTCACCAGTGGTTCTCACTATGTCTTCCTTCTATTTCTATCCCATCGAGGCTTCAAACATTGTGCGCTTCTGATTTGACTTCAATCTACTTGAACACAAATGTAAACTGAAACTAAAATTGACTTTGTGTTCTCCTAAAGCATGCTAAGCTTTTCCTTTTCTTGTTTGTTTTTTTTCTTTATCATTTCCCCTCAAGTGAATCTAAGATGTCTTTCTTGATTGAGAAATGTGAAGACTAGGGGCATGATCTTTCCTTGGCTTTCTATTTGCTAGTTTAGTTCCAATGATCCAAAGAATCTATCTAAGAGGGGTGTCCATTTGTAAGAGCCTTCATCTCATATTGGAAGGCCATGCATACCTCAACTCCTTTTATACAGACACTTTGGTGAGGTTGGTTCTTCTCCTTGTCTGTTTTGAGTGACTTCTTTCTGCTACAAGTAAAATTGCTAACGCTCGTCCTGCCAAGTGAACGTAAGGGTCACTGCAAGAAATCTTTAGCAAAAGAAGGAACTCTCGCATGTCTGGTGTGTTTGTTTGCAAGCAAAATTTAGGTCATTCTAGCAATTGTGCTTTGATGCTTATGTTAACTTGCTAAATCAAAAGGAATAGGTGTTTAGATCATTCTGGCTTCTTGTGCCTTAATGCTTACACCTCATTCTGAAAAATCTAAGACTTATGTCATATTCATATTCTCATAATGATAATGTTAGTGAGGATTGTATGGCATCTTATGATCATCCTGTGCCTAAATGAGCTCGACGATGATAAAAATGGTGAGTCCAACAACCAAGTCCTAGGGTTTGCATTTTTATTCTAGGCTTGCATTTTAGCTTAGGCTTGCATGTTCATGCTAAGCTTGCATTTGAGATGATATCTCGTTACTCTCTTGATTTCTTTATGTTCATCAAAGGTTCTCATCTTGGTTGCACAAGTGTCTGGTCCTCACTCTCGATCTTTGAAACGTAATCTTTTGATTAGTACCTATCATATATTGCAACAATCCTGCATGAGATGATTAGTACCATATACATTACATATCCATTACATTTTCATTTCATTTCCATTTGCATTCATAAATTCATTTGCATCTACATATACATGTGCATCCACTATAAGCATAACTCAAATCATACATTACACATATGCATACATTCTATCCATCTATCACTCCATTTCACATTGCATCATCATAAAAATAAAATGTGTGCATTTCATACATTTCTATCCATACATCTAAGCATATAGAAACATCTCATAAACATCAATATCAAAGAAATATAACAACAAGTATGAGGATATCAAACTGTCGATCTCATATATATCTTGAAGAAATGTCATGTACAAAAGAGAAGGTGCTACTTGAGCACAATATAAAAAATGGGCTACAATGTACAAGTATATTAAAATGTGCTAGCTCTGCCCAATGCCACCTAGAGGAGGTGGTGGTAGTGGTCTTTGTGGAAGGGGCATCAGCCGCTATGGAGGTGCTTGCTGTGGGGGTGCCTATGGTGCCTACTGTGGTGGTGCCTGTGGAGGTGCCTGTAGAGCTCTAGCATAATAAGAACATGGTAGTACCTGCTCTTATAGATCTGGCATGATCCCGCAGTAAGCTGCATAGTAATAGGCTGCTTGAGAAGCCTCATATCTCATCTCAATCCATGATCATGCTAGCTCCTCCCATAGATACCTGATCTTAGTGTCCTTGTCAGCTATCCAAGTCTCCTCTTTGATGACTCGAGTGTGATAGTCATCCCACTCCCATTGGACCTGTCTAACTCTCTCGCAGCTCTTCCTGAGAGCCTCCTATAGCTGTGGTGTACCTGCTCCTACCAAAATATTAGGCATATCAGTATCATCATCTGGTGGTGCCTACTATGATGTATCACCTGGCTACTACCTTGTAGACCTCTATTGGGCCCTGCTACTCCCATCTCCTGCATCTGAGCCCATAGTCCTAGTAGGGATGCTAGTCTGTCCTGCTCACAGTCTCAACAGTCTCTGCTAATGTCCTTGTTGTGCAACCTATTGCTGTGTAGGCTGCTGAATTGGTAGCTGCTAAGTTGGTGGCTGCTAATCCAGTGCAGGTTGCTACTATGCTTCCATACCAATAGGATCCATGAATCTTGAATGAGGACATGCAAAATTGGTCCCTGTATGCAGGAGTCACCCCTACATTGGTGACATCCACCATGTAGTCCCATCGTGTAGCAAGAATGCATGCCTCTATCACACATCACCCTGGATCCAGTCTCACATGCCACCCCTTCTTCTCCTCATCGGTGAAGCGGGCATAGCGGTAGTGCTCATGTGATATATCTTACTGCCTACCAAACTGGCATAGGATGTGTGTAACAAAGAATCTCTCAATAATGGTAATACTCCATCCAATCAGTGGATGTGATACAAACATGAAGGAAAGATCTCTCCAAGTATCATCCCAGGGCTTAGTGGCAACCCAAGGTCTCTAGACTATAGCTACCATGTCATCCAACTATCCTCTCCACTGCTCTGTCTTACCTAGTAGAGGTTGAGTCATCAGACCTGTGTACCTATAAATATAAGGCTCGAGAGCCTACCATGTATCATGGAAAATAGGCCTACAAACAGGGAGATGCTCCTAGGCCCTAATTTGTGAGATGAAGACACCTCCCACCATCATCCTCGTACCTCGATACATGATCTCATGGAGCTCATGGTACATCTGTGTGAGCATGCACTCACCCCATCCAAATCTAACTACTGGTCTGGTCAACATCCTCTGTAGCATTATCCCCCAGCCGCACTCTAGACCATGCTGACCTTGATCTCGAACAAGGTAGCAACTCAAGAACATTGCAAGTATAATGGCTAATAGATGAGCACCATCGTATTTGCATGTCAGATCCTCCCAGGAGATGGCCTGGCCAATCACTAGATCATCCTTGAAGATAGTCCTCAAGGCTACTGTACTTTGTCATGGCTGTGTGTCATAGTCTACTCGAGCACCATGGACAGGTATCCACATAATCCTGTATACATCCTTAGGAGTCATAGTCATCTCCCCCATCGAAAAGTAGATAGTGTTCATCTCGAAATGGAAACAATCTACGAGTGCACCAAGAGGACTGTGATTTACCCAAATGTCAGGTAGATCACGTAGGTATCCCAGATTGAGTCCCTCAATGTGAGCACTCTCTGCATCCATTAGTCTTTGAACTAATGTAGTGATAACAGGATGGTGTGTCCTGAAGGTAACATCGGGGAAGTCAACCTGCAAAGAAAATGATGACATTGGATCAGTATCTCAACATGATGGTTTTCAACACAACAACAACAAATGTAGCAAGGCATCTATCCTAGACATGACTCTGCAACGCTTTACTTCGCTAATTTTACGCAAATTTGACAAATTTTGACAAAATCATTCAAACTCTGTAGCAACTTTTTGTGTGAGGAAACTATTTCCTCACGCGAGATAGGACTTGACCTTGCGCAAACAGAAGAAATCTCGCACGGGACTAGCTTTCAGCTCGCATGAGCTGCTACACAGAGCCTGCGCGAAGAAGACCTAACTTGTGCGAGGAAACTACTTCCTCATGCAAAGGGGGATCTAGGCCGGCATGAGGAAACTACTTCCTCACACGAGATTGGAAGAACACAACCTAAAACTATGCTTGATCATCCTAATTGACCTAAAAATTGGTACGAATTGAAATGCAAGGAGGTTTATCAACTACTTATAGGTGCATCATACTCCACTGGCTAGGTGTGTCACCGGGAGCACTCAAATCAATGTGTATGCAATGTAAGACCCTCCATTTCTCTCTCAGAGCTCAAAATCACAAGAAGATGAAGGTGAATAATGAATTGAAAATGACCCCTTCGGGCCTTATATAGCTTTTGACCCAATTTTCAAAAGTGCTCCGTTTTGCGCAAAAATTGCACCCTTGGCTACATCGACTACTTTGAATCCATTTTCGAGATCAAAATTGAAATTTGACATCTCTAGGTAGCTCGAAATCATGTTTTAAATTCTAGTCACTTTTGGGATTGGACACTTGTGCAGTCAGTTTTCTAGTGTCATCTTCCTGCCAGACCCTCATCTTTTGCATCATGTTCTCAAGATCTTTGGTCATTTCATCAAAGTCAACCATGGTCAACCATGGTCAAACTTGGTCAATAAGACCTCTGCTTTGCTCCAATTTGCTTCTGCAGCTTCTCAAATCTAGTCTAATTGCTTCTACTCTGCAACCTCTTGTTGTTAATCATCCTTTTGATATGTCTTCTTTTTGATTTCGCTCCCGAGGGGGCAGGATGATTGCATCATTTGAATCTTGCTGAATCAATTCTTGAATCAGTCTGATCTGAATCATCAGTTCTCATTGCTAGGGGCATCTCAGTGCCTCACATCTTGCTATCTGGTCATCTATCTTTTAGGTATCTAAGCAATCTAACTCGGATCCTCGGGGATCAAGCTTCGTTCTGGAGATGGTTCTCAAAATATTTTTGGTATTTGGGCAATCTAACCCTAATTCTTGGGAGTCAAGCTTCATTCTGGAGATGGCTCTCGAAATCTCTTTTAGACTATTATTTGGGCAATCTAACCCAGGTCTCGGAGGGCTAAGCTTCGTATCAGGGAAATCTAACCCAGATTCTGGAGACAATCCTAAGTTTGCATCTGAATCTCATTCTGGGAATTGGGGCAATCTAACCCTTATTCTCATCTTCTCTTAAGACCATTATCTTCGCAATCTAACTTGGACTTCAAAAAATCATGCTTTGATCTTTTCGGTGTCTTAGCAACCTAACCTAGACTTCTGAATTTCTCGTCATCTGTCACTTTAGACTATTCTTTGAATCAACGCGATGTTTGCACATCAATTCAAAGATGGGAAAATGTAATACCCCAAAATTGGCACCTATTAATTTCAATCAATTTTGGTGCATTTTCATCAATTTTACATCTCCAAAGTCCTAGTTTCCTAGGCAATTTTCTCTCTCCTACTTGACTTAATTTGACTTGATGTCAATTGCAAAAACCCTAAATTGCATTAATCAAATATTAAAATTAATTCCTAAAGTCTTTGACTTTTATTAGCTAAATTACCCCTATGATAAATTAATTTAATTCTAAAGTCCTAAGTGCTTTAAATTAAATTAAACCCACCCCATTTGGCTAATATACATGAAAAGGAATTAATAATTACTTGTTATTTGAATGGACATTCTTTTTTGAATTAATAATTCACAATATTCGAAAGGTCACCTTGTGTGGCATTTTCCATTCTTTTAATTAAGTAATTTATGCATTTTTGTCTCAAATGGGGATGAAGAGTCAGGAGTTTCAAATCAAGAACCTCTTCATTCTCTTCCCAGGCTTGTCTATTTAATGAACCTCATTTCTTCATTCAAGGGGAGCAATTTTTGAGAGTAATTGAACTATAGTATTTTTTTTTGTCTCATTTAATTCAAAGCTTTTATTACATATTAGTGTAATTTTCTCTTTTTTAGTTTAATATTGCATCTCATATTAAAATTAGTTTGCTTAATTGTTCATAGCTTGATATCATCTTATTTTCAAGTTCTTTAGAATAAAATCTCCACTCCATATTTCTTTCCAAGTTATTTAGATTACTATCATATTTTCTTCAAAGCATTTTAGACTAAATTGCATTCATTCTATTTTAATTTCAGTTTGCTTATCTTCATAGGTTTTCAAATCCTCCATTGTAGAATTGGTCTTATGGTTGTTGGCTCTCGTTTTGAGAGTAATTAAAGACCCCGTCTACATAGGAGGCAACAGGTCACTTCACCATGGATTTCAAATTGAGTAATTCATACTCTCTCTCATAATTTGATCATGTGAGTAATGACTATGTTGCGTTTGTAGTTGGATTAGAGGTCCACATTCAACCACATACAATGAGAAATAGAGTTAATAGTAGTACAGAAGATGTATGTGAACAATAGTCATAATTTTGTGGAACTTTACAAGAGGCTAAAGAATCAGCGCACAAAAGGAACTGATCTGACAAGCAGTTTCACAGCAGTAGTTCACCTTGCAAGTATAGTGAGTATTTGAGATCTAGAAGGTTGTAGCCTTCACCACTTGAGAAATGAGCTCTAGGATAGTGTGTCCCCACCCCTAACATGGTTATTGTAAATGAATCCTAACAGGGTCTGACCCTTGACCAGGTCACTATACTAAAAGCATTGTAAAGATCAACTCCTAACAAGGTTGTAAGATCTTCTAATAGGGATCATAAAACACTAGTGCAATTCTTAGTGGGTGTCAATTCCCACCGAGGTTTTTACCTATTTGGGTTTCCCCATAATCATATTTGGTGTTATGTGTTATGGTTGTTTATCTTACTTGCATTGATATTCATTTCAGTACTTATGCAATTAAGTTAAAGTTCAAAATATCAGAAAAAGTAATAATACATAGAACACTAATTCATCCCCCCCTCTCAGTGTTCCCATTCTTAACAGTTGGTATCAGAGCTCTGGTCCTCTAAAGAAAATTTTAACCACTTGAGGAGATCATGGATATAGGTGAAGTGAAACATTTGAAGAAGAATCTTGAAGCAGCTCTTGAAGATCTTAACAGATCTGAAAAAGAAAATGAAGAACTAAAAGACAAGGTTTGTAGTTCTCAACTAATCATCAAAAAACTAAAAAAAGACTTGAAAGACTGTTCCACAAGTGATTTGGGAAAAATGGTTAAAAATATGAATGAGGAAAACACATCTCTGAAGGATCAGATTGAAGAGTTAGATGAAATGCTATTCAACAATCAAGAAGCTTATGAAGAACGGGTCAAAGAAAACAAACAATTAGATGAAGAACTAAGGAAAGAAAACATGAAAGTCCTGGAGTTAGAGAACATCAAAAAATAGATGGAATCTGAATTGACTGAGGCAAAGACCCATATTGACAAATTACACACAAGCAAGGATCTCATAGAGTCTCATTTGTATGCATAGAAGATTAAAGGAGACAATAGCGGTATTGGATTTAATGAAGCACAAAATCAAATCAATGAAATGCGAGCAAGAAAGAAAGCATCAGAAGAATCTACAGAAGCTAAGAAGATAAGAAATCACACTAAAGATGTAGCTGAACCATCTAAGGATGAGCGCAAGCCAGTAAACAAAACTTTTTATGCTTGGAACAAGCATGGTCACATAGCAAGAGATTGTAAAGAGGTAAGACCTTTCAATGGCTATTTTTACTCATGCAATAAGTTTGGTCATAGAGCTATGAATTTCAGATTAAATCAAAGAAATCATAATTAGAGAAGTCATCCACAAAAGAATGTCAGAAGTCCTCAGAACATCACATGTCAGATATGCAATTATGTTGGTCACACAACCAGACAGTGCACTATGGTAACCCACATGAATGCACCGAGGAATATCAGGCCTCCAGTCATTTGTCACTCATGTAACAAAGCGGGACACATCTCTAGGTTATGTAGAACAAAAGCACAAAGAGATGAAAGCTCTAAAAAATCAAAAGGATCAATATTGGATGAAGCAGGAGAAGTCAAGTTTGTGCAAGCTACAGAAGATGTGAGCTTGATTTGGAAGGAAGAAAAGAAGAATAATGTTGATGAAATAGTTGAGGATGCATCCACAATGGATGCACCTCCCATTTATGGTTAAAATGACAATCATGGTCATAGGGGGGTCTAAATTAGCTCTAGACCCCTATGTAGCTGGTGTACTCACTCTCAGAGTATGCACCTTGGACTACAACTATTTAGAGACTATGTGATGTAGTATGCAAGAGTGCACTACCTGATTGATAGTAGAGACAAAGAATGAAATTCACAGTTGCATTCTATGTTTACGTGACAAGCATTACTATTAGAAAACTACTTTATAGTCACCGGAGATTCATTGATCACTCATTTGTAATCAAATTTGAGTGTTTGGAGATCACAGGAGTTCTAGTAGTTAAGTTGAGAATTATTGCAATTAGATTTATCAGTGAAGAAGGAGATAGATTTTTGCAAGCCCTAGTTCGGACGTGACAATTCAAAAACCCTTACAGACATATTTGAGGAATTCACCGAGTAAGTTATGGCTACTCCAATCATTTTTTATGTTGCTAAAAGGAAAAGATATGTATTTAAGAAGCATCCATTGAAATCCACCCTAGATGACCTAGAAGGACCCTTTTCTAGAACCCCAATGGGCATTATGCATGTAGAAGACATACGCACATACATATATTGCAAGAAGGAACCAGTTGGTTTGGACATAATAAGGTCTCACCTAGAAACAATGATTCATCCTGATAAAACATTCATGGATGACTTTGCGCACCTTGAAAATCACCCAATCATTGAGTATGCCACGACATATGAATTCTATGAATCCAAATGGATTAAGATCTTGTTGATAACAATTCATGATGACCTATTTTGGGTAGGTGAAGTTCCAATTCTTATCACAGCTGATCTCATTTATGAGATGACAGGTCTATCAAGAACATGTGCCATTCTTCCTATTGGTAAGGATGTGAGGAAATTGGTTGAGTAGGCTTGTAAGTCACGTAGTGATAAGCGCAGTATGACCATAGAGCCAATTGAGGAGAAAGACATCAAGTTAATGGCTATGATTCTTGGTTATAGGTTTTAGCATGTAAACAGGGTCAATAGTGTGTCCATAGTCACTATTCTAGTAGCCATCAGAATTGTGAAAGAACATGGTGAATTCAACTTGTGTGAGATCTTGCATGCACAGTTGATAGACAACATAAGGGCCATAAAGCATGACAAGAGAAATATATTCAGGATTGGGTCTCTGATTATCTATATGTACTTTCATATAGTTGGAAAAGTTTCAAATTTATACCTTGATAAGAACATGCCTACAATACCACAAATATCACTTAAGGCATCAACTAAGAATACCCTAAAAGATTATATGGAGTTAGAGATAAAACATTTAGGATAAAGATGTAGATGAGGTATAGAATACTTGAGAGCATTATTGAGAAATACAAGGATAGTATTTGCTTCATGGTAGAGACAAACATTACATGCATGGAAGCTATAGAACCTAGAACTAAGTGGATTCATCCACTTGGTTATGAAGTGGAGGAACATATCCTAGTGGCATATGCACAAGTCCTCCTTACAACACCAAAGGATCCCAATGAGCCAAGATGGGGAACATACGAGGAAAAGACAAGACAGGTAGATGCAGTCTTAAACAGTGTAGTGACCAAGAGGAAAGCCTCTAAAAACACATCTGAGATACTTAATATTCATGGTGTCACTCAAGCTGGCCTAGATAAAGCTAGAGAAGCTAAGATAGCTATGCAAATTGAGAGTGCATCCACTGGTAAAGCCAAATCAGAGAAGACAGATGACCCTAAGATGAAGAAAGTAAAAATTGAGAAATCTGTTGATCCAAAGGATGATATCACTCTTGTGCCCACATATACAATTGACTTGGAGTCCACTGAAGCATTTCCTGAACCAAGTAAGACTCCCAAGAGGAAGAAGCAAATAGCTACAAGCCACCTATCAACAAGAGCCACAAGAAGTCGAGGAAAAAATGTACAACCACCTCCTGATGTAGGATTCCTACCAAATTTGCAAGTATTGAGATCAAGGATAGTAGATGAAGGAAGGATTGATCAGATAGCCAAGTTTTATGATAGATATCATGAGATTGACAAGTATGAGATCCATGATATGTTGATCAAGCACATTATCATATTTAAGAAGACTATTCTGGAACTAAAGACAATCATTCCAGATAAAGTTTTGGAAATTTTGGATACTTTGAAAAGACAAGCTAGCAAAGAAGACTTTAGAATAAGAGAAAAGACACTAGATGATAACCTGCTAGTGTGCTCAGTTGAAGAAAAGTCTTTGCTAATGGAATTGGTAAAGCCACACCTCAGAAAAAAGATGAGAACTTTGCACATCATGAATAAGGATTATGATTTGAAAGCCAAGGGGACTGAAAAATCCTTTGAGAAGGTATTTATGGAACAACACATGAATCCATGATCTATGCCCACAACCCAAGTACCCTCTGAGCAAGTAAAGACAACTGAGACCCCAAATGCACCTATGACAAGTTCACAAGATTCTGTGCCTATGCCTGAAGATAAGAAAGACACCATTGTGATTGATAACATAGAAATATCAATGGTGACAATAGATAAGGACTTGGATAAGTTTGAGGAAGCTTTTGTAAGTATAGAAGAAGTTGAAACTCTATGTGTTGATAATTCACCTATGCAGCAACAGGAAGTACATATTGAAGACATAACACGATAGGAGGATGAAGAGGAAAAGGAAGAAGAAAAGGAGAAAGAGGATGAAGAGAAGAAAGATGAACCTATGATTACAAAGATTGAAGTAATGGATGTCAGTTAAAGTTCACTCCTTACCCCAAAAACCTCAATATCATTGTTGTCAAGTTTGACTCCTGACACTACAAGCCTAGACTCATGGGGAGAAGAAGACCCGATTAAGATCAGTGTACTTGCAATGGAGAAGGAAAAAGAAAAATAGGTTATGAGGAATGCATTAATTATTGAGTCAGTCAACATTTTTAACAACTTATTGCCTACAAACAAGAAAGTGTCAAGCATACACTCAGTAGATGATGTCAGCTCCATTATGACATGTTTCAAAGCAAACTTTTCTAGCCTTGAAGAATCAACATCCAAGGTTGTAGAAGAAAAGTATCTTAAGAAAAGATTGTATGAACTAACAATAAAATTCTCACTTGACCTCAGCTCACTAAAGGTTGGTCAAGCTTCATTGAAAGAGATTGTAGCTAAAGGAAGGAAAATCATACAGATTGTATGAACCAAGAAAAACTGACTATAGACCTTTACAAGAAAATTCAGGAAGCAAAAGCTAAGATAGATGCAGTAAGGAAATCAGTGGAAGATCCCTCCATAGATGTAGATATGTGTAAAAATGTTTACTAAGGACAAGTGAATATGATAGAGAAAGCTTAGCTAAGAAATGTCTAGGATAAGGGCAAGGAAAACTCAGCTAAGAAATGCTCTTGCGCCCTCATTGGATGTGTTAAATCAGAATATCAAGGAGATCAATGCCACCATGGTGACATACGATCAAGGTCTGAGTTTAGATTTTGAGAAGATGGAGAAGTTGACATATGCTTTGTGCATCCATCTCCAAACTGTAAATGCACTAACAACATTTTGATAGCAAGAGATCCAGAACTTAAAGATAACATATCTGGATGTACTCACCTTGTAAGTACCCTTAGATACACTTTTTTGTGCACCTTTGTCATTAATGTCAAAGGGGGAGTAGAGTATATAATAAAAGGGAGATTATAGAGCTATGTATATGATGTAAAGGGGAGTAGAGAATTTAGTATAAGGGAGATATAAGTTAGAGTATATGTTAGAAAATTTTGTATAAGGATACAGTTAGTAACTTCACCATATTCCTTTGTTGCCATTAATGAAAAAGGGGGAGATTGTTAGAAAGTTGACTATACTAATGTATATGACTATGTTTAGTGTTTTCATTATGGAAACAAATTCATATGATATTATAGAGTTAGCGCAACAAGTTAGAACATTAGAATTTGGTTAAGTATGGAAGACTGGATAGTCAGCAGAGCACCAGGTGAACAAAGCATCATCGCACATGTGTATGACCGAGTTATGGCATGCACCCTTGAAGATAAGCTTGTTGGTATGTAGTCATGCAAGTCTAAAAGTGCATGATCATATGAGTCAGTATGATGAAGATACAACCAGTTGAAGAGTCACAGTCAGTGAGCAGCAGAACTGAACAGAGCATGAAGCTGACTGTTTGTATTTTGGTTAGCGATCATAATATTGTTTTGTAAAGGCTATGCACCTATTGTATTTAGGTCATAGACATGTTAATATGATTATATGTAAACACGCTTGATCCTGTTCATTTGAAAACATTGTATGTAATTAGTTATAGGTTGACTTAATGAATAGTTTTGTATGCGCATATAAATAAGACATGTGCCCTTGTAATTAAGGATGGTATGAGAAATAGAGTTAATAGTAGCAGAGAAAAAGTATGTGAAGTGCAGTCAAAATGTTGTAGAACTTTACAAGAGGCTAAAGTATCAGCACACAAAAGAAATTGATCTAACAAGCAGTGTCACAACAACAGTTTACCTTGCAGATATAGTGAGTATCTAAGATCTAGAAGGTTGTAGCCTTCACCACTTGAGTAGTGAGCTCTAGGACAGTGTGTCCCCACCCCTAACAAGGTTATTGTAAAAGACTCCTAACAGGGGTTAACCCTTGACTAGGTCACTATACTAAAAGCATTATAAAGATCAACTCCTAACAGGGTTGTAAGATCTTCTAATAGGGATCATAAAATACTAGTGCACTTCTTAGTGGGTGTCAATTCCCACCAGGGTTTTTACCTATTTGGGTTTCCCCGTAATCATATTTGGTGTTATGTGTTATGGTTGTTTATCTTACTTGCATTGATATTCATTTCAGTACTTGTGCAATTAAGTTAAAGTTCAAGACATCAAAAAAAGTAATAATGCATGAACACTGATTCACCCCCTCCCTCTCAGTGTTCCCATTCCTAATAGACTAATGCTGACAGAATAAACTTTGTAGAATGGCTATTTTCATAAAATGGTAACTTGATGTTAGATGCTTATTTTTAGATGAAAGTTATTTCCTTGCACTCCACATATATGAGTCTTCTACCAAGATCAGTGTTATCTCCCTAGGCCATGATTTGATATTTTTATTCCATCTTGAGAGATGGTTCCCTGAGATTTTAATTTGTGTTTACAAAAAAAGTTTAAATAGGTGATTTTAAGTTTTAAAATATTTTTCCTTAAGTAACTTTGTGGAAAACCGTATGGTAGAGTGACTTTCTATATTGCAAATTTCATGCTCCACAAGTGCCGATGTTAGGGGATGTGTTTTCATCAGATTTTTAAGGGCATTCCTAGAGGTTGTTTATTCAGTTCAGCAACTTTGCAAAGATTGTTATAAGTCAAGTTTTTTATTGATCCAATGTTGTCCAAATCAGATCCAAATGCATGAGTCGGCCATTCTGATCATATTTGAGGTTTGAATGTTTAAAATGAATTATTTTTTTAGCCCAACCTACTTTGGGCACAACTTGCCTCATTCATTTCAAGAGTGTTGTGCATTTTCATTCTTTTTTTGTGTACATACACTTCATTTGGCATATGTTGGGATTCCCTCCATGTGTTGTGCATATGCTTAAACAATGCCACATTGACAATGTTTTACAAAATACAGAGCATCTTTCCTTTTTGCTATGCTTGCTTTCTTTTTTATTATTGTGCATAATTTATTTTATGTTGGTGCACACTGTGTGTGTGAATTCTGTACCTGATCTGTAGACACAACACTTCAGTAAAACATTAGAGGTTAGCAAAAATCAAAATCATGCAAAATTGAAATCTAATTTAACCAAGCGATTTACTGCCTTCTAGTAGGTGCGAGATTGATGTTCTCAGATTGTTATCAAGATTATTGACCTAGATGACACCTAAATGAAAGATTTGAATGCAATTGATCTAGATATGAAATATGAATGCAATTAATCTATATTTTTTGGATATTTCTATGCAATAATAATGATGAAAACTGATATGAATCTGTGCTAATATGGAAATTGATATGCTAAAATGATCTAACAATGATATGAAAAAGAATCTAAATGAATGTAAAATAAACAAATTGATCTCACAATAGCCTTGATTCCCAATAAGCTTTGATTCTCCAAATTCCAATTCTTCAAAATAGTTGTGCAATTCGTAGATGACTTTGGCAAAGTAAGCTTGCAAAATTATGAGATTCTGTGGATGCAAATTTGAGAGATGAATTATGAAGAGCCGAGCCTTGTTTTTATAGAAATCCAAAGTTTTGGAGGTGCATGGGAAAAAAAAAGCCATAAATCACTCAAATAACTTAGGTTGATTTTTGAGTTATTTTTAAATAAAGGATAATTAACTCACAAAAACATGCAAAAGCTAAGCTTTAACTCAAAATAGAGTTTAGCTTTTATTGATAATTGATAGTTGTCTGCTTTTATGATTGTGCATATTTTATTTATGAATTAATTTAATAAATAAAGTGATTTATGCTCAACTTAACTGATTTTTGAAAATAAATAATTGATTTATGGGTTAATCAATTATTTAATCAAACTTTTATTAAAAACTATATTATTAAATAATGACAACTTGTTTTAATTAATTAAATAAAAATTTAATCAATTATTCATAGTATATTGAATTTATCGTCAAAATTAAATAATATAATTAATAATAGATAGAATTAAATTTAATTACATAATTAAGTGGCAAGATATTAAATCTAATTAATTAAATATGCAAAATATTTAATTAATCAAATTTTAGGATAAATGTGATTTATTGCCAAATAATTATAAAATTAAAGATAATTATGATAATTAGGAATATTGCTAGGAATATTCCCCGATGCAAAATTTAAGATAATCAATTATGATTCGATGATGTTTAGATGTGTCTTAGATTAGGACTTTGATATCGATTTCGTTCGATATGTAGATGCAGGATATTAATGAACTTATAGCCCATTTTTGGGGTATTACATTTTGCCCCTCTTTCAATTACTGTGTGAAGCGCAGTGGTTCAAAGAAAGTCTGTGTTTGATAAAGATATGAAACTGATGTTTGAAATTGATAATTGATATAAGACAGAAGCTGATTGATATTGATTTGATATGGAGATAATAGGTCCTGAATGACCAAAGATAATGTTCACTATAATAGCAAATGAACCTATGATTGCAAAAAAGTGTCAAAACGCCTGATTCCAAACCTTAGGATTGCAAAGAAGTGAGTGACCCGTTCTAGACTCGATTGTCTTAGCAGAACTAGCAAGTATCACATCTGAATCCTTCAGTTGCCGAAGAACCAAGGAAAGAACACTATGACCCAATGGTTGCAAAAACTGATACAATTTACAAGATTAGGAGAATACCAGATTGATATGGATCTTGATGAATCTGATATGCCCCAAGTGATGATAGATTTGCCCCGTGTGATGAGGACTTTTGATGAATCAGTAACTAGATGTGGTTTTTGTCTTGATTACTGAGAAAGATATTGATTTCCATAAAGATATAATTTCAAATTTGATTACACACTTTGAATGATATGCAATACCATGCCCTCTTCGGGATTAAAATTAAAATCTGACAAGAAAATTTAGCGTTGATAGTTTAGAAGCATGTTAATTGATTTGAGAAGTGGTTAAACACGTTCAAGAATGCATTCTGCATCGTTTAGAGGTCCTAAAAGACCAAGTTTGACTAGGTTAAACCATGAGTTGACCATAGTTGACCAAGTTAAAATTTTGATAGTTTGATGGAAGATAATCAGTTAAGTTGAATACTGGATTTCTGTGATGATTGAAGGTCGATTATGCAAGTAGTTAATAATATGAATGATCTTAGATTTGAATTTTGATCCTGAAAAAGGATTCTACTTGCTGCTTTGTTGGAGGAACCTTCGTGTGAGATTCAGCTCTTGTTAGACTTGAAGATGCGATTTGAAGAATCGTTTAAGCATTGAAGTTCGTTTAGCCATTGTGAGATCATGCAACATGCAAAATGCAAAGAGACATGCAAAATGAAATGCAACCTAAGACCTAGGACCTAGTCACTGATCATATGTCGATTTGTTATCATCATTGAACTTTTAGGTAACCAGATAAATCAATACAATACCCACTAGCTAAAAAAAACCATAGACATATGAATATTGATTTGTATGCGCAAGAATCAATACAACCCCCACTGGTCAAACAACCATGGACATATGAATATTGATTTTATTTTTGGAATGTCGGATTAGATATAAGCACCAAGGCATAAATGCCAAGATGACCTGAATATCATGTCCATTTTGATATAGCAATTTGTATAAGCATCAAAACATAAACGTCATGATGACTTGAATACACCTTGCATTGCAAACACATCAAACAGTCAAGAGATCATTCTAAATCCAATGTGAATTACCCATAGTGAACCTTTATCATTCACATCCTTAGGCAAGATCGCGTTCCACAGTAGGAGAAAGAACTTACTCAAAAAGATAATAGTTAGATCAAAATTCCTTGAATTGTCTGGGTATCAATGGTCGAGGTACGCATGGCCATCCAATTTGAGATAGAGGCTCTTATAGTCGGACACCATTTCAATCCAGAATTTACAAAGTTGTTAGATTTTCACATACAAGCGGAAGACAAAGAAAAGATTATGCCTCCAGTCATCACTCTCTAAATCTTATAAAGGACATCATCAAAGAGCTCGAAGGGACACAATATGCAAAAATCTTAATGCAAATCAGTAAGCATACAAGGAGATAAAAGTATGTAAAAAGCATAGATTGTTTTCAGTTGAGTTTTGATGTTTGATTGCATTGTTGTAGATGCAAAATCCTTTCTGGAGACAAGACTGACTGACTGACTCACATGAAGCTTCAAAGGACTCTGACTAGATATGATCCGTCTAAGATACATGGGAGACCATAGGATATGACATTGATTGCCCCCAAGTGTTAAACATTGATAGGATATAGATGCTTGAGCTAATTGGTATACAGACCGACTTATTGAAAACTGGAAATGCAAAAATAAACCGGGAGATATGTACAAACTAAAGCAAGACTGAAAGCTAGGAAAGACCAAGATTGCA
Organism: Chamaecyparis obtusa; assembly: GCA_027943335.1. NCBI lineage: Eukaryota > Viridiplantae > Streptophyta > Pinopsida > Cupressales > Cupressaceae > Chamaecyparis > Chamaecyparis obtusa. Next base: position 232,627 of record BSBK01003473.1, on the reverse strand, counting down.
CTGATAGATGGATCATTTGGAACAAGTGGCACCCGTTTGCCAGGTTTTCACCATCTTGGCAGAGATTCTATTTTTGCTACCAAGGTGCCTGTTTCCAAGTTTTCACCAAGGCACTTTTTTTTTTTTTTGTATTTTTCATTTTCTTTTCAATTTTTTTTTTTTGATTTTTTCTAATTTTTTTTGTGAATCATTAAGGCACCTATTGCTAGGTTTTCACCAAGATGCTTATTTTTTCAGGACTTTTTCTGATTTTTAGGATTTTTTCAAGATATTTAACCATAGACTGAATGCCTTAGGCGTAGAATTTCTTCAGATGGAGAATGTTGATTGGCTCTCAGAGCTATTCTCCTTCAGTCATTAAGAGTTGATAGGCACCAAAGCCAAAAGTAGTAGTAATTACAAAGGGACCCAGCCAATTGGGTTCGAACTTCCCCTTGCATTCTCGATGTGATTGATTTTTAGGATTCTCTCTCAAAACTAGATCACCAACCTGAAATTCTCTGTGTCTGACTTTCTTGTTGTAGCCTCTAGACATTCTCTTCTGATATACTCTGAGATGATCATATGCTTCTTGTCTGCGCTCATCTAGTAGTTCAAGTTCTTGTAACCTAGACACTCTGTAGTCATCATCAGTTATGAGACCATGCATTCTGATTCTTAGTGATGAGATTTCAACCTCAATAGGCAGTACCACTTCAGACCTATAAACTAAAGAAAAAGGTGTAGCCCCAGTGGGAGTTTTGATACTTGATCTGATATTGGTTCTGATACTTGTTCTGATACTAGTTCTAATACTTATTCTGATACTGGTTCTGATACTTGTTCTGATACTGGTTCTGATACTGATTTTGATACTTATTCTGATATTTGGTATACTTGATAGCATCTTTTTCCATTGCAAACTCCCAAGCAAGATCATATTATGTAGTCCCAATGTCTAGCAAGGTGGAGAACAAGAGAGATTAGCAAGTTGGTGGATGAGATGGAAGACAAGAGAATGAAGGAGAATGAAGGGAAGAAATCCTCAAGGGAAAACTCCTCAAGAATACCCAAGCTAGGGAAAATTTTTTATGTAAAGCACATTTGGACAAGCAATGAAAGGCTAGCATAGGATAAGTCACAAAAGCATAATGCCAAAGAAGGACAGGGTGTAGTCCAAAGGAGTAGACATGTCAAGAGGCTTCATAGCACCGTGTTTTACTCTCTCTTTTTTTTGTTATTAGATCAAGACCAAAGGGGAAAAGGATGGTGAAAGGCTAGAATGAATGGAGGAAAATAGACATGAAGGCTAAATAGGAATGGAATGAAAGCAAGATCATTGTAAGATAGCTCACAAGATAGCCAAATGTTCAGGTATAGATCAACATTGTCAAGATAAAAAAAAAAGATAAAATGGATGAAATATGTAGAAGAACTACACATGATGCCTGATTACCAGGTTTTCATCATGGTACTTATCCAAGGTGCCACAAAGGAGTGGTTTTCACCATAGGATGAATTTATTTATCTTTACTTTTGCTACCAAGGTGCCTGTTTCCAGGTTTTCACCATGGCACATTTTCATTTTTTTATTTTTTTTTCTTTTCATTTTTATTTTTTTTGGAAGAAGGCAAGCTTTTTAGATAATGTTCCTTGAAAGGATAAACCATGATATGCCAAGGATTCAAAATGATATGCTCAAAGATGCTGATAGGGAAAGGGAGATGGAAGAGAAAATGGAGGATGAAGTTTTATGTAAAGTGAGTGAGGTTGGAAGATAGGAGGAATAGGCAAATGAGGAAAAATGATAGAAGGTAGAAGGATAATGCATGGAAGGATTGTAAAAGGGTAGGTGGAAAGGAAGGCAAGATCAATGTCAAAAAATACCTTGAAGGGTGGTGAGAGGATGGAGGAATCATGAATGAAGGAATACGTGAAAGAATATGGTGAATAGATAGCAGAGGTTGCGGTTTAGGCGCATGGAATAGAAGAATATTTTTGGAGGGAGATGAAGTGGAAGTCTTTGGAAGCTTGAATGTCAACTTCACTTTTTTCTCAACACCAGACTCTTTCAAGAGAGACTTTAGAATCCATATAGCCATAGGATTTTTATTTTCTTTTGATGATCGAGAGAGAATATCTTCAATGATGGATTTTGGAGCCCATACTTGTCTTGTAGTTTTTTTCTTAGATATCTCTTTTGACTTTATGTTTCCATGTCTATTAGAGGAGACATGGTGATTTTTTTTTGATGGATTCTTGTATTGCTTCTTTTTCTTGTATTGAACATTCAAGTTACTTCCAAAAGACTTGGGACTTGTGGAAGAAGAAGGATATGACTGGTTTAGATGGGTGGGTGAATGAAAAAGATTCAAGGGTATGCATCTATGTTGATCTTGAGGGAAGATGGGAGATGGAGGTATGTAAGGACCCAAGATGGATGGTGAATTAGGAGAGTTAGGAGGGAAAAGTGAAGGGACATAATGACCCAAGATGGAAGGTAGATGTGAAGCTTTTAGTAGTGGTGGAAGAGGTCCAAGGATGGAAGTGGAAGATGCAAAAGGATAATCAACAAGTTCATTCGCATCTATATGGCAACCAAGGATATCAACATCTTTAGAGTGAGGATTAAAATTTTCAATAGAATCATGCACATCTTGAATATGAGCACCTTCTTTGATTGTATTGTTCAAAGCTTGCAAAGACTTAGGAAGAGTAGAAAGTGGAAATGAACATGGAGTGGTAGAATAAGAAGATGGAAGACTTTGATCTTGACAAGGATCTTTGGATAGCACAAGCGTACAATTTTTTTCTTGATTTTCAATAGGCTTAACATTGGAAGTAACAACACCATTTTTACCAACATTAATGGAAGTATCTTCTTTGGAAAGTGCAAGTGTAGTAATGTTATTTTGATGGTCAATAAGCTCAATAGTGTAAGTAGTAGCATGATCTTGCTTAGAAGAAGACTTAAGACATAGTGGAATGCATGAAAAAGGGTTTGTAGGATCAAAAGAACCATGAAGTAGATAAGAGACATCATGAAAGGAATTGGATGACATGGAGGGTTCTTGATCTTGATCTTTCTTTATGTTCTTTTCTTCATCATTTTTAGAGTCCTCTTGACATGGAGCCACTTCTAAGGACAAGGAAGCATATTGGGATTATATGGAAGACTTTGGAAGAGATGGTGAAGGACTAGCTAAAGTAGGCATTATAGCATATGAAGGCTTAGGCTCTTTATATTTATCATTATTGAAAGTATTTGCAGCCAAGTGAAGGTTAGCTTGAGTTTCTTTAAGAGGTAGCCATGGAGGATAACTATAGGGTGAAAAGTATTAGGGCTTGTGTCAGATGAAGGTTCTGTGAAAGATTTGAAAGACTCGGAAGCTTTAGGAAATGTATGGGTATTGGAGGAAGTAGGGAATGGAAGGGAACCATCACAAGACAAAGGTCCAACATTAACATGATCTTGCTTGAGAAGATAATCTTTATTTTCAGCCTGAGAGCTCTTAGAGGAGAGATCCTTATAGTATTGACGTTTCAAATCAGCATGGTATAGTTTATAGTCCTCAGCAGTAGTAGATGGATCATAATCAAGGTATTGTTCACAAAAAATATCATAGTATTTTTCAAAATCATAATCATATGGATCACCATCATGATCTATCCAATGTGATGGCCCATTTGTAGTAAGCCGGAATGAACAACAAGGAGGATTCTTAGGAACAAAGGTGTCATAGGTATCATTACATTGTCTATCATCATAGTCATCATAGTCTCCAAAGCTAGATGTGTCACTCTCCGTGGAAGAGGTATCATAAGGGTTGTCACATTGCTCAAATTCTATTCGGGGGCATGGTGACATGTACAAGTCTTTATCAAATGGAAAATAGTATAGAGATTCCATGGAGAACTCTTTGGGTTCCTTTTCTTTCTTAAGTTTGTCAAGATGGACTTGCATAGCTTGTAGCTGCTTCATCATAGCGGTGATTAGAGCTTCTTCCTCTTGTGTACTGATTCTTTGAGACATGTGTACTGATTCTCAATGGCTACTACTTTGTTCTTGACACAATGATTTGTTTGATAGATTCTGGAATAGGCTGAAAAGGCTAAATATCTGGCAATTCTGACAACTTTTCAAAATTTTTCCAAATGACACTCTGTAGACTCGTACGACAGTGGGTATGCTGTGAAACGATAGTTGCAAAACTCGTACGACAATTGCAAGCAAGATTTTAAATCTTACAATTTTTTGGCATCAAAAATTGTATGACACTGGGTTGGTTATCATACGATAGTTGGGTAGCAATGAAACGACAGTTGAAAATCTCATACGATAGTTGCAAGATTTTGACTTTGAGAATTTGCTGGCATGAAAACTCATACGACACTGGGTTTGCTATCATATGACAGATGGGTTGTAATGAAATGACACTTGATAGAAACTCATATGACTTTCTGACCTCCTGAGATGACTTTTGACTCCAGAAAAGAATTTGACTTCAAATTTTGCAAATTTTGAGTTTTCAGATTTGAATTGTTTGCAAATTTCAATGTCAAGATTTGAAGATTGTAACAGATTTGTTCATTTTCAGTAACCATATAGATAAACAAGCACACAAAATAGCAAGCAAGTGATTTCAAGCATGTCTGAAAATAATGAACAAGGGCAAAAGTAACCTTGCACATGAACAATCAAGTGACTTATTCGTTCTAATCCTCAGAAGTGCTAATTGTGTATGTTCCAAAAATGTTTTGCAATAACGCACATATACCCTATAAAATGAAAATTTGGCCTCGCTAGGATTTTTAGTAATGGTTTGAATCTGCAACTTTTATGATCCAAAGGGGTGAACTCCAATCCTGGCACACCAGGGTTTTGACACAGTTTGAGAACTTAATCTTCAGGAGCTGCTAGGGAGATCTGACAACCCAACAATGAACCATACCCATGGAGATTTCTTCCACAAGGACATTTATATAGCGGCTGTCACTACCATGGCTAAAATGGCTATGACCGCTTGAGGTTTCATCAATGCAGTTTGCCCTGTGAAGGGATTGTCTACTACGGTTAACCCTCTCTAAAGATGACTCACAATAGTATACCACAAGGGGACTTGGCTCCAGATCCAAGGTTTTTGACACCTTTTCACTTTTAACCCAAACAAAGCAAGCAGATTAATCCGACACGCTAAGACAAAGTTTTGCTTCACCAAGGTCTATGATGTCAACTCCACGTGATCTATCAACCTCTCTGGGGAGAGAATGTATCAATCAATAAGAGAAGGCGCACTAACCAATTTTTATTCACCAAAGCTCATGATGTCAACCCCACGTGATCTATCAACCTCTCCTGGGAGAGAATGTATCGATTAATAAGAGAAGACACACTAACCAAGTTGAATGTGAAATGCATTAAGTATCCTCCCTACCTACAAGGATTTTGTCGTCAAAAAAGATTTCTCTAGAAATCCAATCTCTCAAGAATCACGAATAGTGTTCATAGGGCCTAATTACTATGTGAGCACAGATATATTCCCGATAGCAAATCTACCAAAAGTACCCAAAAAGTAGAAAGAGGAACACTTAACGCTTAAAGCGAATATGAGATGAGTCCACAAGGTGGAACACTTAACACCTCACACAAGCTAAAAATGAGTCCCCAACTTAGAAAACAAGTGAGTTCCTAAAAGCACAAAAGGGTTGCCAAGTGGAACACTTAACGCTTCTGTCCTGTTGACCCCTCCCTTTTATGGCGCTGAGATTGCAACCACGGGGCGAAAATGAGGGGCTGGCAGATTAGCGAGTCCAATAACCCAAGATAGAAATCAAGATCAATCACAAGTATTCTAAGACTAGTTAATGAATCTTTAAGGGGTCACAACCTAGTATCAATTATGCAAGTGTGTAAAAATAGATCAAAAGCATGAAAAGATGCACACAAACTTGACACATAAGAGATTTATTTTAAGTCCAAATTGAAATGTCATTAGATGAAGGAGAATACCTAGGATCCTTGCAACGCGCTTAGTAGATTTTACCTGATTTTTAGCAATTTTTGTTGAGCTTTACTATGCAAGCAAGCTACGAACTCTCCAACAAGCCAACAAGCAAACAAGATATGCAAGGTATAGTCAACTTATGAAAACCCTAGGGTTAGATCTAAAAATCAATTGTTAGGAGCAATAATAACCAAAAATTAATCCAAATGACAACTCATATCATGCATTGAATCATATGAAAAGTAAGTGTATACCCATCACAAAATTTTAATTTTTTTGCACTGCATTTGACCTAGTCAACAAGATCTAATTTTTTTGATATGATTTTGGCTACAAAAATAGAAATTAAAAATAGAGACCCCTACTAAAAAAAGAGATCTTTCCAAAAATGCAAAATTTTTAGAAAAATCTTTTCATTTGTGCCCTAGAGACCCATTTTATCAAAACAGACTAGTTTTTGTAAATTGACTATTTTAGCTATTATATCATGTCCAAATTTAAAACACAAAGAATGGACCCCCTGTAGAATTTAAAGAGATTTTCAAAAATATAAAAATTTCCAAAAAAATATGATGATTTGTGTCAGATATTAATTTTTTCTATAATTTCAAGAAAAAATTATTAAAAATTCAAAACATCTCAGAAAATTCTAAATTTTTTACTGTAGCTTCCTTGATATGTGTCCAACTTGCAAAAAAATTTCAGAGCAAAAATACAAGCTGTTTGAGAGATAAAATTAAATCTTTGAAACTTTGGAGTTTTAGCTCCCAAAAAAAAATCAAAACCAGCATGCAAAGGTGGGTTGCCCCACGGTGGGCACCATAAATTTGTGTGTAAATTCTATACCTGATCTATAGACACAACACTTCAGTAAAACATTAGAGGTTAGCAAAAATCAAAATCATGCAAAATTGAAATCTAATTTAACCAAGCAATTTATTGCCTTCTAGTAGGTGCGAGATTGATGCTCTCAGTTTGTTATCGAGATCAGTGACCTAGATGACAACTAAATGAAGGATTTGAATGTAATTGATCTAGATATGAAATATGAATGCAATTAATCTATATTTTTTGGATATTTCTATGCAATAATAATGATGAAAACTGATATGAATCTGTGCTAATATGGAAATTGATATGCTAAAATGATCTAACAATGATATGAAAAAGAATCTAAATGAATGTAAAATAAACAAATTGATCTCACAATAGCCTTGATTCCCAATAAGCTTTGATTCTCCAAATTCCAATTCTTCAAAATAGTTGTGCAATTCGTAGATGACTTTGGCAAAGTAAGCTTGCAAAATTATGAGATTTTGTGGATGCAAATTTGAGAGATGAATTATGAAGAGCTGAGCCTTGTTTTTATAGAAATCCAAGGCTTTGGAGGTGCATGGGAAAAAAAAAGTCATAAATCACTCAAATAACTTAGGTTGATTTTTGAGTTATTTTTAAATAAAGGATAATTAACTCACAAAAACATGCAAAAGCTAAGCTTTAACTCAAAATAGAGTTTAGCTTTTATTGATAATTGATAGTTGTCTGCTTTTATGATTGTGCATGTTTTATTTATGAATTAATTTAATAAATAAAGTGATTTATGCTCAACTTAACTGATTTTTGAAAATAAATAATTGATTTATGGGTTAATCAATTATTTAATCAAATTTTTATTAAAAACTATATTATTAAATAATGACAACTTGTTTTAATTAATTAAATAAAAAATTAATCAATTATTCATAGGATATTGAATTTATTGTCAAAATTAAATAATATAATTAATAATAGATAGAATTAAATTTAATTACATAATTAAGTGGCAAGATATTAAATCTAATTAATTAAATATGCAAAATATTTAATTAATCAAATTTTAGGATAAATGTGATTTATTGCCAAATAATTATAAAATTAAAGATAATTATGATAATTAGGAATATTGCTAGGAATATTTCCTGATGCAGAATTTAAGATAATCAATTATGATTCGATGATGTTTAGATGTGCCTTAGATTAGGACTTTGATGTCGATTTCGTTCGATATGTAGATGCAGGATATTAATGAGCTTATAGCCCATTTTTGGGGTATTACACACACACCTTCCCAAGGGCATCTCATTATTTCCTTAAGGTTGCATACAACATTTGGAGGTGCTATGCATGCCTCCTTGGGAGGTGTTGCGCACACTCCTTAGGAGTTGTGTGAGCCTCCTTTGGACGTGTTGCGCAAACTCCTTAGGATTTGCATGAGCCTCCTTTAGAGGTGATGTCTAGGCCTCCAAGGAGCTACCAAACACCAGCAATAAGAAGTGCACATGCATGGGGCAGCAACTAAGAACAGGGGGATGTGCATTTGTGAGTTTTGTGTCCCACATTTTCCTACTTTCATGCACAACAGATATTTAAAAGAAATGAAAATCAAGTATGTAGTAAAAAGAAAGGTATGAAGGAAGGAGTGGAAGCCTTCTAAATGTGTGGGCCCAGTCTACAATGCCCCACCAAGGAACCCTTGGCTCAAGGACATTATACTCATTAAGTCATACAGACTATACAATTTTTTTCCAATAAAGTAGCAGAACATAATCTAATTTTATTTATTTAATGTTACTAGAAGTCAAGAGAATAAAGAGATCATACTACTTGTCCTTCTCAATTAACAAATTATTATTCTTGCATACCTGAATATCGCTAACTTTCTTTTACATGATGACCACCATGTCCAACACCTGTAACTACACAAATGTCTAAACATCTAGATGCAAACATTAGATAAAATTCCATCATAAATAAATTCTTTATTGATAGCTTAGCTATGAGAATCATTATTAAGAAGAAGTGAAATCATTGCATTAGAAACTTAAAGACAAACCCTAAGGGACTAGACCTAAGCCTCGGGGGCTCATCATTAATGGCCTTGCCTATGTTCATGCTCAGAGACTTCGTAGTTAGACTCTCCCCATTCTAGACTATCTATTTATAAAATCAAGAAAGCGGGTATGCAACCCTTTCTAGGGTCTTGTTCCCCAGACAGTTTTCCCTTCGACTGCCACCCACTTAGGTGGAACAGGGACAAAGTCCTATACTTAAAATTGATAACTAATTCCATAACTAAAAAAATAGAGTTTAACTCACACTAATATAATATTCATGAAACCTACTTAATTATAGTATTTACTAAAGTGCCTTCCAAGCAAACATAGGAATGAAATACAACCAAATCTTAGGATAATCATAATTTGGTACATTAAAATCATCATCATAATTAACATCATTAAATTAGGATAATCATTATAAACATCACAATCCCTAAGTACATGTAAAATCTAATGAAAACATGACATATGCCCAATACCTCTTCTATTCCCAATGATCGACCTAGTTATGATGATACGAAATTGAATGAATAACAAGTTATCCACAATTAGACTAAGAATGAATAAGAGAACCAAGGACATGTCTACAAGTGCACAACCATAACCATAGGCATCTACAAGAAGGAATGACAAACATATAATTGCCCATTCAAACTTGTAACAACTACTAATTATGTATATTTCAATTAGAGGTACAAATATACACGACCACGTAACCTCACTCAAGCATATAGTGTAGTATTATAATTACCATGAGGCACCATCTTCATCTTCTAAACTTAACACATTTAATACATCATTTTCATTAAACTTAAGTATCCTTAATTGGATATTTTATGATTAATTCTAATATTAATAATATAAAACATATTTATTATTAATTCTTATAAAGATCTTGATATTCAACATCAATAAAATTTACCTCTATAGAAGTTTGGTATTTAACTAACTAGTCGCACTATTACACCATTGCACCCTCCAGAGTTGCATGACACTTGAATAAGATTCTAGGTAATGATTAAAGTTTTATCAAAGTCTATTTAATGTTTCATTTATTCATTTTCAAGTAATCTTTAGATTTCTTAAACAATATTGATCTAGAAACTTAATTTAAAAAAATAAAATATAATTAATATTAAATCATACTCAAAATAAAAATTATCTTTTCTAACTATTTATTTATAACCAACCAATACTCTAAAGAAGTTTTCAATTTAATATAATTTTAACCAAATCACAACCATAAAATTATTTATGTACATAACAAGTTAAAGATTCTAAATAGGAAGAGACACAATAATTTTTATTTTAATAAAATTTATCAAATCAAACTAAATCTATAACTTTCTTTATAATCCTTTTTCTTTTTTTCCTAGAGAAAAATTATATTAAAACATGATTACCAAAAAAATAAAATAAAAATAAGAAAACAAACCATAGTTATAGTGCAACCAACAACATTCATAAATAAAATAAAATAAAAACACAATGCTTAAATCAAGAAGCATATACACCAATCACACAGAAAACTTATAGCCATAATATTATCCAAAAGATAATATTTCTTTTTATCTAGTGTTAATTTATATTTAAAAAAATAACCATGTTTCTAAATATTCATACTCTATTAAAATTTGTGGTAATTGTTAAATTTAGAAATTTCTTTTATGGACAACTACATTTGTAACTATACTAGATAAATATCTAGTTGCTTATACATTTCAATAAAATAACACTGACTTAAAATAACTATAACTTTCACATACATGTTTCAGAAAGGGGAGAATGTAAACAAGATAAATCTGGAATTAATTTTTAGAATATCATAACCAAGTGTGAGCAGATTTCTCTGCAACAAAACTCACTTATTTAATTCGAAAGACAATTCATTGCAATATCTAAAACATAAAGAAATAGTTCTCAATAAAATTAAATTATTAAATTACACAAATTAACAATAAGACACCAATAGCAATTCAAACAAGTAAACAAATAGAAGGATCATCTCCAGGATAGATCCTAGCTGGAGTCTTATGAGCAACAATTGTTGGGGAGAGGAAGATCCAAGCGGTCTCAGCCCAATTCAATCACTTCTTCAGACTCCTTCTGCAAACAAACTCCAGCCTCTTCAGGAAGCAATCTAATTCGTGATTCTCTCAGAGAATAATAAATTCTCTCTTCTCAAAACTATAGTTTTCTTATTCTATGCAAAAAATATGGCCTCTCCTCAAATCCAATTTCCTATCTCAACTCCTCTCTCACACATGAATCTCTCATTTAAATAGATTGGAGGGAGTAGTTGCACGGGAAAATCAACCGATGCAACTATCCCAACTATCTATTAGTTAATAGTTTAGGATAAATATAATTAGTAGATCTATTCCCGTGAAGGGATAAATAGTATTAATAATATTTTTAGATTTATGTCCCCTTAATTCAAGGAAGACAATATATAATTTAATTTTAAGAATAAATTTACTAAGTTACTTAACTAAGTGTAGACTAGGATTTGAGAGTGCACCTAAACCTGTTTTGAAGGCCAAAGACAAACAAATGTCATAGCATATAATCAAATCAAATTCAAAGGTTAACAAACTAAAATCAAAGCCACCTCAGTTTAAGCTTAAAACGGATGCGCCCATGCACCGTTTGATATGCTTAGATATAGAGGGATGTGGGTGTGCAAACTCAAGCACTTGGAGCATGCAAAGTAGGATGATTTGAGGATCAAGAAGACCCAAAATGACACAAAATAGGTATGAGGAACCTATTTTGCCTCAAAGGCCTCAAGAACACACAAATATGCAAAGCTAAATAAATGAACTAAGATTAAAACAAGAAATGAATCTATGTTAATCCATTTAAGCTAATTTAGATGTGATTTAAGCTTGAAAATGATCTAAAAAAGATGAGCTTATGCTTATGCTAAAATGAAAATGGCATTATAACTTTGCTATTGAGTTTGAGAGTTGAGAGATGATTTGCCTTAGGAAGTGAGGGTATTTATAGGAAAAGGGAAGAGCTTGGTTAAAAAGGATGAGTCAGAGTTAGGGCTAAGGTTAGGGTTGAGTCAAGGACAAGTGTCCTGACAAGTGTCAAGGGAGGATTGAGTTGAAAGTTTGAGGGCATGTGCACAATTTGGTAAATGTGCCCAAGGCCAAGAGGTGGCAAGGAAGGGATAAGAAGGTCTTAAATGCATAATGAATGCATGTAAGAAAGATAAGGAAGGCTTAAATGCATCCTTAAATGCATTTGCAAGAGGTGGCCAAGAGGTGGCCATCTTTGTTGACTAAGGAGGATGACTAAGAGGAGGTTAGCATAAGTTTTGGTAAACCTTTTGCTAATGGAATGTGACAAGATTAGAAAGGGGATTAGGATTAGGATGGGTGAAGAGGTTGGGTTGAGAAGTTTCTAGAAGAGTCTAGAATTCTCCTAGGTTTTATGGAATAAAAGTTTATTCATTCCAAAAGCTTAAGTTTGGGAAAATTTATTGAAATATTTTCAATAAATATGAAAATTAAATATTTAATCTTAATTAAATATTTTGAGTTGAGATTAGGGTTAGAAAAGGTGGGATTAGCCTTTTAATCGAAATTAAGAAGGGATTAGAAGATTTTGGAAGAGGTTAGTGGTCTTAAGGAAATTGGCCAAGTTTTGGTCAAAAAATAAATTAATTATTTTTTGGGGGATTTTTGGTTAATTTATTAATTAAAATAATTAATAAATAGGGGATTAATGTTTAAATAAGATTTAAACATTTTTGGGAGGGATTTCTTAATTAAATATTTTTAATTAAGAAAAAGGGATTTAATAACATAAAAATAAATTAATTAATTAAATAAATAATTAATTAATAAATGATGATGTCATCAGAGATTTTTCAAAAAATAAAAATACTTTATTTTTTAAAGGATTTTTAGGTGTCTACATTTTGCCCCTCTTTGATGCGATGCCGCAAGTGGCATGGATTCAAAGACAAGAAAATAAGATGCCCAAGGCTAGAATTAGAAGAAGAGGGTACGACACCCGGGTGGACTAGAAGAAAGAGGAACATGCCCCGGTGGGACAAAATCATGGAAGATGCGCCCAGTGGGACAAGGAGAAAGAGGGATTACGCCCTGGGACAGAGTGTGCCCGGCAGGACGAGAAAGGAAGGGCCTAGGAAGAAAGGGGAGATAAATAACCTCACTTCTAAGAACAAATATGGATGATATGCAAGATGAGATGGAAATGCAAGATGCAAGATGCAGCTGTATGCAAAGATTAATCTATATGATAAATGCAAGGGACCAGATAGCTCCAAGTGCAAACGGGAATGCACAGCCTAGATTTAATATAGCAATGCTAGAGACCTGCCAAGGATACTGGGATCACGAGGCCTTGTGACCAGTGTTGCAGAGGACTGACGAGGACTGACGCTAAACAAACACATAGGGTTGCCCCAACATCACACATGAAGCGCAAAGGCGACATGGTGGAACCGATGCTGAAGGAACCACAAACACACAACTGACTCACAGGCAGAAGCGAAAGATCAAAAGACCTTGCCCCAGATTATCCGCACACGCAGCACACCGTGATATAATGAATCGTGGTGACCCTGGTGGGATAATGAGAAGCCAAAAAAGATTAACAAGACCCAAAGGACAAAATTCCAAGATCAAAATGATAACTCCAAAAAGACATCCTTTGCCAAGGAGAGAGATTAGGTTTGATTGATGGTGGGAAGATTGGTCGGACAGGAGGAACGATATATCCTCAAGGACCAGGATGGAAGATTAGGTCAGACAGGAGGAACGATATATCCTCAAGGACCCATGAGTTGGTGAGAGAATAAGTGTAGTTGGTGAGAGAATTTGCTGTATGAGCTCTTCCACGTGATCCACATACTCAAGGGTGCCCAAGTTGTCAAAACAAGCATGTTAAGGAACATCATAAGCTCAAGCAGATAGGAAATATGACTTTTGAGTCTCATGGTACCATCAACAGCAAAGAAATGGATCCAGATATTAACAAATGGTTATACAAAGATCCCCCATCACGTGACACACAACTTCTTGAGTACTTCAAAGAGAAATATCCAATCCCCTTCAAAAATGTCACAGAACACTATAACTATCAAGGTGGTGGTCTAGGACCACAAGAGGATGGAAACTTATTTCCTATCATACCATCCCAGAATCCAGAACAGCAAGGACTTGGCTTTAATACCTCTCACCTACTTGAACAAGAGCCCAATACCACAACTGAGGGCACTAACATGACCAACGTGAACTTTTCGAATAGCCGGGATGACCTCGTGGAAATCGAAGACATCCCCGAAGAGAAAGACATCCGATCCTATGATGATATTTTTGCCGACGACACCCTCCTGGGGACTTCTGTTCTCCAACAACTCTCCATTAACCTCATAGATCTTCCCCTCACAAACCCCAACCTCATAGATTGGGACCAACCAAGCATTGCACACATCGATGAGTTCCAAAGCGCACAAGCACTCCTAGAATTCATGGGGGCATCAGGTCCAGCAAGCAATCAAGATCCAACATCAACCTCTGTCTATCAGCTTCACCCAGAAGGATATTTTGGGGAAGAGGCAAGCTTTAGTCACAAAAATGATAAAGCAAAAGAACATCATGATTCTTTATGTGAAAACCCTTCTAGGGCACATTCTGACTCCAAAACAGTAAAAATAAAGGGCATATCTTCTAGTGAAAACTTGGCAATTCAAGCGCTAGAAGATGAAGCCTTGCCTCTTCCCCCTATCCAAGATTATAGACCAGAGCAATCTCCAATCATCATAGAAGAGACCAAGCCAATCAACTTGGGGACAAAATTCCAAGATCAAAATGATAACTCCAAAAAGACATCCTTTGCCAAGGAGAGAGATTAGGTTTGATTGATGGTGGGAAGATTGGTCGGACAGGAGGAACGATATATCCTCAAGGACCAGGATGGAAGATTAGGTCAGACAGGAGGAACGATATATCCTCAAGGACCCATGAGTTGGTGAGAGAATAAGTGTAGTTGTTCGCTGGCAAAAGTTGAAGTTCAAGGAATGGTCAGGATAAGCAAGGATAAGTCGACAATTGATGTTGCTGAAGCACAAGGCCTGAGTGGGACTAAAAGTTTTCTGAGGCTAGGGATGGGACAAGATATTTGATCAAATGCTGCTGCAGGACAGACAAAGGTTATGTACAACAAGGAGGAACGATATGCACAAGGGATATGTACAGAAGCTCAGGATTGGGGATAGGAAGATCACACTCAGCGGGACTCTCACTAGGACGGAGACAAGAAGGATATTTATAGAAAGGATTGCGCTGTATAGGAAAGGGATAAGGATATGGTACAAGATATGGTACAAAGCTTTGGAATAGGATATGGATTGCAGATGGGTTGGAGGAAGATGGAAGCCGAATGCTTGGAGGATAGGGGAGATGGAACTGCTGGGAGATCTGTTATGGATGGAGGAAGAGGACGGTAGCTGAAAGGACAACTGAATAGATAAATAGTCTAGTTTACTATGTTGGCACCTGTTTACCAGGTTTTCACCAACATACTTGTCCAAGGCGCTTGAATTGCCAAGTTTTCACCATTGGACGATTATTTTCTCTTTCTCTTTTCTTTTTTGCTTTTTTTTTTTTTTTTTTTTTTTTTTGTGAATGTTTTTGGATTTTCTGATATATGCAGGATCAGGTTCAGGCATAGAACCTCTTCAGATGGATGATGTTGATAGGATCATTCAAGGGCTCACCTTCTGGTGTTGATAGCTGATAGGCTCCCGAGCCGAAGGATGCGGTGACAACATAGGGGCCCAACCAAGTAGGCTCAAACTTGCCTTTCTTTTCTCTATTTGCTAGGACCTTCTGATTTTCTTTAAGGACCATGTCACTGACTTGGAATTGTCTAGGATGGACCTTTTTGTTATAACTCCTTTTGAGTCGATTTTGGTATGCCACCAGGTGATCATATGCTTGCTGTCTCTTTTCATCTAACAGGTCTAGCTGTGTGAGACGGGCTACACGATAATCTTCATCAGTGGTGTAGTTCTTCATGGAGACTCGCAATGAGGGGAGCTCAACCTCGATCGGTAGAACAGCTTCAGCACCATATACAAGGGAGTATGGGGTGGTGCCTGTGGGAGTGCGATAAGAAGTGCGGTAGGCCCAAAGGGCGGGATTGATTTGGAGGTGCCAGTCACGACCAGAATCATTGACAACCTTCTTGAGGATTTTCAAGATAGTTTTGTTAGTTGCCTCAGCTTGGCCATTTCCTTGAGGGAAATATGGACTGGAGAAACGGTGATGGATGTGGAGTCTGGCACATAGATCATCCACATGCTGGTTTTCAAAAGGTGTGCCATGGTCTGTGAAGATGGTAGATGGTATGCCGAAGTGGCAAATGATATGGTAGAGGATGAACTTGGATATTTGGATGCCAGTGGTTAGGGTGAGCGGAATCGCTTCAACCCATTTGGTAAAGTACTCTGTGGCTGTTATGATATACTTGTGTCCATCCGAAGAGAGGGGGGTGATCAAGCCAACGAGGTCGAGGCCCCAACATGAAAAAGGCCACGGTGGTGCAATAGGTTGTAGATCCTGTGCTGGTGCATGTATCAAATTGGCATGCTGTTGACATGGGAGACATTTCTTGACAAATTCACACGCATCATGTTCCATTGTTGGCCAATAATATCCAACTCTAAGCAGCTGCTTTGCTAGAACCATGCCACTCATGTGGGCACCGCAAATTCCAGCATGAACTTCTTGTAAGGCCAGGACGGCCTCGTTTGAGTCTAAACATCTAGATAGGACATTGTGATACCCGCGACGATATAGGGTGTTGGCTACAAGAGTGTAGCGGGAAGCTCTACGAATAAGGTTTTGGCGTTGGTTATTGGTGAGATGGGGAGATATGATACCATTTTTTAGATATGCATGGATGTCATGGTACCATGGGGATTGAGGACCAACCAAGACACACACCATGTTTGCATCGGCGTTCTCATAAGCTGGTGAATGTAGCTGCTCGACTAGAAATTCATACTGTGATGCGTCACGTGGGATTTCTAATAAGGATCCGATGGTTGCCATTGCATCTGCTGCTTTGTTCTGAAGCCTTGGGATCTGATTGAATTGTAGATGTAGGAAATGCTCTTTCAGTTTATCCACCAGTTGCTTGTAGGGTAGCAATTTGTCATCCTTTGTCTGATATTCATCTAGGACTTGTTTGATAATCAGCTGTGAATCTCCAAAGACTTGTAGTTCTGTGATGTTCCATTGGATAGCTGTTTTGAGACCTAAGATGAGTGCCTCATATTCTGCAATGTTGTTGGTACAGGGGAATCCCAACTTGAATGATTTTGGAATATAGTTACCTTGAGGTGTGACGAATAGGATTCCTGCCCCAGAGCTATGGGATGTGTTGGAACCATCAAAGTATAGTTTCCACATGGGCTGCTCTTCAATCATGCATAAGTGTTCATCGGGGAATTCCATGATTAGTGGATAGGCATCCACCAGTGGTGCTTCTGCTAGTTGATCGGCAATGACTTTCCCTTTGATTGCTTTGCGATCTACATACTGAATGTCAAATTCGCTGAGTAACATGACCCATTTTGCCATACGGCCTGTGAGGGTTGTCCTTGATAACAGATACTTAAGAGGGTCCACCTTTGATATGAGCTTGATTGTGTGGCTAAGCATGTAATGTCTAAGTTTTTGAGTGGCAAAGACCACTGCTAGGCATGCTTTCTCCATGGGTGAATAGTTAAGCTCATAGCCCACAAGAGTGCGACTGATGTAGTAGACAGCTCATTCTCTGTTTTCATCATCATGCTGTGCTAGGAGTGCCCCTAGTGCTGTAGCTGTTGTTGAGATGTAAAGGATGAGTGGGCATCCTGAAACCGGTGGTACTAGGATTGGAGCATTAGCTAGATACTCCTTGAGCTTATCAAAGCTTCTTTGACATATGGGATCCCATTTGAAGCTTGTGTCTTTGCATAGGAGATGCGTAAAAGGTTGGCACTTGTCTGCTAACTGAGAAATGAACCGACGCACTGATTGAAGCTTTCTTTGTAGGCTTCTGAGCTATTTGAGTGTTCTTGGTGGAGGCATCTCTGTTATTGCTTTGACCTTCTTGGGGTCTATCTCTATGCCTCGTCGCGATACTATGAAACCTAGGAGCTTTCCAGATGTAACACCAAAGACACATTTCTTTGGATTAAGCTTTAAGCCATAATGATTCAGACGATCAAACACACGCTCTAAGATGTTGAGGTGTTCATCCCTTGTTTTGGATTTTGCAAGGATATCATCCACATAGTCTTCAAGGATCTTATGGATCATGTCATGGAAGATCGCTGTCATTGCTCGCTGATATGTTGCTCCTGCATTCTTTAGCCCAAAGGGCATCATATTGTAGCAGAAGGTACCCCATGGGGTTGTGAATGCTGTTTTATGTTGATCTGCTTCTGCTATATGAATCTGGTTGTAACCGGAAAAGCCATCCATGAGTGATAGCATTTCCTGACCCGCTGTGAGGTCTACAAGCATGTCTATGTTTGGCAATGGGAAATCATCCTTAGGGCATGCCTTGTTCAAGTCCCTGAAATCAGTACAGATTCTGATGTCGCCAGAAGGCTTTGTGACTGGCACCATGTTAGAGATCCATTCTGAGTAGTCAATTGCTCTGATGATTTTTGCTTGAAGGAGCTTCTCAAGCTCTGCTTTAACTAGTAATGCTACCTTTGGATGCATTTTCCTTAGCTTCTGCTTCGCTGGCTTAACGTTTGGATCTACTGATAGATGATGAACAACAAGGTTTGGATCAAGCCCAGGCATGTGGGCGTATGACCATGCAAAGTTGATAACTGATTCCTTGAGCAAGGTGCTGAGAGCCATTTCTTCTCCTTCTGTTAGGTTGACTGCAATGTAGGTGATCCTTGGACATTCTTCTGTTCCCAAGTTGATTGGCTTGGTCTCTTCTATGATGATTGGAGATTGCTCTGGTCTATAATCTTGGATAGGGGGAAGAGGCAAGGCTTCATCTTCTAGCGCTTGAATTGCCAAGTTTTCACTAGAAGATATGCCCTTTATTTTTACTGTTTTGGAGTCAGAATGTGCCCCAGAAGGGTTTTCACATAAAGAATCATGATGTTCTTTTGCTTTATCATTTTTGCGACTAAAGCTTGCCTCTTCCCCAAAATATCCTTCTGGGTGAAGCTGATAGATAGAGGTTGATGTTGGATCTTGATTGCTTGCTGGACCTGATGCCCCCATGAATTCTAGGAGTGCTTGTGCGCTTTGGAACTCATCGATGTGTGCAATGCTTGGTTGGTCCCAATCTATGAGGTCGGGGTTTGTGAGGGGAAGATCTATGAGGTTAATGGAGAGTTGTTGGAGAACAGAAGTCCCCAGGAGGGTGTCGTCGGCAAAGATATCATCGTAGGATCGGATGTCTTTCTCTTCGGGGATGTCTTCGATTTCCACGAGGTCATCCCGGCTATTCGAAAAGTTCACGTTGGTCATGTTAGTGCCCTTAGTTGTGGTATTGGGCTCTTGTTCAAGCAGGTGAGAGGTATTAAAGCCAAGTCCTTGCTGTTCTGGATTCTGGGATGGTATGATAGGAAATAAGTTTCCATCCTCTTGTGGTCCTAGACCACCACCTTGATAGTTATAGTGTTCTGTGACATTTTTGAAGGGGATTGGATATTTCTCTTTGAAGTACTCAAGAAGTTGTGTGTCACGTGATGGGGGATCTTTGTATAACCATTTGTTAATATCTGGATCCATTTCTTTGCTGTTGATGGTACCATGAGACTCAAAAGTCATATTTCCTATCTGCTTGAGCTTATGATGTTCCTTAACATGCTTGTTTTGACAACTTGGGCGCCCTTGAGTATGTGGATCACGTGGAAGAGCTCCTACAGCAAATGCATCACTGAGGCTGTATTCGCCACAACCCTGGTTGTTGATCTTGATGGATGATAAGGTGGAAGAGAGGATGGTCTCTGGATCACGATGGGATCGGGATGAGCTAGCAATAGAAGTACCAATATCGGTTCCAGGACAATGAGTAGAATGAGGGAAAGATGCTTCCATCACAAGGCAGTATGCGAAGGGGTTAGGGTCAGCGTGGATGGTAACCTCAGTGCCTTGATGTGGAAACTTGATGCACTGATGGTAAGTAGATGGTACGGCCTTAATGGAATGGATCCATGGACGACCAAGGAGGATATTGAACGGTAGGTCAAGATCAACAACGTGGCAGAGAGTATCTTGCGTTGCTGGGCCTAGCTGGATAGGCAAAGTTATAGTACCTTCAGAGGTACACTCCAAGTTATCATATGCTTTGATAGTGATTTTCTCATGTTGTATGTTGGCCTCCGTGAACCCGATCTTCTTGATGAATTTTAATGTGCACAAGTTGAGGGCTGAGCCATTATCCACTAGAACTCGTTTGATGGCGAAATCTCTGACCATGACAGCAATGCGGAGAGGGAGAGTATGGTCAGGAGTGACATCTGGTATATCAGATTCTTTGAAGGATAAGGCACATGCTGCAGATAGGTGTCCCACAAGAGTTTCAAACTGAGTTGTGTTAATGTCCGTGGGGACATGACCTTCTTTTAGAGCTTTGTCTAGGATCTCCTGATGGATGGGTGATGTGCGGAGCAAATCCAAGATAGATATTTGGGCTGGCATGTTCCCAAGATGCTCTATGATATTGTATTGTGCTCTTGGTGTATTATGCTGTGTTGCGCGTGCATTTGATGCTGGCCTGGTGTTAGACTGTGCTGTGGATGCAGTAGATGTTGGCCTTGGAGGAGTAGCTGATCTCAGAGGAGCACCGGTAACAGTTATCCTACCACTGCGGGTAGTTGCAGCACATTGTCGATCTGACCCTCTGACGTGGATGGTATTGATGGTGGGCTCATCTTGGATGGGCTCAACTTGAGTTATGCATCCGACATACTTGTCATAGTTGATGTAGGCTGCTGTGTGATCTTCTTGCTTGCCTTTGCCACGAGTTTGGGGCTGATTGGCGCTGGCTTGATTCTTCCCGGCATCGTGTTGAGGGAACACATTTTGATATATTTGCAAACCGGCATTGGGTGAAGCTTGAGTTGGTGCATCGACCTGGATTTCCTTGCGATCGATGAGATCCTGGATGTAGTGCTTAAGCCGCATGCACTTCAATGTTGTGTGCCCCTTCACACGATGGTAATCACAGTATTCATGTTCTTTATACCAATCAGACTTTGGTGCGTTGTCATCCTTCTGTGGGATGGGCGGATATGTGATCATATTTGCTTTGGCTAGCCGATAAAAGATCTGATCCAGAGGCTCACCCAAAGGTGTGAAAGTCCTCTTTGGATTGTTCTGATTTTTGGGCTTGTTCTGCCTTGGGGCAACGTTGACTGTGTTAACAGGATTGCCTTGACGTGCTGGCTGCTGCTGTTGGTATTGCTGCTGATATTGTTGTACAGGTGGTTGATGAGCTTGAGGAGGCTGCTGATAGATAGGTGCTTGATATGCGGGAGCTGGGGGTTGCTGATAGATGGGCACTTGTGGCGGTTGGTATGTTTGAGCTGGTGTAGGACTAGCCACAACGAATTGTACATTCTTAGTGTCAGTGGCTCCATCTGTAACAACATTCTTGTTACGATTCCAGTAACAGGATTTATCATTGTTGGGTTTGTTCTTAGAATCATCCTTGAAGTGACGAATAGTGCCTTCGTCTAGGAGAGCTTTATCGATGCCTATGCCTTTGCTCTTGATGTCTTGGTATGTCTGGAGACAGTTCATTCACATGTGATGGGATAGCTTTGGATGTAGGTTATCAATGAAGATCTTTGTTAGATGCTTCTCTGGCGGCTGATATGATAACCTGGTTGTAAGATTCTGCCATCTTTGCAAGTATTCTGCAAGGCTTTCTCCATCTTTCTGCTTTGAGTTGCATAGGTCTAGCAAGGACAACTCATTCTCCACATTATGGGCATAGTGTGTGATGAACTTCTCAGAGAGTTCAGCAAAGGTTTTTATTGTCCCATGTGGTATTTTGTAAAACCACTCAATAGTAGTTCCTCCCAAGCTTTTGGGAAACAGGCGCAGGAGATAGTTATCACTGTAAGCCACTTCTTGGCATGCCATGTAAAACTCTTTGATATGGTTTACTGGATCTCCTTTCCCCCGATACTTGTCGAACTTGGGCATCTCAAAATGCTTGGGGAAAGGGATAGTTGCTATGGACCGATCGAAGGGATATGAGCACACCTCTTCAAACTTGTATGTTTTATTCTCTGTTCCACTTTGTAGCTCTTTTAGAGCATTTTTCATTGCTTCCCACTCAGCATTGAGTGGCAAGGGAACTGGAACTTTTGTTTGTGATGGAAGCTGTGGAACTAGATATGGCGTTTGCTGTGGATAAATGGGTTGGAACTGATTTTGGGGCAATGGTTACTGGGGATATTGCTGGTGTGGCATAGGGGGATATTGTGGTAAATGATATGGAACCTCTTGATGTTGTTGGGCTGCTTGCTGTTGTTGAACTGGCAGTTATTGTGGGACTGCTTGCTGATATTGGACATTTGGACCTTGCTGTTGTAACTGATGGGTGGGAACTTGTTGTTGCTGGGGGATGATAGGGATTTGTTGCTGAGGCTGATAGCAAGGGACTTGCTGTTGTTGAGGAATGATGGGTGTTTGCTAAAAGGGGACATGTGGTTGCTGTGGGGGAGGCTGTTGGAATGATGCTGCTTGCGGGTATGATGGTGGTAGTTGTTGAGGTTGGCTTTGGTTTTGGCTGATATAAGCTGGGTGCATGCCTGCGTTGTTTAGAGGTGGAACAAATGTGGGGAAGCTAGAAGCAAAGGGTGATGGGGTAAGATAGCTGGGGAAAGTTGGCTGTTGAAGTGGTGGAACTTGTTGGAAGGTATTTGGGATTTGGGATGAATAGCTTGAAGCCGGCGGTGTTTGGGGTAATTGCTGCTGTGCTGCTTAGGCGAAGGCAGTTTGTTGACTTGCAACCATAGATGTAGGGGATTGAGATGGGATCCCCCATGCCTTCATTTCTTCTTGTGTAAGGCCCCACTGAGAGCTTGTGTTAGGGTGCACTGCAGCGGATGATGGAATGGTAGGAGCAATGGGAGCTTGGGACACGAATGATGGTTGATATAAAGGAGCTTGTTGAGGTTGTGGTTGAGTGGATGCTTGTGAAGAGGAAAATGAAGGAAACACCCAAGAGAAAGATGAGGTTGGAATGGGGAGCGATTGCGCTAACCCCAAAGAAGAAGGTATAGGTGCTTGGGGGGTGAAGGGTGGCGGTGCTCCTTTGATGGTGAAAGATGTTGCTTGACTTGCGGATGGTGGTAAAGCTTTTGGTGTAAAAGCTTGTGTGAGAGGTGGAAGCTGACTTTGGGTTAAGTGTTGGATTTGGGCTTGGGCAGCCATAGCAGATGATGAAGCAAAAGGGGTATGAGATGGAGCGGATGGCACTGCAGCTTGTGTTGTGGGACTGGCGAGGCTTCCTTGCAAGAAAAGGGGAATGGTGGAAAGCTCCTGGGGTGTTTGCATGATAGGATCGGAGAACGGAGAATACGCTTGTGCTGGAACTTGGATAGTTTTGATGGGGATGCGTGGATAGAGAGATGGTGGGATGGAGGTATTTTCTGGTAGGTAGTGAACAAACGTGCTTTGCTGATGTTGTGCTACAAGGGCATTGGTTGCTGATGGGCTTTCTGGAGGATTTACAAATGCTTGGTTTGCCAAGGGGGATGAAGGGATGTTTGGATCTTCACATGGGTTACTGGCTTGGATGTGGGGATTATAGGTCATCATGGCGTTGGTGAAAAGTTTGGGATCGGATGAGGTTGTTGGTGGATAAGGATTCATGCTTCTTCTTTTCCGAGATCTGGTCTCAACAGGCATGAAGATGCAAGTGCTAAATGGATGCAAGATGTTTGGCTAAAAGATGTTGATGGATGCAAAGTTTGATGAACTTCTAAAGATGATGACTTTCTAGGATGCAATGCAAAGATGGATCAAGATGGTGATGATGGAAGCTGGATGGAACTGATATGGATCAAGATGGTGGAGGAAAGATAGGTTGCTGGTGGAAAGCTGGTGAAAGATTACTGAGTGGTCAACAAATGAGCTGCTATTTTTCCCAAATGGAGGATCAGAGATATGATGGGATCAACCTAAGATAGACTGATGATCTTCGGTCAACAAGTTTCTTATCAATGCACTCCAATCTCTTGCTCGAGATGATGGCTATGCAAGGACAAGGTTTGATTTCTTTATGACAACACGTTGTGCCAAAAAAGAGGATGATGGTCTCTGATCTTGGATATAGGATAGGAACAACTCAAAAGGTAGAACACTAAGTGTTGGTGGATCTCTAGATTTGGAACAAAAGATGATGGATCTGCTGGAAAGATATGGAAAGCTGATGGGGGGATGCTGGTGGAAAAGGTATTGAAGGGTGAAGGGACAATGCTCTTGAAGGATGATGCAAGTGCAAATGACAAGGACTGATTTTAGAATGCTGGTAGGAAGATGAATGCAAATGCAACTTTATGATGTTCTGAAATGCAACTAAGGTTTTAATGCTGATGCAAAGGGTGAAACTAGGATGAAACTAAGATGCAAGGCATGTTGGAGACAAGATTTCAAGATCTGAAGATGGAACAAGACATGAACAAGGATTGGCTAATCTTCTGGCTCAAGGTTGACAAAGTGATGGTTAACTCGGAAACGGAAGGCGAACTGTTTGATGCGGGCGTTATGGGCAATGTTCTCAAGTCTGGCTTGGGACTTCTCCTCTGCTTGGGTTGCTTGGATAATGGATTGATAGGTCTTGGTGTTCTTCTTGATAACTTTTTGCTCTTGATAGGCTTGGGATTTGGGCAACTTCGCTTTAGGATGTTTGCTCTTGCTGGGCATCACTTGAAAAAGAGGCTTCTGATTTTGATTCAAAGGTTTCCAATGGCAAAAGTTAAAGTCAAAGCAATCTCCGCAAGGGACAAAGCAACCTTGCGGGATACAAACAAAGGCAACTGACTCTGACAAAGCTTTGAAAGTGAATGTTTCAACAAGTGTTTTCACGGAGTCTTTGACTATCAAGCACTTCAAACAGATCTACCTAAGGAAGGTGAGTATCAAAATCGCTTGCCCACAGCTTGGTATCCCCCAGAAGGGAATACAAATGGTGAGTAATCTTGAGGCGACCCGGTAAACCCCTTGGAATCGGTCCTTGCACAAGGATTTTGATACTTTCGGATGTAGATAGGGTAGCCTCTATTTTATCAGGTTGCTAATGATTCCGTGGTGTCTCCATACCCGGTTATGCTGATCATCCGTGACTCACTTAAGAGCCTTGCCAATTATGCTGGGGGAGAGGAATGTTTACCATCCCCAGTCACGTGTTTGGCACGAACGCCCGGTGATTAGGAGATGTAAGTGATTCTTTTGGTATTCACTTATTTGTATACCGGCCGGGGGGGATACCGGTTTGAGGTCGTTCTCCGAGGAGGAAGCGCTTCTCCTTGGACAGGCCTCGCTAAAAGTAGAACAAGTGAACTTGTCCAAGTTCAAATGTTCCACGTTGCTTACTCTAACAAGGATTATGCAAGAATTGAAAAACTCCTACATGCACATCAAGCAGATTTTGTTCATTTTCCCAAATTTGATTAAGTGATGTTTGAACTTTGAAATGAAGACACTCGTGATTAGATTTTGATTTGTTCCTTTCCTCAAAATGTAAATGAATTGAACGTTTGCAAGTTATTTCCTTTTGTGCATTCAAGATTTGATTAGCGAGTTGATTTAAGAACTTTGAAAAAGCTTTGTTTTGTCCCTTAGATCACTCAAGATTGAATTTGTCTTGCTTGCTTAGAAAACTGAAACAGATGAGGGAATAGAGTTGTTTGTTCCTTTTAGTGCATTCAAGATTGAGTTTGATTTTCAAATTGACAATGACACTTAGGACCTAAGTTCTTCCTTTTAGCTTCATTCAAGATTTTGTTTTGACTCGTTTGAATGCAGATTTGATGTTCTTTTTATGCCCAAAAACATATGATCATTCCTACTTTGCATGAATGCATTGTTAAAAATCCTTGATGTTGCAAGGATGCAAATGCCTTGATTAATTTTTTTGTTTTGTTTGTTAGAACAAATTTTGCAAATTTTAGTCCTTAATGCATTCAAGAATGATTTGGGGGTTCATTTTAAGCACTAAAATAAGGTGTGTATGATTTTGCTTCCTTATGGATATTATTATTATTTTTGAAAAAAAATGGCCATGACCTCCTTGCTAGAAGAAGAAGAAGAAGGAGATGGAATAGAAGAAGAATATAGACAAGAAGAGGAAGAAGAATATAGACAAGAAGAAGAAGAAGGGATCGAAGTGCTCCGTCCACCTATAAGCTTGAAAAATTTGAAAATGGTCTAAAACCCATCAGAATGTTTGCAAAGAACCCGTGAAGTGGGTCCCACCGGGCGTGCCAGAATGTAGACTAGGATTTGAGAGTGCACCTAAACCTGTTTTGAAGGCCAAAGACAAACAAATGTCATAGCATATAATCAAATCAAATTCAAAGGTTAACAAACTAAAATCAAAGCCACCTTAGTTTAAGCTTAAAACGGATGCGCCCATGCACCGTTTGATATGCTTAGATATAGAGGGATGTGGGTGTGCAAACTCAAGCACTTGGAGCATGCAAAGTAGGATGATTTGAGGATCAAGAAGACCCAAAATGACACAAAATAGGTATGAGGAACCTATTTTGCCTCAAAGGCCTCAAGAACACACAAATATGCAAAGCTAAATAAATGAACTAAGATTAAAACAAGAAATGAATCTATGTTAATCCATTTAAGCTAATTTAGATGTGATTTAAGCTTGAAAATGATCTAAAAAAAATGAGCTTATGCTTATGCTAAAATGAAAATGGCATTATAACTTTGCTATTGAGTTTGAGAGTTGAGAGATGATTTGCCTTAGGAAGTGAGGGTATTTATAGGAAAAGGGAAGGGCTTGGTTAAAAAGGATGAGTCAGAGTTAGGGCTAAGGTTAGGGTTGAGTCAAGGACAAGTGTCCTGACAAGTGTCAAGGGAGGATTGAGTTGAAAGTTTGAGGGCATGTGCACAATTTGGTAAATGTGCCCAAGGCCAAGAGGTGGAAAGGAAGGGATAAGAAGGTCTTAAATGCATAATGAATGCATGTAAGAAAGATAAGGAAGGCTTAAATGCATCCTTAAATGCATTTGCAAGAGGTGGCCAAGAGGTGGCCATCTTTGTTGACTAAGGAGGATGACTAAGAGGAGGTTAGCATAAGTTTTGGTAAACCTTTTGCTAATGGAATGTGACAAGATTAGAAAGGGGATTAGGATTAGGATGGGTGAAGAGGTTGGGTTGAGAAGTTTCTAGAAGAGTCTAGAATTCTCCTAAGTTTTATGGAATAAAAGTTTATTCATTCCAAAAGCTTAAGTTTGGGAAAATTTATTGAAATATTTTCAATAAATATGAAAATTAAATATTTAATCTTAATTAAATATTTTGAGTTGAGATTAGGGTTAGAAAAGGTGGGATTAGCCTTTTAATCGAAATTAAGAAGGGATTAGAAGATTTTGGAAGAGGTTAGTGGTCTTAAGGAAATTGGCCAAGTTTTGGTCAAAAAATAAATTAATTATTTTTTGGGGGATTTTTGGTCAATTTATTAATTAAAATAATTAATAAATAGGGGATTAATGTTTAAATAAGATTTAAACATTTTTGGGAGGGATTTCTTAATTAAATATTTTTAATTAAGAAAAAGGGATTTAATAACATAAAAATAAATAAATTAATTAAATAAATAATTAATTAATAAATGATGATGTCATCAGAGATTTTTCAGAAAATAAAAATACTTTATTTTCTAAAAGATTTTTAGGTGTCTACACTAAGGTAATAGAATTTACCAACCATATTTACCATCCATGAAAATAACATTGTTTCATTATTATCTTATAATAATTTCCTTCACACATATAATTATATAAATATATATGTAATCATAGGCATATGTGTGCACCCATATGCTTATGTGTACATATACCATAGTAAGACACATTATTATTAATATTACAAATATTTACATATTAGGAATATTATTATTTAAATCAAATACATTATGATTTGAACCCACTTACTAAGTCATATTCTTCACAAAATATAATAGTGATATATATTAGGTAACTACTAACATAAGTTGGAATTTACCACTATTATTAAAACATTATTAATACTATAAATTTTTTTATTATTATTGATATTAAAATCACATGATTAAATCACATACTAACTTATTCCTAACAAGATACACTTGTACAAATAAGTAACTACTAATAAAGATAAATTACTAAATCATACCCTCAAATGAACAATAATTCACATCAATAATCTACTAATAAAAATTGAACATACCATGAAGACCATTAGAGCTACCATACTCAAAACCTCAAACTCCATAAATGCAAGAAGCAAGCAACACACTTCACACAATCTAACAGACTAAGATAACATGATAATTCACTATCAACACAAGGACTAACTCAGAAACTCCCCACCTAAGGGACATAAAAGGGTCAGAGGTAGGATTTCCCTCTTGTGGAACCTTGGTGATATCTCCATAACAACAACAATGATCGAAGATTTTGAGGGCTCGCTCAGACCTGTGGGACTAGGTGGAGATGATGCCTGGTACCTACAAGTTTGCATCATCGAGAAGAGATACATGTGCATATATATAAGATATTTGCAAATAGGTGACCATGATCGATACATCGTGTGGACCTCAACTAAGTGAGTAACTACGACTTCATCTTGAGTCATGAAAACACATCAATCACATATACATTAAGCATGAGGCATCACATATATATAATGGTTAGCTTCCAAATCCTTGGGTTAGCTCTTTAAATCTTCATAAGTATATACAAGATGAATGATTTCCAATTTAATAAACAATAATCATAGCTGAGTATATCTAAATATCTGATAAGCATATCATCATAACATAAATGTGAATTCATTGCTCTAATCATCATAATGTAAAATGTCCAAATCAAATAGTCCAAGTATAATCATCAGAGAGGGTGTTACACAGTCGATGCATGCCAACTAGGTGCGCATTAAGAGACAATTTTTGAAGGAAAAATTATAAAATTGAATGGGATTTAGTCCCACATTGCCAGTGGAGGACAAAATGTTATTCAAATAGAAAAATGCATAGTATCATGGTGTCCAAGTATGGACACCCAGATGGACTCACTCATGCATGCACGTGGATTGAGATGATGAGGTGGTAGATGACTGGAGGTGATGTGGAAGCGGGTCCCACAAGAGGTAAGGTAATTTTGACACCATGTGGATAGACTTGTCATATGCCTCAAGATGTGCACCCAAGATCTCAAATGGACCTACAAATCTCAGTGCCAATTTAGAACCTTTTCCCTAATGGATAGGGATCTTACATGAGTAGACTCTCAAAAGAACCTTATCTCCAATTGAGAACTATCTATCGATCCTATGAGCATCAACATACTTCTCTACCTATCTTGAGCTGTCACAAGATGTTCTCTGATCCTCTGAACCTACTGCTCCATATCCTATAACATCTTGGGGCCAAGTAGTACTCTATCCTCTAAGAGATCCCAACTCAAAGGGGTGCGACAAGAATGACCATAAAGATCCTAAAATGGTGACATTCCTATCAAATTGTAATAGCCATTGTTGTATGCAAACTCCAATAGGTACAGATAATCTTCCCAGTGGGTCTGTCTATCCATCACATACATTCTAAGAATGTCCTCAAGCACTTGGTTAACTCACTCTGTTTAACCATTAGTCTCTGGATGATATGTCAAACTAAAATTCAGCTGATTCCCTAAGGCATGTTGCAAAGAGGTCCAAAATTATGAAGTGAACTCTAGATCCCTATTAGAGATAACCTTTCTAGGAACACCATACAACTTGACTATATCCTTTAGGAAGACTCTGGCTACTGAGGTGGAAGTAGAGGATGACTGCATAGGAGAAAAATGTGCTACCTTAGTTAACTTATCCACTATGACCATGATAGCATCATGTCTCTGATAAGTGACTAGGAGTCCAACAATAAAATCCATGGAGATCGTATCCCATTTCCATTTGAGAATCAAATGTGGTTGAAGGAGGTTTGCTGGGTGATGACGTCTAGCCTTAAACCTCTGACATTCTAGACACCTAGCCATAAAATCTTCTATATCTCTCTTCATACCTGACCAAAAGTATAACTATCGCAGATCTAAGTACATCTTCTTAACCCCTGGATGAGCTGAATAGGGAGCACGATGTGCTTCCACCATGATAACTTTCTGATGATCGCCTGAATGTGGTACATAGATTCGACCTTTATGCCTCAAAAATCCATCTAACTCTAAGGAATAACCTAAGAACCTTCCTTCTAAGGCCCTTCCTGACTCAATTTCAGTCTTGAACTCTTGATACAAAGTATCTGAAGGAAGTGACTGCAAGATTTGACTTCTCAAATCAGTCGAAAGGCAGAGCATGGATAACTCACATCTCCTTCTTCTCAGAGAATCCACTATCACATTCTCTTTACCTTGGATATATGTGACATCAAAATCATATTTGCAAAGGAACTCCATCCATCGGCATTGCTTGGCATTGAGATTAGGTTGAGTAAATATGTATTGAAGGCTTTGGTGATAGGTGTGTAGCTCAAATTGATTCCCCAATAAGAAATGTCTCCAATGATTCAAGGCATGAATTAAAGCTTCTAAATCCAAATCATGCATGGGATAGTTAATCTCATGATCCTTAAGCTTTCTAGACTCATAAGCAATAAATCTTCCTTCTTGCATCAATACTGCCCCTATGCCTTCCAGGGAGGCATCCGTGCAAACTACAAAATTTTTAGAGGGGTCAGGTACTGCCAAAATTGGGGCACTGGTCAGTTTATCCTTAAGGATCTGAAAAGATTCTAAACATTTCTCAGTCCAGAGAAACTTCTTCCTTTTCCTTTGCAAGGAAGTGATGGGGTGAGATATTATGAAGAATCCTTGGACGAAGCGTCTGTAGTATCCATCTAAACCCATGAAACTATGAACCTCTGAGATGTTGGTGGGGGTTGGCCATTCAACTATAGCTTGTATCTTGGTGGAATCAACTTCTATACCTTCTCCTTAGATAACATGACCAAGATACTTAACTTCAGTCTGAAAGAATTCACACTTCTCCAAGTTTGCAAACAATTGATTCTCATGAAGGCATTGTAACACTTGACGAAGATGTTGTTCATGTTCTTCTACTGACTTATAATACACCAAAATATCATCTAGGAAAATTAAGATAAATTTGTCCAAGAAGGTCCTAAATACCCCATTCATAAGACTCATGAATACTGAAGGTGCATTAGTGAGACCGAAAGGTACCACGGTAAATTCATAATGCCCATACCGAGTACAAAAAGTTGTTCGATGAATGTCAGCCTCAGAAAAAGGTACTGATTCTTGATGGTTACTTTGTTGATTTGGTGATATTTAATGCACAACCTAAGTGAGCCATCCTTCTTCTTAACAAAGATAATCAGAGCTCCCCAAGGTGACACACTTGGTCCGATGAAACCTTTTTCCAAGAGTTCTTCTAGTTGAAATTTTAACTCACTCAACTCTTGAGTGGTCATGTGATAAGGAGCTTTGGAGATAGGTTTGGCTCTTGGCACCAATCCTATATGAAAATCAATGTCCCATTTGGGACACATTCCCATAATCTCAGTTGGATATACATCTATAAACTCTTGAAGTAAAGGGTGCTCAAGTATAATTTCTCTATCTTCTTTGTCAATCAAATCATTAACTAAGACTACAAGAAGTTGGCATCCCTTTCTCATGCATTTCTTAAGTTGCATATTTGATATCATCCAAAGTGATATAGGTCTTTGGATTCCCACAATAGTGTTGGGATTCCCCAAATCATCCAAACAATGAATGAGATTCTTTCTGCAATCTATCCTAGCTTCATGAGCTGCAAACCAATCCATTCCTAGGACAACTCCATATGATCCAAGAGTAATAACTCGAAGATAAACATTGGTAGAGAAAGGTCCTAATCCCAAGTTTCAACCTTGAACACACAAATATGTAGTCATTTTAGCCCCTGAGGCTAGCTCTACCCGCCACTTAACTCCTTGCCCTACTACTGCTAGCTCACACTTTTCTATCAAAGAGGAAGATATGAAGGAGCTGGTTGCTCCCGAGTCAAAGAGAATAGAAATAGTTTTACCCTTTAAAAAACTTGAAGTTTCTATGATAGTGTTCTCATGGTCAGCTTGTCTATGTTCCACTATGGAAAACACCCGGTGCGACCGACCGACGTCCCCTACTGTTGGTTCTGAAATTGCTTTCTTCTGATTGGGGAATGTTTGCACTGAGGGCACTGAACCACAATATGTCCTTGTTGTCCACAAGAATAACACCCAATATTCCTTCCTAAGTTCTTTGCAGGAGGTGTGTTGGATTGTTGATAACCTCCTCTATTGAAATTTTGAGAATTCTAGGATTGTGGGCGAGGAAATATTTGTTGTTCTTGAAAAGTGTTACGGTTCTAAGGTTGTTAAAACCTTCCATTACCTTGATTATTATTCTAAAATTTATTCTTAGGAAAGTTTTGTTCACTTTTGAAAGAGGATTGCTAGTTCTTGGAGTTGGAGTTTGCTTGATCAAAATTTCCCTTAGAACTCTATCCAACATTGAAAGTTTGGCCACTAGAATAACCACATTTTTCTTTGACCTTTCTTTTGACTAGGTATGCCTTAGTGATGGAATCTTAGAGATTCTTGGGTTCCAAGACTACCACATCCCCTGATATTCAGTCATTCAAACCTCTGATGAAGTGTTGGACAAGAATGAGTTTGTAATCTCTATAGCCTGAGAAAGGATTAAGTTCATAAAATATTCTTTCATATTCTTCCACCATCATGTTGGCTTGCTTAAGGTGGTGAAATTGTTCTATCCTTCCCTACCTCCATTGATCAGACATGAATCAATCCTTAAAACTTTTTAGGAACAATTCCCAAGAAATAGTGTTAACGGTGACTTGGAGGTCATCTTCTTCCATATGCCACCAGGTAGATGAAAATTTTATTAGATTCATAATAGCGCATCTAGCCTTGACATTACTGCTAAAAGGGTGCATAGAGAAACACCTCTCAAGGTCAAACAACCAAGTTTCTATTGTAGATTCCCGTTCGTTGCCATAAAAAAGGGGTACCTTGACCTTGAGTAAGTCTGTCATGTGAGAGGTATCCCTGTCCTTAGATTTTTTCATATCTTTCCTTCTCCTAGGGCTTCTATCCCTTTCCCGGTCTTGGTGATGAGCTTGATTTCCTTCTTCAAAATTGACTCTATTTTCAAGGTTGTCGAGTCTATGCAGAAGTTGTTGCATAAGTTGTCTAAGTTGGACTCCTTCTGATTCATTACTCTGAATATCATTTCTATGATTATCTTGGCTATGTTCTTCCTCATATTCCCCATGGGAACTCTCTAGGCAAGATCTCAAGGAAGACTCTTGAACTCTATCCTTAGCTCTTCCATGGGTAACAAGAGGCATCCTAGAAGAGTGGTGCAACATAAGTTTTAGGTTCTACCTTAAAAGGAGTATTCAATGTGTTGAAAAGTTTTGAGTTTCAAATGTAAATAGACCCTTAGCTCCTAGTGTAGCAACCAGGGCTCTAATACCAAATGTAATGTCCCCACCAGGGAACCCATAAGGAATTAGGTCTTATGACCAAAAATTGCAACTAACAATTTTTTTTTTAACATTACATCATTAATACATTCAAATTTACATTCCTTAAGGTTCCCTTAATGAATTCATTTACTAACATATTACTTATCCAAATTGAATTTTATTTCTATTCTTTACTTTCAAATTTCAGAACTTGAGAGATAGGGCAAGAAAATAACATTTCATTTACAATTATATTCCTTACTTCATAAACCAATTTTATTTCTCTTTCCTACACATTGAATAACTATTGTTTACAAATTACATTTTAGCCTTAGCATAATAAATATTTCATTTCATTGCAACATAGGAGAGATAGAGAAGATAATTCAACATTATATTATATATTTTCAAATTTGATCTTTCAAATAACAACTCTTGAAACAAACCCTAGAACTATCCCTCCAAATTACATTTCTTTTCTTTTCAATTACATTTTTCTAATAATAAATCTCATTACAATAGCAACTACATGAATGGTTTGAAGGCATTTACAACATATATTTTCATCTTCCTTTTCAATAATACATAATACAAAATAGAAAGATCTTCATTAATGCATAAAATTGAATGCATCCAAGTCACGAAACATGAACAGGACCTCGAAATATTTTTATCACCCAACCATGTGAAACTAGTAAAGTTCCACCCCCCATGCTAGGAGATATAACCAAGATACTCATAAGGCCCTAAGCATTCTAAGGTTTCAAAAAACCTAACTTGAAAACAAATACAAAACATTACGAGATATCACATTACTAATCACAAGGGTTAGGTTTCTAGCATACCCTCTAGGTGAGTGTCATCACATATCCTAGATTTTGGGATCCTTCTTGGAAACCATGTAACCCCGGTCCCCCCTTTCTAAATAGGGATCCATCCTGGTAGTTACACATGGTCCCGGTACTCCAACAAGACTATGTGGCCATTAATATGTTTTCTTTCATTATCTTTTGTTTCCCCCCTCCCAAGTTAATTTTAAGGGTATTACTCGATTACAAACTCACCCATAGGATATCCTGGAAACCACTTTGGGTCTTGACACCTATGGTGACCCACTCACCTAGGGTACCTATTCCCCTACCCAAAACATGACAAAAGAATTGCAATACTTCAAATGCTTTATTCTAGAGGTTTAGGAAACTCTCATGTGTACTCAGACCACCAGGATGAGCCCTAACCTTAACCATAAACAACATAAGAATAGTACAAGGATGTCACATACTCAAGACACCTTAAGTAAAAAATTATGATCAACTTCAAGTAATAAAATGAACATTAAGAGAGGTACAAAGATGCAGACATAGACCAGGATCAAGGTTGGAAGATACAAACCAAATCCCAATCCAAACAATTACCCAACACTGAAATCCATGACTCCAAAGTTTCCAGAATAGGTCCAAATAGAAAACAAAGGTAATATAAATTATAAACTAATAAATATTGATGGGGAAAAGATTTCACTATAAACTAATGAGCCTACAAGGACCTATGAATCAAGGGAGAAGACAAAGTAATCTTGTCTTAGAAAGGTGGCAAGATATTACATATTTAAGTGTTGATGAATCTTCTCTTGTAGGTTGGTTCCAAGAGGGATATAGATCAAGAGAGGAGTAAAATAGATTTTTATATGTGTCCTAGTGGTTTGAATAATAAGAGACCCTTTATCTGTGTGAGTTTAGAGATTATCTCAGAGATTTATGCATGACTATTTCTAGAAACATATGTATGACTGTCATAAAAATACACTCTCAGTGTGGTGAGCATAACTTTTTTTTTTGCACTGTTAGTTTTTCCTAATTTTCACATATGTTGGATAAAACCTAATTGCACACATTCTCACTAGAGCGATTTTCATAACAAGGTCAGGTTCAAAAGTTATTCACAACAGAGTATGGGTATAGAAAAATAAACCAAAACACTTTGTCTATTTCCAATTAACATATTTTTTTCATTATCATCCTAATTACAAATCATTTCACAAAATAAACTTTGCATACAATACAAAAAATATAAATATTTAATAACACCACACATTTACATAGTCACATACAATAAGATGATTTCCCTAGTTCCAGACCCCGCCTGGAGTCCCGCGGAGAAACTTCACAATGACTGGAGCACACCTCTGCATGTCCTCAAAACCTTGAGTGAGATGGTAGCCTCCTAGAAAGCTTCCTCTAGAAATAAAACTCCAAGCAATCCACACACTTTCCCTCCAAACTAGAACACTCTCAATCTCATAGAAAAATACAAATAACTTCCATAAAAAACATCAATGTAGAAAACTTAAAAAAACCTTCCAAAAACTCCAACTCCCCCTCACTCCCCAAAATGCAAATATTTATCATTCAACTATGTGGTTGGAGGAGTTACTTTATGGGAAGCAACTTCTCCAACTTCCATAGTTGGTTGGAAGACCAAACAAATCATTCCCGTAAATGACTTTAAAAAGTTTTAATAAATTTAATTAAAATAGCTTTAAAATAAAACCATAACAAGAAAGTCAAACAAATAACTCTCAAGAAAAATACATAGCACACACAGAAACCAACTAGCCTAACTTCTAGGAGGTCTTGAGTTCAACTCCCTCCTAGATAGCTAGTTTTACTACAAAGAGTATTTACTTTTATTATTACTATTATTAATTTCATTTTCACTCTTTATTTATTTATACACTTTATTTAATTATTATAAAGAACATACCATTTATTCAATCAATAAAAATATACAAATATTATTATTTATATAAGCATGGGTCTATGTGTGTGCACCCACATATACACATACCTATATAAAATACAAACAATTATAACATAATTATACAATAATTATTATACATATAAATAAGGTTAATTCTAACTCATAACATAAACTCAGACCAACATCAAAACACAAGACCACAACGTAAACTGCATTCTAATTTCCCAACTAGGGTATCTGCCTAACATAAATCTAAGTCCACGGGTAACCTCGAGAGTAGCGTGGTTAAATCTCCACACAACAATAGTTTGAAGATTTGAAGGCACACTCAGACCTATGTAGCCAGGTGGAGACGATGTCTGGTACCTGCATCTTGCATCACCAACCGACATGCATATACATATATATAAATAGACAATGGAAAACAAGGAGGGAGAGTGCGACATCATGTGGACCTCCCATAGGAGTAACTAGGACTGCCTCTCCTCATCCTACACTCACATTAACCAGTGTAATAATCAAAACATAATGGGGTTAGTAGGGTTAGATCCATCATAATATAAATCAAATGTAAAACATTTTACAAATAGTTTATTTCTAATCATTCATCATTTTATTTCAAATTATTTAATATCTCATAATAAACTCTTTTAGCCAAAAAAATATGCAATCAAATGTCCCATCATGAAATAACATAGTCCAAACATATAATCCAAAGTATCAAAATAATAATCTTGTCCATCCAAAATATGTAGATACTAGGGTGGGCATTACATAATATGCTTTGTTGAACCTAGTTTTGGTATTACAAAGGTATTATATTCACTGGATTAGGTACACCCACTTTGGTTTTGTAGAGCCAGAAGTGCAAAGGGAAGTCTTGTCCCTATAGTTGGTCCAGTTACCTAAAAATCTCCCCACATTTGGAACTAACCCCTCCTTAAAATCTATCTTAGGTTTATTGGTGTCTCTTTGAGTGTAAAATCCTTTTTAGGAACCAACAGGTTGCTAGAGCATAATTTCATAGACTGTCAAGATGGTACTCATCTATTTCATATGTGGCAATGAATATATTTTACTATCATAGCTAGAGTAGATCCTATTAAAACATCTATGGATTTTGGCTGTTGTGGTTGTTGGAAGCCTAGATCCATGGTTTATTGAAATTGTTATTGCATGCATCCAGCTAAAGGATGTCTGGCAATGGGAACATCATAATTTCACAATGTAAAATGATGTAGCTATAAATGAGGACAAGGATAGGTAGATCAATTAACTCATACATTTCCAATTAGTATACTTTTTTTGAATAAATGAAGGAATTTTAATCATGTCTATCAAATTAATGGGTTTAAAGGATCAAGAAACATATATTATTAATACATTTTCAACATCTTTTTGATGTTGATTTCAAGTTATTTTCTATGTCTATTCATGCACTATAAGATACATCATTATTACATTTTCCGCAACAACAATATTTAAGATCGAAGGTTTAAGATTAAACTTAACACAAAGCAACATGCTTAGTCAAACCCTAAAATCCTCATTCCTCACACTCACTTCCACTTAATTCTTTCCCCAAAAATCCAAACTTCACAACTCACATTAAATACAACCTACCTTCATAAATTAAGAGCGATTCTTATTTTTTATGACAAACTTCTTTACACTTTCACACACTATTTTCTTTTTGTTCATACACCCTTCATAGAAACTACCCCTACAATCCTATTTGTATATACCTAGATAGTTCTCTTCAAGGCTTGAACATGTCAATATATATTATTATAACATGCAAGAATCATTTCATTGGATTATTCTTTAGGGTGAATATATACTAAGTGTGAACATTGACTAAAATAACATGACAAGAGCTGATAGAAGGGGTATGTAGTTCTACAAATTAAAGCGAGTGTAGACCTGTAGCAAGAAATGCAAATTTTGTGAAGTGCAGGTGAAACAAACACAAATAAGGAAATCATATCCTACGATGGTAAAATCTCCCATTCTATGTATGGTTTCCAACTTACCATCAAGAAAAAAACTATAGTAGAGCATTATTAATGAATCCAAGGTTTGTAGCCGGAATCCTATAATCAAAATTTAGCATAAGTATAAAACAAAGAAATTCATAACAAAGAGATGACATGGGTCACATAGAAAAATAATCAATTTGTGAAGGACACCCCTAATTAGGGCATTAGAAAATTGAAAAACACAAAACTCTTTCAAAATCAATTGAATTTCATTCCATTAAAATAAAAATGTAATGAAAAATAGGATATGTAAAACCCTAGTTTTGATAGCTAGGGCATCAAGGAAAATCAAGGAGAACACAAAGTTTACAATAGAAAGCATTATTTTGTGCGAGTTATAAGAAAGATCAATGTTGATTGATTTAGCCTCAAATGCAAACATACACATTAATAATGGAAATGTGTCAAATGGATTTCTTTGGGGAATAAAATTGCATCAAACAAAATTTAATTCTTTGCAGTGGATAAATTAAAAAATATTGATCTGTATACCTTCAGAAGAACCAGTTTTCACTAGATTTCCAATGACACCTTTGATCTACTCCTCAAAAGCGATTCTTGTTGAAGCTGATAGTTTTCTTT
Organism: Chamaecyparis obtusa; assembly: GCA_027943335.1. Lineage (NCBI taxonomy): Eukaryota > Viridiplantae > Streptophyta > Pinopsida > Cupressales > Cupressaceae > Chamaecyparis > Chamaecyparis obtusa. The sequence continues at coordinate 193,607 of BSBK01003473.1, read as the reverse complement.
GAATTATAAATGCTCAAGGAATGAATAAATTTGGCATATTTCTATAATTTCTAGGCAACAACAACAAGGAATGTATTTAGGAGAACACTTCCACCAGGACTCATTGTTGTTGAGAAGTAAATGCACACTCATGGTCCCATAAAAGTCATCATAACCAAAATTGGCACAAATCTTGAACAAGATATTCATGAATATTTTAAGATGACATAGATTAGATGGAATCAAAGTTTTGTGTCAGCACAATAAGATGTCTCTCATTGGTAGTAGACGTGCACACATAGGTTGTAGATGATAAATGGTCAGAAATAACCACTATATCATTCCAAACAACCAATAAAAAATTATTTAACGAGAAGTTTTAGGTAACGTGAGACAAGTATTGAGGCATGAGATAGGTTTGTCAGCTTAATTAATTAATACTAGCAATCACACCTTAGTGTGCAATGGGTACGCCATATTTATGAGGAAAAATTTTTGCTTTCTTTTTTTAGATAGTAATAGATTACTATTTGTAAAATTATTTTACTGAATAGAAACATTGCAATTTTATTATTATAAATATTTGTTGAGATAATGGTTGATCGTTCAAGTATGTGCTAGCTAGCACATTTTGGAAGAATAATGGTTGACCATTCAAGCTTGTGTTGACTAATCTCATTTTCCAAGTGATCTTGCAAAGGACTCAAAAATCTCACACCTTTGCTCTATCTCCAAAACAATGTGATCAATGAAAGAGAGTGCATAATCTTAACAATAATCTTTAGAATATTCCTAGCAACGATGCACAAAAAAAATCACAACATTCAAATTCATATATTATTGTGATACAAAATGGATTTTCTTAAATGATGAATAAAACATAAGTTGTTACTGGCTTAGTGGCCATTATACCATCCCCTAAACGTGACAAAATGCAATGTATTTCAAATTCGGTTTGACTAAAAGTTACCTAACCATAGGAAGGTTTATAAAAGAATTACCATCTAGTTTTAAATCTTTCAAATGCATGCATGCATTCCACATTTGGAACTACATGTCTGCCATTTTTTGTAATAGCATCGCAGGAACATGCAAGACAGTTGAACACTTGTTGACTGTATGCAAAATTGGGTGAATACTATTCTAAATGATAAATTAACGACTTTAAAATTAATAAATCAAACTAATAAGCAAACTACAATGAAGAATACAATCAAAATGAAGCTAAAATAGCATTTTACCTTCACCTACCATGTAGCTTGTCTCCATTGCTCTCCTAGCCTTGATTTCTTGAAGATGTTGAGCTCTCAGATTTCCAAATGAAGCCTTTTCCCAAGATGCCACCAAAGTGTGGAGATTTGATGATGAATGCAAAATAACTCAAAGCTTGGTTATGCAACTAATGGATGGAATGCAAGATGGAATGATGATAATATGGATGCTTGATTGCTCTTAAAATGCTTGAATGCTTGAATGTTTGAATGTTTGAATGCTTGATTACCTATTAGATCACAAAGGGGAAATAAGGCTCCTTTTATAAAGTTTTGGAGGATCTAGGCCTAGGTGGCACAATCCTACGGTGGAGAATGAAAGGTGGGAGATCCTAGGGCTAGGATTGGCTTAGTTGAAGGAGTTGAGAGAAAGGGGGATGTAGTTGGAATGTGAGAGGAAGAATAGGGATGATGTTCCTCTCACATTGACATGGAGGAGAACAAGGTGGAAGGGAAAGACACATGTCAAGTGTCTTACAAAGACCAAAGAGAGAAAGAGGGAGAGACCTTTTCCTCATGAGGACTCTTTGTACAAGTGTCCTATGAGTCACCTTTGACCCTTAGAGGTGGCTTAAGAAGCCCCTTAGGAATAGGGATTGTCTCTTGACTTGGTTTAAGAGAGGACATGTGGTCATGAGACCAAGTCCTATGAGGCCACATAGCCCTTAGGAATAGGACATGTGTGGATGAGGATAATTATCAATAAATAATTATTAATACTTATTTATTTTAGCCAAAGTGATGTGTCAAGTAACTGGGTAGATGAGGTGGACTAGGGGACTTAGTCATATTTAGGTGATTGTGTATTTAATTAAATCACTTTAATAAGACTAATTAGAAGACTTAGAGTAGAAGAATAGACTATAGTGAATTTACTAAATAAATTGAATAATCTATTTAATAAATAGATGAAATAATAATTAATTAAATAATAAATATTTAATTAATTTATCAAGTCAATATTAGTTAAATAATAAATATTTAATTAATTAATGAAGCTATTTTTAAGTGTATACATTTTGCCCCTCTTTGAAATAATGTGCGTGTCACATTGTTTGAAAGAAGATTTCAAGCATTTTTGCCCCTGCCCCAGATAATGTCTTAGATGACCTATGCATGCCCCCTCGAGAGATTGATTGACAAAATTGATTATTTGAATTTTATGATTTTATGATTTTTTTAATTTTTTTTTGTCAAGTTGGATAATCAATCTCACAAAAGATTTGGAAGAAAAGATGGGTGAAAACAGGGTGAAATGGAAGAAAAATGGGAGATAGGTTCCACACACCAAGCACATCGGGTCCACAAGCTATAAATAAGGTAAAGGCGTCTGCAATAGGCTCATTGTGCACACTTGTCATTCGGAGATTAGAGTGCGAGAGAGAGAAGAGCAGAGCTACCAGGATGTCATTCCCACTGTTAGATCACCGCTTCGAGAGGGCCAGACACTTCCAACGACCACCCGATTCAGGAGAGCCGGTAGGTGATTTGATCTGCTCTATCAGTTCATCATTTTTGGCATGTTAGATTAGAATTGATAGCATGTTTAGGGTAGATTGAATGTTAGGAAAAATTTTAAATTTTTCTTTTTCAAGTGCGGAGAACAAATGCACAGTTGCGGTGCACATATGCACATCAATTTGCCATATTTGCATAGCAAACTAGTAATTCTGCACATATGTATTGCAGAAATATGCATGTGTGAAGAAATATGAATTAGTCTGCGCAAGCATGAATTAAATATGTGCATTTGTCCAGGAAAACTGCGCAAATGTTGAATAAATCTATGCATATGTTTAAATCTACGCAAATGTTAGGGGATGTTGCACATGCATGTATCTATGTTGCACATTTGTTTTGGATGGCAGAATTTGGTCAAATTAGATAGTCAATTAGGTCAAACTTGATGTCGATAAGCCTATTTGATCTGTCAGCGGTTGAATTTGATCGATTTGGTCAAGATAGGCAACATCGTAGCATTGTCGCTAGTTAACCAGTCTTGATGTTAGATAATTGATAAAATCATCTATTGAAACACATGATAAAACATGTTTGTAGTTGATATAAGAGGATAGATAGATGTTTAGATCAGTTTATCAAAATTTGATAGCTTGATTTTGTTTGACTTGGATAGGAGGATATTACTGATGTTTTGATGTCACGGGAGAGATATCCCGTCACTCAAAACCTGAGACCGGTGTTGTCAGAGACTGACAGACTCTTGATCGGAGCATCTAGTTTGTACCTGTGATCTACATGCTCGAGATTCAGGTGAATCTCAGTATGATGACTACCTTAGCAGAGAGATGACACTCGAAGATGAGTACCTTTCATCTCCCGACAGGAGAGATGACAGTGACACTAGAGGATATATATTGCATCCTTCGGCTTCCTATCATAGGTGAGCTGGTACACTATGATCAGCACGATGGAGTGACAGAGTGTAGAGCTATGTTTGGGGATGATGATATTAAGGAGGGAGATATTAGGTGGGAAGATATGGTGGACTTATATGAGCCTCTACCAGTGGTTCTAGCAGGAGAGATTGGGAGATTCGTATGCCCTAATCGTAGGTCACACGGATTTGTAGTTGGATGGGCCACACATTATAGTGGATTATGGAAGATGGAACTCAATTTGCTTGGGGTGTCTACCTATTAGCCCATTTGTACCATGATCTTCATCAGGTGGTGTACCACAGGGGTGCATCATTAGCAACAGGCGTCACATTACTCCATGTATGGGCATGGGAGCATATTCCAGTGACACGACCAGGAGCTATTAGATTTCATGGTGCAGGATAGCCATATATACATTTGTACTCATTAGTTTTGTCTCAGGCAAAACTGGGACACTTAGAGTTTTAGTGGTATACTTTTGATACTTTAGACACAGTGACATGGAGACCTTACCTAGGGTGTGAGCCTTGGGATGATGAGCCACAACTAGGCTTTTGTTTTGAGTCACGTTGGTTGATAGGGTGGACAACCTACATTATTGAGAGATAGCTGGTCAACTAGGTTTTGTGTCAGTTTGGCAGGATCCAGGGCATGCCTCAAGGAGTCACAGAGTTTGCGTGGACACATTAGGAGAGGAATGATTGGGGGCCCATGGTTTCCTTTGATATTGCTAGATAGGAGTTTTTGCACATGCCATTCCAGGCATGGATGATGAGACAGGGGGTCGTTGACCCAAGGATGATTGCTGATCTAGAGCAGTACTTGAGATATTTTCCTATATCACGCCTGACTAATCCGATAGCTAGGCCACCAAAGAGGGATCCAACAGAGAGATGTCATGGTAGACACCGAGGGCGAGATAGGAGAGGATGAGGGAGAGGAGGCAGAGGTGACGGTGGTGATGGTGATGGAGGAGATGGAGGAGATGGAGGGAGAGGTGATAGAGCTGGACCTTGGATGAGAGGCGGCAGTGTCAGACAGAGGGGTTTGATGCCACCCCCGGCTAGATAGGGATGAAGACCTCTAGCACAGCCAGCAACAAGAGCTCCACTATAGGTACCAGTTGTTCAGGTACAAATACCTACTGCCCCATTATAGGGACCAGCTATATAGGTACAGGTGCCGATATAGGTAGGGCAGGGACAAGATGAGGTAGATATTTTATTAGCCTAGGGTAGAGTTGTACAAGGTGGAAAAGATGTACAGGATGAGCAAGATGTACCGATGGTGGATGTGGATGCTCAGGAGGAGCCAACAGGGATGGACATCAGGGGACAAGATCCCTATTTATAAAGAGATGATGTGGAGGAGGATCCTGATATTGACTCATTGCTAGTCTGACTAGCAATGACATATGTGCAGGCAGACCATGTTCCTGGTCTAGAGAGGTAGATAGAGAGACTGGAGAGCTAGATGGGAGTGCTGAGACATGAGCATGATGTAGCCATAGAGAGACTCGAGGAGTCAGAGATGCTATTAGATGAGCTGCAGTAGACAGAGGATTTGGGTCCTCATGGAGACAATCTAAGAGCCATGATACATGCTGGGAAGGAGATATCCTACTGGTGAGAGGCCTATAGACAAGTGGTCCTGAGAGATCAGTGGATTGGGAGCTATAGAGAGAGCTCAGTGGCTATCAGGATAGTAGTATATGATAGACAGGCACCGGCTGGTAGTAGAGGTGTATCATCACACCCTCCTAGAGCACCCACATGTTTAGGAGATCAGGGCAGAGCCTCAGAATCGGGTGGTTCAATAGCACGGGGTCTTATTGCATCTCGTAGATAGTGACAGACAGAGTCTAGAGGTAGTGGATCATAGATTTTGGAGATCATTGTATACACTTTTGTATCATTGTATCATTGTATCATTATATTATTGACTTGATGGACACTATTGGACATTGTTATGGTTCTTTATATCATTGGACATTTGGATAGTTTTGTTGTGTTTTTATGGACTTTATATGATGGAATCTATATATATGATGATGCAGTGTGATCATGATTTGCTTTGATGATTTTATATACATGTGTGTACTGACATATGTAGGATGTGATGTTTTACTTTAATATGCATAGAATGTATGTCCTAGAATGTGTAATGATTGCTTTTCTATGTGAGACATAATGGCTAATGATCGAATATATGATGTTGATATAAATGCATGTCCTAGATGAGTTTACTTTATACAATGCTATATGATTACTAATACAATGATGTAAAACAATGTAGATAATGGATAATAAATGATGATGTAAAATGCATATAATGGATAATAAATGATGATGTTCTTAAAATGACTAAAAGATAACAACTTACATCATAATGAAATGTTATGGAATTTGTACATGTGAAATATGCATGTAATATAGATGGATAATATACAAATGAACACACCTAATGAAAATAATGTATGACCTAAATGAATTGATTAAATGTTTGTAAGATACGAGGTAAAAAAAATCAATGTTTTTGTTGTCCAAATGTCCTCAACTTAAATAACAATGTATCTGACACAAGAAGAATGGACTAGGAGAACATATAACCTAATAAGAAAGATAACCTACAAATCCCTATAAAAGGAGCACTAATATGCAAGTCGTGAATTATTTAAATGAAATGCAAAATGAAATATGAAATGAGTATATCTCCACAACTTCATGTAACATCTTAGAACTTCATAATAACTGGAATTTGATTTTCATCATTGAGCTCGTTAAGTTGCAAGAAAATGCAAGCATCATGGTATAATTAAACCAGGATGACCTGAGCACTTCTTGCATGGATTTTAATATTGCAAACTTGACAAGCATCCAGGTATAATTGAACCAAGATGACCTGAGTGTTGTTTGCATAACAAACAAGGAATATCCCCCCCTCCATTGGGGAACAAATATTTGGAGTCGAGGTATGTGATGGCATATCACCATAAATAGCATTTGTAGAGCAACATGATTTGTATGTTGTCAATACTATTAAACTGATGAAGGCACTTACGCACAGACACCCCAATTATTTGTTCCTTTGATTTCATCAAAAAATATCCCATAAATAGCAATCAAAGAAAATACCATGCCCCATCCTGGCTATTCTAATCAATGACATATGGGAGTTTCAAAATCATGTCAAAGATATCCCAGAATAGCATAGGAAACATGATAACAATTAAATCTAGATATGAATGCATAATCTTCAACAAATCATTCTAACATGCCTACCATGAATATACATTTCTTTTTCCAAAAGATAGTGTAATGTAAAATGATCAGTTCAATTGATGATGTATAGTCAAGAATGATAAATAAGCGGCCATGTTTCAAAGGATAGATCATAGATTTCGATTCATCATGAAGATACCATTGTGGAAGAACGTTTGATTGTGTTTTCTTGTCTAGTGAAAGTACTCCATTGTGTCCTCTAAGAGTCATGACTATCATAGATCCACTTCCCAAACTAGGTCGAGGACATGCCCCCAGTGAGGTGATGGACTGAATTATTATGGATGAAGAAGGACGCAACAAGACTAGGACGAAGACCATGAAAAAAGACCAAGCTATGATGGAGTTTTATTATGGGTAGATACAATGGATGGCATATGAACTGGCCATTTTATTATGATATATACATGGCAGGAATGGGGACTAACTAGCTGCTTTATTGTGGATATATACAATGAAAAGACACACTAGAAGAATCCTAATAGATAGATGAGCTAACTTGATACACATGGCACCTGTTTCTAGGTTTTCACCACATGCTTTTATTGCAATTTTCTTTTGATTTTGATTTTGATTTTTTTATATTTTTTATATTTTTTTAATTTACAGAATATATACAGAACCCTTGCATTAGGATTTCAAGGATAGAACTTCTTGAGGTGTATGTTGTTAAGAGGTTCATCCAAAGGATCTCCCTCAGGTGTAGACAATTGATAATCCTAGGAACCATAAACTATTGTAACTACAAAAGGACCTAACCAATTGGGTTTGAACTTGCCCTTCTTCTCACGATGTTGTTGATTCTTTGGATTTTCTCGAAGGACTAGGTCACCCAGCTGAAAGTTTCTAATCTTTACCTTGCTATTATACTGATGAGACATACACTACTGATAGACTTTCAAATGATCATAAGCTCTCTGACAGCATTCATCTAGTAGTTCTAGTTCAGTCAGTCGTGCAACTCTATAGTCTTCATCGGGAATCAAATCTTTGAGAGTGACACAAAGTGAAGGCAACTTGACCTTGACGGGAAAGACTGCTTCAGATCCATAGACAAAGGAATATGGGGTGGCTCCAGTGGGAGTACAGATGGAGGTACGGTAAGCCCATAAGGCTAGATTCAGTTGGATATGCTAGTCATGACCAGTGTCATTGACAGTCTTTTGTAGGATTTTAATAATTGTTTTGTTTGACGCCTCAGCTTGGCAATTTCCTTGGTGATAGTATATGGTGGAATAGTTATGGGTGATATGGAATTTTGCACACAGTTCATCCATGTCCTGATTTTGAAATTGTTTCCCATGATAAGTAATGAGATACATAGGTATACCATATCTGCAAATGATATAATTTAGGATAAACATGGATATTTGTTTCCCTATGGCGGTAATCAATGGAACAACCTCGATCCATTTAGTAAAATACTCAGTTGCAGTGATAATCCATTTGTGGCCATTGGAAGATGGAGGGTTGATAGCACCCATGAGGTCGAGTCCCCACCGACTGAATAGAAAAGTAGTTGTAAAAGGATGTAACTCTTGTGCTGGAGCATGATTAAGGTTTCCATGTATCTGACATTTCTCGCATGCCCTAGAAAAATGAAAGGAATATGTTTCCATGGTAGGCCAATAGTAACCCATACACATGATTTTCTTAGCCAAAGAGGGACCACTCAAATGTGTCACACAAATACCCTCATGTACGTCTCGCAAGGTAGTTTGAGCTTCATCATGCTCGAGACATCGTAGGAGAGTACCGTCAAGACCTCACCAATAAAGGGTGTCAGATATTAGGACATAGCGGGAGGCTTGGTGGAGAAAAGTTCATTTTTTATTTTGGGATAAGTCAAGGGGTAGGATGTCATTTTTCAAATAAGAATAGATTTTTCCATAGATTGGGGAATCGTGTCCAATTAGATGACATATAATAATCATATCAGGATCATCATATGCGGGACAAGTCAGGGATTCCACTAAGAACTCAAAATGGACCTTGGTATCCTCTGTATCAAACAAAGAAGCAATCATAGCCATTGCATCGGTAGCCTTGTTATCATGCCAAGGAATTTGCTCAAAAGTGATGACTAAGAAATATTGTTTGAAGTCATCAACCATACATTTATATGGTAATAAATTATCATCTTTAGTCTAATAATCATCATTAACCTGATTTATAATCAACTGAGAATCTCCATAGACATTCATTTCAGTTACTTTCCATTGTAAATCCATCTTTAACCCAATTAGCAAAGCTTCATATTTGGCTACATTATTGGTGCAAGGAAAGAGAAGCTTGTAAGATTTTAGAATTGTGTATCCTTGCGGCGTGACAGAGAGAATACCAGCTCCTGAACCCTGTTGAGTACATGATCCATCAAAGTATAGTTGCCATGTTTGTGTAGATAAAGCCAAGATGTGTGCATCAGGAAACTCTGTGTGTATAGGTTGGTCATCCATTAATGGAGCATCAACTAACTGATCTACTATCACTTGACCTTTGATAGCCTTCCTATCTACATATTCAATATCAAATTCACTAAGTAGCATGACCCACTTAGCCAATCTGCCTATCAATGCTATTTTTCTTAATAAATACTTTAAAGGATCAATCTTTGCAATGAGCTTGATTGAATATGACAACATATAATGTCACCATTTCTGTGAAGAAAAAACAATGGCCAAACATGCTCTTTCTATAGGATAATAGTTTAGCTCATAGCCCACTAGGGTGCGACTGATATAGTAGATGGCTTTTTATTTCCCTTCATGATCTTGCTAAGCCAAAATAGCACCTAGTGAGGCTTCTGTAGCTGAAATGTAAAGCAAGAGTGGCTTGCCCGGAATTGGTGACATCAGATTTGGAGGATTCGCTAGATATTGCTTGATTTTATTGAAAGCTTCCTCACACTTATTATCCCATTGGAATAAGATATTTTTATGTAACAAATGCTGAAAGGGATGACTTTGATCTGCTAGTTGAGAAACAAATCTTCGAATGGATTTGAGATGTCCCTGCAAAGATCTTAACTAACTAATGTTAGTGGGGGAAACCATCTCCATTATTGCTTTAACTTTTTTTGGATCTACTTCGATTCCTTTGGCTAAGACAATGTACCCTAATAGTTTACCAGATTTGACTCTGAATGCACATTTCTTTGGATTGAGTTGAATCTGATACTTTTCCATCCAAGTGAATATTCTATCCAACACTCTCAAATGACTAGCTTTGTCTTTGGATTTTGCTAAAATGTCATCAACATAATCTTCCATAATGGTATGCATCATGTCATGAAAGATTGTGGTTATAGCTCTTTGGTAAGTTGCCCCAACATTTTTGAGGCCAAAAGGTATCACATTCCAATAATATGTACCCCACAGACAAGTAAAAGTAGTCATCTCCTCATCTTCCGGTGCAATCTTGATTTGGTTATAGCCAAAAAAACCATCCATTAATGATAACATCTCATGCCCAATTGTCAGATCAACAATGATGTCAATATTTGGCAGAGGAAAGTCATCTTTTGGACAAACTTTATTAAGATCTCAAAAATCAATACAAATCCTGATAGACTTGTCTGGTTTTGAGATGGGGACAATATTTGAAATCCACTCAGCATAATCAATAGCCTGAATGAATCCAACATCTAAGAGCTTCTTCAATTCTGCTTTAACCATTAGTGCAATGTGGGGGTGCATCTTGCGGAGCTTCTACTTAACTAGTTTTACACCTGGTCTGATAGATAAATGATGCATAATGAGATTAGGGTCTAGCCCAGGCATATCAACATAGGACCAAGCAAAGTTGATTTGTCTCTCTTTGAAATTTTTTGCAAAAGCTTCTTTCTCTGATTCTGTCAATGATGCTGCTACTTTGAGGATGCACGGAGACTCTTCTGTTCCAATGTTAAGAGGTACTGCTGGTTATATAAGAATAAGAATGGTAGATTTCTCTCAATATAGATAATTGGGAAGAGTGTCAATCCTTCCATCGTCAGGTGCCTCAGAGAGGTTTTCACCATCAAATGCATCTTTTCTTTTTACTATTTTTGGATCTAATAATGCCACTAACTAGTTTTCACCATTAGATCTATTGATTACTTTTATATTTTTATGACTAAAAGGATTGGCACTCTCTCCAAAGTAGGCCATGTCATTGAGTTCTATCAAAAATCCTAACTTGTGATCCCCTAGTGGTAAATGATCCCCGATTCCAAGATAGTCAATGATTGCATCATCATTATGGAAAACATCACGTTCCGGATGATCGGGAGAATCCCAATCAATAAGCTCAGGATGTACAAGAGGCATTGGATCATTCAGGTTAGTTTCAAAGGCATAGATGGTATTGATGGAAAAGTTGTCAAGGTCTATGATGGTATCAGTGAGGTCTATTTCCATACTCTCATTTGATTTGTCTATCGCAAGATAAAGCTCACTTTCCTCATCATCGACAAAAGTAGTATCACGTGGGACTAATCCTAGTGAGTCAGTCTTTGAACTCTCTCCCTCATGGTAATCGTTACTATAGTGATGGACAACATTAACTCCTATCTCTTTAGTACAATAAGATAATGAATCCCATTCATAATCATTTGAGTTAGAATCATCATTATCCCCAAGTCTATCAATGATTCTTTGTGCTATCCTTTGTTTCTTTGGATCTACATACATACCATGTTTTCTAAATTGTAAGGCAGGAGCTTTAGATATCTCATGAAAACATGTGATCTTTGCTTTTCCTTTTGGTTCTTTTGGTCCTTCTCCTTTGTATCCTAATCTTGTAGTGTCTCTTTGATAGTTTGGATTTTGCAAAATTGGTTTGATAACACCTTCTCTTTGTAATCCTATAGGTCCAACACCTTGGTATCCCATCTTTTGTAGCAAAGTATACCCTTTACCATAGACATCAGGTGATATATATTCATGTTTGATATCTTCCTCATTCTTCTGTGAATTAAGCAAATGATTAGCATTACGCTCAGCTGCCTCTTTGGATATTGTGCCCCCACTTATAAATGTGTCATAAACAAGTGTTGAAGGGGGTTCTGATTGTTTTTTAGTGATCAAAGATCTACCATATGATCTAGGAGATAACGGCAACTCTGTGATGCAAAGACCTTGACCTAAAGTGTATTCTCCCATACTTCTTTCTTTTATGTCTATCTTGATCCCATTTGGTTTAGAAGTTGATGCTATATTACTAGGATCACTGGGTGTAGTTGTAGAAGATCCAGTATGGTTATAAGGTATCAAAGAATCAAATGTCTTTACTGTGTTACAATACTGGAAAGGATTAGTATCTCCTTTGATAGTGATCTCCTGACCATTATGAGGGAATTTCAAGCACTGATGATAAGTTGATGGCACAGCTTGCATGGAATGAATCCATGGTCTCCCTAATAGAACATTATAAGCAAGATCCATGTCAAGAACTTGGCAAGGTACATCTTTGATTATAGGACCAAATCTGTAGGAAGAACAACAGATCCCTTGGATGACCTCTCTTCTTCATCATAAGCTTTTATTGTGATTTTATTCTTTGGATCTACAACATTTTTAGAAAATCCCAATGCAAGGACTAGTTTCAATGTGCATATGTTCAAGTCAGCTCCTCCATTTATTAGTACTCGCTTGATTTTGTGACTCTGTACAAGGATTTCAATATGTAGGGGAGCATTGTGAGGTTGGGTAATAGCTAAATCATCATTTTCAGTGAAGGATATGTAATGTGGGGTTGTTAAATGTCCCACCATAGCTTGAAATTGATCATGATCTAGATTCATGGGGACCTAGGTCTCTAAGAGAGCTTTTTCAAGGATATCTTTGTGAGATGGGGATAGGTGCAAAAGCTCTAAGATGGATATCTGGGTAGGTGTTTTCTTGAGTTGATCCAAAAGATTGTACTGGTTGGAAATATTTGGTGTAGACTTTGGGACATAAACAGACTTATTTTGAGGTGCATTTGGTTTAGACGGGACTCCTTGGAGAGTAACCTTGGATTGAGCATGAGTAGTAACATGTACTGGTTGACTCTCTGATTTCTCCTTTATGGTAATGACATTGGCATAATACTTAGAAGGATGACATTCAGAAATGTTACCAACATATCTATAGGAAGTAGAATTATAATTGGCTTGATTGTCACCCTTAGTGTTGGAAGTGTAATACCCCAAAAATGGGCTATAAGTTCATTAATCTCCTACATCTTCAATTCGAACGAAATCGACATCAAAGTCCTAATCTAAGGCACATCTAAACATCATCGAATCATAATTGATTATCTTAAATTCTGTATCGGGGAATATTCTTAGTAATATTCCTAATCATCATAATTATCTTTAATTTTATAATTATTTGGCAATAAATCACATTTATCCTAAAGCTTGATTAATTGGATATTTTCATATTTAATTAATTAGATTTAATATTTGCCACTTAATTATGTAATTAAATTTAATTATATCTATTATTAATTGTATTATTTAATTTTGACAATAAATCTAATATCATATGAATAATTGATTAAATTCTTATTTAATTAATTAAAGCAAGTTGTCATTATTTAATAATATAGTTTTTAATAAAAGTTTGATTAAATAATTGATTAACCCATAAATCAATTGTTTTATTTTTAAAAGCAGTTAAGTTAGAAATAAATCACTTTATTATTAAATTAATTCATAAATAAAACATGCACAATCATAAAAGAAAACAACTATCAATTATCAATTAAAGCTAAACTCTATTTTGAGTTAAAGCTTAGCTTTTGCATGTTTTTGTGAGTTAATTATCTTTATTTAAAAATAACTCAAAAATCAACTTGAGTTATTTGAGTGATTTATGGCTTTTTCCCATGCACCTCCAAAGCCCTGGATTTCTATAAATTAAAGGCTCAGCTCTTCACAAATCATCTCATATTTTGCACAATCACGCTGGAGAATTGGAATTGAAGAATCAAAGCTCTTGCGAATCGACATCTTTGTGAGATCAATCTTATTTTTGCATTCATATTACATATCATTGTTAGATTCATAGCATATCAGTTTTCAATAGCATTCATATCATATCAATTTTTATCATTCTTATTGCATAGAAAATATCAAAAATATAGATTAATTGCATTTATTCCATATCTAGATCAATTGCATTCAAATCCTTCATTTAGGTGTCGTCTAGGTCACTGATCTCGATAATAATCTGAGAACATTAATCTCACACCTACTAGAAGGCAGTAAATCGCTTGGTTAGATTAGATTTTAATTTTGCACGATTTTGATTTTAGCTAACCTCTAATGTTTTACTGAAGTGTTGCGTTTACAGATCAGGTAAAATTTTCACACACACATTTCTGGCGCCCACCGTGGGGCAACCCACCTTTGCATGCTGGTTTTGATTTTTTTGGGAGCTAAAACCCCAAAGTTTTAAAGATTTAATTTTATCTCCCAAACGGCTTAGAATTTTGATCTGAAATTTTTTTTTCATGTTGGTGACATGTCATGAAAGCTACAGTAAAAAATTTAGAATTTTTTGAGATGTTTTGAATTTTTAATAATTTTTTCTTGAAATTCCAAAAAAAATTAATATCTGACGCAAATCAGCATATTTTTCAAAAAATTTTATATTTTCGGAAAAATATTTAAATTCTACAGGGGGTCCATTCTTTGTGTTTTAAATTTGGACATGATATCATAGCTCAAATAGTCAATTTACAAAAACTGGTCTGTTTTGATAAAATGGGTCTCTAGGGCACAAATGAAGAGGTTTTTCTAAAATTTTTGCATTTTTGAAAAGCTCTCTATTTTTTAGCAGGGGTCTCTATTCTGAATTTCTACTTTTGTGGCCAAAATCATATCAAAAAAATTAGATCTTGTTGACTAGGTCAAATGCAAAAAAAAAAAATAAAGTTTTGTGATGGGTATGCACTTATTTTTTTTACATGGTTCAATGAATTATATGAGTTGTCATTTGGGTTGATTGCTGGTTATTATTACTGATAATAATTGATTTTTAGAGCTAACCCTATGGTTTTCATAAGTTGAATATATTTTGCATATCTTGTTTGCTTGTTTTCTTGTTGGAGAGTTCGTCACTTGCTTGCATGGAAAAGCTCAATAAAAATTGCTAAAAATTAAGTAAAATCTACTAAGCACGTTGCGAGGATCCCAGGTATTCTCCTTCATCTAATAATATTTTGATTTTGGATTTAAAATAAATCTCTTATGTGTCAAGCTTGTGTGCATCTTTTCATGCTTTTGATCTATTTCTACACACTTGCATAATTGATACTAGGTTGTGAACCCTTAAGGATTCATTAAGTAGTCTTAGAATACTTGTGATTGATCTTGATTTCTATCTTGGGTTATTGGACTCGCTAATCCACCGGCCCCTCATTTTCGCCCCGTGGTTGCAATCTCAGCGCCATAAAGGGGAGGGGTCAACAGGACAGAAGCGTTAAATGTTCCACTTGGCAACCCTTTTGTGCTTTTAGGAACTCACTTGTTTTCTAAGTTGGGGACTCATTTTCAGCTTGTGTGAGGTGTTAAGTGTTCCACTTTGTGGACTCATCTCATATTCGCTTTAAGCGTTAAGTGTTCCTCTTTCTACTTTTTGGGTACTTTTGGTAGATTTACTTTCAGGAATATATATGTGCTCACATAGTAATTAGGCCCTATGAACACTATTCGTGATTCTTGAAAGATTGGATTCCTAGCGAAATCCTTCTTGACGATAGAATCCTTGTAGGTAGGGAGGATACTTAGTGCGTTTCACATTCAACTTAGTTAGTGAGTCTTCTCTTATTGATCGACACATTCTCTCTCCGGAGAGGTTGATAGATCACGTGGGGTTGATATCACGAGATTTGGTGAATCAAAATTGGTTAGTGCGTCTTCTCTTATTGATTGATACATTCTCTCCCCGGAGAGGTTGATAGATCACGTGGAGTTGATATCACAGACCTTGGTGGAACAAAACTTTGTCTTAGCGTGTCGGATTAATCTTCTTGCTTTGTTTGGGTTAAAAGTGAAGAGGTGTCAAAACCTTGAATCTGGAGCCAAGTCCCCTTGTGGTATACTATTGTGAGTCATTTTAGAGAGGGTTAACCGTAGCGGACAATCCCTTCATAGGGCAAACTGCATTGATGGAACCTCAAGCGGTAATAGCCATTTTCGCCATGGTAGTGACAACCGCTATATAAATGTCCTTGTGGAAGAAATCTCCATGGGTATGGTTCATTGTTGGGTTGTCAGATCTCCCTAGCAGCTCTTGAAGATTAAGTTCTCAGACTGTGTCAAAACCCTGGTGCGCCGGGATTGGAGTTCACCCCTTTGAATCATAAAAGTTGCAGAGTCAAACCATTACTAAAAACCTTAGAGAGGCCAATTTTTCATTCTCAGGTATATGTGTGTTATTGCAAAACTTTTCAGAACATACACAATTAGTACTCTCAGGGATTAGCACAATTTGGTCACTTGATTGTTCATGCGCAAGGTTGCTTTTGCCCTTGTTCATTGTTTTCAGATGTGCTTGGAATCACTTGCTTGCTATTCTGCGTGCTTATTTATCTACTTGGCTATTAAAAATGATCAAATCTGGTATAACCTTCAAAATCTGGACAATACAATTTGCAAACAATCCAAAACTGAAGACCTTACATTTTGCAAAAATTGACATAAAATCTTTTCTGGAGTCAAAAGTCATTTCAAGAAGTCAAAAGTTGTATGAGTTTTGTCAACTGTCATTTCATTGCTACCCAACTATCATACGAGTTTAGCAACTATCATTTCATAGACTACCCACTGTCGTATGAGTCTGCAGAGTGTCGTTTGGAAAAATTTGAGAGAGTTGTCAAAAATTGTCAAATTGCAAGATATCCAATGTTTCCAGCCTAGTTCCAAAATCTATCAAAAATATCATTGTGTCAAGAACAGAGCAGTAGCTATTGAGAATCTGTACACATGTCTCAAAGAATCAGTACACATGAGGAAGAAACTCTAATCGCCGCTATAATGAAACAGATACATGCTATGCAAGTCCAGCTTGACAAACTTGGGAAAGAAAAGGAACCTCTATACTCTTTTCCATTTGATAAAGACTTGTACATGTCACCATGCCCCTGAAAAAAAATTGAGCAATATGATACCTCTTCCACGGAGAGTGACACATCTAGCTTTGGAGACTATGATGACTATGACAACAGACAATGTAATGATACCTATGACACCTCTGTTCCTAAGAGTCCTCCTCATCGTTCATTCCTGGTTACTACAAATGGGCCATCACATTGGATAGATCAGGAGAGTGATCCATATGATTCTGATTATCAAAGAGACTTTGATGATTTCTATGCACAATACCCAGATGATCCATCTATTTCACTTGAGGAAGAGAAAGTTTACCACGCTGATTATAAACATGCATACTATAAGGATCTCTCCTCTAAGAACTCTCAGGCTGAAAATAAAGATTACACTCTCAAGCAAGATCATGTTAATGTTGGACCTTTGTCTTGTGATGGTTCCCTTCCATCCCCTACTTCCTCCAATACTCGTACATTTCCTAAAGCTTCTGAGTCTTTCAAATCTTTCACAGAACCTTCATTCGACACAAGCCTTGATACTTCTCATGTGGTTCCCTATAGTTATCCTCCAGGGCTACCTCTTAAAGAAACTCAAGCTAACCTTCACTTGGCTGCAAAGACTTTCAATAATGATAAATCTAAAGAGCCTAAGCCTCCATATGCTATAATCCCTACTTCAGCTAGTTCTCCACCATCTCTTCCGAAACCATCCATACAATCCCAACATGCTTCCTTGTCCTTAGAAGTGGCTCCATGTCAAGAGGACTCTAAAAATGAGAAAGAAAAGAACATAAAGAAAGATCAAGATCAATAACCCTCCATGTCATCCACTCCTTTTCACGATGTCTCTTATCTGCTTCATGGTTCTTTTGATCCTGTACCCCCTTTTTCATGCATTCCACCATATCTTAAGTCTTCTCTTAAGCAAGATCAGGCTACTACTTACACTAATGAGCTTATTGACAATCAAAATGACCTTACTACATTTGTGCTTTCCAAAGATGATACTTCCATTAAGGTTGGTAAAAATGGTGTTCCTTCCAATGTTAAGCCTATTGAAAATCAAGAGACAAATTATGTGCTGGTGCTATCCAAAGATCCTTGTCAAGATCAAAGTCTTCCATCTTCTTATTCTACCACTCCATGTTCACTTCCACTTTCTACTCTTCCTAAGTCTTTGCAAGCTTTGAAAAATCTTATCAAAGAAGGTGCTCATATTCAAGATGTCCATGATTCTATTGAAAATTCTAATGCTCACTCTAAAGATGTTGATATCCTTGGTTGTCATATAGATGCTGATGAACTTATTGATTATCCTTTTGCGTCTTCCACTTCCATCCTTGGACCTCTTCCACCACTACTAAGGGCTTCATGCCTTCCTTCCATCTTGGGTCCTTATGTCCCTTCACTTTCCCCTCCTAACTCTCCTGATTCGCCATCTATCTTGGGTCCTTACATACCTCCATCTCCCATTTTTCCTCAAGATCAACATAGATGCATACCCTTGAATCCTTTTCATCCACCCACCCATCTAAACCAGTCATATCCTCCCTCTTCCACAAATCTCAAGTCTTTTGGAAGTAACTTGAATGTTCAATACAAGAAAAAGAAGCAATACAAGAATCCATCAAAAAAATATCACCATGTCTCCTCTAATAGACATGGAAACATAAAGTCAAAAGAGATATCTAAGAAAAAAATTACAAGACAAGTATGGGTTCCAAAATCTATCATTCAAGATATTCTTTCTAGATCATCAAAAGGAAATAAAAATCCTAAGGCTATATGGATTCCAAAGTCTCTCTTGAAAGAGTCTGGTGTTGAGCAAAAAGTGAAGTTGACATTCAAGCTTCCAAAGGCTTCCACTTCATCTCCCTCCAAAAATATTCTTCCATTCCATGTGCCTAAACCACAACCTCTGCTATCCATTCGCCATATTCCTTCACGTATTCCTTCATTCAAGATTCCTCCATCCTCTCACCACCCTTCAAGGTATGTGTTGACGTTGATCTTGCCTTCCTTTCCACCTACCCTTTTACAATCCTTCCATGCATTATCCTTTTACCTTCTATCATTTTTCCTCATTTTCCTATTCCTCCTATCTTCCAACCTCACTCGCTTTACATAAAACCTTATCCTCCATTTTTCTCTTTCATCTCCCTTTCCCTATTAGCATCTTTGAGCATGTTATTTTGAATCCTTGGCATATCATGGTTTATCCTTTCAAGGAGCATTATCTAAAAAGCTTGCCTTCTTCCAAAAAAAAAAAAAAAAAAAAAATTGAAAAAATTGAAAATGTGCCTTGGTGAAAACCTGAAAACAGGCGCCTTGGTAGCAAAAGTAAAGAGAAATAAATTCATCCTATGGTGAAAACCACTTCCTTGTGGCACCTTGGATAAGTACCATGATGAAAACCTGGCAATCAGGCATCATGTGTAGTTCTTCTACATATTTCATCCATTCCATCTTCTCTCTTTGATCTTGACAATGTTGATCTATACACGAATATTTGGCTATTTTGTGAGCTATCTTACGGTGATTTTGCTTTCATTCCTTCCATGTTTAGCCTTCATATCCATCTTCCTCCATTCATTTTTTCCTATCACTATCCTTTTCCCCTTTGGTCTTGATCTAATAAAAAAAGAAAGAAAGAGTAAAACACGGTGCTATGAAGCCTCTTGACATGTCTACTCCTTTGGATTGCATCCTTTCCTGCTCTTGCATTATGATTTTGTGCTTATCCTATGCTAGCCTTTCATTGCTTGTCCAAATGTGCTTTACATGACAATTTTTCCCTAGCTTGGGTATTCTTGAGGAGTTTTCCCTTGAGGATTTCTTCCCTTCATTCTCCTTCATTCTCTTGTTTTCCATCTTTTCAACCAGCTTGCTAATCCCTCTTGTTCTCCACCTTGCTAGACATTGGGACTGCATGATATGATCTTTCTTGGGAGTTTGCAAATGGAAAAAGATGCTATCAAGTATCCCAAGTATCAAAACAATTATCAGAATTAGTATCAGAATCAGTATCAGAACCAGTATCAGAACAAGCATCAGACCCAGTATCAGAACAATTATCAGAATCATTATCAGAATCAGTATTAGAACTAGTATCAGAACAATTATCATAATCAGTATCAGAACAATTATTAGAATCAGTATCAGAACCAGTATCAGAACAATGATCAGAATTAGTATCAAAATCAGCATCAGAACCAGTATCAGAACCAGTATCAGAACAAGTATCAGAATGGGCCTACAGAACAAGTATCAGAACACCTACAGGGGCTACACCTTTTGCTTTAGTTTATGGGTCTGAAGCGGGTACTACCTATTAAGGTTGAAATCCTATCACTAAGAATCAGAATGCATGGTCTAGTAACTGATGATGACTATAGAGTGTCTAGGTAACAAGAACTGAAATTACTAGATGAGCGCAGGCAAGAAGTGTATGATCATCTCAGAGTGTATCAGAAAAGAATGTCTAGAGGCTGCAACAAAAAAGTCAGACACAAAGAATTTCAAGTTGGTGATCTAGTGTTGAGAGAAAATCCTAAAAATCAATCACATCGAGAACGCAAGGGGAAGTTCAAACCCAACTGGCTGGGTCCCTTTGTAATCACTGCTACTTTTGGCTCTGGTGCCTATCAACTCTCAACGACTGAAGGAGAACAGCTCCGAGAACCAATCAATGTTCTCCATCTGAAGAAATTCTACGCCTAAGGCATTCAGTGCTTGGTAAATGTCCTGAAAAAAATCTTAAAAATCAGAAAAAGTCCTGAAAAAATGAACATCTTGGTGAAAACCTAGCAATAGGCACCTTGATGATTCACAAAAAAATAAAAAAATATCAAAAGTACAAAAAAAAAATCAAAAAATATCAAAAGTACAAAAAAAATTGAAAAAATGAAAAAAAATACAAAAAAAAACATGAAAAAGAAGAAAAAGTGCCTTGGTGAAAACCTGGAAACAGGCACCTCGGTAGCAAAAATAGAATCTCTACCAAGATGGTGAAAACCTGGCAAACGGGCGCCACTTGTTCCAAATGCTCCATCTATCAGCACAATCTTGGTCTTTCCCAGCTTTCAGTCTTGCTTTAGTTTGTACATATCTCCCGGTTTATTTCTGCATATCCTGGTTTAAATAAGTCGGTCTATACACCAACCAGCTCAAGCGTCTGCATCCTATCAATGTTCACACTTGGGGGCAATCAATGTCATATCCTATGGTCTCCCATGTATCTTAGATGTGTCATATCCACTCAAAGTCCTTTGAAGCTTCAAGTTGAGTCAGTCAGTCAGTCTCGTCTCCAGAAAGGATTTTGCATCAACAACAATCAAACATCAAAACTCAACTGAAAACAATCTGTGCTTTTCATGCTTTTATCTCCTTGTAGGCTTACTGATTCGCATTGAGATTTTTGCATATTGTGTCCCTTTGAGCTCTTCAATGATGTCCTTTACAGGATTTAGAGAGTGATGACTGGGGGCATAATCTTTTCTTTGTCTTCTGCTTGTATGTGAAAATCTAACAACTTTGGAAATTTTGGATTGAAATGGTGTCCGACTGTAAGAGCCTCTATCTCAAATTGGATGGCCATGCGTACCTTGACCATTGATACCCAGACAATTCAAGGAAGTTTGCTCTAACTATTATCTTTTTGAGTAAGTTCTTTCTCCTACTATGGAACGCAATCTTGCCTAAGGATGTGAATGATAAAGGGTCACTACGGGTAATTCACATTGGATTTAGAATGATCTCTTGACTATTTGATGTGTTTGCAACGCAAGGCGTACTCAGGTCATCATGACGTTTATGTTTTGATGCTTTTACAAATTGCTATATCAAAATGGACATGATATTCAGGTCATCCTGGCGTTTGTGCCTTGGTGCTTATATCTAATCCAACATTCCGAAAACAAATCAATATTCATATGTCCATGGTTGTATAACCAGTGGGTGTTGTATTGAATCTTGCACATACAAATCAATATTTATATGTCTATGGTTTCATGGCTAGTGGGCATTGTATTGATTTATCCGGTTACCTAAAAGTTCAATGATGATAACAAATCGACACATGATCAGTGACTAGGTCCTAGGTCTTAGGTTGCATTTCATTTTGCATGTCTCTTTGCATTTTGCATGTTTACATGATCTCACAATGATTAAACAAACTTCAATGCTTAAATGATTCTTCAAATCGCATCTTCAAGTCTAACAAGAGCTGAATCTCACACGAAGGTTCCTCCAATGAAATAGCAAGTAGAATCCTTTTTCGGGATCAAAATTCAAATCTGAGATCATTCATATTATTAACTACTTGCATATTCGACCTTCAATCATCACAGAAATCTAGTATTCAACTTAACTGATTATCTTACATCAAACTATCAAAATTTCAACTTGGTCAACCATGGTCAACTCATGGTCAAACCTAGTCAAACTTGGTCTTTTGGGACCTTCCAACGATGCAGAATGCATTCTCGGATGTAAATAACCACTTCTCAGATCAATTAACATGCTTCTAAACTATCAACGCTGACTTTTCTTGTCAGATTTCAATTTTAATCCCGAAGGGGGCATGGTATTGCACATCATTCAAAGTCTGTAAATCAAATTCTATCGATCAAGTCTATCAATATCTTTCATCAGTGATCAAGACAAACAATCACGTCTAGTTACTGATTCATCAAAAGTCCTCATCACTCGGGGCAAATCTATCATCACTTGGGGCATATCAGATTCATCAAGATCCATATCAATCTGATATTTTCTTAATCTTGTAAACTGTATCAATTTTTGCAACCATCGGATCATAGTGTTCTTTCCTTGGTTCTTCGGCAACTGAAGGATTCGGATGTGATACCTGCTAGTTCTGCTAAGACAATCGAGTCTAGAACGGGTCACTCACTTCTTATCAATCCTAAGGTTCAGAATCAGGCATTTTGACACTTTTTCGCAATCATAGGTTCATTTGCTGCTACAGTGAACATTATCTTTGGTCATTTAGGACCTATTATCTCCATATCAATTCAATATCAATCAACTCCTATCTCAATATCTTTCAATCGGTTTCTATCTTTCAATCGGTTTATCTTTTGAATCAGTTTCATATCTTTATCAAACACAGACTATCTTTGAACCACTGCGCTTCGCACAGTAATTCAAAGAGGGGCAAAATGTAATACCCCAAAAATGGGCTATAAGTTCATTAATCTCCTACATCTTCAATTCGAACGAAATCGACATCAAAGTCCTAATCTAAGGCACATCTAAACATCATCGAATCATAATTGATTATCTTAAATTCTGTATCGGGGAATATTCTTAGTAATATTCCTAATCATCATAATTATCTTTAATTTTATAATTATTTGGCAATAAATCACATTTATCCTAAAGCTTGATTAATTGAATATTTTCATATTTAATTAATTAGATTTAATATTTGCCACTTAATTGTGTAATTAAATTTAATTATATCTATTATTAATTATATTATTTAATTTTGACAATAAATCTAATATCATATGAATAATTGATTAAATTCTTATTTAATTAATTAAAGCAAGTTGTCATTATTTAATAATATAGTTTTTAATAAAAGTTTGATTAAATAATTGATTAACCCATAAATCAATTGTTTTATTTTTAAAAGCAGTTAAGTTGGAAATAAATCACTTTATTATTAAATTAATTCATAAATAAAACATGCACAATCATAAAAGAAAACAACTATCAATTATCAATTAAAGCTAAACTCTATTTTGAGTTAAAGCTTAGCTTTTGCATGTTTTTGTGAGTTAATTATCTTTATTTAAAAATAACTCAAAAATCAACTTGAGTTATTTGAGTGATTTATGGCTTTTTCCCATGCACCTCCAAAGCCCTGGATTTCTATAAATTAAAGGCTCAGCTCTTCACAAATCATCTCATATTTTGCACAATCACGCTGGAGAATTGGAATTGAAGAATCAAAGCTCTTGCGAATCGACATCTTTGTGAGATCAATCTTATTTTTGCATTCATATTACATATCATTGTTAGATTCATAGCATATCAGTTTTCAATAGCATTCATATCATATCAATTTTTATCATTCTTATTGCATAGAAAATATCAAAAATATAGATTAATTGCATTTATTCCATATCTAGATCAATTGCATTCAAATCCTTCATTTAGGTGTCGTCTAGGTCACTGATCTCGATAATAATCTGAGAACATTAATCTCACACCTACTAGAAGGCAGTAAATCGCTTGGTTAGATTAGATTTCAATTTTGCACGATTTTGATTTTAGCTAACCTCTAATGTTTTACTGAAGTGTTGTGTTTACAGATCAGGTAAAATTTGGAAGAACCTCCTTTTTCATGCTCAGGAAGTGGATCTTTGAAAGCTATATGTGATTCATTTGAGGTATGTCTGTCAACACCAATTTCACCGCTTTCAATTAAGTCTTGAACTACATTTTTGAGTCTTAGGCAGTCATTGGTTTTATGTCCTTTTCCTCTGTGAAATTCACAATAATCATTTGCATTCCACCAAGAAGGTTTTACTCTAGGTTCAAAGTATTTCATTTTGGGAAGCGTAATGAGTTTCTTTGTGATTAACTTCTGTAATGCTGATTTGAGAGATTCCCCTAAAGGATTAAAATTTCTTCGAGGTGACATAAAAGGAAATCTTGGTTTAGATGAATCTTTTTTGGTGTTTGGATTTTCTGATTGATTGTTGTAGGTAGCTTGAGTAGCATTGGCCTGACTTGTGAGATTCAGAAGGGGTTGTGTTGGTTTGACATTATGATTATCAACAATCCCATCATTGACAATGTTTTTGTTTTTATTCCAGAATTTTGATTGGTCATTATTGTAGTTGTTGGGATTGGAATTTGAGGACCCAACATTGTCTTTGGAATAAAGTTTTATCTCACCTTTTCTGACCATGGATTCCTCAATCTTGATACCATTTTCTATGAGCTTATTGAAGTTTGGTGGACATTGCAATTGTAACCTATAACTCATTTTTGGTGTAAGGTTATGCATAAAGATGTCCATCTTTTCTTGTTTAGGAATTGTTTGTGGATATTTGGCAAACAATTGATGCCATCTTTGCAAAAAAGTAAGGAAGGGTTCTCCATTCTTTTGATGTGCATTGCAAAGATCAAGCATAGTGACTTCATGTTTGATGTTATATGAATAATGAGTCACAAATTTTTCAAGAAGCTCATTGAAAGATTTGATGCCTGGGGGTAGTTTGGAGAGCCATTCCATGGCTTGTCCTCCTAAACTTCATGGAAATAGTCACATAAGATAAGTTTCATTGTGAGAGACTATAATACAAGTAGCACAAAACTCATGAATGTTGTCTTATGGATCCGAATTCCCTTTGTATTTGTCAAATTTTGGTACCTCAAAATGAGGAGGGAATGGAATCATTGCTAAATTCTTATCAAAAGGATAAGGACATATATCATCCAAGGAATACTTCTTAGTTGATGATCCAGTTTGGATGTCACAGATTTATTGTTGAAGCATCTAGATTTGTTGTAGAATGGGATCCAAAGATAACGTGTTTCCTTGAGTGTTTTGGGAAACATTGTTGTGGGAAGCATTGTTTTGTTGATCATGTTGAGAAGCATCAGATGGCTGCTTGGTTTCTTTTGCTCCATGAGTATCTTGAGAACTAATAGGAATTTCTTGATTGGTTACAATAGTTGGTTCTCTAAGATGAGAAATATCAAAATCACTTGGTAGTTTGGCTCCTTGTTGAGAAAGCATGAGGAAATACATCTCTCTATCTAGGTCTAGGAGTCTTTCCATGACATGATAAAATCTAGGATATTGTGTAGCATCCCTAAGTTCTTGATCTGTGGGTTCCTCTTCGGATGTAAAAAGTGAAGTTTTCTTAGGAATTTCAGACCAAGGATTTTCTTCATTGTTTTTGTTTCCTTCCATTTTGTCTAGGGATTCTGAATCAATAGTTTGTTTTAGTTTCTAAGATTGAGTTTGAACCATAAAAATGTGAAAATTGATTTGTGGGATGAAAGATGTTTGATGAAAAGATATGGAAAGAGTGTTTGATAGAAAAGATGTTGGAAAAGTGTTGAAAAGTGATGAGCCAACTTGATAAAATCTAGGTCAATAGGAAGTATAGATTTCACTATGATATGACAAAGAAAAATCAAGAGATAGTAACCTAAGTAAGTTTGATTGAGGATGATAGATCCTAATAGGATAAACTCACAAAGATCAAAATATGATAGATAAGGTAATGTTTTCAACACTAAATCTAGAATTTCAAAAGATTAGAAGAAATTATTTGATGATTTTTGGTGAAGGAAAGATGATGAAAATTGATGAAAATGGTCAAACTAAAAATCAAAGGTCTATGTAGCTCGAATGTTTCTCCAGAATCTTACTAAGGATGAAAATGGGTATCTGAAAAAAGTGATTGTGAAAATTTCAAAGCTTGTGGAAATGCTCACTATTGTATATGCACAACGACAAATGTGTAGGACAGTTTGATGAATACGCAGTTAAATGAAACAAATGTGCAACAAATTGGAACTGATGCACGGGAAAAGTAATAGATGCGTAGAATAGTATAATGTATGCGTAGGAAAATTTGATGAATGTGCAAGAATTTGTTTCTAATGGATTGGAACTGCAAGATGTTGATTTTTGTTTTGATTTTCTAATGTTTTGGTTTTTGGCAAATGGAAAATGCATAAACACACACACGCAAGAAGAAATGATTTTAATCTAATTGTTCTAGTATGATTGCACAAACACGCTTACAATCCTAAGGTTGGCAAGGACAATATCTACTGCATCCCCACTAGGATAATAAAATGTAGCCACGAAAATCCACAGTGGACAGCCTAGGAACTTGGAGGCACAGGCTCCTCCTTACAGTGCACTCACTTCTCAGGCACACCAAGTTCCGAATTCAATGGGTCATTACTTCTCAAAGAACTGCTATCTCTACTATGAACCATGAGTAATGTGGGGTGTCTTCGCGGGCTTGGGTGACCCCTTGAGCCAACAAATAGAAGGTTTTTGGCCACTAAACAAAAGTATTTAGTAAGGACATCCGTTCAGGTGGTTGTGATCAAGTCATTTTCCTAATTAAGGGGGCTCTCCCAATCCTTTCAAAGCAAGGCTTTCACCTCTACTAAGTAGGACTTTAATGCACCACTGGGGTACTGGAGGAGATTTTGGTTGTCACAATGAATTCACACCTGTCTAATGTGAGACTAATCACACTAGCATTTTTTATATACCGGTTTGGAAGGGCTTGGCTTTAGCCTATTATCGGTTGGGTCGTTCTTTGGGGTGAGTACCTCTTTTCCCACCAAAGACCGCCCTCTAAAAATTATAACAGTTTCTCTTACACCCAAGATCCACGAATGGCAAGGGGAGAGGATACGTTGTTATAATTTTGGGATTACAAATAGCTATTAAGAAAGACACAAAAAACACTTGAGCTATGCTAAAGAAGACACACAAAGCAAAAACATGTTGTATTTTAAGCCCAAACAAGGTTATGGTTTATTTTGCAATACCCCTTAAGAATCCTGCAAACAAATTTGTTAGAAATTTAGCAATGGGGTCTTCAAACTAACATCCTATGAAACAACCTAAAGACTACCAGAACGAATAGAAACTTGTCAAAATGTTAGCTTAAATCAAATCTAACAAAAAAAACTAAATTTTACCACAGTAACTAACAAATGCGCAACAATTATGGATTTATGCACAGAATGTATGTATGTGCAGCATAATGAAATGTATGCGTAGAGCGATGGTGTAAATGCGCAGAAAGAACTAATGCGCAGTAGAAACTATTAAAAGTGCAAAAATTTAAGGTAAATGTGCAGGAAAATTAAAAAAATAGCGTGCAAAAATTGCAGAATGGATGTGCAGCAGAAATGGATGAATGCGCAGGAATTGGGTACAAATGCGCAGAAATGACCTGTAGAAAAACCTACACACAGAAAACTAAAAATAGAAAGTTAAAAATGTGGGTGGCCCCATGGTGGGTGCCAAAAATGTATGCAAAATTAGGTGAATACTATTCTAAATGATAAATTAACTACTTTAAAATTAATAAATCAAACTAATAAGCAAACTACAATGAAGAATACAATCAAAATGAAGCTAAAATAGCATTTTACCTTCACCTACCATGTAGCTTGTCTCCATTTCTCTCCTAGCCTTGATTTCTTGAAGATGTTGAGCTCTCAGATTTCCAAATGAAGCCTTTTCCCAAGATGCCACCAAAGTGTGGAGATTTGATGATGAATGCAAAATAGCTCAAAGCTTGGTTATGCAACTAATAGATGGAATGCAAGATGGAATGATGATAATATGGATGCTTGATTGCTCTTAAAATGCTTGAATGCTTGATTACCTATTAGCTCACAAAGGGGAAATAAGGCTCCTTTTATAGATTTGTGGAGGATCTAGGCCTAGGTGGCACAATCCTACAGTGGAGAATGAAAGGTGGAAGATCCTAGGGCTAGGATTGACTTAGTTGAAGGAGTTGAGAGAAAGGGGGATGCAGTTGGAATGTGAGAGGAAGAATAGGGATGATGTTCCTCTCACATTGACATGGAGGAGAACAAGGTGGAAGGGAAAGACACATGTCAAGTGTCTCACAAAGACTAAAGAGAGAAAGAGGGAGAGACCTTTTCCTCATGAGGACTCTTTGTACAAGTGTCCCATGAGTCACCTTTGACCCTTAGAGGTGGCTTAAGAAGCCCCCTAGGAATAGGGATTATCTCTTGACTTGGTTTAAGAGAGGACATGTGGTCATGATATCAAGTCCTATGAGGCCACATAGCCCTTAGGAATAGGACATGTGTGGGTGAGGATAATTATCAATAAATAATTATTAATAATTATTTATTTTAGCCAAAGTGATGTGTCAAGTGACTGGGTAGATGAGTTGGACTAGGGGACTTAGTCATATTTAGGTGATTGTGTATTTAATTAAATCACTTTAATAAGACTAATTGGAAGACTTAGGATAGAAGAATGGACTATAGTGAATTTACTAAATAAATTGAATAATCTATTTAATAAATAGAGGAAATAATTATTAATTAAATAATAAATGTTTAATTAATTTATCAAGTCAATAGCAGTTAAATAATAAATATTTAATTAATCAATGAAGCCATTTTTAAGTGTATACATTGACCTTTAGTTTGCCCCGCCATTTTATCCTCCTATCTTGTCATTTTATTTTCTCGTCCACTTTAAATGGTACCACTATGGTAGACGATATCAACCCAAAAAAGCAGAATGTTACTTGCATCATAGTAGACGTGTGGACATGCTTGGGCCTACATTTTCCATCCAATACTCTTGTCCCAAGCTTGTCTCCATGACATAATTACATATGGTAAATGGTCAAATTAGGTTTGGTGTCGGGGTGTAGTAATTATAATTACAAATAGTAATATGTCAACATCTTTAAGAGTAAACAAATGGTTAGGGACAAGAAGACGTTAAATTCCACCCTTCAAAATAAGTTGTTAACATAGGTTTTTAAAGTGTAGAAACGTGTTTAGTAGTGAAATGGAGAATAAAATTCCTTTCACTAATTAGATAGATGTACATAATAACTATAATATTAATTTAGATTTGTATTTCATGGGATTGTTTCGAGATTAATAAATGGATAGGATATTAGTTTTAGAAATAATATTATAGATTTCATATGTTGATGTTACATAAATCTTAGCAAAATGAATCAAAATAATTAAAATTTAAATTATTTATATCTTTTTAGCAAAATGCAAATAATAATTAAAATTAATCAAAAAAGATTTAATCTATAATTTATTAATATATTTCTCAATTGCATAAGTTTATTATAAGAAATCAAAACAATTAGATTTAAAATTGATTCAATTATTATAATTTTTTTTATTGTACCAATGACTTTTTTTTATTGCATTAAATTTTAACAAGATATAGCTTCGAACAAAAAAATAGCATGAAATGATAGTTTTATTTTTTTAGCTTAATTAAATTTTATGGTTTTTTTTACACGAAATGGTTTCAGAACTCATGTGCATTACATAGGATTATTTTTGAAATATAAAACACATGCAATTTATACCAATAATACACTTATACTTACCTTAAATGTCCACTTGTATACTTTTTATCAATCTATCTCATCATCTATATCTCTTTCTATTTCTTTCTCTCTATCTCTCCATCTCTATGTATCCCTTTGCATATCTCTAGATCTCTTTCTATCTTTACATCTCGACCTATTTCTATATTTCTATCTATTTTTCTCCCATCCTCTCCACATTTCTATCTTTTTATCTCTAGATCTTCATATTTTTCCACCATTTTCCCCTCTATCTCCCTCTCTATCTTGTTATCTCTCCATCCCTCTCCATCCCTATATTTCTCTCCCTCTCTACCTTTCTCTATATATCACTTTATACCTCTATCTTTATCTTTATCTCACAGTCTCTCTCTCTCTCTCACACACACACACACACACACATATTATCTCTCCATATTTGTCTATCCTTATAGCTCTCCCTTTCTTTCTCTCTCTCTCTCTCTCTCTCTCTCTCTCTCTCTCTCTCTCTCTCTCTCTCTCTCTCTCTCTCTCTCTCCATATCCATATCCATATCCATCACTATCTCTGGCTTCCTCTCTAACGCTATCTCCTTACCTCTTTTTATCTCACTCTTTCCCCTTCTATATCTCAATCTATAGAGCACTCCAATAACAAATGTAAAGCCCTTAAGAATTATGACTAATCTATATGAACTATAACTCACCAATTACATTAAATTATATGTATGTGAAAGAGTAGGTTTATTTTTTGATATTGTGCAACATGAGTGTAAAGCTTTACGAGCTTTTCTATGCTTTTCTCAATATAGACTTCACTAGAAAAGCCTCTAGGAAGTCCATGCTAGCAGTGGTGTATAAACAATGGGTGACTTGGTAGTCCCTTTATTGGTTACTTGGTGCGGCCATGGCGACCTTTTGAAAGAAGTCCTTTTTGTCATATCTCTTCCATAACATTTGGAATGTCGGGCGTTGATGAAGGCATTGTAGGTGGCCTAAATGAGATCGTTGTAGAGGAGAAGGGATTTTTAGAGGCCAAGATGAAGGGGATTGAGCATGCCCTCCCAGTATGGATCTCCATTCCTTTGTCACGCTCAAACCTAACATCGCTCATGTGGCTTCTTGAAATAACAGTAATCACTATCCATTTTTTAAGGGTTGCTAAATGTAAATAGTGTTTTGTACTGAGCTTATACCATTAAATCACTTTGTAAGATGATGTGTATATAAATTTGAATAATGCCTCCTTCCAATCATCCACCCATAACACACTTAGTCATTGACACCTCGGGGGTGATGGTCCCACTCTATATGTGAGAACTTTACCAATGACAACATTTCACAGGAAAAGAAATCTTCTCAACAACATAAAACAAATGATTTAGATTAATTGAAGTGTCATCCAGCTCTCATAGCCACAATTGAATCATTGATCAATAAGAATTTAATTTATGTTATATTAATAATTATTATATATTAACTATATATTTTAATACAATATATAATTATGATATAAATTCTATTAAATAATTTTTATTTTTATTTATTTTTTGGTTTGTAACATTATTATAATATTAATATGAAAGAAAAGATTACATAGAAAGATATGCCCAGAGGCTTACAATAGGGCCTTCTAACGACCAAGGAAAACCAGAGAGGAAGAAGAAGGGAAGGGGAATAGAGCTTCACCCAAGAGCCCAAGTAAAGACAAAAAGAAGAATGGCAAAAAAACAACCAGCTCTGCTAACAAAGCATAAAATAGGAAGAAGAAAGAAGAACAGGTCGTAAACAAAAGGAAGGCAAATAGAAGAAGAGGCAAAACAAAGAGGCCGAGAACCCATTAAGCAACATGATGTTTCCCCTGTCGCTAACCATGCTTCATCTAGGGAATATCTTCAAAGACTGCCTTGTCTTGCTCCTCCTGAGCCTTGCAAAGCTCCATAAGCAAAGCCTTCAACCGGTTCCATTTAACCCCAATGTCCTGTTGGTGGGCATTCATATCAACCTTACCCCAGCACCACATAAAGGGGATGTCACCAAACTCAAATCCATCTTTGAGTTTAGAAAAACACTCATTGTAGTTGAATCCCCTTCCAGGAATAGCCCACTCCAAAATAGAGTCAAGGCCAAGCAGAAGGTCATTATCGAAGAGGAGTTCAATCAACCACTTAACCTCTACTTCAGTTTCCCCAAGCTGCAAGGCCCAGGTAATCATAAGAGAGATAATATCAATATTAGAATGTCTCTTTGCATGGCGTTCTTGATATTGACTACCCAACACATCTAAAATAGTAAACGCCAAGGCCTCATTTTTAATATTCAGTAAACCCATTATGCGATCCTTACTCACAAGTCCCTCAACAGCCTTCTGCTGCTTCTTAGTTCACACTGAGAAAGTTGCCTCCATGCTTAAGCCAGTGAGGAAAGAAACTGGTGTGGAAACAAGATCACCAAAGAGATATAAAACAACAAGAGAAGAGTGTAGAAGCGGGAAAGGAGTCCATTAGTTAGTCAGCCCGCAACTGTCAAAGTACCCTGGAAGCATCATAGAGCACCGCCAATCAAGAGTTTAGGCAAGGTAGAGACCTAAACAAAGGATAAGGGGTTGACATAAAGTAGGAAGGAATGAACCCAAAATAGTCGATTGCCGGCAGAAGGATGAAAAATAATGCAGAGCAACAGAGAATCTAAGCTCCGCACATGATCCAAAACATCTGCAAAAAGAGGAGAGCTGATATGCCAAAAATCACGTGCATCATATGATGTAGTAGAGAGCCCAAGGTAAAAAGAACGACTAGCCAGGAGAAGAAAAAATAGAGACCTGGATCATCGGGCACTCAAAGTGTCAAGAGGATCTAGAAATTGTTTAGAAAAGACCTCATTAACATTCTTTAAATTTGTCACCCATTTAGAAATAATGTCAGCCTCCATATTGCCTTCATGAAAAACATGTCTTATTTTAAACTCAGAGAAAGAGTTAAGAAGAAGAGAAATCTCATCAATAACATTCCCAAGATGTCACACCTTAACAACTCCATTTTTTATTGCATTCACAATGATTTGTGAATCCCCTTCAAGATGAACATGCTGAAGATTCATCTTTTTTGCCATTTGGAGAGCTAAAAAAGCAGCCCCTGCTTCCACTGAATTATTGGTGCCATTAATAAGTTTCTGAGCTACTAAAGCAAGGATATCACCATTCCAATCCTTAGCAATTACCCCAGCCCTAGAAGGTCCAGGGTTCCCCTGTGAGGCACCATCAAAGTTGAATTTGACCCATCCAAAATCAGGCTTCATCCATTTTAATTGAGCCCTAGCAATGGACCGATCCTGAGCATCCTTTAAATTCCCATTGTGGAATTTCAAAAAAGGCCAATTATAGTGAAGCATTCTATCTGATTGTGAGTAAACATAACTACCATTTGAGGAGAGAATTGCCACTTTCATAACTTCTTCAATCGAAGTGCAGATTGATAACTTAATACTACGAACAGAGCATTCTTTTTCTTGAAAGATCCTCCTATTCCTTTCCTTCCACAGCTCCTAGATGACAATAGAAGGACTGACCTTCCAGAGACTAGAAAGAGCAGAAGAAATTAAAGGAACCAACCAGCTATGAAAGACATCTCTAATCCCATACTATAAAGGACCATAAAAATTTAAATTTTCCTTAATCATGCTCCAGCACTCATCTGCAAAGGGGCATTGAATGAGAAAATAGTCCACATCCTCTAAGGCCACCTTACATAGAACACATCTTGTCAGGCCATGGAGGCCAAACCTTTTCCTCCTTTTAGTAGTAAGAATTCTATTATGAACAACTAACCAAGCGAAGGCTCCCGCTTTAGGGAGGCAATTCTTGTCCCTAAATAAATTAGTCAGCCAAGGGGTAGGAGCTTCGTCCTCTTCAAGGGAAAGATAACCCAATTTCATAGAGTAAATGCCACTGCTAGCCCAACACCAAATCAGATTATCCTCCCTATTACATCTAGTGAAACTCCTTTGTTGGAGCAATTATGTCATTACAGCCTTTTGTTGAGTGGACAAGTTAAGAGGATCCAGACTCTTCCACTGCCAAATAGGTCCAAGAGAAATATTACTGCATTCCAAGTAATCAGAAACATATGAGCCCCAAAAATTAGTGAAAAACTATCTCAACTCATCATATCTACGATCATTCTTCAAGATTGGATGATTATTCCAAGAATCTAACCAGAATAAGGATTTAGAACCATTACCC
The DNA here is from genome assembly GCA_027943335.1 of Chamaecyparis obtusa. Taxonomy (NCBI): domain Eukaryota; kingdom Viridiplantae; phylum Streptophyta; class Pinopsida; order Cupressales; family Cupressaceae; genus Chamaecyparis; species Chamaecyparis obtusa. The sequence goes on along the minus strand of BSBK01003473.1, from coordinate 159,252 downwards.
ACCCTCCAGGAAACATGTCAAGTAATAAGAGGTCTGCAGTCTAAAATAAAATTCCATATTGCTGAGCCTTTGGGAGGATTAGCAATAGTGAGGATCCTTTCATCATTAGAAGAATCTAAGTATTTAGCACGTAAAATTTTTACCCATAGACTGTCTGGTTGACTGCACATAAACCAAACCAACTTCACTCCCAAAGCTAAATTCATCTTCCTCCAATCTTTTAAACCAGTGCCACCATTAAGTTTATTTTTGCAAATTTTTTCCCATGTTAAGAGGGGCCATCTGTTGCCTTCACCATCCCCATTCCAAAAGAACTTTCTCATGCGAGTCATAATAGAATCTAATACTTTATAAGGAATTTTAAAACAACTCATAGAATAAATAGGAATGACTGAGATCATAGATTGAAGAAGCAAAATCCTTCCAGCAGACGAGAGCCATCTGCTCTTCCAACCATCCATTCTATTTAAGCATGAATCCATAAGATTCTTCCATAAGTGTGGCTTTGAAGCACCATCAAACAAAGACACACTGAGATATTTTCCCGGGAGTAAACAAATTTTAATCTCGAGAACATCACTAATGCGAGCCTGAACACATCTAACAGTATTGAAAAAATAAATCTCAGATTTATGCCAATTTACACATTGACCCATAGCTTGACTATAATTGTCCAGAGTTTCCTTAATAACACAAGCTTCATCAACTGAAGCCACACCCATTAGGAAGTTATCATCAACAAATTGTAGGTGTGTAGAGGCCTCCACACCATCAGCAATCTGAATACCCTTCCACCATCCATCTTTCCTTTTCTTAATAATGAGTCTACCTAGAACCTCAGCCATAATGATGAATAAAAAAGGAGCAATAGGGTCTCCCTGGTGAATGCCATTAGTAGATTCAAAGAAACCTTGAGGACTGCCATTCACAAGAATAGAAAACTGTGGAGTGTTTATGCAGCTCGCTATCCATTTAATCCAACCATTAGAGAAACCAAATCTACTGAGAACATTGAGCAGAAAAATTCTATTAACATTGTCATAAGCTTTTTTAATATCAAGTTTGATCATCATTCTACTAACTTTTGTTGTCTTGACAGTGTGGAAAGCCTCATGGGCAATAATAATCCCTTCAAAAATAGATCTGTTGGGGGAAAAACCACTATGTTCCTCCGATATAATGTCCCCTAACATAGATTTCAGTCTATTTGTTGTGACTTTAATAATGATTTTATACACTGTATTACATAAGGCAATAGGATGAAAGTCCTCAAAAGTCTTAAAATCAGACTTTTTAGGGATTAGAGAAATAAATGTATTGTTGAAGTCCTTAAGCATGAACCCCTCCGCTCTAGATTCCTCCACTACCTACCATAAATCATGACCTAAGATGTCCTAAGTCTTTTGGAAAAAAGGGGTAGAGAAGCCATTAGGTCCAAGAGCTTTATCTCCACCTAGACCAAAAAGAGCAGTTATAACTTCAGCTATAGAGACAGGGTCCATCAACATTTTATTTTGAGCCTTCGAAACACAATTTGGGATGAGATTCAGTAACTCCTCAGACCCTAGGTAGGACTGAGAATGTTGAGTGAAGATATTTTGAAAATAGTCAACAGCAGCATGGTTGATTCTGGAACTTTCAGTAAGCACTTCACCATCCCTAAGCTCAATGGAAATGTTTTTATTGCGGGCTCTTCTAGCTTTAATAGATTTGTGGAAGAACTTGGTGTTTCTATCCCCTTCTTTCAACCAAGTTTCACGTGATTTTTGTTTCCAAAAGAGCTCTTCACTAGCCAACAGTTCTTTATATTGTTTAAGAAGTGTTTGTTCTTCTAAATACATAAATTCATCCATCCCCATAGCAATCACTTTTTCATTTAAAATCTGTAAGCTTTTTTCAACCTTGAGCTTTTCAACAAAAACATTTTTGAAGGTTTCCCTGTTCCACAATTTTAGTTGTTCCTTTATAAACTGAAGTTTTTTGAAAAAGATGAAGGATTTATTACCTTCCCTGCAGGGTGAGTTTAACCACCAAGATTGAATATTATCAAGAAAGTCATCAGCCCTTAACCACATAGCCTCAAACTTGAAAGGAGAGCGTTCAGGTGTAGAATCCTCCTAAATGTTACATAGAATAGGGAAGTGGTCCAATCCAGCAATCAGAAGAATATCAGTAGTACAAAGTCATTATTGCTCCTCCCAATTCCCAGCCAGGAAAAATTTGTTAAGTTTCTCAGCTACATTGAGGAAACCACCTCTACGAATGGTCTAGATGAAGTCACCAGATTTGAAGTCCAACTCAGCCAAACCATTCTCTAGAACAAAATCAGAAAAATCTCTCTAACTTTTAGTCTACTAGCCCCTGCCACCTTTCTTATCCAAGGGACTTAAAATAGCATTGAAGTCACCTCCTAAAATAAAAAGGTCATCCTTTCTTTCATCTAGAAGATTGGTGAGAGTCACCCATAAACCTGCTTTCTCAGTTGGGCTGTTAGGACCATAAATATTCAAGACACAAAATTTAGAGAGGAGTTGTTTGGAAGTGACCTCAAAACATTGCCAATTGGAATCCTGATTGAGAAGAACTACATCAACCACACTATCATCCCATAACATTCCTAGGCCCCTTGAGGCTCTAAGAGCATCTAAAAAAACACCTTTCCACCTTGAAAACTTTTTATGAAAGAAAACCAAATCGTCACCTTTGAGTTTTGTTTCTTGAAGTAAGAAGATATCTGCTTGAGCTTGATCAAAGCATCTTTTGATCAACCGAGCCTTTTCAGGGGCATTGCAGCCCCTGACATTCCATGAGAGGAGCCTCATAGCTTCTAGGAGAAGGCATAGTCTTTCCCTGACCTCAGCAATTTTGTTCGGTTTGCTGCACAACCGGCTTGTTCCAACTTCTCTCTTGTAGATTTGGGTCCTCTTCTTCTCCTCTCATCAATTCTTGGCTTCTTCAAAAGAGAATCAGTGAGATGTAGGCCTCTCGAGTCAGAAACATTCAATGTATCTTCAGAGCCTAAAAAATATTCTCCCCCTTCATCACTAAAGTAGCTAAATTGGATGAGCTTTCCATTAAGTTGTCACCACTATCACGGGCCTCTATGAAGGAACATTCCAAGTTCCTCATAGGGGAAATTTTCCCCTCCTTGAGATCTCCATCCACCCAAACCTTCTCATATGAATTTGAAGAGAAGTCTTGAGAATCTTGAATTTTATTGAGAGCTACAAAAATAGGATGAAAACTGCTCTTGTAGTCCTTCAAAGAAGGATCAAGCATAGGGGCTAAGGGGACAGAGTGAGGGGGCTCAGGAATCAAACCAAAGGGGGTAACCAAAGAAGTAGGAGAGGAGGGAGCTGAAACATTAGACCTCAAAAACTTTTCATTCCCCTGAGAAAGAGTAGGAGACATCTAAATGTCTGTGCATGGAACGTGGGAGATGTCATCCATATTTAACATTGATCCATTAACCTGATCTGACTGAAAGAATCCTTCAAAATTGAAATCTGGTTTGCAACTCCTATCAGAGTCAATATGACAATCTGTAGGAGAAACCATAGTATCTGGCACAACAAGAGGCATATCAGGCGAGAGGGAAATAAAAGGGGGAGAAACTACAGAGGAAATTAATGCCAATGGAGACAAGGGGGTAGAAGGGACCACTTGAGAAGGGACCGAGCCACCACAATGCTTAAGAGGGGAGGAAAAAATAGTGGGACTCGAAGTATGTTTGGAAACTTCTGAGCAGACATCCATATTGTGGATAACCTCCTTCCCTTCCCTTTCCAAAATCATATCCTCCTCAAATTGGATAGACCAAGGAGGTTGTTTGGCTCTAGTGGATTCAATGCCTTTGATCAAATCTAAGCCCTTATTTTCATTCAAGCCTTTGCCTTTATCTAAAGTAACATCATCTGCCACTAAGTTAGTTAATTCTACTTCAACTTTAAGATGCCAATCCCCATTAGCCGAACATAGTGTAATAACTTCAAGGATTTGATAACATTTTTGCACATGAACAAGAACCCGAGAATAAATGAAGAAGTTATTCATATCAACCACCTCTTCAACCTTTATAAACTTGTCCAGTGTATTACCTATAATTTCTAGGGTTTCATCATTTTTATATTCCCATGGAAGATTGATAAGCTTCAGCCAAATAGCAATGTTTTCCACCTCTTCTTTATCAAGATTGAAATTTGGCTTCCAATCACAGATATAAAAACTAAGCCCATCCAACGAAAAAGGGCCACTATTTAAAATCCACATTTTATCCTCCTTGGAGGGGAAAATCACAAGAAAGAACTCATTAGAGAGGGTTTTCAAAACAAAATCCCCTCCCCAATTCACCATAATCCATTTTTGAATTTTATGAATGGATGGCCATGACCCTAACCATTTTAGAAAAAAGGTAGTATTTTGAAAATAGTTAACCTGAACATCCCATTGGGGGTTATTAATAAGAACAGAGGAGGATCTAACTATAAAGGTGTTATCTACCTTAGAAATCTCTTGATGAGAAGTGGAAGCCTTATTCAAAAGCACCTTTGAAGAACCCGAGCCTTTTGGCTTCCAAAACTTCTTTTCAATCTGCCTGAAATGGAAATTTTTTGGAGGCCCAAAAGGAATTTTCTGCTTCCAAAGGGGTTGACCAAAGTTCTCCCTACTCCTGCCATTCCTTCCAAAAAATGGTTTACGGGATGGATCCTGCCTCGGGGGCTTCCATCTTGCACGCACCTTTGTGGCTAGACCAAGCAACCCATCATGAACACCAGCAACATTGTTCCTTCTACCTTTCTCCCATCTACGAGAACCACTAGAGACATTAGAATCTAAATGCCCAAAAGTTCTATTCGAGTGCCAGAAAAAATGGTTTTTGAGCCCCTATTGTGGATATCTGTTGGTTTGAGTAGAGAAGTTCAAATGCCCTTTATCAAAACTAGCACCTTCCTATCGAAATCCACCATTGCGGAAACCTTCAGAGCCGTTACCCTCAAATTCGTTGCCGCGGGCCATCTCCTTAAACTCAACCTATTATTTTTTTAAAAATAAAATATTAAATAAAGTAATAAATATAATTAAATTAGATATAAGTTGATTTTTAAACTTTTATAAATTATAATAATATTTTATAAATATCATATAAAAATGCTTTAACCTATTATCAAAATTTTCTTATATAATTCATGCAAACCAAGGATTATATGCCAACAAGTGTAAGCACCTTCCTCTTTCATTTCTTTCCTTGGAAGACCCACGAAAACACTCGCATCATATAGTTGGTCCACTCTAGTGTGTGAAATGCTAAAAGTGGAAGATTAAGCCAAATTTAATAATATATGTGAAACACAATCACTGTTATGTTGCAATAAATGCAACATTTGGCAAATGATTCTGAAAACTTCTCTCCCCCTTTTGCGTGGCCTTATCTCACAGGCCAACATGCTTCCTTGTCTTTTTTATTTTACAACTTTTGTTAGCGTTAAAATAAAACAAGAAACCTCATAGGACATTAAGGTTAATGTGTACTAACTCTTGGTATGGACAAGAAAATTCCTTTTCATCCCATGGGAACATGTCAACCAATTGTTAAGTGGGACGCCTTGGGGAAAGGAGCTACTATCAATTCAAATCATTTCAATGGTCGACCACTTTCTATAGACTATTATTACACATTAGTTTGTTTTCATTGACCATGGAATTAATTCTTATAGTTCATAAGTAGGACAAGAACATCACTAGAATAACTTGTATATGCATTCTTTCCTCTTTGCTTGATCTTGTTATAAAGTTGATTTTTTCATTTTCTTAGGATTTTAATTTAAACTCAAAGCTCCACCATTTGGATGGTCATTGTAAGGACCATTCTAGGAATAACTTTTATCCTACAAAACACATCAATTTTCTTGTAATGATATATTTCAAACTATCAATTTGAGGTATTACTTTAGTTGTTATGTAGCCTAACTTTAACATGTTGTGCAACTGTTTCAGCAATGTCAATTTCCACACGCACAGATCTGAGCTTGATCTTGTGACCTTGCACAACCGCATCTGAGCCTCCCAACTGTGGTCCTCTGTTTTCTCGACACCACCATCTCGCCCCAGAATTTCCAGCATGGCCTGGTCTAGGATCTTTCTGTTCCCTAAATCAGGAGGCACAACAACCTTGGGGGGACTCAAACTTGGGTTCCCTGCATCCAAGTAGCAGCTTTTATTGAAAGCCCTCTCTAGGACGTGAATGTTCTTCTTAGAAGCACAAGAAACTCAGCCATTACTCAGACCTTTAGAGTTATCTACCCTGTATTTTCTGAACTTCAGTCTATTTTTTAAACTCGTTTTCACAAACAGAAAGCCCTCCCATAAGACCCTTTGAACCACTACCATCCGTAGAGGAATTTACAGGCCTGTTATTTGAATTTCTATATTTTTTCTGTGATTTTATTCTTCCTGCTTCTTCTACCACCGTCCATTGAAGCAATCAGGCTCTATACATCTTTTCTTCTCTGATTCCTATTTCTTCTGTGATTCCTATCCATTGTATTCGTATATTAAAAAAAAATTCAGGCGAAGAAGCTCCCAATGGTAGTCATTGGGGTCTCCACAGCTTGCAACTATCGATCGTCCAAAACAGGCCGGGCATTTTCAAATGAAAATGCCTACGACATAATGAATATATAATAAGTAATATAAAACATATATATTTCATACTAATATTATAAATTAGTAATATATGTAAAAGTCACAAATAAATTATAAGTTTTTAAAATTCATATATTCTATTTTAAAAAAGATTGTAAATTTATATATATGAACCTAACAATTATTAATAAGTTTCTAAATTTATATTGAAATATCTTAAAATTTAGAAATATTAATATTCTAATATTGTAAATAAATTTATATTGTATCATGTACATATTATAATATAACATATATTTATATTATTAAATAAAATACTACATTGTCTATAATAAATTTTGACGGTTTATAAATAAATTAAAGTGTGATATTTATGGTTTTAATAAAAAAACTAGCATGTCAATTGATACAGTGCTATCATATACGGTCCAATAGTGAAAAAATGGTCATTATGGCCATCAAATTTTAGGCTTGCACACAAGCATCAATTACCGATCAAAAAATTAGTTTTTTTCACAAAGCTTACAAAAATAGAACATAGAACAATGGAAATGGAAATGGATCTTTATATGATCCATAATGTGAATTGTTTTTGAATCTAGAGACGACTTATAATAGTAATATAGGAATACCTTATCTTAGAAGTAATGCAAGAGATGCCTAATTGTGCTACAAATGAGGTGTACATACTTTACCCCTTCCAAGATTTGAACTTTTGACCTCTCTTTCAAGAGTATAAAGAGAATAGAGAACTTTAAAAAAAAATATTTTCTAATAGTACCTTGAATGAGAATTCTTCTGTAAATTTTAGAAATTAGTATGTTAAATTCTTTCCTAATACTTTCACCCCTCATTTTGAATATAAGATTTTAAAAACTATTTATTGAAGCCATATATTTGTTGTAGATCAAGGCTTCAGGATTATGTTTTCCCTTGCTTCGAGCATGTAATTCTTGAATTAGGATAAAGTTCCTGCTGCTTTAAGGCTTTAGCGTATTTAACTCAATTCACAAGGTTTTGATCTTAATGAAGAACTTCATTTACAAGACTTTGATATTAATTAAATGCTTGTTGAAAAGATCTTGTCAATTTGTTTTTCACCTTTTCTGGATGTTTTATTTGATGGATTTTTTCTCCATAGTGATTTTATAATTTAATTAATCTTTGTATAGAATTAATGTTTAAGGTTTATTTTTATATATTTTTTCCACTTATAACGATAATTGATAATACCCAAGGCTAAAACTTTAAATGAATTTTTTTTTAATTAAAGAAAAAATAGGTTTTGAAGGGACCCAAAACCCTTTAAATAAAGATTGCATAAGATAAACCATGAAAGCCCACCAAAACAAGAAAGAATGGATCAAGACCATAGCATGGGTTTTACTAACAGGCTCCCAAAACTTGAAACAAAAGCTGCACAGAAAAACCAACAAGCAACTGACACCAAAAAAATGACCAGAGCAAACTCCAGTCCAAGCACTCACAACCAAGAACCATCAAGATTTACCTTTAGCACTACCCTTGTGGGAACGAAGAGTTAAATCAAAAGAGGGCATAGACGTCCTGGATTTCCTACCCTTGACAATATTCCATCCCTCTCCCACCTTTGCAGTCGCATCATGCCAAACCAATGAAACCAATGCTGGACCTGCACCAATAACCTGAGAAAGATTGCCAGTAGAGAGAACACACATCATCTCTAAGGTAACATCACATTTCCTCCCTATAGTTAAAGCATAACTATGGATGCTATCAGAATTGATAGCTTAACACTATAAGGAGAAGTAGTCATCAGAGGTCGATTCCCACATACCAGAGAATTAACATGAGGGACATGAGTATGCGAACCAACCTCAACAACTACACCACTAGTAGCCAAACCAGTCTGAGAAGAAACTGCATTATCTTGCGCTACCACCTGAGAGAAACTCCTTTGTTTTTTAGATTTCTTCTCAACTGTGTAATGTTGATTTAAAGCACCTTTCCACCATGAAGTCGACAAGATATTCTTCTCTGACCCATAATGTTCAGCCACATGAGTAGTTTTAAAACATCTTCTACACCTAAAGGGAATCTCTTCATGGTCCATGTTGGGATATTTTCTAGGTTTTTTGAAAGTGTCATTTCTAGTTCTTGTTGACATTTCAATTGTGCATGTGTTTCCTTTACTTCATGTGTTTGCAAAATTTTCTAAGTGGCCCGGGTCTCAAAATATTCATGTGCCAAGAAAATGTCAGCATTTCTTTACCCTAGGTCTTGTTTGCCTTTGGTAGGGTTTTATTTTGAAAATGTTCTTAGTTGTGCCCTAGTTCTTATGTTTTGAAGTTACCTTTTCTGGGCACTTAAGTCCTCTTTATGCACATGGATTTTATCTTTTCCCTTTGAGTCTCTTAATCTCGCAATGAAAGTGTTAAGTCATATTTTATTTAGAGAATGGGCGACAAGGTTAAGAGCTTACCATGTCTTAAGGTTATCTCTTAATCTCCAAATGTTGGGCAGTTGGTTGTTTTCATTCAACAACTTGGCGAAAAGGCTTTCTACAAGTCTCCCAATGTCTGGCGGTGATGCCTTAACCTTCAATGATCTGGCATGGTGGTTTTCTCATGATCTCACAAGGTAGCGGCTAAGTCATGATGCATTCAATGATTAAGCAACAATCATTGATGGCGGGCAAGATTGAGGGTTGTCGTTGAATCTCATGATCTTTGCTGAGTTAAGTAAAATATCCAATGATCATGAGGTATGTGTTAATCACTCATTCTCGTGATGAAACCATAGTTAAGACAAACATTAAGAGATTCTGAGAAAGGGTTGTTGTCACGTGATCTCTAGAAGATATGAGGTTAAGGACTTGTCATGATTAAAGGTAAAGATATTGCAGGTCAAGGTTGATCAACGATAGGCATGTTGCCTCAATGAAAAGATGAATGATGGTTAGTGATCACGGGATCACGCCCTACCGCCACGTGTCCAGCCTGATGAGTCAATGAGGTGGTGGGTCCTCGGTGCCATGTAATGTTGAGTTGCTTGTTTCTGATTGATCATCAAGGAGGGTGATGTGTAAAGTAAATTCCAAACCCTCAGTTGACTATTTTTTTGATTTATGAGAACCACATGATGTGTCGAGAAGATTGGAGATCAACAGCCATGTTTTAAACCTAGGCGATAATCGTTATATTTTAAATATTTGAAATTCTACTAGGGTGTTTCCGTAAGGTTGAGTCGGTGAGCTAGAGATAATGAACCTAATCAGATTAGTTTTGTTCCAAGGATGGTTACAGGTGAAAATTAATGAATAAGGTGTTAGGTAGCCGTCATGATCTGATTTGTTTCCTTAAGTGTCATTCTAGTTTAATGTAGAGGATTGATATTTTGAGAAGGGTAGCTAGGGTATGATGATTGTCAGTAATTTTCGTGCCCTGATACATGCAAGATTTCTAAGATGGTTCTGGCATTAAAATTATTGTCTATAATAAGAAACTTGTTGAATTTGTAACCACAGCTAGCCTGTGATGATGAAACCCAAACATTGTAAATCAGATTTGATCTGATCCTTCCGGGGTTTTCAGGCTTTCTTGTTTGCTTTTATTTCTTGTTGTATATGGTTGATTATGGTTGTTGGAAACCCTAATTTTCCCTAAATGATGAGGCTTGTTACATCTTGTTTCTTCCAGGATTCTAAGATGGCTAGTGGATGTAATACCCCAAAATTGGCACCTTGCAATTCTAATCAATTTTGGTGCATTCCTTCGAATTTCTACATCATCGAAGTCCTATTGTACTAGACAATTCTATCTCCTAATTGACTTTATTTGACTTGGTGTCAAATGCAAAAAAAACCTAAATTTGCATTGATCAAATACCAAATTTAATTCCTAAATATCAACATTTATTGGCTAAATAAATCCTATGATTAATTAATTTAATTCAAAAGTCCTAGTGCTTTAATTAAATTTATTCCACCCCCTTTAGCTAATACACATCAAAGGAATTAAATAATTATTTAGTTCTTTGAATGGAATATCCCAATTTGAATTTAATTATTCAAGAAATTGGAAAAGCCACCCATGTGGCAATATTTCATTTAATTTATTAAATAATATCTCCAATTTGTCTCACCTTCCTCCAAGGAGATGAAGATTCGACAATTTCTTTCCAAGAAACTCTTGACTCTCCGCCTGGGCTTCTCTATATTATGAACCTCTCTTTCCTCATTTGAAGAGGCAATTTTTGAGAGCACTAAAACTATAGCGAATTTTTGTCTCATTTTGGATATTTCTCAAGCTTTTCATATTGCATTTTAGAATAATTTAAATTTCTTAGCATAATCTTGCATCTCTCATATTAATTAGTTTGCTTATTATGTTCTTAGTTTAATCCTCATTGCATTTCAAGCTTATTAGATTAATCTACATTCTCATTCTTAGATTACAATGGCATTACTATTTCTAGCTTAAAATTCAATTGCATTCTCATGCTAGAATAATTTCATTTGCAATTATCTTTCTAGTATTAAAAAATCCTCCATTTTAGAGTTGGTCTATGGTTGTTGGGCTCTCAATTCTGAGAGTAAATTCAAAACCACACCTAAATAGGAGGCGACAGGTCGATTCAATTGAGTGTGGGAAGTGGACAATTCATGTTCATCTTCGTATATGATCATTGAGCAATGACTATGTCGAGGTCTATGGCTCGATTTGACGTCCATATTTAGACATAAACATTTTGGCACCCACCATGGGGCTTGAAAATTGATTTCTGACCTCATTAATCTCGAACTTTTTTTGAAAATTTTGCACTTTGTGGTACGTCCATACTTCACTGTGTACGGAATATTGCGCATGTTTTCTGAGTGTTTCGTGTGAAGGTTTTTTGTCAGTAGCATTTTCTCACGTGAAACACAACACTTTCTCATGCGAAGGGTTGCACTTCCTCGCGCGGGCCCTGATATCAATTTTTTTTAAATTAAAAAATCAGTTTCTACAAATTTCCTGCACTATTTTCTGACATTATTACATGCTGCTTTTTTTAATATCTCTATTTTTTTGACAACATAACAGTGGGCTACAAGATGCTTGACTAAGACATACCACACTGATGGTTTTCTTGAAGGATGATTGTCAAAGACATATCAAAACATTTTGTTTGTTTAATCGCTTTATTCACATAGTATAATTAGGGCCTTGTGAAGATTTCTTAAGGGTCTTGATAGCAAGATAGGGTAATAGGCTCTTCATTACATGGAAGTGATGCCCATGGATGAATCTAAGACCCATATTTTTCTAGCATGATAGATATCTAGGGAAGCAAGGAAAGGTAACAAGTCTTTAGCACATCCATTTGTTAGGGGATTATGCTCTTCTCTCTTTGAGAGAACTAGAAACCCAAAATCTTGTGGATTGATTGAGGAGGAGTTAGCTCAGTGATGAACATGTCTGATGTGTTTGGGTAAGGTGAAGAGGTAGAGAAGTATGCTCTTCTCTCTTTGAGAGAATCCAAAAATCAGACCCTTGGATCTAAGCCAAAGTCTGTGTCATCTTTAGAGGGCCTACCGGAAGTTGAACCTCTGGGAATGGCCCAAGTGAGTACACACCTATTACCGGTGATTCCACCTCACTATAATAAAGAAATTTTTTTTGAGTCTAAAGAATCCAAAGCCATGCTAACTTCTTTCTCTCGATTTCGACTATCATCTTGAGAAATCTATGTCTGTTGTACTAAGCGGTGCCTCTCCTAGCCCTGCTTGCGGGGGTGTATGACTTTCAGGTGTTGGTGTGGCTATGAGGCCCTAGCCCTATATTGGGGGCACCAAAGGTTAGTGTGAATGAAAGCCCACTAAACACTCTCTTAGTTAGTTGCCTACCCAGATCACCTTCGAAAGGAGACATAATCTTTACGTAGGGAGGGGGAAGAATCTCTCCCCTAGATTCTCACCATAGGCATGCACCTAGACGTTTGAAGGTGGTATATGACACTGGCCCCTACTTCAAGGGTAACCTTTGAACATATATTATTGAGTCCTTGGAAACACCAAAAACATAGGTGCCCTTTAGGGGGTGACACAGATGTGTGAGGTGAATGCATGCACATAAGTTGTGAGGCACAGATTTTGTCTTCTCTACCATTTTCTTTGTAGCGATAAATGAGTGTTTGTTATTGATTCTTAAACTTTCCAACATGATCAAACATGTCAAGACTCCCATGATTCTTTTGAGTTGCTTTGTCCTTAGTAGAACTATTTGTGACTACTGATTCCTTCACTATTTCTTGCTCCAAACTCTATGCTTGTAAATGATCGAATTCAAACCTTCAAATTGAGATTTCTGATTCAAAACTATTCTAAATCAACCTAAAAACTAGATTTTCTATCTGAGAACTATTTACGTTGTGTCTTGAAACTTGATTTTATCTCAAAATTTGTGTCGAACTGTCAAACTTTGACCTTTTCCCGTTTGAGATTTCACTTTCCAGAGCATTTCCTCATGTGAGACAACATTCTCTCACATGCAGTTTAGCATTTTCTCGCATGAACCAACATTTCTTCATGCGAGACTGTCCTCTAATTTCCAAAAAAGTGAGCTTATTCCTATTGACTACTCAACTTTTTATCTGATCTGGTTCTTGTCTAGGGTTCATCTTCCTATTCTCATGTTGTTGACTGTCTAAAACTAGACATTTTGGGCTGAGAACTAAATGGTTACTACTTAAAATCACATTGTCTCTCTGTTATCTATCTTTCCTATTTGTGCTTTTGTGCCTTGCGATGTGATAGTCATATCTCGGTTGTTCTAGCCATACTCTCAATGATTCATGTCAGGTACATCTCACCTTTATCTCCTTTTTCTCTATCCCAGAGATAGAGTTTTGAGCATAATCCTAAGTCCTCTCTCATTACTTAATCTTTTTCTATGACTGTTATGACTAGAAGTGGCAATACTTTTACCTTATGTGATACTGGACAAGGTAGAGGTAGACCTCGTAATCAAGGAATAGGTCATTTCGGACCTATTGTGCAATCTAAGTGTGGTGAGGGATCTTCACGTTCTTCCCTGTTGGGTGCATTGAAAGAGAGCCCATCTCAATCCCCATCTCCAATGTTCCAAGAGCATCACAACTCATTGTTTCAAACACAACCTGACTTATTGTTTCAAGAACACAACAACCCATTGTTTCATAATTCTGGGAGATCAACCCCTCAAATTAGTCACGAACAATCTCAAAATGACTAGCGTTATGGTCAATCTCGGAATGACCAGTGTCAATAACAATCTAGAAATGACCAACGTCAAGATCAATCTCAAAATTATCAACGTTGCTATCACTCTCAGCATGATTAGAATCAAGATCAAGCCCCAAGAATTTATGAGATTCTTGGTAATGACGATGATGAGATAACCCAGAATGACATAGATGTTGCAAAAGCTAATAAGATTCTTCTCAAAATGATGGAAATCCTCCTTCTAGAGGAGAAAGAGAAATAATTTCTTGAACTGGTCAAACAAGGGGCCAAGGTACCCCTAGATTACAAAGTTGAGACACTTGTGGCCAAAGAAGAGGAGACTGAAACTGTTAAGTTGCAAAAGTTGGTTAGAGACATGCAAGACCAAATTAGTCAACTTGTGAAGGATAAGGACAAACTTGCACAATAGTTCACACTGGAAAACATATGTCCTTTCCCCTTTGATAAAAGCCTTCACATGCCTCCATTCCCCAAAGTCGTAGAGCTTCCTAAGTATGACAAATATCTAGGTACTTCTGATCCCCAAGATCATTTAAGGGAGTTTGGTGCTCTATCTATGGAATTTATACATGACCAGATGTATCTCATGTGTCTCTTTCATTGTAGCTTGGGTGGATCAGCCATGGAGTGTTTTGCTTGATTTCCCACCGACATCAAATCCTTTTACGAGATTCCTAATCTATTTCTCCAACATTATTCGCACAATATTTAGCACCCGGTCAACATTTGAGACCTTTGTAATCTAAAGCAATGACAAGGGGAACCTTTCTTATCATTTCTCTAGAGATGGAGATAACTCTGTATGAAGTATCCTCTCAAACTACCTGAGTCTGAAAAACTTGACATCTTTTTGGACAATCTTGTCCCTAACTTTGGATATCAAGTACAATTACAAGGTCCCCTAACTTTTGATAGCATGCTTAAACAAGCTGTGTAGATAGAAGCATTTATGGTTAAGAAAGGAGAGTTGACTTTGCAAAAGGATAACAAACAAGGGTCTTCCTCCTCAAACAAGGACAAAGGTAAGTTTTTCAACAAAAACAAAGACGTTGTGAATGATAGAGTTGTTGACAATGTGACACCAAAACCTTCAAAGTCTATTTTTAATCTTTCCTCAAGTATACAAGCAGCCAAAGCCACTAAAAAGGCTATGATAGAAAATCAGAAACCTTTGAGATTTGCTAGAAACAAACCTTGGGCCTCTCGACCCAAGCATGAGTTCACTTCCTTAGGAGAACCCCTCAATGTGGTTTACAAGACTCTTGTGCAAAACCAAATACTCTCTCCTTTGGACAATTCATGTATGTATGATCTGCAACCATGAACTCATTGGTGGAATGAAAATGCATACTGTGATTATCACCAAAACAAAGGTCATAAAACTTCTACTTGTCTCTAGCTACGCCATAAGATCCAAGATCTGATTGATAATGGTGACATTATTGTGGATGACCATAACAAGAATTCAGATCATCAGGCATTTAAAGATCCCTTTCCTCCTCACGAGAAGGGTGAATCTTCCAAGACCAAGAATGTCAATGCCAAAGTTAACTACACATACAGTACCAATGACAATGTCATTAATATAATTGAACCTGTTGAGGTCGAGTATTGTGACATGATCACTATCCAATGGAGAGAGGGTTCTCCTAAGCCTAAGACTTCATTTATCTTGTGAGGCCCTGGGTCTTATTCTTCGAAACCAAAGCAACCTCAGGTTTGTGCCAACTTTGTTACCAGATCTCATGCGAAGATCACTCTTAAGGGTCCGAACCCTTCTACTTCCACACCTAAGAAAACTATGGATAAAGCTATTATTGGCCCTACCACAAGAATTCAAAGTTGGTCCCTATGCCCAATACTACTAATTATAGCATTGTAGACCAATTGCAACGTACCAACGCTCAGATTACCATCTTTGAGCTGTTGAAGATCTCGCTTGCTCATAGGGAGATTCTGGATAAAGCCCTCGTCGAGGCAAATGTCCCAAAAGATTTGGATCTCGATCGGTTTCAATCCATGGTGGGTCACTTGACATCAGTCCATTATTTATCCTTCTCTAAGGAAGATGACCATTCACTGAGCCATCTGCATAATGCTCCTTTGCACATAGAAATCATGATAGGCCCTAAACGCGTCTGCCACATCCTCATTGATAATGGTGTTGGCCTTAATATTTTCTCTACTAACCTACTCACTCAATTAGGATATGATGAAGATTGCATAGATGCCCACAAGAAAATCACTATCAATGCATATGATGAAGAAAGAAGATCCGAAGGTTTGGTTGTGCTACCAATCCGAGTTGGACCCATTGAGAGGGATGTCACTTTTCAAGTTCTAGACATTCCCCTTGCATATAACATTCTATTGGGATGACCATGGATCCATGAAATGTAGGCGGTTCCATCCACATATCATCAATGCATCAAGTTCCCTTTCCATGGAGCCGAAGTAATAGTGCCTGCCAATATGAACTATTCTTACAATACCCTCACACAATATGCAAATAGTTTTTCTCCAACCAATAGAGATTCCATTGAATTCTATGATGCAAAACTCAAAGAAATGGAATAGACTCTTAAACTCAAAGATATAGGCATGGGGGGTTATCAGATTGAACATGTGTTGTCTTTAGCAGCTTTACCTATGTCTCTGCATTCCTATGGGAGACCCTTAGAGAACAATAAACCTTCTGACATTGTTCCTCAAATAGTCTATGATGGTGCCTTTGTATGGGCCACAATGCCACTAGAAGATGAGGATGAGGATAGAGCTATTATAGCTTGGGTATACAAATGAAAAGACACATCTAAAGCAATCACTCCAGCTCATGACTTAGAACAAGAATCATACTGTGAGGCCTTCAAAATCATGAAGCATTTTGGTTATAAAGGGAGTGGCCCTATAGAGGTAAATGACAATGGCTTACTAGAACCAATTGAAGCCACATGTCATCAAACAAAGGATACCATAGGTCTAGGCTTCAAGAAAATCTCGTTTCATATAGGGATCAACAAATTCATACTAGAACTAGAACCAAATAGCCAGCCAAAACCTGAAAGCACTACTTCAGTTGATAAACTAGAGGACATCTCTGATGAGGATACCTTTCCTTATCCTATGCCTCTAGATCTTGCCTCATTCTTTGCAGAACCATATGAACCTATTATACCTATCAATCTGGTAGAGACTGATAGTGATTCTGATGACACTGCTTCATTGCATCTACTCACATATGACCAATGGAGAACAATTCAAATGGACAATCCTAGTTTTCAAGGTGAACAGTACATACCATCATCTTTTTGAGAGCGGTTTGAGAAAGATCAACTTCATTAAACCATCAATACTACAAGAGATGAAAATGAGTAGGATGGTACAACAAGTGTTGATGGAATTCCCATATCAAGCATCACTGATTCACACGAGTATGATTTTGATTCCTTGTCTGATGCAACTTTTGATAAAGATATAGATGTTGTTCATGTGTATGAAAAACTTCTCGAAATAGGTGATGGGTCTAGTGTTAGGATGACCGAGTGCAATTCCACTAATGCTAACATTCCCTCTACTTCTATTGTGAGGATTCAAGAGGACTCAAACACACCTTTGGATGAGATTTCTTTAGGTCTCAACTTTCTCATCCACACTTTCGATGACTATACTATGAATGCACTTGAACCTGCCACTTCTCTTTCACTCCGCCATCCCAATCTTATCAACTGGAACTCTCCCTCTCCAGCTAGTGAAGTCCTTACGTTCTAGAATGACTACACTCTTGCCTATTACCTCAATGTTGTCAAACCCGTAATGTTTTCCACCAGTGAAGGCAGTGTCAATATGACTGAAGTTGATATCAAGTATCTTAGTCAAAAAATTAAAAGAAAAAAGAATAGGCACTTTGATGGTGAAAACCACATTGTGGCAGTGTCAGAGCCGAAAATAGTAAAAATAAAAGATGTATCCGAGGGTGAAAACCTCATTGAGGCACCCAAGGATGGGATACTTGATACACTTCCGAGTCACTTTCAAGAAAGATCATCAGTGCTGATTGAACCAACACAACCAGTGAATTTGGGTACATAAGTTGCACCACACATTATTCATCTAGCATAGTCACTATCTGTAGAAGAAAAAGAAGAGTTCACCAGATTCTTTAGAAGCAAGAAAATCAATTTTGCATGCACTTATTCTAATATTCCTAGATTGAATCCCAATCTAATCATGCATCATCTATCTATTGCACCACGTGTTAAGCCTATCAAACAAAAGCTTTGAAAGATGCATCCACACGTGGCACTCTTAGTCAAGGCTGAATTAGAAAAACTTCTCAAGGCTGGTTTCATTAGAGCAATTGACTATGCAGAGTGGATCTCTAATATTGTTCCAATTACAAAACATGATAAGTCTATTAGGGTCTGCACAAACTTCAGAGATTTGAATAAAGCTTGTCCCAAGGATGACTTTCCATTACCCAACATCGATATGATTGTTGATATGACAATAGGCTATGAAATTTTTTAACTAATGGATGGCTTGTCTAGTTACAACCAGATCAAAATTGTGCCAGAGGACCAAGAAAAAACAACTTTTACATGTGCTTGGGGTACTGTTTGTTGGAATGTCATGCCCTTCAGCCTCAAAAATGTTAGAGCTACATATCAAAAGGCTGTCACCATGATCTTTCATGATATGATGCACAAAACAATGGAAGACTATGTAGATGACACTTTGGCTAAAAGCATGCAGCGAACACATCTTGTAAATCTAGGTCCTATACTAGATCGAATGGAGCAATTCAGCTTAAGACTTAATCCAAGAAAATGTGCATTTGGGGTCACTTCTGGTAAACTGCTAGGATACATCATTTATGTGAAAGGCATAGAATTTGATCCAGAAAAAGTTCAAGCTATCATGGGCATGCCTCCACAGAGAAAATTAGTATGATGAGAGGACTTTAGGGTAGACTATAATCCATTCAGTGCTTCATTGCACAACTAGTCGATAAGTCATAGCCATTCACCAAAACTTTACATAAAGGTGCGACTTATGAGTGGGACGAGGAATGTGACAAATGACTCACACAGATCAAACAATATCTTGCAAATCCACCAATCTTGATGCCTCCTAATCATGGGAAACCACTTATCCTTTACATTTCAGCTATAGATACATCTTTGGGTGCTTTGTTGGCTCAAGAAGATCAAAATAATAAGGAAAGAGCCATTTATTACATCAGTAGAACATTGGTTTCATATGAAGCAAAATACTCAATCATAGAAAAGGCTTGCTTAGAAGTGGTGTTCACTTCATAAAAACTATGGCATTACATGCTTGCTCACACCACATTATTGATTGCCAAAATTGATCCATTAAAGTACTTACTTAGTAAAGTTGCCCTCACAGGTAGACTGGCAAAATGGGTCATGATACTCAATGAATTTGACATTGAGTATGTAGAAAGAAAGGCTATTAAAGGACAAGCAATTGCAAACCAATTAGTAGAAGCTCCTCTCAAGGATCATCAACCACTGAACATTGAGTTTGTAGATGAATCCATAATGCTTCTTACATATCAAACATGGAGCATGTTCTTTGATGGATCATTTACCCAATAGGGGTCAGGTGTCAGAATATTGTTTATTATACCATAGAGATATTCTTTACCAAAGGCATATAAAATGTTGTTTCCTTGTACAAACAACATAGCTAAGTATGAAGCCTTGATCAACGACATGAAGATAGCTATTGAATGGCATGTGGATGAACTTAAGGTCTTTGGAGACTCACAATTAGTTATCAACTAGGTTAATGATATCTATCAGACAAAAGATGATAATTTGGTGCCTTATAAATGGATGGTTGATGATCTTAAAAAGTATTTTGCTCACATCATTTTCCATCAGATTCCAAGAGAAAATAATAAAGTAGCTGATGTGATGGCTACTCTTGCCTCTCTGCTACAGATGCCATAAAATGACTTCAGACATGAATTCCTAGTGGAAACATTACACTACCCAGCCTACAATGCTCCTGAATCTAGGATGGTCTATTCAGTCATTGGACATGATTCATCTCGCTACCACCATATTTACTCCTATCTCTATGACCAGATCATTCCAGACACCTATACCCAGAATGAGAAATGTCACCTAGTCCACAGTGCTTCACGATATGTCATTATAGCTAACAACTTGTATAGGTGAGGTCTAGATGGTACCCTCCTTAGGTGTTTAGAGCCTAACAAGTCCAAACATATGTTAGTTGAGGTGCATAAAGCCATCTATGGTTCCCACTTGAGCAATCTACCACTAGCTCGTAAACTTATTAGAGCTGGTTACTATTGACCAGATATGGAAAAGGATGCTATACAATATGCAAAATCTTGTAAACAATGCCAGCTTCACAAAAATCTTCTTCATGCTCCCGCCAAGGAGCTTATTCCCTTCATCAGTTTCTGGTCATTTCAGCAATGGGCCTTTGATGTGGTTGGTCAAATTCATCTATCTTCCTCAAAAGGACACAAATTCATAATCACTACTACATATTATTTTACTAAATGGGTTGAGGCAGTGCCTCTTACCATAGCTGATGGTAAAATTGTGTCCATGTTTATACTAAATTACATCATCTACAAATATGGTGTACCCTCCTCAATAATCACTAGTAATAGGGGGTAGTTCAAGAATAAGGATCTGAAGGAGTTGTGCACTAAGTTCAAAATCATTCAACACTAGTCTTCCATCTCTTATCCCCAAGGTAATGGATAGGCAGAAGCATCTAACAAGACAATCCTCAAGATCCTACATAGAACACTTCACAAATCTAGCAGAGACTGGCATCTCCAAATTAATCTAGCTCTATGGGCTTTCCACACAAGTATAAGAATGCCAATAGGGGCCACACCCTTTTCTTTGGTTTATGGATTAGAACTTGTGCTACCAATTGAGGTTGAGATTCCTACTTTGTGAGTCTCTCTGAAAGGCCTCATTACTGATGATGACATTAGAATATCTCGGCTACAAGAGCTTGAACTATTGGATGAACATCAAAAAGTGGTGTTCAATCACCTTTGAGCATATCAAAAGAGGATGTCTAAGAGCTACAACAAGAAGGTCAGACCAAGGGAATTCCAAGTGGGTGATCTCGTCCTGAGAGATAACCCCAAGAATCAACAATAGTGGATCCAGATGGGAAAGTTTGAACCAAATTGGCTTGGTATGTATGTTATCACTGTAACATCTGGGTTTGGTGCCTATCAACTCTCTACTACTAAAGGAGAATAGCTCAAAGAGTTGATCAATGCTCTGCACCTAAAAAGATTCTACAACTAAGACATCTTCAAAATGCTCTTGTACATACTTATTCCTGAAAAAATCTTAAAAATTGCAAAATGTCCTAAAAAAATGATCATCTTAGTGAAAACTTGGTAAACATGCACTTTGATGTATCTATTATCCTGCTGAAAACTTGGTAAAAGAGGTGCCTTGATAATACCAAAAAAAATGAAAAATAAAAAATACAAAATACAAAAAAATAAAAAAGAGAAAAGTACAAAAAAAAATTGAAAAGAAAAAATGTGCCATTGATGAAAACCTGGCAAACAGGAGTCATGGTAGCAAAAATAGAATTTCTGCCAAGATGGTGAAAACCTGGTAAATAGGAACCTCTTGTTCCCAAAGCTATATCTAGTGCGGCCCGCTTGGCTCTTGCTTTCCTTCTTTAGTTTGCTTTCCTATTTTCCTAATTTAGTTTGCTAAGCTCATGCACTTTCTCTCAATTTTCTTCGAGATTATGCTTGATTCTACATGGATTGAAATTGGTCACACTTGGGGGCATCTTCCTAGTCTAGGGGGCATTTTCCTATCACTTTCGGAGGATTTTTTTTTCTTGTATCAGTCACCAACGATTCTCACTGTGTCTTCCTATTGATGCCTAGCTACTTTTGAGATTTCTCTCCTTGAGGATCTCTTGTGTATCAGTCACCAGTGGTTATCACTGTGTCTACCTACTGATACCTAACTATCACTCAGATCTCTCTTCTTGAGGATCCCTTGTACATCAGTCACCAGTGGTTCTCACTGCGTCTACCTGTTGATGCTTCTTTCACTCTTAGATATCTCTCCTTGAGGATCTTCCTTGTATCAGTCACCATTGGTTCTCACTGTGTCTGCCTCTTGATACTTCATTTAGTGCTTTGATTGTTCCTTGAGACTCTATCTCTTGCGTTAGTCACTAGTGATTCTCACTATGTTCACCTATTGTCATCTTCCTATTGAGACTTCTCGCACTATATCTTCCGATCTGACATCAATCCACTTAAACTAAAACTGAAAAGTAGATTTGTAACTCTCTGAAGCATGCTGAGCTTTTCTTTTGTGTGTTTTCCTTTTGCTTTATCATTCTTCCTTGAGTGAGTCTAAGACGTCATCTTGACTGAGAGATGTGAAGATTGGGGGCATGATCTTTTCTTTGCTTTCTGTTTGTTGGTTTAGTTCCAATGATCCAAAGAATTCATATAAGAGGGGTGTCCACTATGAGAGCCTTCATCTCATGTTGGATGGCCATGTGTACCTCAACTCCTTTTATATGAAAAATTTGGTGAGGTTGGTTCTTCTCCTTGTCTGCTTGAGTAGCTTCTTTTCTACTACAAGTGAAATTGCAAACGCTCATCTTGTGAAGTGAACGTAAGGGTCACTGTGAGCACCTTTGGTACGCTTATCATTCACTTGAAAAAAGGAGAAACTCTCATGTTTTTGGCGTGTCTATATGCAAGAAACATTCAGGTCATTTTAGCAACTATGCTCTGATGCTTATGTTAACTTGCTAAATCAAAAGGAATAGGTGTTCAGGTCATTCTGGCTTCTTGTGCCTTAATGCTTACACCTCATTCTGAGAAATCTATGACTAATGTCATATTCATATTCTCATTATTAAAATGTCAGTGAGGGTTGTATAGCATCCTATGATCATCCAATATTAAAAACTCTATGATGATAAATATCTAATGGGTCCAACAACCAAGTCCTAGGGATTGCATTTAGCTTAGGCTTGCATTTTCATCCTAGGCTTGCATAGCGATAGTGGTTTGGTGCTCACTTCATTGTCTTCTCCTAGATTCATTTTCTAAGGGTTCTCATCTTTAGTCCCAGGTTCATCTTGACTACACAAGTGTCTGATCCTTGCTCTCGATCTTCAAAACATTATTTTGGTTAGTACCAGTTATCATGTATTGCCACATCCTGCATGAGATGATTAGTACCATATACATTGCATTCACAAAGTGCATTATCATAAACTCATACACATACATTCTACATCTACCTATTCATATACATGTGCATCCATTATAAGCATAAATCAAATCATACTTTGCATTTATCATTACATGTCATATTGCATACATATATCAATAAAAAAATGTGCACATTCATTTGCATATACATAAAGGAATCATGTGCATCTCATATCTAATCCATACATCTAATCATATAGGAAGCATCTCATAAAGCATCAAAATCTAAAGCAATATATACACAAGTACAATGACATCAAAATTCAAGCTCATATATATATTGATCCAAATGTCAGTGTACAAAAGAATGGTGCTACTCGAGCATAGTCTATCAAAAATGGGGCAGTACATCGATATGTATCAAGATCTAACTACCACCTAGAGGAGGTGGAGGTGGAGGCATCAATCTCTGTGGTAGTGGTCCTTGAGGAGGTCCCTATGGTGGACCCTGTGGTGGACCTTGTGGTGGTGTCTATGGTGGTGGTCCCTGTGGAAGTGCCCATGCCCCAACATACTCTAAAAATGGTAGAATCTACTCTGCTAAATCTAGCACTACACTAACATATGCTACGCAATAATATGTTGCATGTGCAGCCTCATATCGGTCTCTATCTGAGCCCTAGCCAATGCCTCTTGTAGCCCTCTAGTTTCTTGATCCCTCTCTGCCACTCGGGTCTCCTGCACGATGACCTATGTATGAAAGTCATCTCTCTCTCGCTGCACTTGTCGAATCCTCTCTTGGCTCTTTTGTAGAGCCTCCTATAACTATGTGACCTAACCTCCCACAGGTGGATCCTGTGCCTCCTAATCCTGCATATCAATATCCCTGACCTATGCCTCCTTGTCAAGAGGTGGCTACTGAGATGTGTCTTTGGTCCTCTACCTACTGGACCTATCTTGGGACCCGCTACTACCAGCACCTACATCTGACCCCATCTACCTAGGAGGAATGGGAGTCTACCCTATCCTTGGCCTCAACATCCTCTACTACTATCCAGGTTGTTGTTGCTACTATTGTGGTATCTGTTGTTGCTGATGTGGTACCTATTATTGTTGTGGTGGTGGTTGAACCACCTAGTGTACCCTCTGTCCCATACCAATAGGATCTGTGAATTGTGGGTATGGGTGCACCAATAGCTTAGCCTGATAAGCTGGGGTGACATCTACATCTATAACATCCACTAGATAATCCCACCAAGTTGGTGGTACTCATGCCTCAATCATGGAGCATCCCTGATCTAATCTTGGCCTCTAACCCTTCTTCACCTCATCGACAAAGTAGGCATAAGCACAATACTCTTGGGAGACATCTTGTGGCCTCCCAAACTATCGTAAGACTCATGTAAGCATGAAATGCTCAATAATGATGATAGTATGCCCTATCAGAGGACATGAGAAGAACATATGTGGGAGCTCATGTTGAGCATCATCCCATACCTCTGTCACCACTCATGGCCACCATATAACTACAACCATGTCATCCATCTACCCGTGCCACTACTCCATCTTACTCAGTGCTAGTTGAGTCATAGGTCTGGCATACCTATATATATAGGGCTCTAGTAGATGTCTGGTATCGTGAAAAATTGGCCTACATATGGGAAGGTGCTCCCAGGCCTAGATCTGTAGAATGAAAACACCTGCTGCCATACTCTTGGCACCTCAACACACGACCTCGTGCATCTCATGGTACATATGTGCAAGCATGCACTCACCCCACCCAAACCTCACTGGTGGTACCTCCAGCATCCTCTGTAACATACACCCCCAGCCACACTATAGACCGTGATGTCCTTGGTCGGGCATTTGATATCAACCCTGATACACTGCTAGAACAATGGCTAATCTATGCCCTGCTCCTTATTGGTTGATAAGATCCTCCCATGCAATGGCTTGACCCATCACTAGATCATCCTAAAATATGGCCCTCAGTGCCAATGTGCCATCTCTCAGTTGAGTATCATATTGTACATGAGTCCTGTGGAAAGGAACTCGTAGAATCCTGCATATATCCTTAAGAGTGACTGTCATCTCCCCCTGCGGTAAATGGAATGTGTTTATCTCTGAGTGGAAACGCTCAACCAGTGCTCCTAATAAACCATGATTTACCCTAATGTTAGGTATATCACTCAAGTACGACAAACCTAATCCATGGATGTGTGTGCCCTCTACATCATCTAGATGCCACACTAGCTCTCCTATGACTGGATGATGAGACTGGAATACAATGCCTAGGAAGTCAACTTGCAAATTAAGTGATGATATTCGATCAGTATCTCAATCATGATGGTTTTTCAAAGAAATAACAACAAGTGAAGTGCACATCTATCCTAAACACGACTCTTGGACCCTCTAATTGGTTGATTTTATGAAAAATTGGACAAAGGCTTTAAATTGCTACAATAGATTCTCGCGCACAAAAACCATTCTCCCACGTGAGAATTTGTTGTCGCGCAAGACATGATCTATGTTCATGTGAGAGTTCATCACTTGGGATGAAGTCTCATGTGGCATCATCGTGCACCTCGCATGAGCTTGTGGAGGTGCCTTGTACGAGGAAGCCCTCTTTGGGTACTTCCTCATGTGAGGGGTGATATAGGCCTACATGAGGAAACTATTTCCTCATGCAAGATTTGATGTGAAACTCCTAATTTGACCTAAAACAAGCAAATCTATCCTAGAAAGTGGTAAAAATTGAAATGCAAATTGAGTTTTTTACTACTCACAGGTGCGTCAAACTCCGGTGGCTGATTGTGTCGTCGGGAGCACTTAAATTGATGTGATTGCATATGCACGTTCTCAATTTCACTCTGAGCTCTCAAATTTGCTAGAAGACAAAAGTGAACAATGATTTGAAAATGACCCTTCCAGGCCTTATATAGCTTTTGACCTAATTTTCAAAAGTGCTCTGCTTTGCGCAAAAACTTCACCCTTGGCTAAATTGACCGTTCTGAATCCATTTTCGGGATCAAAATCAAAATTTGACATCTCTAGATAGCTTAAAATTGTGTTTAAAATTTTTGGGACCATCGGGATCGGACACTTGTGTAGTCGACCTTCCGGTGACATTTTCTTACCAGAATCTTATCTCATCATCATTTTCTTGAGATCTTCAATGTTTTAATCAAAAGTCAACTCTAGTCAAATCTAGTCAATCATGGTCAAACTTGGTATACAGGACCTCCAATTGCTCTAAATCACTTCTGCATCCTCTTGATGCTTTCGTAATCTATTCTAAATCTCTGATTTTGTCTCTATCTATTGCTACCAATCATCTTTATGGTGTGTCATCTTTCGATTTCGCTCCTGAGGGGGCAGGATGATTGCATCATTGAACCTTATCTCAATCAATTCCTGAATCAGTCTGATCTGATCCTAATCAATAGTTCTCATCACTAGGGGCATCTATGTGCCTTGCATCTTGTCATGTATGTTACAAGTAGTAGTTGTCATTGCACCAAAAGATCGACCTGTTAATGCCCGATACAACCACTAGACTTATAGAAGACACAGGAGGCTGTTAAACCATGTCATGAATCCCGAGGGGAGCACTGAATATTTTTCCAACAATCTCCCCCTCAGTGTTACCCGAGGGTTTTAAGGATTTGAACCTGTGACCAAGCTCTGATACCACTTGTTACAAGTAGTAGTTGTCGTTGCACCAAAAGATCGACTTGTTAATGCCTGATACAACCACTAGACTTATAAAAGACACAGGAGGCTGTTAAACCATGTCACGAATGCTGAGGGGAGCACTGACTATTTTTCCAACAATGTATATGCTAGGTATTGGGGCAATCTAACCCTAATTCCTAAGAGTCAAGCTTCATTCTAGAGATGGCTCTCGAAATCTCTTTTTGGCCGTTATTTTGGTAACCTAACCTGGGTTTCAGAGGACTAAGCTTCATTCTCAAGATAGTCCTAAATCTGCATCAATTATCATTTAATCAATAGGTATTGGGGAAATCTAACTCTGACTCCTAAAGATTGAACCTCATTTTGGGGACAATCTTATCTAAAAGTGGTAATCTGACCGTTGTCTTTGTAATCTAACTTAGACTTTGAAGAATCAAGCTTCGTTCTAGAAATGGTTCTACAACTTGATCTAATCGAGGTCTTGGCAACCTAACCTAGACTTCTGAAATGCTCATCATCTATCACATCAGACTATTCTTTGAATCAATGTGTTGCTCACACATCAATTCAAAGAGGGGCAAAATGTAATACCCCAAAATTGGCACCTTGCAATTCTAATCAATTTTTGTGCATTCCTTCGAATTTCTACATCATCGAAGTCCTATTGTACTAGGCAAATTTTTTCTCCTAATTGACTTTATTTGACTTGGTGTCAAATGCAAAAAAAGCCTAAATTTGCATTATCAAATACCATATTTAATTCCTAAATATCGACATTTACTGGCTAAATAAACCCTATGATTAATTAATTTAATTCTAAAGTCCTAGTGCTTTAATTAAATTAATTCCACCCCCTTTAACTAATACACATCAAAGGAATTAAATAATTATTTAGTTCTTTGAATGGAATATCCCAATTTAAATTTAATTATTAAAGAAATTGGAAAAGACACCCATGTGGAAATATTTCATTTAATTTATTAAATAATATCTCCAATTTGTCTCACCTTCCTCCAAGGAGATGAAGAGTTGACCATTTCTTTCCAAGATACTCTTCACTCTCCACCCGAGCTTCTCTATATTATGAACCTCTCTTTCCTCATTTGAAGAGGCAATTTTTGAGAGCACTAAAACTATAACGAATTTTTGTCTCATTTTGGATATTTCTCAAGCTTTTTATTTTGCATTTTAGAAAATTTCAATTTCTTAGCATAATCTTGCATCTCTCATATTAATTAATTTGCTTATTATGTTCTTAGTTTAATCCTCATTGCATTTCAATCTTCTTAGATTAATTTTCATTCTCATTCTTAGATTACAATGGCATTACCATTTCTAGCTTAAAATCCAATTGCATTCCCATGCTAGTTTAATTTCATTTGCAATTATCTTTCTTGTATTAAAAAAGCCTCCATTTTAGAGTTGGTCTATGGTTGTTGGGCTCTCGATTCTGAGAGTAAATTCAAAACCCCACCTAAATAGGAGGTGACAAGTCAATTCAATTGAGTGTGCAAATGGACAATTCATATTCATCTTCGTATATGATCATTGAGCAATGACTATGTCAAGGTCTATGGCTGGATTCAAGGTCCATATTCAGACATAAACAGTGGATACTATATATAGCAAGTTTTTATATTGTAAAAGGGGGTGAAATTCATTTAGTAAGGAGATTTTTGTATCTAGTGTTTTTATTTAAAGAATTTTTTTTCTTTGAATGTACTAATACATGAAAATATCAATGAAAATATATTGAGACTCCTTTGCATATTTTGTTTTCTTTTTGTGTGGATTTTGAGTTTTTCATGTATTAAATATGTAAGGCATTTTTAATACATCATTTACAAGGTAAGTAGTGGGGTTAATCTTAAGTTTCTTTCAAGGGAAGGGTAAGTCTTAAGGGATATCTCTGAGAACTCATGATTTATGCAATAATTTGATGACAATATATGTGAATGAGAGGATGATTTGTAAGGCACCTCATCTGGGTTTTGGATATATTAGATTTGAGGGATTTATATGGATGTATGTTCTTTGACTCTTTGCCCTAGGATTTGGCACTGGTCTTTTCTCAATCTACATTTCTCACCATAAACATAATTAAATAACAACTTATCTTGAATTTATGTTTAAAGGAATAGATGTTTATGTCTGTGTCAAGGACGTTGATAACTATTATGATTCTTTAAAGAACTGAATCTATTAGGTACACCCACCTGAGCTTAAATCTCAAAGTGAAGAAGGATAAAATCCTTATCACCTTAGTGTTTAATATTGTCAGATGCATCTATTGGGTCCATAAGAGTTGTGTATCAAAAATTTTTATTTGTATTGATCATCTACAATCATTTTAAGCACTAACAAAGTTGGCGACTCTACTGGGGACTTAATATTTTGCAATAGGCTTGTTACAATTCCCTGTTAACCTTCTATTGTTTTATTCAAAGACCAGTTTACAAAATTTATCCCCACATGTTATGTGGGTGGCGACTTTGATATCTGTGTTTACCAGTTGCTAGTTTAGCATATAGAAATTTGTGTAAGTATCTTGTTAGAAATACCATGAGTCGATAAAGATATACTAGGTCATACTATAGGGATCACCTAGAAAGCAATATAGGTGATGAACTTCCCACACCTAGTAGAAAGCAATGGTCTAGAAGGGGTTTTTCCAATCCTAACTCTCCAAGACCCTCTAAAGGACAAGTTTCAATGCCTAGTCCTAAGGAGGTCTCTTCTTATTCTGAAAATCCTAAACCTATTAGAAGAATAGACCCTGATGCAGTTAATCTCTCTCAAGATGATGAGTTTATAGATGTAGGGTTTTTTCCTTCATGAGAAATTCTAGGCTAACCAAGAGAAACTTCTGTTATTGAGACCGCTTCTTATGATTTTGAGAAATTATGTGATGAAGTCATAGGTCTGAGGAAAAAATAGCACGAACAATTACTTGAAATCGCTAATAGAAGAAAGAAGTGAGAGTAGGAGATTTATGATTTACTTATGGAAAGACAAGAACTCATAAGAAAAACAAAGAACAATGAGCTCAAGGCTCAAAGTCTAAATCAAGAATTCAAGGGTCTGGATAGAGACCTATTTGGTGATACTGGAGTCTTGAGACAACAAGTTGATGATAATGAGTCAAATCCTAAGAGAATGAATTTGAAGGTGAAGGCCCTGTTCTAAGACAGTTGCGTCTATCAGAAATCAAAAGAAATGAAGATCTCAAAAATAACACCAGAGATATATCTGATAAAGGAAAACAAAAAATTGTTGGAATAAGTATAAATGAACCCAAACAAAGTAAGGCTATTCTTGATGATGTCTCTCAAGTTAATATAGAATTGGAAAAGGCTAGAAAGGCCAAAGAAGACCTGGAAATTCACTTAGAAAATATGGAATTGGAAGCTGCAACAGATGAGATGAAGAGAAAAATTTCTTTCCTACATGCTAATATGAATACTACTACCAGTAGCTCAGTCCTTGTTACTGTTCGAACAGTTCCACAAAATCAACCAAGTGGTCCCCAGCCAAGTTTCTAGGCTTCAAACTCTAAACAACCGGTCCAAGCATCGGTCCAAAATGTTAATTCTATAGTTTCATTGGCT
This sequence comes from Chamaecyparis obtusa, assembly GCA_027943335.1. Taxonomy (NCBI): domain Eukaryota; kingdom Viridiplantae; phylum Streptophyta; class Pinopsida; order Cupressales; family Cupressaceae; genus Chamaecyparis; species Chamaecyparis obtusa. The sequence goes on along the minus strand of BSBK01003473.1, from coordinate 128,825 downwards.
GGTGGTCCCATGGGAGGAGTGTTGAATCAAGGTATTGGAGGTGGTGAAGCCCAAGCTTCACAAAATTTTCAAAGGAGGCATGTTCATCTAGATAGATACCAAACATTATTCTTTGATGGTATCCTTGGTCAACCAAATGCTATCCCAAATGAGGTAAGAGTCAAAATCCCTAAGTTCATAAGAAATAATGTTGTCACATGTGAAGAGCATCTTAAGTCTTTTACAAATAAGATAAATGACTATGAAATTGAAAATGAAGATGTTGTAATGAAACTATTTGTTCAATCATTGATAGAAGATGCTAGGGATTGGTATAGGGGTTTGCCTGAAAATAGTATTACCTCATGGGATGAATTTGTGAAAATCTTTAAGGAGAAATATGTTGAACATGTTAATTCTATTTATATGCTCAATGAGTTCAATAATATAAAAAAGCATCCCAATGAGGGCATGTCTAAATTTAACAATAGGTTTCAAAAGGCAATGTACAAATTATTTCAAGTCTTAAGATTAGATGATGAAGTTTTCCTAACCACATATTTCAATGCTTTGGATGGAAAAATGTCTTATCTCTTGAGAGACAAGAGCCCACATACTTTGAGAGATGCTTTCAAGTTAGAAATTAATATTAAAAGTAATAGGAAAGCATCTGGTCAAATGTACAAAAGGGATGAAGGAAGATTGTGGAGAGAAACCAAAGCACATGCTATTAGACCGACTAAAGAAGATGATAAGGTTGAAAAGTTGGAAAATGTTGTTAAAGATCTGTCAACTAGGATCAAATGGGGAGAGAGAGATTTTCAAGACAATGGACCACCTTATCGGAGGCAGGAAAGATTCCCTAGGTTGCATGATAAGCCCTACAAGACAAATTGGAAGCATGGGAATCCTATTTTTGATACTCATGAAAATAAAAAAGGAAGGGATACCCCTAATCCTTTAAAAAAGAATGTGGCACATAATGTAGAGAACACTCCATGTTGTGTGGCTTGTAGTATGCCTCACTCACCTTACCAATGTGTTGTAGCCCAGGCTTTGGGAGAAGAAGTGGAAGACTCGCATGAAGGAGATAATGAAGGATCTAAAAATCTTGCAGTTAACATGTTTACCACTGAGAGAGTGGAAGAGATTTCATCTTCAGAAGATGAAGAAATACTTGTTGTTGTTTATTATAAAAGAATAAATTTCCCAAAATATGAACAACAAGTTTTAACCCATTCTGATCAAGATAAGTCTGAAAGTGAGGCTTGCAAATCAACATGTGTGATCATACCAGAGTTGGGTAAAGCTTACTGGAGAAAGACTAGTGAAGAAGAAATTAGGACTCTAACTATGGCTGTCATTTCTCAAGCCAGATCCTCATATAACTTGAGGAATAGAAGAGTAGATCCTGATCAAGGAGTACTCAGGTCATTTTTTGTAAAGGATGATTCTCAAAATAAGGTTTCTCCAAAACCAAATGTAATCAAAGGCAAGGGTGGTAACAACAATAAAGAAGAGCCTATTCTTGTTCAAGATATTAAAAAGAATGAGGAAGTTTCCACAAACAAGAGAAATAAAAGGGTTAGTAAGGGAAGAGATTTGTTTGATCCTTTTATTGAACCCCCAACCTTTGATATGAGACATGCCCTATCTCAAATGAAAGTCTCAATCCCCTTGTTGGAAATGTTGAAGATAAAAGAGCATAAGGTAGCAGCCTTGGCTTTGATAAATGAACAAGGAGATGCTCATGTTATATATAAAAAGGAGAAGCCAGTGGAGGCCCTGAGACAAGCAAGGAGATTTCTAACTTTTTTGTTGGGAATATAGTAACCCAAGAACCCTCATCAATTGATCCTTTCTATGTCACTTTGATTGTCAACAACTTTTTTCTAAAAAAATTGTATGATAGACTCTGGTGTTGCAACTACAGTGATGCCATATCATGTTATGAAGGAACTAGGACTCCAAGTTGATACATCCAATGGAAGATGTTATGCCATGGATAATAGGGCAGTTCATGTGGTAGGTTCATTAGTTGGAATAGAAGTGAAGATTGTTGCATTCCTTGAGGCCACATATAAAATGGATGTAGTTGTAGTTGATACCAAGCCTCATTATGGTATGTTTCTATCAAGACAATGGGTAGCAGCAATGGGAGGAAAACTGCAACTAGACATGTCTTATGCTACTATACATATAAATGGTACTGAGGTTAAGTTGTACAAAGAGCCTCACTCTTCTGTCATGGTTAAGATGGTAGACCTAAAGACTTAAATTGTTGTGTTGAAATTGATATGTAGAATTTCATTGTTGAAGAAATCAAGCTACAATTGAAGAATATTGATCCAATAGTTGATGAGTTGTTGTTGCAGCAAAATGGGTTGTGGCAGATGTACTTTGATGGAGGATGCTCTAAAGAAGGATTAGGAGCTAGTGTATTGTTTATATCCCCATCAGGTATTACATTTAATTATTCCTTTTTGTTGAATTTTCAATGAACAAATAATACTGCTAAGTATGAGGCTTTGCTATTGGGATTAGATATTGCCATAACACATGGTATAAAATGTTTAAAAGTTCATGGAGATTCCCAATTGATCATAGCTCAGATTAGATCTAAATATGCTGCCAAGAATGACAGACTAAAATTGTATAAATATGTTGTCTGGGATAGAATATAATTATTTGATGCTTTCAATATTCAATGGGTAGAAAGGTTAACTAATATCATGGCAGATTTCCTTCAAATGTTGCATTAAAGAATAATGATGTCACTCTTACTAGTGTGTCAATGTTAGAAATTAAGAGTAGGCCTATTGTGCCTGATAATGTTTGTAATTGGGAATTTTTTGAGGATGATGATGATATCCTTAGATTTATCCAAGGCCTAGATCAAGATGATGGCCAACAAATTGATTGTGATGCCTCAACAAATGTTATTAATGGAAAGGATTGCATCCTTGGAAATGAAAGTGTTCAGTTAGCTTCTAATCATATTCCTAAGGGGTTAGACAAGATAGAAGGAATGTTTAGAATAAATGATAACTACATGTCACAAAAATCCAATGCTAAGGTTGATGATTTGGAATAAATAAACTTATGATACATGAGCATCTTGGGTTTTTGAGCAATCTTGCATCAACCAAAAATATTTCCTATTTTTTGTTGTTTTCTTTATAATTTTTGCATTTGTTGGTTTCATGTTGTTTTAAGCTTACATGATGTTTAGGACCTATTTTGGAACCTTCTCCTGTGAGCACGTAAAGATTGGATGGACCGTTTCAAAGTTATAGCTATTTTTCTTGTCGACGGAGCTGTATTTTCCTCCAGTTTTCATGTTGATTGCACATCATGTATTTGTTAATCCTTAAGGAATCAGCCTTTTTTCTCTTAAGGCCTTAAAAAGGACCTAAATTAATATCTTCTCCTAAGACCAAAAGTCCTAATTCATTATGAGTAAAAATTTATGACCATTTTTCTCGAGTACCTAATTTCTACCAATTTTCACGTGAAATGTGGAGTGTTTCATCTTGTACGGTTCCGTGTGATGAAATGGGGCCTTGAAAAGTTAGGGAAATGTTCTTGGGTCATGTGTGGACCTAAATGTAAAGGTGCATTAGTTTTTGTTCATTCTTTCATTAGTTTTGATTTAAATCTTCCAGACTGGACCTATAATGTAATTAAATGCCTGACTGGTCGACTTGTGGCTTAGCTGGCTATATAAGGAGTCTAGATTGATGTAGTAGGAAAATTAGGAGGGATGACTATCAAGATAAATCATTGAGAAAATAATAGAGGATGCAAGCTATGATTATGAATTCATAATTCAATGTATAAGGTCCAAACGCGAAAGGCCTCGCAGCCGGGCATGTTGAAAGATATAATATAATTACTCTGTTGTTGTTGTCAGTTGCTTGTCTCATATCCATTGTGTTTTCACTGATTTAATGTGGTATTCATATTTCTTCCATGTGTAACTCTGAGCAGGTCTTGTTTGTGGACTCAATTCTACTGATTCTACTTGTATCTACCATGCCCCTGCATCAAGTGGTATCAGAGCGAAATTCTTTGTTGTGGATTGGATCATGGAGAACCTTGTTGGATTGGTTGTAGGGTGGTAGATTTGAGATCTGACCTATAACTTGCAAAAGGTTATGATCTTGCTGGAACCTAATTTTCAAGATGGTTCATGGTAGAGGAAATGATAATGCTATCATGGATATGTTGAGATAGATTGCAACTAGGCTTGAAGTTGTAGAGACATCCCAGAGAAGAGGCGCACATCTTGAAGATGTTAGTGATGAAGAAGAGGTAGCACCTAATCCTAAACCTAAAGTTGAACAAGATGAGGAAAGACTTTTGAGAGTTTTGTCTAAGGCTAACTCTAGACCTGTAGTTGAAGTTTCTTTCTATGATGGAAGAGTTGAGACCAATGCACTTTTGGATTGGATCTCTAAGATGGATAAATACTTTGAGTATGAAGGTACTCCTAATAATAAGAAGGTTAAGATAGTAGTCACAAAGTTGAAAGGTCATGCATCTCTTTGGTGGGATCATTTACAAACTAAGAGACAAAAGAGACGAAAAGAAAAGATCAAGACATGGATGAAGATGCTTAGAAATAAGAAGAAGAAGTTTCTTCCAATTGATTACCAAGTTAGTTTGATGAGAAAAATGAAAAATTTGAGACAAAAGGACATGAGTGTGAAAGAATATACTAAGGAGTTTTACAAATTGGATATCAGATCTGGACATATGGATGATAAAGTTGAGAAGGTGGCTAGATACCTGAATGGCCTGAGGACATCAATTCAAGATGAGATCAGCTATGTTAAGATAGAAAGTGTGGAAGAAGCATACCAATTTTCTTTGAAGGTAGAAGAACGATTGACAAAAAGACATGATCAAAGACAGAGAGGAAGAGGTGGCAGATTTCAGAGAAGTAGAGGTAGATCTTATGGAGAAAGTAGAAAATCTAACAATGTAGTACAAGATAAAGGATGGAAAGATGAACCTGCTAAAAGAGTTAATTACTCTAGAGGTAGCTATACTGGTTACTCTAGGAATAAAAATAGTGGGAAAAGAGAAGATAAATCTTGGTTTAGAGGTACTTGTTACAAATGTGGTGAAGGACATAGAGCCTTTGAATGTACCAACTCTTCAAAGAAGATTGGAGGTAATGGTAGAAATAATTTGGCTTGTGAAGAAGTTGAGGAATTGTCTAATGAACCTGAACATGGTGAGAACTTGATGTTAAGAAGGATCTTGTATAATGAAGAAGTTGATGAGGAACCTATTTTGAGGAAAAGTTTGTTCAAAACTAGATGTAAGATCACTGATAAATGTTGCAAGGTAATCATTGATAGTGGAAGTTTTGATAATTTGGCATCCGAAGAGCTGGTTAACAAGTTGTAGTTGTAGAGATTGAAACATCCTAAGCCTTACCATATTGCTTGGATCTAGAAGGATCATAAACTACTTGTAAGTGAACAATGCCTTGTTAAATTCAAAATTGGGAATTATCATGATGAAGTCTTGTGTGATATTATGCCTATGGATTGTTGTCGGTAGATTGAATCAATATACTATTTGGATGGATCGAAAGAAACAAGTATTATTTCCTTTAGTAGAGAATTTTGATGAAGTTCACTGTACGATAGTCAGAGTATGCTTAGTTGATGGTAAAAAGTTTGCAAGAGAAATGAAAGAACAAAATATTTGTTTTGCTTTAATTCCAAGAAAGACTAAGAAATAAGATGAGTTAGAACATGCACCTAAGGTTAAGCCTTTATTGACTGAATTTCATGACATCATTTTTGATAATGCACCTGATCGTTTACCACCTATGAGAAGTATAAGTCATTGTATGGATTTGATACCTGGAGCTAGTTTTCCTAATAAAGCACCACATAGGTTGACACCTGATGAAAAGACTGAGTTGAATAGACAAGTGCAAGAATTTCTTGAGAGGTTTTATTAGGGAAATTTTGAGTCCTTGTGTAGTACCTATTGTGTTAGCACCTAAAAAGAATGGATAATGGAGAATGTGCACTAATTCTAGAGCTATAAATAAGATAACAGTAAAGTACAAATTTCCTTTGCCTAGGATGGATGACATAATGGATAGTTTGAGTGGATCAAAATATTTCACAAAGATTGATTTGAAAAGTGGTTATCATCATATTAGAATTAGAGAAGGGGATGAATGGAAAACTACTTTTAAGACTAATGAAGGTTTGTATGAATGGTTGGTTATGCCTTTTGGTCTGACTAATACACCTAGTACTTTCATGAGGCTGTTGAATGAAGTTTTGAAAAGATTCTTGGGTAAGTTTGTAATTGTATATCTTGATGAAATTTTGATATTTAGTAAGAGTAAGGAAGAACATCTTGAACATATCAAACAAGTATTGCAGAGATTGAACGAAGAAAAGTTGCTAATTAACTTGAAGAAATGTTCATTTATGAAAGAGGAGATTGTGTACCTTGGTTTTCTGATTTTAGCTGATGGATTAAAGAAGGATCCTGAGAAAGTCAGAGCTATACTTGATTGGCCTACACTAGAGAATGTTGGAGATGTAAGATCATTTCATGGATTGGCAAGTTTTTATAGGAAGTTTATCAGAAATTTCAGTTCTATTTGTAATGCTATGACTGAAACTATGAGAGGAGATAAAAGGGATTTCAAATGGACACATGGAGTAGAAAAGAGTTTTGAAACATTGAAACAAAGAATTGCAGAATTACCTACACTTGCTTTGCCTGATTTTAGTGATGTGAGTGTCCCAAGGCTTGCTTGCACTGCATCTAAGATACCTAGCTTGTCTCTTCTAGGATCCTAGTCTCCTCTAGGTCCTAATTGGTTTAGGTGATTAACTAAGACCAATCCTAACTCTTTTCTAAGAGTTATTATCCTTTGTGCTTAACCTTTAAAGACTAACACCCTAGATTTAGTACAATTCTTCACACTCACTTAGAAAGCTCTAAGTGCCAATTCTTCACAAACTCCAATATTCATTGCAAGGGTCTTCATCCTTATGAAAACATTCATAACTTGGTCCATTTGATCCATTTTAGAAGGATCTTGAATCATATCCTTATCAGCTTCAATAGTTCATTTTAGAGACCTTAAAATAGGCCTAATCCTTGTAGCCTTTTTCAGAGGCTTTTGTCTTTTCTTTCCAAAAGTCTTCAAACAACTTGCAAAACCAATTGGGGATTTGGATACCCTTTTGGATCTTACTAAATATTCTGCAAGTTTTAGGTCTTAGTAGCCTCCGTACACTACCTTCCTATAAACTAGGACAAACATGGCTAATTGACCTATTTTCTAGGACTGACTATATCCTAGAGTGAATCTTGCTCAAAACTCAATCTAAGTGATTGGTATAAACCCAATCTTCATCATATGCTTAGATATGATGAACACCTTCTCAAAAAAGTACTGGAGCCATACTGTACCTTTCTACCCTGCAAGAAATCTTTACTTCTTCACAACCTAGACCTCTAACTGAGCTCTATCTGCTCGCCTAGGGCCTAATGGTAAAACTAGCTCTCCAAACTTTGACAAATCCTAATCCTAAAAATATGTACATTAGTGACTCCCCTAGAATTTCCATCTACCCTTAGGTTTTTCCCATGGTTATATTTCATGGGGTAGCCATGAATGCTCGGACTGTTCAGAATAGAACCAGTGGAAGCTCTAAAACAAAATCAACTTAACCGACGCAATATATCTACACTAAACAGCTTGATTCCTAAATGAAAATGTCTTCAAATATCCTAAATAACACTATGAAATCAATAACTTAGCACTTTCAATCCATTAGATATGACTGTTATCACAAAAGCTTGGGAAAATCCTAGTAACAGTGTTGCAAAGCTCTATTATCAAACTCAAAACTATTACAATGCTTGTCTAACCTCAAGTTTCAAGTATTGGCTAATTGTAGATGCCATCTCCATGTTTTTAGGGCCTTTTGGCTGATCTCCACCTCCTAAACTCAAGGGAATCCAAGGATAACCGAGTTGCATGCAACATTTGCAATAATTGCAAATGTTGTCATGACAACTTATTTGAAACATTTGGCATCTTTCACTTATGCCATCATCCTACTTATTAGGACTAGCAACCTCCTATATGTTGAGGATCCAAGACCATTGATGACCCTAAGGCATCTTTACAACATCATTATGTGTTTAGAACACATTGAAGACTCTAACCTCACCTTAACCTTCTAACACTAAGAAATTTAATCAACAACTAACATTGACTATTTATTTGTGTGACCTTAGTCCTAGTGACTAACTCACTTAGCCTACATTGCAATGACCTTCTAAGGTATTAAAAAAAACTAACACAACTCTTCTTGACTTGGCTAGAGCCAAGTACAAGCCAAAATAACTCTATCATGGAGGTTAGCATAGGTGTGCTCCTGCACCATTTAGTAATATTTTTCAAGTTGAATGTGATGCTAGTGGAAGTGCAATTGGAGTTATTTTGAGTTAAGAAGGAAGACCTATAGCTTTCTTTAGTGAATTCAGTTTATGACCAAGAATTCTATGCTATTTTGCAAGCTTTGAAGAAATGGAGACATTATCTGATGCCTAAAGATTTTGTGTTGTATACTGACCATAAAGCTTTGCAGTATTTGGGAAGTCAGAATAAATTGAATCGGAGACATATGAAGTGGGTTGAGTTCTTGTAGAATTTTTCCTTTTCATTGAAGCATAAAAATGGACAGTCAAATAAGGTTGTTGATGCCTTGAGCCGAAGAAGAAATTTTCTGACAGAAATGAGAGTTGAGGTACTTGGTTTTGATGATTTGAAGTGTTTGTATGAAACTGAAATTGATTTTGTAGAGCCATGGAAAGCTTGTAAGGAACACACGATGAGTGATAAGTGGATTGATTATTTCATTCAAGAAGACATGTTGTTTTAAGGAGTTCGGTTGTGCATACCTAGAGGATCTATGAGAGAGAACATAATAAAGGATAAACATAGTGGTGGACTTGCTGGACATTTTGGAATTGATAAGACTGTGAAACTAATTTCAGAAAGATACTTTTGGCCATAGATTTATAGAGATGTACAAAGAATGGTTAGAGGTTGCAGAATTTGCCAAACAACAAAAGGAACTAGTTAGAATTTGGGATTGTATACACCTTTGCTTGTACCTGATAGACCTTGAGAAGATGTGAGTATGGATTTTGTTCTTGGATTTCCTACAACTCAGAGAGGTAATTATTCTATTTTGGTAGTGATTGAAAGATTTTCTAAGATGGCTCATTTCATACCTTGTAAGAAGACATCTGATGCATTTCATGTAGCTGAATTATTCTTCAAGGAAGTGGTAAGATTGTATGGTTTGCCTAAATCTATTGTTTTAGATAGAGATACTAAGTTTATTGGTTACTTTTGGAGAACACTTTGGAAAAAGATGAATATAGAGTTGAAGTTTAGTTCTACATTTCACCCTCAGACAGATGGACAAACTGAAGTTTTGAATAGAAGTTTGAGAAACTTGTTGAGATGTTTAGTTGGAGATAAGCCTACTAATTGGGATGTAGTTTTGGCATAAGAAGAGTTTGCATATAATAATTTTGTGAATAGAAGAACTAAGAGGACACCATTTGAGATTGTTACTGGATTTCATCCTAATAATTTTGTGAATAGAAGAACTAAGAGGACACCATTTGAGATTGTTACTGGATTTCATCCTAAGGGAACCACAGAGTTGAGAGATTTACCTACTGAGACAAGAAGAAGTGTTGAAGCTGAGGATTTTGCAGTATTCATGAGAACTTTACATGATAAAGTTAAAAAGAACTTGGAGGACAGTAATCTGAAATATAAATAGAGAGAAGATAAGAGAAGGAGACATAAATATTTTGAAGTTGGAGATGAGGTTATGATTCATTTGAAGAAGAATAGATTTTCATTTGGTACCTACAACAAGCTGAAAATGAAGAAGTTTGGACCTTGTAAAATTCTGAAGAAGTTTGACAGTGGAAATGCTTATGAAGTGGAATTACCAAAGGACATGGATATATCACCTATATTCAAAATTGTTGATATATTTGAGTACTTTGAATCAAATGATGAGATAGAAGATGATTTGGATTATCCTAAGAAGAATAAAGACAGCATTGAGAATATCTTGAATAAAAGAGTGAGCAAGAGTACAAGAGGAAAAGACTACATGGAATATCTAGTTTAATGGAAAGATAAGCCGGTTGAAGATAGTTAATGGATTACACAAGCTGAGTTGGATCTTTATGATTTAAGTGAGAAATGAGCAATGCCTGATGTGGAAATTAGTTCTTTATTTACCCCAACTGCCTAATGTAGGAGCATCTTGGGTCTTTGAGCAATCTTGCATCAACCAAAAATATTTCCTATTTTTTTTTGTTTTCTTTATAATTGCTGCATTTGTTGGTTTCATGTTGTGCAAAGATTACATGATGTTGAGGACCTACTTGGGAACCCTCTCCTATGAGCACATAAATATTGGATGGACCGTTTCAAAGTTATAGTTGTTTTCCTTGACTTCGGAGCGTATTTTCCTGTAGTTTTCACACTGATTGCGCGTTGTGTAGCTATTAATCCTTAAGGAATCAGCCTTTTCTCTCGTACTACCTTAAAGAGGACCTAAATTAATATCTTCTCCTAAGACAAAAATTCCTAATTCATTATGAGTAAAAGGTTATGACCCTTTTTCTCAAGTACCTATTTTCCACCAATTTTCACGCAAAACGTGGAGTGTTTCATCTTGTGTGGTTCTGTGTGATGAAATAGGGCTTTGCGAAGTTAGGGAAATTTTATTGGGTCATGTGTGGACCTAAATGTAAAGGCACATTAATTTTTTTTCATTCTTTCATTAGTTTTGATTTAAATCTTCCAAACTGGACCTATAATGTAATTAAATGCTTGACTAGCTGACTTGTGGCTTAGTTGGCTATATAAGGAGTCTAGATTGATGTAGTAGGGAAATTAGGAGGGATGATTATCAAGATACATCATTGAGAAAATAATATAGGATGAAAGCTATGATTCTGAATTCATAATTCAATGTATAAGGTCAAAACCCGAAAGGCCTCACAATCGAGAATGTTGAAAGATATAATATAATTACTCTGTTGTTGCTATCAATTGCTTGTCTCATATCCATTGTGTTTTCACTGATTTAATGTGGTATTCATATTGCTTCCATGTGTAACTCTGAGTAGGGCTGGTTTGTGGATTCAAGTGGACTAAATTCTATTGATTCTTCTTGTATTTACCCTGCCCCTGCGTCAACTTAGGATCAAAGACATCCCCACAATTGGTGTACATTGGAAAGAAGCTAAGTAGGGATGTGAGAACTAATTTGATAAGATTGTTGAAGACATATAAGAATGTGTTTGCTTGGTCTTATGATGACCTCAAGGCTTACAGAAAAGACTTATTTTAGCATGAAATCCCTTTAAAAGAAGATACCAAACCTTTTAGGAAAAAACAAAGGCCTATTAATCCCTTACTAGCTACTAAAATGCAAGCCAAATTGACAAAGTTAAGGGATGTAGACATTATTGAGCCTATAAGGCATTCATCTTGGGTTTCCAATTTGGTACCAGTCAAAAAATATAATGGGGACATAAGATTATGTGTTGATTTCAGAAACTTGAATGTTGCCTCATTGAAAGATAATTATGGATTGCCCAACATTGAGGCTATGCTTTATAGAGTGACTGGTTGTGAATTATTATCTATGATGGATGGTTTCTCAGGGTATAACCAAGTACTAGTTAAGGAATCAGAATAATTTAAAATAGCATTTACTACTCCCTGGGAACTTATGTGTATGTTTGTATTCCATTCAGTTTAAAAAATGTTGGAGCAACATTTCAAAGGGCAATGGATGTGGTGTTCAAGGATCTTATAAATGTTTTCATGGTGGTGTGTCAAGATGATCTGACTGCTTATTCAAAGAAAGTTGATGACCATTGCAATCACTTGGAGAAGGTATTGGTCAAAGCGTGAGAGTTTTGCATATCATTGAATCCCAAGAAATACCAATTTATTGTTACTAAAGGAAAGCTATTAGGGCATATAGTGTCCAAAGAGGGAGTAATAATTGATCTTGAGAGAGTTGAAGCAATTCAAAAGGTCCCTGCTCCCAAGAACCTTAAAGGTGTATAGTCTTTCCTTGGACAAATTAATTTTGTCAAAATATTCATTGCTAACTTTGCAGAAATGGTCAAGCCCATAGTCAAGCTTTTGAAAAAAGATGTAAGATTTGACTAGATTTAGGAAACACAAAAGGCCTTGAGAAAATTAAACAAACAATCCAAGAAGCCCTTGTTTTAACATCTCCCGATTATTCCAAACCCCTCTCTTTGTTTTATGTTGCATCTTTTCACACTATTACAACAGTCTTATTACAAAAGGATGGGGAAGGATTTGAGAACCCCATTGCATTCTTTAGCAAATCACTACAGTCAGCTAAACTAAACTATGAGCTAATGGAAAAGAAAGCTTATGCATTGGTGAAAGCGGTTAAAGCATTCAGACCTTATTTGGTCTGTGCCAAGGTTAATGCATATGTTCCTCAGTTGCAGTGAAGTACATTCTAGTCCAGAGTGAGGTTACAGGGAAAAGATGCAAGTGGATTAATATAATCCAGGAGTTTGATTTAGAGCTCCATATTACCAAATTGGTTAGAGGCTTGGGGTTAGAAAAGTTGATGACTGAAGAAAATCTGGACTTGGTCTAGGAGAATAATATTACTATGGGAGAAAGAATTATTACAAGCATTGAGATGCAACCATGGTATACAAACATTGTGCATTTTCTCAAAAATTCTAGTTGCCCATAGGGCCTAAATGACAATCAGAAGAGGAGCCTTAGGTTGCAAGACAAAAAAATATGAATTGTTACAGGGTGACTTCTATTGGAAAGACAAGGATGGAATACTGCTCCCGTGTCTGGACAAAGGATAGTTGGAGAAAGTATTAAAATAAATGCACTCTGGACTATGTGGAGGGCATTATTCAGCTAGACCAACAACTCACAAAATTCTAAGGGCTAGTTATTATTGGCCTAGTTTATTTAAGGATACTCATTCATTTGTCAAAAAGTGTGAGCCATGCCAAAGATTCTCAAATAAATTAAAATTCTTAGGAGCACTATTTTTAAACCATGTGGTTGTAGAAGCTCCTTTTTCCATGTGGGGTATTGATTTCATTGGAGAATTTTTAGAGAAATATAGTGGGTGACATAGCTAGATACTGGTTGCTATATATTACTTTACTAAATGGATTGAGGAAATCCAAACTAAGAAGGCTACAAGCACCATGGTAATAGAGTTTTTGATGAATAATGTGGTTACTAGGTCTGGTGTTCATGTCAAACTAGTAATGGACAATGCCATGTGTTTCAGGTCAAAATAATTTGTTGATGAATGTTTCCCTACTTATGCTATGTTTTGGGTAGTCTTCCTCCTGTAGCCATAGGACTTGCAAGAGTGTTAATTAGAACTTTACATAATTTTCCTAATATTGATGATAAGAATATATATGTGGGAGGTTGTGTCTGCATTGATTATTTTATAGGTGTTTACCGTGGGCATTCAAGGACTGACATTGTGGTGTTGTAATAGTCAAAGCTAACCAAGAAGTGCTAGATCTTCGCAAGTGGGCAATTCAATTACTACTTTCTGTCGCATGTAGCGCGCAGATTTAGTTCCCTCAACATGTTATATTTTTGGGAGATTTGTTTATGGTTAATGTTGTTTCTATTCTAAAACTTTATGAGTTTGTAACTGATCCTCATTTATGGAGTGATCTTAGATTTAGGAGGTAGTTGCAGTTTCCCTTCAAATAAATGATTGTTGTAACTCTTTAGGAGTTATTCTAATAAGTTGATTTTCACAGCAAAGCTATTGTTGTTTCAATTAAGTGTAATCTATTTTCATGAATGAATAGAATGCACAGTTCAATTTTATATCTTTTATCTTGATTATAATTTTTGTTCACTCATCCAAGGGGGCCCGATTAGTGAGTGAATTGTTTTGTTAGAGTAGAATTCATTTTCCTATCATTTCTAAGTAAGGTAGAACTTTGCTACTCCAACCACTGATAACAGAATTGGTAGACTATTCCTGCAGCATAGGTGATTAGAGTAATTCCTACCCATTTTGTTAGAGTAAATTCATTTATTGGTTTTAGCATAGTTTTCCTGAAGCATAAGCATTTTAATTCCGTAGGATAGTCTTAAGATTGAGAGAGTTTGAAGCATATACTTTGTGAATGCCATTCCAAGTTTACATCCTTGGTCGATAATTAAATGAGACTGAATAATTCATTTAGAAACTATTTAGGGTGTCCAATCCTGAAATAGGCAGTCCATTGCTATGGGTTTCTGATACCATTATTTGGCTAAGCATTTTTGGCATCATTGCCAAAGATGGTGTTAGTTCAAATTTATCCTAGTATATACATTTTCAGTCCTAATAACTTAGAGCTTAGTTTTAAACAAGCATTTTATGCATAGAAGGAGAGACTACCTTGGGAGATTTCTTCCCTATAATAATCATGAGGAACCATTTGATATTTTTAACCCTGAACTTGAAGAACCCCAAAATGAGAATGAAGAAGAAGAACCCTTTGAAAATCCATTTGCTAATGCTCAAGAACACATATCATCTTCATCCTTTGAAGAATCACTCCATTTGAATGACCTTTTTGCTGAACTTGAATACCAAGACAACCCACTTGCTCTTGTTATCTACCAACCGCCACTACTAGGTCCTCCTCCAAGAATGGCTCAGCCTACATTTCCTTTCCCTGTTCCTCCTCAACAAGGTAATCAAAATTTGAAGAACATACCCTCTACCGCACTTCCCAAATTCTATGGCCTGATTACAAAAGATCCTAAAACCTTCCTCTTTGAGTTTGACATCCTCTATAGGAGTTATGACTATACAACTGATGCCCAGAAGCTGAAGTTTTTTCCATCCACTCTAAAAGAGGCTTCTTTAAGATGGTTCATGGGGTTGGGTGCCAACATTGTAGCAGATTGGATTGCAATGACAATCTGTTCCTTTCAAAGTATAAAGGGTACTATAGGGGTCAAGATTTAAAAGGATATGACATTTTTAAAATGTCCCAGAAGGAAGATGAAACCTTGGAGGATTATGTCTCAAGGTTCATGTTCAACCTGTAGTGTAATACACAGCACTAGCTGAACAAGGAATCACAAAAGCATTTTTTTGAAAGGTGTGAATGATGGAAGCATTGAGGCCCTAGATTGTCCTCATGGCAAGAGGAGACATTACTCAAAAAAAATTGGGCTGACATAAAGAATATATGTCTAAATTATTCAAGAGCTACTGTGAAGAAAGGTGGGGGACTTAGAGACCTACCACATAAGTCCAATGGTGGTTCAGGGGTATCTAAGATGGAGCTATCTAATCCTCTGTCTAACTTCAAGAAAGACATCATCAATGATGTAGCCACTTAGTTGGATAGTATGCAAGCAAGAAGAAAGAAGGAGGAGGCAGATGTTATGCTGGCTGAATTCTACTCTCATTACAGAGAAAAGAAGAGAAATTGTAGGTGCAAGACAGTTGCATCTGTGGATGCTAATCCAATGCCCACCAAGTTTAAAGCCATATATGAGGAGAATGGAGAAGTTTTCTATGTTTCTCAAAGGTTTCCATGGTCTCAAAGATAAGGTATGCCTCTAGACCCATTGAATAATTTTGGTTATAATAATAACAATAGTCAATGGCCAAACCATAACCCTCAAAACTCTGCCCCTCAAGGATAGAATTATAATTATAATTGGTCTAACCAATAGTCTCACTATAACCAAGCCTACTAGTAGTAGTCACCATTTAACCCATACCAACAATAGTTTAATTCCTATTAGCAGTCGCAACAGAGTAACCAATGGCCACCTCATGGTAATTGGCAACAACAACCTCAGTGGGGACTTAACCAACCTAGTCAGCAGCAAGCTCTCATGCCTCCACCTCAGTAGCAAGCTATTATGCCTCCACCTCCTACAACCAATAATAGCCCTCAAAATCCAACACAACTTCCTACACAACCAACTCCAAATCCTAACAACAAGCAGCAAGCTTATTCCCTACAAGTAAATGATATCCATCTTAGATCATGAACTACGTTGCTTGCACCTAAGGAACCTATAATAATTGAATTTGTTGATGCTAAGGACATACATGTGAACCAACCTACTGATGTTCCATCTATTCCTCAATCTGCACCAGTATTCAAAAATCCCCCTTATTCACAAAGATTGGCTCAATCAGCTCCACCAAAAGAGAATCCTATAGCAGTTGATTTGATTGACCAACTCAAGCAAATGAAAGTGAAAATTCCCTTGTTGGATGCCCTTAAAGAAGTTCCAATCTATAGTAAGGCAATAAAAGAAGCCTATATTAAGCAACCTGGAAGGAAGAAAAAAGACCCTAACACTATCCATGTTTTAGGCCAACTTTATGATCTCATGCTAAGAAAAGTCTTAATGCCTAAGTATTCTAATCTAGGGAGTCCAGTGGTCACTATTCATATTAATGGTATCCAAATTCAAAATGTCATAATTGACCTAGGAGCATCAATCAATGTCATGAATAGGGAAGTTTTGTTGAGGCTTAGCATTATTAGTTTGCGAGATACACCTACAATACTGTAATTAGCTGATAATTCCACTGTTAAGCCAGATGGCATGGTTGAAGATATTGTTGTCATGCCAAATTCATTAGATTACCCTTCAAATTTCATAGCCATGTCACCCAAAGCCACCCTAGGAGGATATCCATTAATCCTAGGATGACCTTGGTTAGCCATAGTTGATGCTTGCATTGCATGTCGCTTAGGAAAAATGACTATATCAGATGGGATAAATACCAAGAATCCAACTCTGTATTCTCCAACAAAACCCCAAGTAGAGCTTGACCAAGTTGTCTGGCCAGATTTAGGTGATGTTTCCCTCGAAGCAAACTCAGTGCAAAAACTAATGGTCATTGAAAGAAATTCATTTATGGTGTCATAAGAAGAAGATGATATACTCATAGCAATCCTTACCAACCAATATGGTACTGAGGAATCTTCTTGTGATGTCCCTAATTGTACCCTTCAAACAATAATGCCCAAGTAGACCTCACCTTAGTCTCCTATAGCATTTTATTATCTCCACACCTTGTTGCCTCATGAAATAAAGTTTCCATCACTTGTAGAAATCTTGATGCTGGATAAGGTCAAAAGAGTTGAAACTGCCTTAGGGAAAGAGTTGAATGTTAATAAGAATCTTACTACATCACAAATGTCCAGTCTTTTCAAGCTTTTGCAAGAAATTCAGCAAGCCTTTGCATGGGACTATACTGATATGAAAGGGTTAGACCCTAAACTTTGCACCCATAGAATCTATATAAGCCCTGAGTGCAAGCCAGTGAGACAAGCCCAAAGGAGAATTAATCCCACTTTGAGAGATAGTGAAGACTGAGTTGTAGAAGCTTCTTAGTGCCAATTTCATTTATCCTATTTCTAACAGCCAATGGGTTTCTCCTTTAGTAATTATCCCAAATAAGGGGGGAAAATGGAGAGTTTGTGTGGACTATAGGGAGCTTAACAAAGCCACTAAAAATGATCACTTTCCACTACCTTTCATTGACCAAGTGCTTGATAATCTTGCTGGAAAAAAGTATTTTTCATTTCTAGATGGCTTTAGTGGATATAACCAGATCCAAATATCACTAGAAGACCAAGATAAGAAAATGTTCACCTATCCATGGGGAACATTTGCTTACTTAGTCTTACCATTTGGATTGTGCAACGCACTTGCTACTTTTCAGAGAGCAATGCTTGGTATTTTCTCTAACATTGTTGCTGACTGTGTTGAAATTTACATGCATGACTTCACTACTCATGGAACCACATTTGAGGAAGCACAAGCTAAGTTGGAGAAGGTTCTTAAGAGATGCTAGGAATATAACCTCTCCCTTAACAGTGAGAAGTGTCACATGATGATGGAGGGGGCAGTTGTCTTGGGACACTACCTTTCATATTTTGGAATCCAAGTTAACCCTACAAAAATTGTAGTCATCAACAAACTTCCCACATCAGTTAAGTAGAAAGATGTTAGGAGTTTCCTTGGCCATGCTGGTTATTATAGAAGATTCATAAAGAATTTTAGCCAACTTGTAGCACCTTTGTACAACTTGCTGAAAAAGGAAGCTGAGTTTGAGTGGACAAAAGATTGTGAAGCATCATTTTAGCAACTGAAAGATGTTTTGACAAAAACACCTATTCTCAGAGGACCTAATTGGAAGCTTTCATTTCACATCCACACAGATGCATCTGACTATGCTATTGGAGCAGTCCTAGGACAAAAGGAAGGCATTGTTGAACATGTTATTTAATATATTAGTAAAAACTTGCAAAGTGCTGAGTTAAATTATACTATCACTGAAAAAGAGTTGTTAGCAGTCGTCTATGCACTCAAAAAAATTAGGTACTACATCACCAGTTATGAATTATTTGTTTATACTGATCATTCAGCCATAAAATACTTGATGAAAAAGCCTTCCATTAGTGGTAGATTAGCACACTGGTTACTCCTAATGCAAGAATTTGATGTGAAGATAATTGACAAACCAAGCAAGGCTAATGTGGTGGCCAATTTCTTATCAAGATTGTAAGTACTAGATGATCCTATAGCAATTGATGATAGCTTACCTGATGAGAACCTATTTTATATTGATTCTTTTAATCCATGGTATGCATACATAGCCAACTACCTTCCTACAGGAAGAACACTGCCTCACTTCTCTCCTAAGCAACGCTGACTTCTGGTTGAGAAGATTTTTTACTTCTCATGGATCTCAGGCTTCATGTTCTATATAGGTCTAGACCAGATCACTTGAAGATGTGTTCACGAGGATGAGACTTATGACATTCTATTGGAATGTCATGATGAGCCATGTGGAGGCCATTTTTCCATGAAGAGAACGGCCTATAAAATTATGACAACTAGATACTACTGGCCTACTTTGCATAAAGATGTAGAAAAACATACCAGGCACTATGATAGATGTCAGTGCATGGGGATCCCAATGAAGTCTGATGAAATTCCCTTGTAGCCTCAGGTAGTGGTCATGCCATTTGACAAGTGGGGTATCAACATTGTTGGACCCTTTGAACCATCTTCTCATGGAAAGTCATATATCTTAGTATGTACCAACTATGCCACAAAGTGGGTTGAAGCTGAAGCCATGAGGCATGCCAAGGATCATAAACTTGCTAAATTTCTCTATGAATGTATATTCAATAGATTTGGCATACCATGGGAGATAGTCACGGATCAAGGAGCACAGTTCACCTCCAATCTTATCATAGATTTGATGTAGGAATACATGGTGTGCCATGGTAAATCCTCACCCTATCACCCCCAAGCCAATGGCTAGGCTGAGATAACCAATCGGGAGATAGAATCCATTTTAACCAAGATAGTTGTTGTTCACAAAAAGGACTAGGCTACCCGTCTTCTTGAAGCCATTTGGGCTTACCACACAACATGGAAAAGCACAATTGGGTTTACCCCTTTTGAGCTGGTGTATGGAAAATTAGTATCCATGCCTATTGAGTTTCAGCATAAAACACTCAGAATAGCCCTAGACCTAGACATTGATCTCACTAGAGCCCAAGAAGACCGGTTATTACAATTGAATGGGTTAGATGAATACGGGAAATCTACACTCCACAATACCGAATTGATCCAGCAGCAGAGAAAAAAATGGCATGAAAAATTCATCTGAGAAAAGAAATTTTCAGTGGGTGATTGGGCACTCTTGTATGACTCTAGATACCAGCACACACCAAGAAAATTTCAAACCAAGTGGCTCTGGCCCTATGAGATAATCTCAGTATTTGATAATGGAGCAGTTCAACTTTCAACCATTGATCCTATACAGTTCAAGCTACTTGTCAATGGGCATAGACTTAAACTCTACAACAAACCAATTAGTCATGAGGAGTTCCTACAGTAGTTCAAGCATAGTGAAGACACATTCATTCTTGTAGCCAAAGAATCTAGGTCTCCTACCTAGCCTTCTGTCGATTCTCGATTTCATTCAAGAAATCCATAATAAACATTTCACATTTTGTGGAATTATTTCTCCGTAATAAACTCTACCTCACCTTCTCTCTCAACCATCCTTCCATACCATTCCATCACTCCATCAATGCAGGTGATCTTTTTCAGAACACTCTTCTTGCAGTGCTCGCCAGGTTCGTGCCACATACCCTCGTACATATTTTATTTTATTCATTATTTATTATAAAAATGTGTCATTTTAATTTTATACTCTTGCATGTCCTGCCCTGGTGGGACCCATGCCTTTACTTAGTTGGGGGGAATATTCTATTTTCAAAAAAATTGAATTAGCATGTAAACATCTAGTTTCTTATCTTTATGAGATGACTATCATCATGTGCTTATTGATTTGTCCTTCCATGATTGCATCATCATATCTGTAATGAAATTAAAGACATTAAAAGCTAAAGTTTAACTTCTAATGATATGCTTGCGATGTGTTTGGGGTGGCAGCCCTTGGCATGAGCGAACTAGTATGAGATTTGATGCAAGTTAAAATATCATTAGATTTTGTGCAATAAATTCTTTTCATTTCATGAAGTAAGTAGCATTTGGTACGCCGCCTTTTTCATCTGCAATGTCATGTGTCGTAACACTTTGAATTCTATTGATAGCCATTGTTGTGCTCTATGAAAATAAAAAGTTTCTATAAAATTTTAAAAAATTTGTTCATCACAATGGGATGAGATCTTCAGAGGCATGAGTCAGTGGATCATGGGGTTTTGCTAGGTGATGCGCCCAGTTGTGAAATGTTCAGAAGGAAAAGGTGGTTGGACTACTACTTGAGTCTTAGGGGGTTTGATGAAGAAGTTTCTCTGCAATTTCTAAATACTTTAAAAGATGGATTTACAGTGGTCAAGGGCTTAAAAATTGAATCTACAGAGGACATTATGGCTAAAGTAACTAGTTTGCCACAGGAAGGTGAAAAGTGGGTGAAGGACCTTGACTTGCGTTCAACTAGGGTTCAATTCACTTTGCATGGTGACCCTCAGTTGGACATCGATAAGAAGCAAGGCACTTCCATAGTATCCTTGCCCTTGGAATTCATTCAGTCGATTGCATTCATCATCTAGTACTTCACCTATGAAGGGTGTTACAAGTAATTCATGGTGTACATTTCAAAATTCAAAGTCATCTTCGACACGAAAACAAACCGGTAAATCTTCCCAACTTCCTGTTCAATATTGTGAAAAAGAAAGCTTCCCTAGTTCAGTCAGGAAAAGATCAATCTATTTCACATCATTGTTTGATAAAGTTAATTGTATACATATAATTAAATAAATAATTGATTGGGACATGGGAAGAATTTTTGCAAATGAATGAGATAGAACCTAGGGTGGTCGGCCCTAGAGGCCAAGGTGTCAGGTGGAGAGAACAAACCTCCACTAGGGTTTGCAAAATCATCCAAAGGATAGAAAATGTTCCTGAAGCTTCCCCTTCCACTTCTAGACCATCCAAGAAAAGAACTTGCAATGTTGGTGCCTCCACTTCTAAGAGAAAGAGAAATAAAAATAAAGAAACTGCTAGTGTCCTTAAAACCCCACCGTTCGTAAAGACCAGGTCCACCTCTAGGAGAGGAGGGAAAAATTGTAGAGATAGAAGAAGGGATACTAGACCAGCAACCTAGTAGTGATAATGTTGATAAAACCTTACATTAACATGGGGAAGAAACTCTAGAAGCATCTCCTAAAGTAGCTATGGATAAAATGACCACTAGCAAGAGGAAATGAAAGAATCATCCATGCTCGTCTACATCCCCCAAAAGAAGAGGTACAAGACTTTTTTAAAGTAACAGGGATGTTGAAGCATATGTTCAAATTGTTAACCTAGAATCCTCTGAATCTATGGAGAAGTCCTCTTTGGAGGAAGTGTTTTAACAAAATGTAGCCAGTGACACTAAATTCAACAACCAGAATCCACAAATAGAAGTTAACCCTAGTGTTAACTATATACTTATTGACAATGATGAGGATTCTGAGGAGTCTGAAGAATTTGAAGAAAATTTTGTTAGGCAGGACATTCATAGGGATTTAGAAGACTCCCCTTCTGAAGAATACCCAGAATTTGGAAAAGATATTGTTGAGGAAGTGTTAGAAAAACTTAATCAAGATGGATTAGAGACGTTGGCTAAGGAAGCAACTAAATCCAGTAAGGAGGGAAATTTAGTGACAACCCTTGCTCTATGGAAAGGAGAATCCTCCAAACCACAAAGCACAATAAAAACTCCTCACTTGGCACCTGGCTGGGCAGATATTCTCAATCAAGAACCCTTGCCACTACCTGATTTGTCTACACCCCTGGCTGCAGGAATAAATTTATATCAACAATTTTTGTGGGAAAGGGAATAGTGGAAATTAGAAAAGGAAAAACTGAAACATGTCATTGATGAGAAAGGCCATCAGATAGAGCAAAAATTAGGTCAAATTGAGGTGTTGAAGAGGCAGATTGATCAAATTACAAGATTGATTCTAGAGCTCATGGAATGCATATCACAGTCTCCGGTGTATACATTGTTCCTTAAAGAACAACTTGTTAATTTTAAATTGACAAGAATTTTTGAAGGACTTAGTCCCTCTATCTCAACCCCCATGAATTATATGATGCATTCCAGTCTGCTCCAATGACCCTAAATTATTTATTGTGTGAACTATACCTACATATCTTAGCAGCCCCAAATGATGCAGAGTGGAACTCACTCCTCTATGTAGGATATGTGCAATTAATGGTAGTTATGTCCTGGATGCAGAACAAAATAAGCAAGGAGCACCAAGCTACACCTTACAGAAATAATAAGATGAGAGCTCCCTTGTTTATGAGGCCTGAAGTTCAACATTCCAGGTGGACATTTCTAGACTGGCTTTCTATTACAGCTGTATCATCTTAAAATGGAAGCACTTCCATGATAAGAGTGGTTAGCCCTCTGATTAAGTGGTCCAGGGTCATGTCAAGTGCCTTGATAGGGTCTTTGCATGGATCTGGTTGTTTCCCCCTGTTCTACTTCTCTCTCCCTATTTCCAACCTCATTTCTGGCAACTTTCTCTGAGAATCTGAAGATCTTGACTTTCTAGGTCAAAGATGGCCTGAAGGGTCAATGATGACCTAGTCCCTAACCTAGTTTAGGGATGACCTCATCCCTGACCTAGATTAGGGATGACCTCATCCCTAACCTAGGGTAGAGACTACCTCGTCCCTAACCCCAGGTCCACTTTTCAAATTATGGAAGTTTTGAGATGTCAAGTTTCAAAAAATCTTATTTTCCCACTTCCGATTCAATTGTTTCAGGTTTTGGAATGGTAAACTCTTAAATTTCATTTAATCTAGGTCCATTTCTAAGGGTTAGGGCCTAATTGGAATTTAATTCCCCAAGGTGGCCCTCTAGAGGATTGTTCCCTCGATCACTATAAAAGGAAGCCTTCCTCTCTCATTTTCTCCATCTCTTATCACATCCACAATCAACCAATTTCATGGTCAAGAGATCTCAAGTGCAAGCCTTTAAGCATTCAAGTCCTCAAGCATTCAAGCATTCATCAAGGAGATCCATTGTTAGCTATTAAAGGATTCAATCTCTTTGGAGCCCCCTTGAAGATTTCTCCTTCCACATTCATCCAATCATCTTCCTATGAAAAGATACATTTGAGATTGTTGTTGAAGATCTAATGCCATTGATTTGAGACATCCTATATTCATTTGGAGCATCCCTACTTGTGGATTCAAGGATTCGAATCCACCACAAGGACTTCAACATAAGCAAGGTGAATTGTTCCATTTACTTTGTTTATACATATTGCAATTTCAATTCAATTTCAAGGTTAATTCCTAAATTGGGGTTTAACCAAGGCAAACCCCTATCCAAACAACAAAAAACCATTTTTATTGTAGGTACAGGTACAGGATAGTGAATTGAAGTTTAGATCTGGATACCCTATTCAGCGAACTTTCAAGATCTGTGAATAGAATTTTTGTTAGAGTTGTGAGGGGTAGGATCCTACCCCAAGGTAAGACCTTGCCCTGCTATCTGGGTCAAGGACTACCTACTTCCAAAAAGATAAAAGTTTTATGGGTTTTCTCTGTCTTGGCATTTCCAATCCAGAGCAGGTTGTAGAATTTCTCGAAACTGTGCACAGACATCAGAAATCAACATTTTATAGATTTTCCCTATTTTTGAGGTGAGAATTTACCTTCTATTCATTTAATATTTTCAAGTACACACTTTCTATAATAGATTATAGGATTTCCTCCTTTCTTCATATTCTCCATTGTTTGATTCATTTGAGCATTGATCACTTCTTTGTGATTAATCCATTTGGATCTTTCCTTTTGGGAATTTGGATTAAGGATAGGTCCTATATTCCCCCTTGCATATCATATCATCTTATCTATTCAACCTTATTTGCATTTTCATCCATACACACACAAACCCTGCCCATGGATGGTGAACCCATTTCACCACTATTCATTTTGGTGAACCTGGCATACTTACCCCTTTTCTCTTGTGGAATTAGATGCTCTATTGTGTTTTTATGATGTTAGATCTTGCATGTATTGGATTTATTTTATGTGTTTTCATCTCATATAAAATCAAAATATTTTGTGTTAGTTTAGTTCATTTGCATTGCATTGGTTTATGAGCTTTACTACCTTTAGTCCTGCTTATAACATTCTGGTTAGACAAAGTTGTAGAATCATGGGTGTCTTTGATCCTGAGTCTTCCTCTCCTTTCCTTAGGATCCCGAATGATAATTTGATTCTTCATGATTCCAATCCTATTATGGAGAAAAACTCTTCTCACTCATCTCATGATGAGGATGATGCTTTAAGATTTCCTCCTGAACAAGTCCAAAAACTTTCAACTGAACTTGATAAAATGGGTAATTGGCTTCTTCAAGAAAACCATAATAAAGATTATATTCAAGCTATAGAGGCTCTTAAGAAAGTCCTTCATGATAGTGATCAAGGTATTAACCTATTGCATGGTATTACTCATCTCATGCATTCAAATGTTAAACCTTTAGCTCAAGAAGCTCAAGATTTAGGGTTGATTCCTCCTATCACTAGTGTAGAACCTTCTTGTGTTCCTTTACCTAGTATTCCTACCTATACTCCTTCTTTGGTGACTGTGATGGTTCCCTCTATTATTATGAGTGTTCCTCTTGTGTCCCTTCCTACATCACAACCTTCTTATCATAATGTTCCTATTACTTATTCAAATCATCTTTTAACTGTAGTTCCAAGTGTTCCTCTGGTTGTGTCTTCTATTCATGCAGCTTCTTACACTTTACCTAGTGTTTCTAATGTTTCTCCTCCTCCTATTTTGTCTAATGATTCAAGAATCATTAGTTTGGCTCAAACTATGTCTTCCTTACAACAACAACAACTTGCATCCTTGCCTCAAAATAAGTTTAGTATTCCTACATGTGACATGGGAAGTCCTTTTTCCTTAGATATAATTCGTACTCCTATTCCTCGACAAGTTGATATGCCTTGTCTTGAGAATTACAACGGAAAAGGAGACCCCGTTCATCATGTTAAAACATTTCAAATCCTTTGCAGTGATTATGCTCATGATCATAGGATTTATTTGCTAGAAATTTTCATGACAAGGCCTTACAATGGTATTGTTCCTTACCTCCTTATTCTATTGACTCTTTTCCCAAACTTTCCAATTCTTTTATTCAACAATTTCAAAACAACATTGGCCCGCAAGTGTCTTTGACTGATTTGATGCATTGTAAACAAAGTGCTAAGGAAAAATTGACTGAATTTATTGGTAGACTTAAGCATTTGCATGCTAAAATTTCCTATCATGTTCCTGATATTGATATTCAACGTATGTTTATTTCAAATTTGCAAAAGGATATTAGAGATAAGATTTTTCTTACTGAATTTACCTCTTTTCAACAACTTTGTGCAGTGCTTCATCATTATCAATTACAAGTGAGTCAAATTGAGAGTAACACTCTAATGGCTCATGTTCCAGTTGATAAGAGTGATGTTGCTCCTAATCCAAACAAGTTTAAAAAATTCAACAACTATGTCAAGATTAACAAACAAGCGAATGTAGTTGTTGATCAAGTTGTTGTTGCATCTCATAATGCCACTTCTGTATCAATTATTTTTTGATTAAATCGTACATTTACTCCTCTTTCTAAATATTTACATTCTATTATGAATAGGTTGTTAACTGCTAATATGATTACTTTACCTCCTATTCGACCTCTTTTACCTACTACTATTGCATCTAAATCTTTTGATCCTAAAGCTTTTTGCCAATATCATCGTCAGAATGGTCATGATACTAAGAAATGTTATTCTTTAAAACATGAGGTTCAAGACTTAATTGATTCTAATGCCTTATCTTTTGATAATCTTGATGGTAGTGGGAACAAATTTGTCTCTCCTCTGAATCAAAATCTTCAAATCTATATGAATCCTTTACCTGCACATGATACTAATACCATTACTCAGTCATCTTCTATGGAAATTGTGTATGATTCAAAGATGGATGATCTTAATCACATTGTTAATCAAGTGGAGCATGTTGTTCAATTTGTATCTTCACCTCAACTTCAACCTCAAGTTCCATCTCAACCTCAACCAAAACCTAAGCCTAAATTGAAGACTCAACCTAAACCTCGACAATAACCTAAGAATAAAAGGCCTTGAGAACTTTTGACTACATTTGATGATTTTGAGACTATTAAAGCTCTTGATGGACCCCTTTATATTTATGCTAGGATTTCTCAAATACCTACTTGCGGTTGTCTTGTTGATCCTACATCCTTAGTCAATGTCATTACTGAAGAAAATCTTTTTATGAAAAATTTGCAACATGATTCTTATGATACATCTGATGTGTGGATTCAAACTTGTAATGGTTTTCTTTATCCATCATTTGGTTCTATTAACTTCCAGGTTGAACTTTGTGGTAAATTGTGAACACTACCTTTGTTGTTGTTCCTACTTCAAATCAGTTTCAAGTTAAGCTTGGTTTGCCTTGGTTAAATGCCATGCATTTTGTTGCTTCACCTATCCATAAATGTCTTAAATTTGTTCATGATGAATAAGTGAAGATGGTTAATCATAGTTTATATCAACCTTCTAGGCCCAAGGATTGTGCTACTCTTGACTTCTTTTGGCCTTCATTACCTAATTCATGTCCTTCCCGACCTGATAATATTTTATGCTCATATCAAGCCTATAAACATCGTAAGATTCTCAAATTAAGTGTACCTCTGATGGATCTTAATCATGGTCTATTGCCTACACCTTCTATACCTCCTTTATCCATGGCTTCTACATCTATTAACCAAGTTCCTACTGTTGATCATTCGAATATTGATAATCTTATTAATCTTCCTAAAGAACCTGTGAAGGATCATGTGATTGTTCCTCCTAGTTCTCAACATGTTTCAAGTAAAGAAAAATGGAATCAATCTGCTAATGAACGTTGTAAGAAGTGTCATTCCCATGCTAAAGCTCGTAATTATGTTCTTCAAAAAAAAATTGATAATCCTATGCATGATGTTGTTACTAATAATGATGTTAAGATGCATGATTATGATGATTCTATTCGTATCTTAGATCCTATTTTGATTAATCTAGATGAAGAAGATACTCTTGATGATGTTAATGATGAATATAAGACTATTGACATTGACATTGATTTACCTAATATACTTTCATCACAATTAACACTTGCACCTAGTATCGAACATTGTGATTCTCAAGAGGATCCTTGTTTGGAACTAGCTATCATTCCTACTATGTTGGATATAGTCCCTCTTGTGAGTTACCCACCTTCCCTAAATGATATAGAATGAGATGGGGAGACTAGGCAGTGCACTTGATTAACTTGTCCTTTATGGTAGCTTTGTTGTGTGTTTTCCTATTGTATTGTGCTTCTCCCGTGATGTGTTTGCTAAATGTTGTTAGACTCTTTTATATGACCCTTGTTACTTTGCTGGTGCAAGGTGATAAAGGAATCAAAATTGTTGTTAAAATCCTCTATATGTATCTCTACTCTTCTATATGTTGTTTCATGTTATGTTGTACTTGTGCTATTGTTCATAAATGTTTCCTTGTGTAATCTGCTTGGATCTGTGACTTGGTACCACTGATTCTTTTTTTGGTCTCCAGGTCATGGTCTGAAAATATTCTTCTTTGTATATCTTATGTGATCTTTCCTCCTTTGTGATTGTAGTTCTACTTTCTTTGGGGAATGATTTCAATTCATTTGCAATAATATCATATATATATTATCTTATGATCATACTGACCCCATGGCAGGTAGATCCCTTATGTGTTCTTTGTATGTTTATGTGGTATTTCCCTTGATATGTCTTTGTTTGGGGGCATCTTATAGTGGAAATGTAATCACTAGAGTTTTTTATGTTTCTGTTAAAGCCATTGCTCCTATTAAAGTGTTAGCAATGACTTTAATGTGGGGGCATATGCTATGCTCACCTATTGTACACATGCATTTTTTGATACACATATATTATTTTTCAAGATACATTTTTCCCTTTTTGGATTAATGACTAATCCTTAAAGCATGGATTTATATTTTAGGATCTCTTGATCCCTCCAGTTTCAAATTTTTTGATCCCTTAAGGTTGAAGGTGTCCTTAAGACTAGATCTCTTTTGCTTTTGGTTTTACTCTTATGGAATAGAATATTCCTAAGCATGAATCCTTGATGGGTTGACTAGTGAGTAGCCACATTCACTAGGCAATTCAATTACATCTTTCTAGTTGTGTCATTTCCTTGTGTGGTTCACAATGGGACATAAGTTCTCATTGGGTGAGAAAATCACACACACACACACTCTCTCTCTAGAGATGTCTCTCTTATTGTGATCTTGGAGTTGATAAAGACTTGAGTTCCTGGGGGCTTGAATTTTCCTTTGTCCCTTTGATTACGATAAGATTATCTTTTCATTATGATCTACTTTACCAAGAGTTTGCATCAAGTCCATACTCTTGCTAAAGTAGGGGCTTAATGTATCATCTTAAAATGGAAGCACTTCCATGATAAGAGCATTTAGCCCTCTGAGTAAGTGGTCTAGGGTCAAGTCAAGTGCCTTTATAGGGTCTTTGCATGGATTTGGTTGTTTCCCCCTTGTTTTGCTTCTTTCTCCCTATTTCTAACCTCATTGCTGGCAACTTTCTCTAAGAATCTAAAGATCTTGACTTTCTAGGTCAAAGACAACTTGAAGGTTCAAGGAAGACCTAGTCCCTAACCTAGGTCAGGGATGACCTTGTCCCTAACCTAGGGAAAAGACTACCTCATCCCTGACCCTTGGTCCAATTTTCAAATTCCAAAATTTTCAAGATGTCGGGTTTCGTAAAATCTTATTTTCTCACTTTCGGGTCAGTTGTTTCAGGTTTTTAAATGGTAAACTCTTAAATTGCATTTAATCTAGGTCCATTTCTAAGTGTTAGGGCCTAATTGGAATTTAATTCCCCAAGGTGGCCCCTTTAGAGGATTGTGCCCTAAATCACTATAAAAGGAAGCCTTCCTCTCTCATTTTCTCCATCTCTTATCACATCCACAATCAAGAAATTTCATGATCAAGAGCTCTCAAGTGCAAGCCTTTAAGCATTCAAGCATTCATCAAGGAGATCCATTGTCAGCTATTGAAGGATTCAATCTCTTTGGAGCCCCCTTGAAGATTTCTCCTTCCACACTCATCCAAGCGTCTTCCTATGAAAAGATACATTCGAGATTGGTGTTGAAGATCTAATGCCATTGATTTGAGACATCCTATATTCATTTGGATCATCCCTACTTATGGATTCAAGGATTCAAATCCACCGGAAGGACTTCAACATAAGCAAGGTGAATTGTTCCATTTACTTTGTTTATACATATTGCAATTTCAATTCAATTTTAATGTTAATGCCTAAATTGGGGTTTGACCAAGGAAAAACCCCCATACAAACAACAAAAAACCATTTTTCTTGCAGGTACAGGTACAGGACAATGGATTGAAGTTCATATCTGGATACCCTTTTCGGAAAACTTTCAAGATCTATGAACAGAATTTTTATCATAGCTGTGAGGGGAGGATCCTACCCTAGGGTAAGACCTTGCCCCACTATCTGGGTCGAGGATGACCTACTTCTAGAAAGACAAAAGTTTTCTAGGTTTTCTCTGTCTTGGCATTTCCAGTCTGGAGCAGGTTGTAGAATTTCCTGAAACTATGCACAGACATCAGAAATCAACATTTTCCTGATTTTCCCTATTTTTGAGGTTAGCATTTGCTTTCTATTCATTTAAGATTTTCAAGTACATACTTTCTATAATAGATTATAAGATTTCCTCCTTTCTTCATATTATCCATTGTTTGATTCATTTGAGCATTGATCACTTCTTTGTGATTAATCCATTTGGATCTTTCCTTTTGGAAATTTGGATTAAGGATAGGTCCTATATTCCCCCTTGTATATCATATCATCTTATCTATTCAACCTTATTTGCATTTTCATCCATACACACACAATTACCCTACCCATAGATGGTGAACCCATTTCACCACTATTCAACAGTGAACCCAAGTGGAGCTAGCAAAGTATATCCAGTAAGAGAGAAAGATTTTACATATTGGGACCAGCATGCATCTCGTGATATTTCAATAGCAATCAGTGCCTTAAGACAAAGATGGATATGGATGTCACATGATCTGAAGGCAAGGGAACCTCACTCTCCATATAATTTAACCCTTTCTACTAGAAGATTCCCATGGTACATCATGTTGGGAAGAAGTCTGTGTAATTATTGGTTTCCATTAAGGTTTCATCCTCCTGTGATTACATGCTTTGTTAGAGTAAATTCATTTACTAGTTTTAGCATAGTTTTTTTGAAGCATAAGCATTTTAATTCCATAGGATAGTCTTAAGATTGAGAGAGTTTGAAGCATATACTTTGTGAATGCCATTCCAAGTTTACATCCTTGGTCGATAATTAAATGAGACTAAATAATTTATTTAGAAACCATTTAGGGTGTCTAATCTTGAAATAGGTAGTCCATTGCTATGGGTTTCTGATACCATTATTCGGCCAAGCACACAGTATTTTTGTAATATATGTACATGTGTGTTTTCTTTTGTCATGTGTTTATTTTCCATAGTAGGTTAGTATTTTTGTGGTCTTCCACCCAAAGATTCATGAATTCTTGCTATGAACTTGCTTTCAAGCATCCTCAGATAGAGCTACTGTTAGGATATTTTCTAGGTTTTTTGAGAAGTGACATTTCTAGTTCTTGTTGACATTTGAATTGTGCCTATGTCTCCTTTACTTCATGTGTTTACAAAATTTTCTAAGTGGTCCAGGTCTTAGAATAGTGATGTGCCAAGAAAATGTTAGCATTTCTTTACCCTAGGTCTTGTTTGCCTTAGGTAAGGTTTTATTTTGAAAATGTTCTTAGTCATTCCCTAGTTCTTATGTTTTGAAGTTACCTTTTCTGGGCACTTAAGTCCTCTTTATGCACATGGCTTTTATCTTTTCCCTTTGAGTCTCTTAATCTTGCAATGAAAGTGTTAAGTTATATTTAATTTGGAGAATGGGCGACAAGGTTAAGAGCCTAACATGTCTTGAGGTTATCTCTTAATCTCCAAATGTCAGGCAGTTAGTTGTTTTCATCTAGTGACTTGGAAAAAAGGCTTTCTCTAATTATCCCAATGTCTGGCGGTGATGCCTTAACCTTCAATGATCTGGCATGATAGTTTTCTCATGATCTCACAAGGTAGCGGCCAAGTCATGATGCATTCAGCAATTAAGCAACAACCGTTGATGGCGGGCAAGATTGAGGGCTATCACTGAATATCGTGATCTTTTTTGAGTTAAGTAAAACATCTAGCAATCACAAGATATGTGTTAATCACTCATTCTCATGATGAAACCATAGTTAAGATAAACATTTAGAGATTCTAAGAAAGGGTTGTTGTCACATGATCTCCAGAAAATATGAGGTTAAGGACTTGTCGTGATTAAAGGTAAATACATTGTAGGTCAAGGTTGATCGACGACAGGTGTTTTGCCTCAATGAAAAGATGAATGATGGTTAGTGATGACGGGATCATGCCCTACCGCCATGTGTCTATCCTGATGAGTCAATGAGGTGGTGGGTCCTCAATGCCAAGTAATGTTGAGTTGCTTGTTTCTGATTGGTCATAAAGGAGGGTGATCTATAAAGTAAATTTCAAACCCTCAATTGACTATTTTGCCAATTTATGAGAACTACACGATGTGCTGGGGAGATCAAGAACTATGTTTTAAACCTGGGTGATAACCATTATATTTTAAATCTTTAAAATTTTGCTAGGGACTTTCTGTAGGATTGAGTCGATGAGCCAGAGGAAATGAACTGAATCAGATTTTTTTGTTCCAAGGATGGTTACAGGTGAAAATTGATGAATAAGGTGTTAGGTAGCCGTCATGATTTGATTTGTTTCCTGAAGTGCCATTCCAGTTTAATGTGGGGGAATGATATTTTGAGAAGGGTGGCTAGGGTATGATGATTGTCAATAATTTTTGTGCCCTAATACATGCAAGATTGCTAAGATGGTTTTGGCATTAAAATTATTGTCTACAAAAAGAAACCTGTTGAATTTGTAACCACAATTGGCCTATGATGATGAAACCTAAATATTGTAAATTAGATTTGATATGATCCTTCCCAGGTTTTCAGGATTTCTTGTCTGCTTTTATTTCTTATTGTATATGGTTGATTGTGGTTGTTGGAAACCCTAATTTTCCCTAAATGATCTAATGCTTGTTGCATCATGTTTCTTCTAGGATTCCACGATGGCTAGTGGATATTATATATAGCAAGTTTTTATATTGTAAAAGGGAGTGAAATTCATTTAGTAAGGAGAGTTTTGTATCTAGTGTTTTTGTCTAAAGAATTTTTTGTCTTTGAATATACTGATACAAGAAAATATCAATGAAAATATATTGAGACACCTTTGCATATTTTTTTGTCTTTTTGTGTGGATTTTAAGTTTTTCATGTGTTAAATTTGTAAGACATTTTTAATACATCATTTACAAGGTAAGTATTGGGGTTAAGCTTAAGTTTCTTTCAAGGGAAGGGTAAATCTTAAGGGAGATCTCTGAGAACTCATGATTATGCAAGAATTTGATGATAATATGTGCAAATGAGAGGATGATTTTTAAGGCACCTCATTTGGGTTTCGAGTATATTAGATTTGAGGGATTTTTGTGGATGTATGTTCTTTGACTCTTTGCCCTAGGATTTGGCATTAGTCTTTGCTCAATCTACATTTCTCACCATCAACACAATTAAATAACAACTTATCTTTAATTTATGTTGAAAGGAATAGACGTTTATGTTTGTGTCAAGGACATAGATAACTGTTATGATTCTTTAAAGAACTGAATCTATTAGGTACACCTGCCTAAGCTTAAAACTCAAAGTGAAGAAGGATCAAATCCTTAGCACCTTAGTGTTTAATATTGTCACATGCATCTATTGGGTCCATATGAGTTGTGTATCAGAATTTTTTATTTGTATTCATCATTTATAATCATTTTAAGCACTAATAGTCCAAAGATGGAAGCCAAGTACCCTTAGAAGATTTGATTAAGATCTCAGTAGGAAGCCCCTTTGAAACATCAAACTTGGACAAAATATGGGCAAAGGTAGAATAAAAAATGTTAGATAATTCCTCATCCACCAATAGAAAATCCCTAAGAGAATTTCCCACTTCCTCAAAAAGAGCATCAACTCATAGATGAAGGGGGGGATAAGGAAATTGAACCCAAACCAAAATCTTATCAAACATTTTGGAAGAAGGATTGAAATCAAAATGCCATGGTTTTACCATTTCCAAAAATGTGTCTTTCCAACTAAAAAAATTAT
Source organism: Chamaecyparis obtusa (assembly GCA_027943335.1). Lineage (NCBI taxonomy): Eukaryota > Viridiplantae > Streptophyta > Pinopsida > Cupressales > Cupressaceae > Chamaecyparis > Chamaecyparis obtusa. Next base: position 94,804 of record BSBK01003473.1, on the reverse strand, counting down.
CACACAATTTTCTTTCTATCCTCAACATTCTCAATTTTGCTAAAAAAAATCTTTATCCATAGGGTATATATGAATAGTACCAGAAAGGAGAGGCTCCCAAAAAAAAGAGATCCAAGCATGTAGCTCAGGGAGGCTAGGCCAAAAGCCCCTAAATTGACAGATTAGACCATGAGTGGAAACAATAGGCACTTTATGATCTATTTCCACCTGTGTATCTACATTCTTGATTGAACATAAATAGCACAAGAAATAGGAATAAACCCTCTGTCAACATTTTGAGGCTTCAACTCCATCTTAGGAGGATCTTCCTCAACCAAAAGGGCAGCAGTAGTAAGAAACCCAAAGAAAATAGAAGAAGGCAACCCAGAGACAACAGAGAAGGGAGCAACACCATAACTATCACCAAGACAAGCCCTAGTGAATGACACCAGAGTAGTAGTAGGAAAAGGTGACAAGGAGCCAGCAACAGAACCCCCCACATCAAAAAAAGGTCCAAATCCCCTATCCATAGAGGAATAAGACACACTTCCACCATTGATAATTGGAGAACCACCTTCAACTCCATGCTAAAGCTTCTAAAAAAATCTTGTAGTCATGTCCTTAGAAACCCTATCTCATGACGTAAATAGACTCCCACCCATCAAAGTATATTTAGGGGCCGAAGTCATGCACATGATAGAATCACTAGATGTGGGAAGGGGATTCATGTGTGCAAGAGAAGAAGTAGAATGAGTCACGACAACAGGAGGGGGAACGGGCACCATCAATAAATTTTTACATTTTTAAATCTATATATCACCAAAATGTACAAATATCTCATTGAGAGATTATATGGTGTTTGTTCAATGATATGTCCTTTTGACCCTCTTTCATGCAACTAAAATATTATATTCATTCCTAGACATAATTCTCAACATTTTGTAGTGAATTTACACCATTTGTTATAGTGGATACAATATCTTTTGTAATCGGGATTATTCTAAGATGGTTTTGTGAGGTGTTTGACATATAAATTGCACTGAATGAGATTCATGGATGGATAAGTATGGGTTGATTTAGATAGATGGTTGTAAGGTTCTCTAGGATGTGTATATTTGTTGATATTCACTTATGATAGGATAACTAGATTATGAGCTAGGCTATATGTGAACTAGATTTATGATGAGCTACCCCTAATTAGGGTATGATAACACAACCATGACTATGACCACCACCATTCCCACACATGACACCACCCAACTATCCATGAGCACAAATATTTCCACACCCTATGTTACCATGAACTTTTGTCATTCCTTACTCTTGCATTTGAGTCCATGCCTTCACCAACTTGAACTTGAAGAGGTTTGGGCCAATTTGGTTCCTAAGGACCCAAATAACTATGACCAATTACTAGTCATAGACATATTCCACAAGGTGCACCCAATAATTTTGGGCCTCTACCTTGCATTCTGGTATGTTTTCCAGTGCTCTATATAGAAGAATTGGGTGCACATTGTGAGGCACCCTAGGGAACCCAATCCAATCTATGTGTGATGCTACAAACCCTTGGCTAGGTACTACATATTGAAAAATATATTCAAGTCCCACACTCCATTCAGGCCTCACACACTGCTCCATCACCCATTTCACCTTCGCCCTCGACTTGAAATGAAGACCCCAAGTACATAAAAGGGAGGAGATATCAATATTTATGTGAAAGAAAAATTTTGAGACCAAGAAATCAACACCCAATAGAGCCCTAAATAGAATGAGGAAGAAGGGTCACTCAAAGTGAAAACATTCTTCAAACATTCTTTCAACACCGGTCCCTGAAATTTGATCTATTGTTTCAGTGCCCTAAAATTGAAGTTTTCTTCCATGGTGTTATCACCTTCCCCATTCTACTTCATGCAAATAAATTATTGTCAGGGCAATGCAAATGTACACCTCAATGCAAATAAAAAGGAATGAAAATGCCTCAAAGGACTACCCTACATTTAATGTAGTCCCCATGTACATGTTTGATCTCATCCACCAACCCACCACAAATTCCCAACCTTGTAAAACATAAATGATGTTGACGTCACCAAAACTTTAATGCCTTTCACCAAATCTCCACCAAGTTTGAACCAAATTTGTTAGTGAAAGTTACCACCAAATTAGATAGGGAGTCTGCTAGTGTGTTTCCTTCTCTATAGATGTGGGAGGTTTTGAAGCTTCGAAATGCATCAAGTCTTCTCCAAATAATTTTGATGATTTTTTCCAATCTCCAAACTTGGGTTTTTCCTACCAATTGTATTAACAATTACTTGCGAGTTTCCCTCCAAATGCAAGTGCTCTAATTTCAACTTAGATGCTATACCCACTACAAGAAATGTGACTTGAACCCCTACTTCATTGTTGGTGCCCTCCACCAACTTCTTGGTTTCTATTGCAAGAATATTTCTATTTTCATTACGAGCCACGCAACCAACCCCAGAAGGCCCCAGATTACCTTTGGAGGCTCCATAAAAGTTAATTTTAACCCATCTATTCTCAGGTTTGCTCCACTAAGTTATGGCCTTGGCCTTGATTGAAGGATGAACTCCCAAATACCCATTAACAAGTGATTTATTATTATTTTTTGGTTGCTAATAATAAATTTTATTAATTTAAAATTTAATACTTTGCTTTATCATCAAAATTTTGTTTGAAGATCAGTACTATCCCACCCATCTAATTCCTGCATCAGAGTTTCACACTGTAATCACCTGAAAATGGACAAGATCAATTTACTGATAAATCAAAGCAAATCAAAGAAAATCAAAGAAAATTCAGGATAAAATTGAATTAATTGAATCAAAATGCATAATTAACCAATCAAAAGTAAAATCAAGTCTTAATTCGAGATAAATCAAAATTGAGAGTGTTTTAATCAAATACAATCAAATCAAAGTACAATTAAATCAATTAATTATATAGTTTTGGATTAAATCAAATTCAACCCATTCAAGGTGTACATGGCTAAATAAATCAATTAAATCAATTAATAAATCTTAATTACTCTCAACAACCCAAAAGGAGAGGAAATTCAATCAACCAATGAGATTTGAGGAAAGGCATTCACATGGATCAAGCCAAATTCAATCTCAATCACTCAAAGTGAAAGAGCATCTTGTCCATTCATCTTGTCTACTTGTCCCAAGCTTTGAGGATACAAACTTTTCATTGTCTTCAAAGGGTGGAACCAAAGACTCAACCAAGGATTAATCATGATCAACTACACTGCACCCCCTACCATTGGGAAAATCTATAAAAGGAAGGCCTAAATTCATCATAATTAATAACCACACATCTAAGAATTGCATTGAACCTCTTGCAATTTGAGTTTAGAAAGGCAATCTAGATTTAATTTAGCTTTCAAATTGGAATTAAACAATTAGCTTTAGCTTTAATCATTTATCTTTGTCATTCTAGGACTATCATTAATGGAAGCTTGCTGAGAGCTTTGCATTAACATTCTTAGTTAGAGAACCATAGGATGCTTAATTGTCAATTTCTAGCTTAAATAGATTGCTTTATTATGGTTTATTTAGTTACTATTTCATTTATTGTCAATACTAATTCTATGAAGATACTATTTTTGGTATACAAAATAGCGCCCACCATGGGGCAAAATGCTTCACTTTACTAAATGCTCGGATGCATATCATTTTTATCAAATTTGCATGTGTTTAACTCTCGGCTTTTTTAGGAAACAACACTTTTGACAGGTTAAACAGTGCTTTTACACGATCAAACAATGCTTTCAAGAACTGTTCCAACACTTCTGTGATAAAAATTTGTGCGCCTTTACACCGATCAGTAGCACTTTTGATCTTTATATTATCTGTCGATCATTCTTATAGCACTTTTGCACAGACGGATAGCACATTTTTCTTGACTACTGAGCACTTTTACTAATTTACTGAGCACTTTTACCTCATTTTTACTGCCTTTGATAAATTCTACAGCACTTTTATTAGTTAATTATGCGCTTTTAAGTTTTCTGACAGAGTTTAAATAGCGCTTTTAATCAGATTAGCAGCGCTTTTATGTAGTAAAATAGTGCTTTTAAACATTACAGTAGTGCTTTTGCATAAAATATAAATTTTCATTATCTAACTATGGTAAAATGATTTTCATAACCCTGCAGGATGTCTAACCGCAGAAAAGCAAAAAATCTAGAGAGCAGATTCAGCAGAGAAGGCAAAGCTTTGACAAGTAAGGCTTAAAATTTAGTTTGTCTTTGTTTCTTCAAATTTATCTTTGGTTTCTTCACTTTGGTTGGCTTTGTTGACTAACTTGTTGGAGAAAAAAAAGCACATTGGAAAGGAAGTATAGCCAAGGTAAGCATAAAATCATGGAGATAACTCAAAAATGCCCCTAACTTTTGTTAGCTACAAGGAAAGGTAAGCCTTAAAACTTGGTGATTTGTGTGCTTAAATTGTGGCTTTGTCCTTTCAAAATCTAGTAATTTGGGTAGCTTAAAGGAATAAACCAAACACTTAGTTGAAAAACCCCTTGTTTGTAGAAAAGAGTAGCAATACTCGATTCTCATTAGTTAGTGGGTTGGAAATTGAACCTTGTAACATCCTACAGAGAATACCATGCTAGAACTTTAGTTGGGCTCACCTCCCAAGATTTTCCTTAAAAGGGTCGGTGAGAGGGACAACCCAAAGTGGGATACGCTTTCTTTTTCTATGAGAGTCCAACCCACTATAAAAAAAAAAATGCACACATCCTTAATGGGGTATGTGACAAAAGGATACTAAATTTTTGAACTTCCTCAAGTAGTCCTCATGGATTGCACAAAACTCTGACATACCGGTGGTGGGAAGCCTCCTAATATACTTGGAGGATGAAAGTTTAGTGTCCATTTTGAATGGAATCCATACTAAATCCTTGATAAATTAGCAAGCCTACCTCATTAGAGTCATTTTAAAAGCCAAATTTGACCTTAGGTAGATTTCTTGGAAGAATTTCTTGTGATAATTGATAAAATCATTGTGTTGTGCTTGAAGGTCTTTGATTACAAAAAGAAAACATCCATTAAGATCCAAAAATCAATTAACAATAAAAATTCAAAAGAATATTCTATTCACAAGAATTCAAGAAATGGAAAAAGAAATGGAAACATTATCCAACCAATTATCATTAAGAACATTGTTTCCTTACCTCTATGATCAAGAAAAACATCATGAACACCATATCTTTGATAATTCAAAATTTGATCAAAAAGAATATCATGAAAACCCTATATTTGATCAAGAATATCTTAATGATAAACTAATATTTGATGAAGAACCTATTTCAAAATATCAATAGAATCTCATCTTTAACCAATGAAATCAAGAGGAATTAGTCCCATCTCAACAATATTCATCATATGACAAATCTTTGAGAAACACAAATACATCCAAATATCCTTGGGATAGATCATTTACTCCTTTGGGACAATCTTACGAATCAGCTTTGGAAAAACTCCTTGAAAATGATCTCATCGTGTTGCCTCAAATCACTTCATGTGGTTTTATCTTTTTGAGTAACTATTGTGCATATCATAGACATAATGAGCATGAAACTTCAAATCGCATGGAATTGAAACATAAAATCCAAAATCTTATTGATGATGACATAATTGAAATTGAAAATCCTAATGAAGATACTACTCTCAAGAAAGATCAAACTTATGGACACATGCCTAGTAGTGGTCCTCTTATAGCTTTTGCCTATTCCACCATTCCTCCATTTCATATAGAATCAAAGCTATCCAATATTCCTCCATAAAACAAAGATCCAAATAGTTTTCATAATGACTATGTATACCCTCAAGGGCTACCTCTAAAAGAGATCCAAGCTAACCTACATCTTGCTACAAACTTCTTACATGCTTCAAAAGTTATAGATTCCAAGCCTTCATGTGCTACAATGCCTATTGTACCTATTTCAAATGAACATCCATCATCCCTTCAAGAATCCCTCATGCAGATCCAAACTCCTACATTGTCCTTAGAAATGGCTCCATGTCAAGAGACTAATCAAAATTGCAAAGAAACAAGTCTTATGAAGGATCAAGATCAAGATAATATCCCTTCTTATCCTATAGTTGACCAAAGTCCCATATCCCAAGAATCCCATGATGAATCCTTCATACCCTTCCATTTCTTTCAAGAAGATACCCTTTCATCCCAAACACTTCATATTCCTTCACCTCTTATATCCTACCCATCTCCTAAAGCAAGATCAAGATATACTTTCCATCTCTAATGAGCTTATTGAAAATCAAAAGACAAGTATTCTTCCTAGGCTATCAAAACATCCTTGTCAAGATCAAAGTACCCCAACATCCACTTTTCATAAGCCTCCATATCTAGCTCAAGCTTCAACGGCTCCTATCAAAGTCGCTCCTATCAAAGCTACATATAAGCCTATTGTTACAAAGATAAATCCAAAAGACAAAAGCCTTGGCCATGCAACTCAAAATAAAGATGTTGATATCCCTCCCACATCCCATTTACCTCCATTTGTGTATAAGCATATTCCTTATACATCCTCAAAATCCATATTGGGTCCCTATATCGCTCCATCAACCTTTCCTACCATCCCTATCTCACAATCCCCTTACCTTACCATGTATCAAGATCAACAAAGACATACATACTTGAGAAACCAAGCACTCATCCATGTCAATCCTCCATATCAGACCATCCATATGAATCATCCATATCAACCTTATTCATCCACCTATCCCAAGTCCTTTGGAAGAAATTTGAATGTACAACATAAATATCAAAAAATCAAGAATCCGCTTATGTATGAAGATCACTATGTCCAATCTAATCAACATGTGAATGAAAGAAAAAAATAAATATTCAAGAGACCACAGAGGTCCATCAAGAAAAAATAAAAATCAAAGAAAATGTGGGTTCCTAAATCCCTCATCGAAGAAATGCATTATAAAGCATCCAAAAGGAAAGACAAATCAAAGAAAGTGTGGATTTGCAAGTCACTTTTGAAGGACTTACACATGAAAGAGAAATCAAAGTTGACATTTAAGCTTCCAAAGGCTTCCACTCCACATTCTCCCAAACACATTCCATCTCATCCATCCATTTTGAGTCCTTGTATCCCAAGATCCATATCCTCTACTACATCAAAGTCTCAAGCTATTTCACCCATTTTTCCTCCATTGTTCTACTACCGTTCAAGGTGTGTATCGATGTTGATCTTGATAATACTTCTTATCCTCCTATTCATTATCCTTCCATTCCATTTTTCATGCCCACACATGGTAAGACTTATTATCCTCTCATTCATTATCCTTCCATTTCCCTTATCCAATCCAACACATAAATCCTTAGCCACCCTCTACCTTATCCACCATATCACCTTTCCATCACCCTATCAACATCTTTGAGCATACCTTTCAGCAGCCTTGGCACATCATATCATACCTTTTCAAGGAGTATACAAAGAGCATGAGGCTTGATTCCATCCAAAAAAAAAAGAAAGAGAAAAAAAAATTGAAAAAAAAGAAGAAAAAGAAAAGAAAAGAAACCCATCCTATGGTGAAAACCACTTCTTGTGGCATCTTGGACAAGTACCATGATGAAAACCTGGAAAACAGGCGTCATGCATAATTCCTCTCTCTTGCACTCTACACTTTGGGGAAAGCTTCATCCATCATATCCTCCATCTTTCTACCATTGATCTCACTTGCATCCGTATTACATCTTTCACCTTTGATCTTGACAAGGTTGAACATATCTATGAGCATTAAGTATCTTGACATGAGTTATCCTATCCATTAGCCTATTCACTTGTTGTGTTAATGCTACCTTATCATGATCTTTCTTATCCTAAAGCCACCTTTATTATTCCTAAGAATCCTTCCCATAATCCCAAACCATGCACTCATGGCCTTCACCACCCCTTTATCATGATTGTGTGATCCTATCCACATTAATCCCTTAATCTTGATCCAAATGAAAAATAAAAGAAATGAAAATATGTTATAGAAAGTCTCTTGATATGTCCATTCCTTTGGACCATTTTCATGACACCAGGTCATTATTCCATATGCTATCCAACACCATATCATTGGCCTATATTGAGATATTATTTTTCCTAGCTTGGATATTCTTGAAGAGATGGTCATATGGGTAACACACTTGCTTCATCCATCATTGCCTATTCATTGGGGAATCACTAGTTTGCAAATTCATCTTTCATGTCCTATACCTTGCTAAACATTGGGGAAATTCAATGTGATCTTGTTTGAGAACTAGTGATCTCTAAAAATCTAAAAATCTAAAAAAGTGAAAAATATCTAAAATCCAAAAACATAAAAAATTTCTAAAAATAAAAAAAAATCAGAAATCTCTAAAAATAAAAAAAAATTAAAAATCTTTTAAAAATCTAAACAATTGCAAATTTGAAATTACTCTCAAAAGTTGCATTGCCTAACAAAGCACTATCTTTTCCAAATCAAACTGGGGGCACCAATCCAAATTCAATGAGCTTAGCAAAGCAAACATCAATTGGCTCAAATCATTGTAGCAAAATTGAAAAAATGGCTACACTTGAACTTATTGATCAATATCACATTTCAAACATCCAAATACTTGATCTAAACAACAATATTTGACAATCAAATCAAAATCTAAAAGGCTTAAACATAACTAAGGATCAAAGTGGATGAAGTTTTTGAAATATGGATCTACAAACAAAAGCAAAAATGTTCAAAGTGTTACTAAATTTTTGGAATCATGTCTTTTTAGCAAATCGATGAAGTCTTGGACTAGATGAGCGATGATGAAGACATGATATTTTCTGGATTTCTTCTTGAGTGCTTGCCATGTTGATTCATAATAGTATGTGAATCCATCTAATGACATGATCATCAAAGAATCATCGAGGACATTTGTATATGAAAGGGATCAATTCTTTGATTGTTTACTTGAAATTGCTAAAATCCAAGGAAAGAGGTATTCATATCATCATGGTTGAGCCAGTGACGGTTGTACCAATTTCATGTTCCAAAAGATCGATGATGAAAATAAGCTTCCAAATTTTGAATAATGACAGTTAGCTGCATACATCTTAGATTAAATGCATTTAATGTATTTGCCTTTCTTAGCTCAAAAACTAATTTGCAAGAGGAAAGCTAAAGGGGGTGGAGTTATCATCATCAAAAGACCAAATCAAGATACATCAAATGATCAATGATATCATCAATGGTACATCATCAAATGTCTTGAAATCTACATCATCAAATCTCCATCAATAGAATCAAAGTCCTGATCAACATCATCAATGTCTGAAATATCCATCATCAAAAGTCATGTTCAATTTGATTACCAAAGGTACATCAACATCATCAAGATACATTATCAAATGTTTGATCCATCAAATGATTCATGCTCCATCAAGGGAATCATCAATAATCAATCATGTTGATTAACTAGGGGCAACCTAATCATGTTCATCACCTTCTCTTCTATCAATCCCTATTTTGCATCATGAGAAAATCCAATCAACTCCATATCATCAAAACATCTAACTAATCATATCATGTATCAAATATCAATCAGTCAAATCATCCAATTGATCATCTAACATCAATCAAGTTATCCTATCATCCATTTTCTTATCTTGAGCGCATCAAATCTCCTAACTCTAGATCTTGAGGAAGGAAAATCATTGTTTTGTCTCTCTAGATCTTGAGAGCAAAATATTAACCCATCAACTTATCTTATCAGATTGACATCAACATCAACCAAGTGATTCTGACTAACATCAAATGATACCAAACCATCATCAACTTATCCTATCAGATTGACATCAACATCTTATCAATCAAATATTTTCTCATCAAATTCTCTCATGATCAGGGCATTTTCAAATTTCTATATCAGGAAACAAATTGAAATTTCCCAATCTCAACCAAATCAGCCACAATCTTTTGATTCATTTCCAAGGGGGCATACCATCAAATAAATCAACATCAGTAAGATCATCATCAAAATAGGAGAATGATCATCAAATCAAAGTGAAAGCTTTTATCAGAATAGTTTTCGTTAATCAATCAAATGGGGCATTACATCAAAATTAATCCTCAAATTAGGTATCACATCAAAATATTTCATCAGAATCAAACATCATATCAAGGATTCATCATCAGAATGATCATTAGAACGACCATCAGAATCAAACATCATATCAGAACAATCACCAAAACTACATCAAGGGTATTAAATCAATCGAAATCTGCATCAATCTCATATCAGCTATCAAGGATCAACCATCAAAAGATATCAAGGATTGACCATCGAAAGACATCAAATGAACATCAAAGATCAACCATCTATGAATCAGGACCTATCATCAAGCAAGATCAGAGTATTCTTTGAATCGACATGCTTTGCACGTCAACTCAAAGAGGGGCATTTTTAATCACCTGAAAATGGACAAGATCAATTTAGTGATAAATCAAAGAAAATCAAGTCAAATCAAAGCAAATTCAGGACAAAATTGAAGTAACTGAATCACAATGCATAATTAGCCAATCAAAAGTAAAATCAAGTCTTAATTCGAGATAAATCAAAATTGAGAGTGTTTTAATCAAATACAATCAAATCAAAGTATAATTAAATGAATTAATGGTATAGTTTTGGATTAAATCAAATTCAACCCATTCAAGGGGTACATGGCTAAAATAAATCAATCAATAAATCTTAATTACTCTCAACAACCCAAAAGGAGAGGAAATTCAATCAACCAATGAGATTTGAGGAAAGGCATTCACATGGATCAAGCCAAATTCAATCTCAATCACTCAAAGTGAAAGAGCATCTTGTCCATTCATCTTGTCTACTTGTCCCAAGCTTTGAGGACACAAACTTTGCATTGTCTTCAAAGGGTGGAACCAAAGACTCAACCAAGGCTTAATCATGATCAACTACACTTCACCCCCTACCATTGGAAAAATCTATAAAAAGGAAGGCCTAAATTCATCATAATTAATAACCACACATCTGAGAATTGCATTGAACCTCTTGCAATTTGAGTTTAGAAAGGAAATCTAGATTTAATTTAGCTTTCAAATTGGAATTGAACAATTAGCTTTAGCTTTAATCATTTATCTTTCTCATTCTAGGACTGTCATTAATGGAAGCTTGTTGAGAGCTTTGCATTAACATTCTTAGTTAGAGAACCATAGGATGCTTAATTGTCAATTTCTAGCTTAAATAGATTGCTTTATTGTGGTTTATTTAGTTACTATTTCATTTATTGTCAATACTAATTCTATGAAGATACTATTTCTAGTATACACACACTACAACCTATATTCTGATCCTACTACAAATTAGTCAACATCTATATCCCAACCCCCCTTTAACAAGTCAATACATTGACAAATTACTATTCCCACCCATTACAATACAATTCATCCTACCTCCTTTTGATCAAAAAGCTTACTATCGCTATCAATTCACCCTATTCATTTAACCCAGCTTTACACTTCACATATAGCACATTACATACAAATGTAGACCTCCAATTTAAAGTCCTCTTACATATATCTATATTTTTTTCAGTCTTCCTATCAAAAAACTTTAAACAAAAACATTTTTATGAAAATCACTGCAGTCAATTCAAGCCTTTATGCTCCTCAAACCAAACCTTTTCCCTTTCATGCTCTTGTTGTCTTCTCAAATTGAGATTACTACATATCCTCTATCATTATTGGTGATGCCTTCATCTACTTTGAAACATCTCCCTACAATAAAAACATGATAATTTCTATTTGTTGTTTATCATTACTAGTATTGCTTACCTTAGTTGCCTTCTCAACAACCCTCATTTTCTGGCCCCTTTTTTAAAACACACTCTAAAACCCTTTTTCCAAGGCTTGTAATACCTTAAAAATGGTTCATTAACCTCTTACATCAACAATTCTAATGAAATCGACATCAAAGTCCTAACCTAAGGCACATCTACACATTAGTTTATCAAAACCCTAATTGATTATCTTAATTCTGCATTGGAGAATATTCTTTGAATATTCCTAACTTATCATAATTATCTTTAATTAAATATTATTTGGCAATAAATCCCATTTATCCTAAAGTTTGATTAATTGAATATTCTGAATATTTAATTAATCAGATTTAATACTGCCACTTAATTATTTAATTCAATTTAATTCAATTTATTCCTAAATTGTATTATTTAATTTTGACTATAAATCAAAAATCTTATGACTAATTGATTAAATTCTTATTTAATTTAATTAATGTCAATTGTCAACATTTAATGATATAGTTTTTGAATTAAGTTTGATTTAATAATTGATTAACCCATAAATCAGTTAAGTTGAAGATAAATCACTTTATTTATTTAATTAATTCGTAATTATATATGCACATTTGAAGGAGCAATTAAACTTTAAATTAGAAAATCAATTCAAGTTGTTATCTTTTGGAAACTCAACATCTATTTTGAGTTAAAAATTGATCTAAACTTCTTATTTGAGTTAAAAAGCTATTTTTGCATGATTTGCATGATTTTGTGAGTTGATCTGTTTCTAATTTCTTGTTAACTCAAAAATCAACCTGAGTTTATCAAGAGTGATTTATGGCTTTTCTCAATGCATTCTCAAGCCTTGGATTTCTATCAAAACAAGGCTTAGCTCTTCACAATTAACCACTCTCGAATTTGCACAATTACTCTGGCGAATTTGCAGTTGAAGGATTGAGCACTTGCGACGAACGATTTGTGAGATTTTTCATTGTTGGTCATAAGCATTCATAGTTTTTCATAGCATATCATAGCATTCATTCATCCATATCATTCCTAGATTAAATTTGCATATCATTTTGATTTCATCTAGATTAGTTTCATATCAAGTTTTTCATCCTAATTGCATACAAAATCTAAAAAAATAAATTAATCTGCATTCATACAGTTTTTCATTATTTTGCATTCAAATCCTTCATTTAGGTGTTGCATTATCACTAATCTTGATTTCAATCTGATAACATCATACTCACACATACTAGAAGGCAGTAAATCGTCTGGTTAGCTTAGTTTCAATTATCTACAGATTTTGATTTTGCTAACCTCTAATATTTTACTGAAGTGTTGTGTCCATAGCTAGGTACAATTTTCACACACACATTTGTGGTGCCCACCATGGGGCCCTGAAATGGGTTTCCATTTCTATTCTAATAATTTCATTCAACTTTCTGTCATTTTTTTCCATTTCTATGATTTTTAGATTCTATCCGTACATTTTTCATACAACTTTTGTCAGAAAGTCATACCAGGACCCCCTGACTATCATACGATAGTTGAGATTTTTGAGGCTCATATCATAACTTACACATTATTGTTTGGGAGCTACATTGTCATGTGGGAAGACACCCACTATCGTACGAGTTTCCCAATTGTCGTACATGAGGTAACTGACTGTCGTATGAGTTTTTCTACCAGATTTCAATTTTCATTTCAAATTTTCAAGCAATTTTCTAGATTTGATTTTTGGATTTGGACTAACAGCTAACCCTAACAATTGAGATCTTCTATTTCTAATTGGTATTTGTTGATTCTAATTGGAAAAGTGCAAGAAAAATTGCTAAAACAGGTAAAATCTACTAAGTGCATTGCGAGGAATTCAGGTAATCTGTTCAATCTGATAACACTTCATTTGGGACATAAAATGAACTCTCACATGTCAAGCTTGTGTGGCCTTTCCTTCTTTCATATCACAAAATTTAGTTTTTGGGCTATAAAAATGAACATAGATTTGCTTTTTGCATATCTGTTACACATAGTAAATAGGCCCTATGAACACTATTTGTGGATGATCTTGAGAGAGTGGGCTTCTTTCGCTTGTTCACGTATGTGAAGCTCTTCTTGATGAAGGATCCCCTTGTAGGTAGGGGGATACTGAGATTATCTTGCTTTCTACTAGGTTTTGAGTCCTCAACTTTTGATCGATACATTCTCTCTCTGGAGAGATCGATAGACCATAGTTGTTGACATCATAGATCTTGGTGAGATAATTTCAGTCTTAGCATGTCAGATAAATCTGTCTGCTTTGTCTTAGTGAAGTGAAGAGGCTAGGGGATTATGCTCTACTTCCTTTTTGGATAGTACCAAAAACCCAGATCCTTGAATCCGATCTAGTCCCCCTGTGGTATCTTTTGTGAGTCACCTTTAGAGAGGGTTAACCATAGTGGAAATTCCCTTTATTGGGTCAACCACATGGACAGAACCTCAAGTGGTAATAGCCATTTTCATCATGGTAGAAAAATCTGCTATATAAATGTCTTTGTGGAGGAAATCTGCACAGGTGTGGTCTCTTGTTGGGCTATCAGATCTCCCTACCAGCTCCTGATTGATTAAATTCTCAGACTGTGTCAAAACCCCGGTGCACCTAGATTGGAGTTTGCCCTCTTGAGATCATAAAAGTTGCAGAGTCAAACCATTACTACAAACCCTAGTGAGGCCAAATTTTTCATTTTCTAGGACTATGTGCGTTATTAAAAAACTTTTTTGGAACATACACAACTAGCATTCCTAGGGATTAGCACATTAAATCACTTGATTGTTCATGCGCAAGGTTGCTTTGTCCCTTGTTCATTATTTTTAGATGTACTTGAAATCACTTTCTTGTTGTTCAGCATGCTTGTTTACTTACTTGGTTATTGAAAATGAACAATCCCGAAATGAACTTCAAATCTGGATAGAAAACCTTGCAAAACACACTGATTCTGAAAATAGAAAAATTGCAAAATCTGATGCAAAATTCCTTTCTAGAGTCAAAAGTCATCCCCCAGGATCAGAAATTCATACGATTTTTGACCCTTTGTCATATCGGAACCCCCATATTTTTGTATGAGAGCTTGTATATTGTCATACGAGTTTTGTCAAAAATCACAAGCAAAAAGTCAAAATTTGCTAGCAACTATCATGCAAGTTTTGCAATTGTCATATGAGTATTATCAATTATCGTGTCAGAGCTTACCCACTGTCATACAAGCCTATAGAAAGTCATATGAGAATTTTGAAAAAATTTCTAGAAACTTGCCAAAATTGCCAGAAATCCAATTTTTATAGCCTATTTCTAGATTCTGTCAAAATATTCACTATGTCAGGAATAGAGCATAAACTAGAAAGAATTCAATCATTTTCCTAAAATGGTCTTTTGAGTCTGATCTAGCCTCTTGATTTATCGATTTGAGTCTTTTTCATCTTGTGTCAAAACCTTGTCAAAATTATCTTCAATTCAATCTTAATCTAAAAATAGCTAAGTGTTGCGAGCTCGTGTCCGCCATCTTTTGGGCGTCTACCCATACTACTAGGGCATAGTATACTTCATTTACGTCCAATCTAATCTTAAATCAATCCAATCTTGACAAGGTTGTGTCATTTGATTTTCTTGAATCAATTTATTCTTCAATTGTCTTCATATTGCTCTTTTGCTTCACCTAAGGTTAATGGAGGAAACTAGAGGTTCATCACAGCGAAAACAAGGAGAAAACCTAGATTCTCTTCAGCTGCATCTTCTGTGATTGCTGATACATTTCATCAACCTTTCAACACAACTAAATTTGTAGAAGATTCTCTTGGAAATCTTTACTTGATAGGTGGTTATGTCACCCCTCCTGCACCAACCCACGCAGGTCATCAAGCAACTCCTCATCAATCAATTCCTGCTAATTCCTCTAACAACACTATGTCTCAAGGAGGGATGAACCAAGGGTCCCAAGAACATCAATCTCAACATGGTGCGGATCAAGATCCCACACCTTTGGAAATTTCTCGATATCAAAATGATGATGACTTCAAGAAAATGATGAGGCATTTCTTGAAAGAAGACAGAGAAACTTACTTCCTAGAGTTAGCTCGTCAAGGGGCTAAACTTCCTCCCAACTTTAATGTTGAATATATCATCACGCATGAGGAAGAAACTCTAATCATAGCCATGATGAAATAGATGCATGCCATGTAAGTCAAACTCAACAAACTCGAAAAAGAAAAGGAACCTAAGGAGTTCTCCATGGAGGCTCTATGCCCTTTTCCATTTGATAAAGACTTGTACATGCCACCATTCCCTAAAAGAGTGGAGATGCCTAAATATGACAAATACGATGGAAACTATGATCCTCAAGATCATGTCAGAGAATTCTACACTCAATCTATGGAGTTCATGCATGAACCAACCTACTTAATGCATCTTTTCCCTTGATCTCTGGGAGGGTTAGCTATTCATTGGTTCTCAAAAATGCCTCCAACAATCAAAACTTTTGAGGATTTAATCAAACTATTCTATCAACAATACTCCTACAACATCTAGCATCCAATCACTATGATCGACATTTGCAATCTAAAACAGAACTCAGGAGAACCATTCCTGACTTTTCTCAAATGATGGAGAAAACAAATTTCTCTATATGCTAGACCTATTCCAGAAACTGAGAAGCTGGAAATTTTCATCAACAATCTTGTTCCAAAAATCAACTACCATTTACAAATGCAAAATCATACATCCTTTGATAAGATGGTAGAAAATGCAATCAAAATTGAGAAAGTACTTGTACAAAAATGAGACATATCACTTCAAAAGGACAAGTATGAATCTGGATCTAATTCTAAAGACAAAGGCAAAAACTAGAACAAGAATAAAGGCATTATCACAGATGGTTTTGTTGATACTATTCATGCCCCATCTAAGGCACCCACTTTCAATCTCACTATTGGCACCCAAGATATCAAAGCCTCAAAGGCAAAAGCAACATTATCAAATAAGAATTCATCTTACTATAAACCTTGGGCTACATATCCTAAATGCAAGTTTACTCCTCTTGGAGAGTCCTTGGAATCTGCCATGAAAACTCTATTGGCCAACAACATCATCACCTTGCCTGAGATAAAAGTCTTTGATCCTGAACCTAAACCAAAATGGTGGAGAGAGAATGATTTATGTGACTTCCATCACAATAAGGGTCATAAAACCAATAACTACATACGCTTGAAACACATCATCCAAGACAAAATTGATAATGGAGAAATCATAATTAACAACCATAAAAGCAATAATGATCATACAACATTCATGGAACCATTCCCAAAACATGGTCAAGGAGAATCATCTTCTCAACCTAATGTGGGTGCTAAGGTTAATTATGCTTACTCTAGAAATAGTGTTGTCATAAATATGGTTGAACCATACCTATCTGAGCATTGCAATGTCATCACAATTGTAAGAAAGGATAGAGATAATCAATCAGCAAATGCAATTACTCAATCACAAGCTCAAGCGCATCTGGAAGGACAAATCCCAGATTCATCAAATGTCCCTAAGATGCCTTTCAATCTTTCATCTACTTCTAAATAGAAGGCTACCTCTAAATCATCAAACCCTAAAGACATGAGGCCAACATCATACAGTATTGTCCAACAACTCCAGCATACAAATGCAAAAATCTCCATGTTTGAGTTGCTTCGAATATCTCTAGCTCATAGAGCCATTCTAGACAAAGCTCTGCTTGGATCCAATGTTCCTAAAAATCTTGATTTAGATAGATTCTAGACTATGGTTGGTCATCTGAAGTCTCCACAGTATATCTCCTTTTTAGAGGAAGATGATAACTCCTTGAGTCACCCACATAACCAGCCCTTGCATATTGAAGTCTTGATTCAAAACCATTGTGTCAAACGTGTGTTGATAGATGGAGGCGTTGGTCTCAACATTTGTTCTTACAACCTGATCACATAGTTGAGATTATCTAAAAATTCCATTGATCCTAAGAAGAAGATAACTATCAAATCATATGATGAGCAAGAAAGATCTTCTAAAGGAACTATTGTCTTACCTATCATAATAGGACCCGTTATCAGAGACACCATATGTCAAGTTCTTGATCTACCTTTGGCTTACAACATCCTTCTAGGGAGACCCTAGATACATGAAATGTGAGCTATTCCTTCCACATACCATCAATGTGTGAAATTCCCTTATAAAGGAGTAGAGGTGACGATTCTAGCTAACCTATATACAACTTGCAATGCATTGAAAGAAATTATTGATAAACTTGGTCCTAATAACAGAGAATCTTCCTCTAAGTAGCTAGACATTGCTTCAACTTCCAAGATGGAAGACATTGCTTTAACTTCCAAGATGGAAGACATTGCAAAAGAGGTCAAAATCAAAGATAATGGAATGGGAGAATACACAATGGAACCTATCTTATCTCTCACATCTCTCCCATTGTCACCAAAATCTTATGGACAACCTTCTAACAAGGTGAAACCTACAGCTAAAGGATCTCAGGTCATATTCAATGGAAGCTTTGTCACAGAGAAAATATCTAAACAAGAGTTTGAGGAAGATGAA
Organism: Chamaecyparis obtusa; assembly: GCA_027943335.1. Classification (NCBI taxonomy): domain Eukaryota; kingdom Viridiplantae; phylum Streptophyta; class Pinopsida; order Cupressales; family Cupressaceae; genus Chamaecyparis; species Chamaecyparis obtusa. Next base: position 76,395 of record BSBK01003473.1, on the reverse strand, counting down.
GCTGTGCTTGCATGGTTATACAAGGATGAGTCTCAATCCCAATCAGTCCAGAAATGTGACCCCACTTCAAGCAAAATTCCTCAGAAGTCATATGGACTAGGAGACAAATTGATCACAAAAATGGGATATATTGGAAAAGGACCTCTAGGACTACAAGGTAAAGGTCTTCTATCACCTCTTGATCATAGTGGCTGACCAAACAAGAATACAATAGGTCTAGGATATAAGAAGAAGCCTTTATATCTTAGCAAGAACTCTCCACATGTCTTATAACAAATTGAACCAAAGGAGGAAACAACACAACAATCTGATAGTGATGCTTCAGACACCACTGAGGAGCTCATTCCTTATGAGTGTTTGCCTAAAGAAATAAAATACCTTGAAGTGGAGGATGATCCAATCAAAAGAATTTATGTGGTAGACACACAAGAACCTACTATAGAACAAGAGACAGTTGCACCACAAGAACCAACTGATCTCGAAGGCAATCAAACAGACAAAGAAGAAGGTGGTAACTATTATGAGATAGATTCTCATGAGTATGAATTCAAGTCATAATCTGAAGGTAACCCTTCTTGGGGTATCCATCCTAATTTTACTCATGTTCTTAATTTTCCTAGAGGCATAGATGAGGAATCAAATGACTATGAATGGGGAGTCATTCCAGAGGAAGATGAGCTTATCACAGAAAAACATATTGATGTTATTCACCAATATGCACCTAAACCCAATGTAAGTCTAGAGTGAAATAATGAACTTAACGAGTCTGATCCACAGATGGATGAAGTGGACTCCTACAATGACAAAGAGCCTATTCACGAATTGAATGTTTTGAGTTGTAATATCACCTTTGTGCTCAAGAGTCGGGTTAGGACCAATGATGACATATCTATATCCATAAACACTATTTCCCAATCTTTCACCACTTTGACTATCCAACATCCCGAACTTCTTGACCAAACCTCCATGAATTTGAGCCAAGGTATCTATAATTTTCCAAATGACTACACCCTTGCTTGCTACCTCAATGAAGTTGAGCCTATGATGACTTCCATAAGTGAACCGAGCATTAGCATGATGGATTTGGACATCAAGTATCTTATTCAAAAGAATAAGAGTAAAAATAAAAATAAAAAGAGTTCTGAGGGTGAAAACCACTTTGTGGCAGTCTTAGAACCTACAAAAGTAAAAATAAAAGATGTATCCAAAGGTGAAAACCTCTCTAAGGTGCCTAAGGATGAGATATTTGATGTCCTTCTAAGTCATTTACATGACATATCTCCAGTACTAATTAAGCCCACTCAATCTATCAACTTGGGAACATTAGAAGAACCATAGTTGATCCGTGTAGCACAATCCTTATCAAAAGAAGAAAAGCAAAAATTTACCATATTCTTAACAAAAAAGAAGATTAACTTTGCATGGAAATATTCAAATATGCCAGGGTTGGATCCTGATCTTATAATGCACCATTTATCTATAGCTCCAGGGGTCAAACCTGTTAAGCAAAAATTGAGAAAGATGCATCCACATGTTGCACTCTTGGTCAAAGCTGAATTAGAGAAACTAGTAAAAGTCAAATTCATATGTGTTATTGATTATGCTGAATGGATCTCAAATATTGTACCTATATTAAAACCAGACAAATCTATAAGAGTATGCATAGATTTTAGAGATGTAAACAAAGCATTCCCTAAGGATTATTTTCCACTACCTAACATTGATATGATAGTGGACATGACTGTGGGCTTCGAGATGTATTCTTTAATGGATGGTTTTTCTAGACACAACCAAACAAAAATTTCTCCAGAAGATCAAGAGAAAACTTCTTTCACATGTGCGTGGGGTACCTTTTGTTGGAATGTCATGCCATTTGGGCTTAATAATGTAGGTGCTACATATCAAAGAGCTATGACATCTATCTTTCATGACATAATGCATTAAACTATGGAGGATTATGTTGATGATACTTTAGCAAAATCTATGATAAGATCTAAACATCTAAATGATTTAAGCAAAATACTAGATCAAATGGGGAAGTTTAGTCTCAGACTGAACCCTAAGAAGTGTGCTTTTTGTGTCACTTCTGGAAAGCTCTTAGGCTACATTGTTTCAAAGAAAGGAATTAAAGTTGATCTAGCTAAGGTTAAAGCTATCATGGAGATGAAACCTCCCAAGAATATCAATCAAATGAGAACATTACAAGGGAGAGTACAATCTATTAGATGTTTCATATCTCAGCTAGCAAACATCACAACCTTTCACAAAGACATTACATAAAGGTGTAACCTTTACATGGAACAAGGAATGTGAAAAGAACTTTAATCATATCAAAAAATATCTATCAAATCCTCCTATTTTGATGCCTCCTATACAAGGGAAGCCATTGATCTTATATGTCTCCACCACAAATGCATCAATGGGGGCATTACTAGCACAACATGGTGAGAACAAGAAGGAAAGAGCTATATACTATATCAGTAGAACATTGGTAGCATTTGAGAAGAACTATTCAATGATTGAGAAAGCTTGTCTAGATTTGATCTTTGCATCATAGAAACTGATACATTGCATGTTAGCTCATACCACACATTTGGTAGCTAAGATTGATCCACTAAAGTACCTACTAAGCAAAGCTACCCTCACAAGTAGACTAGCTAAATGGGTGATGTTATTAAGTGAATTTGACATTGAATATGTTGAACGAAAAGCTATCAAGGGCCAAGTTATTGCTAATCAATTGGCTGACACACCTTTGTTTGATGATACACCAATGCAAATGGAATTCCCAGATTCCTCTATCATGAATCTTTCTTCTAGAGCATGGAAGCTATTCTTTGACGGCTCCTATACATAATGGATCTGGAGCATGCATATTGTTCATCACACCTCAAGGATACTCGATCCCTAAAGCATTCAAAATAAATTTTCCTTGCACAAATAATATTGTTGAATATGAAGCCCTTCTTAATGGCATGAAAATAGCAATTGAGTGGAGAGTCACAGAACTACAAATTCATGGAGACTCACAACTTGTAATGCACAAAGTCAATGATGTGTATCAAATGAAAGATGGAAAGCTAATCCCATACAAGAGAATGGTAGATGATCTAAAGAAATATTTCATATCTATCACCTTTGAGAAAATTCCTAGAATAGAGAACAAAGCTGTTGATGCTATGGCAATGCTATCTACTTTATTACAGCAACCCGAACATGAGCTACACTACGAGTTCTTGGTGGAAGCACTATCTTATCCTACATATGATTCCCCCAAAACCCATATGATTTTCACTATTGTTGGTCATGATTCATCTAGATACAAAAACCTTTTCTCCTATCTCCAAGACCAAATCCTTATTGATACCCTCAACCGCCATGAGAAATGATACCTTATCTGAAATGCATCTCGGTATGTCATCATTGGTAATGATATGTACAAATGAGGTCTAGATGGTACACTCCTTAGATGTTTAGAATGGGAAGAGTCTCAACGTGCATTAGAGGAAGTCCACAATGGTATTTGTGGATCACATTCCAATGATTTAACACTAGCTCAAAAACTTATTAGGGATGGGTATTATTGGCCTGAAATGAAAAAAGAGGCTATCAAGTTCGCAAAGAATTGTCAAAAGTGTCAAGTACATGGTAACTTAATTCATACACCAGGGAGAGATCTAATTCCCTTTACTACACAATGGCCTTTTCACCAATGGGCATTTGATCTTATAGGAGCCATACATCCTCATTCTTCTAATGGGCATACCCATATTATTATAGCTATAGACTATTTCACAAAATGGGTAGAAGTAGTCCCTTTGACTCAAGAAACTGGCAAACAAATATCAATGTTCATCTTGAACTACATCATATGTCAGTATGGTATTCCACATTCTATAGTCATAGATAATGGTGGATGATTCAAGAATAGAGACTTAGATGATTTATGTGCTAAATTCAAGATTACACAACATTGGTCATCAATCTACTATCCTCAAGGGAATGGACAAGCAGAGGCATCCAACAAGAATCTATTGAAAATTATACATCGTAGAGTTAATAAAATAGGAAGAGACTAGCATCTCATGATCAATCCAGCTCTCTAGGCCTACAAAACAAGTATCAGAACACCCACTTACACCATTCACTTTAGTTTATGGGTCTGAAGCGGTACTACCTATTGAGGTTGAAATCCCATCACTAAGAATTAGAATGCATGGTCTAGTAACTGATGATGACTACAGAGTGTCTAGGTTGCAAGAACTTGAACTACTAGATGAGCACAAACAAGCAATGTATGATCATCTTAGAGTATATCAGAAGAGAATGTCTAGAGGCTACAAAAATAAAGTCAAACACAGAGAATTTCAGGTTGGCGATCTAGTCTTGAGAGAGAATCCTAAAAATCAATCACATAGAGAGCACAAGAGGAAGATTGAACCCAACTGGCTAGGTCCCTTTGTTGTCATGGCTACTTTTGGCTCTAGAGCCTATCAACTCTCAATGACTAAAGGAGAACAACTCCAAGAACTAATCAACGTTCTCCATCTAAAGAAATTCTATGCTTAAGGCATTCAGTATTCAAAAATGTCTTGAAAAAATTATAAAAAGTCCTGAAAAAATGAACATCCTGGTGAAAACCTAGCAATAGGCACCTTGATGTGTCACAAAAAAATCAAAAATATCAAAAGTACAAAAAAATTGAAAAAATGAAAAATACAAAAAAATGAGAAAAAGAAAAAGTGCCTTGGTGAAAACCTGGAAACAGGCACCTTGGTAGCAAAAATAGAATCTCTGTCAAGATGGTGAAAACTTGACAAACGGGTGCCACTTGTTTCAAAAACACTCCAACTATCAGCACAATCTTGGTCTCTCCTAGCTTTCAGTCTTACTTTAATTTGTACATACCTCTTGGTTTATTTCTGCATTCCTATTTTCAATAAAGTCGGTATGTGCACCAATCAGCTCAAGCATCTGTATCCTATCAATGTTTCAAAACTTGGGGGAAATCAACATCATATCCTATGGTCTCCAGTATACCTCAAACGAGTCAAATCCTGTCAAGGTCCTTTGAAGCTACATCCGAGTCAGTCAGTCAGTCTCCTCTCCAGAAAGGATTTTGCATCTACAACAATGCAATCAAACATCAACACAAATGAAAACAATCTATGCTTCACATGCTTTTATCTCCTTGTATGCTTATTGATTCACATTGATATTTTTGCATATTGTGTCCTTTCAAGCTCTTCGATGACGTCCTTTATAGGATTTAGAGGGTGATGACTGGGGGCATAATATTTTCTTTGTTTTCTACTTGTATGTGAAAAATATAACAACTTTGAGAATTCTGGATTGAAATGGTGTTCACCTATAAGAGCCTCCATCTCGTATTGGATGGCCATGAGTACCTCGACCATTGATACCCAGAAAATTCAAGGAAGTTTGATCTAACTTAATCTTTTTGAGTGATTTATTACTCCTACTGTGAAATGCAATCTTACCTAAGGATGTGAATGATAAAGGGTCACTACAGGTAATTCACATTGGATTAAGAATGATCTCTTGACTATTTGATGTGTTTGTTACGCAAGGCGTATTCAGGTCATCACAACATTTATGTTTTGATTCTTATACAAATTGCTATATCAAAATGGACATGATATTCAGGTCATCCTCGTGTTTGTGCCTTGGTGCTTATATCTAATCCAACATTCCAAAAACAAAATCAATATTCATATGTCCATGGTTGTCTAACCAGTGGGCATTGTATTGATTCTTGCGCATACAAATCAATATTCATATGTCTATAGTTTCACAACTAGTGGGCATTGTATTGATTTATCCAGTTACCTAAAAAGTTTAATAATGAAAACAAATCTACACATGATCAGTGACTAGGTCATAGGTCTTAGGTTTGCATTTCATTTTGCACTTTGCATGATTGCATTTATCTCACAATTACCTAAATCAGCTTGACACTCAAACGATTATTCAAAACTATGCTAAACACATCATAAGGACTAAGTATCGCATGAAGGTCTTCTTAACAATCACCAAGCAAGCACCCATTTTCGGGATCAAAATCAAAATTTGAGATCATTTACTATGTCAAAATCATGATTTAAAATTTTTGGACCCAGGACGGTCGACTGCTTGCATAATTGACCTTTAATCATCACAAAAATCTAGAATTCAACTTAACTGATTATCTTGCATCAAACTATTTAAATTTCAACTTGGTCAACCATGGTCAACTCATGGTCAAACCTAGTAAAACTTGGTCTCCAGGACCTCCAAACGATGCACAACGTGTTCCCAAACATGTATAACCACTTCTCAAATCAATTAACATGCTTCTAAACCATTTAATGCTGACTTTTCTTGTCAGATTTTGATTTTAATCGCAAAGGGGGCATGGTATTGCACATCATTCAAGTCTGTAAATTTAATTATGTCAATCAAATCTTTTCTCAGTAATCAAGACAACAACCATGTCTAGTTTTTGATTCATCAAAAGACCTCATCGCTTGGGGCACATCGCTTGGGGCATATCAAATTCATTGAGATCCATATCAATCTGATATCCTAATCAATCTTGTAAACTATATCATCTTTTCATAACCATTGGTTCATTAGTGTTATTTCCTTGGTTCTTCGTAACTGAAGGGTTCAGATGTGATATTGTTTTGATTCCTTTGGAAAATCAGGTCTAGAATCAGGTCACTCACTTCTTCATAATCATAAGGTTCAGAATCAGGCATTTTGACACTTTTTCGTAATCACCAGTTCATTGTTGCTATAGTTAACATCATCTTTGGTCAATCAAGACCTAACATTCTCAAATCTTTCAATCAGTTTCTATCTCGAAATCGGTTCATCTTTCAAATCAGTTTCATATATCTATATCAAAAATAGAGTAATCTTTGAACCACTGCGCTTCGCACAGTAATTCAAAGAGGGGCAAAATCTAATACCTTAAAAATGGGCTATAGGTTCATTAACATCTTACATCAACAATTCGAACGAAATCAACATCAAAGTCCTAACCTAAGGCACATCTACACATCAGTTCATCGAAACCCTAATTGAGTATCTTAATTCTTCATCAGGGAATATTCCTTGAATATTCCTAACTTATCATAATTATCTTTAATTAAATATTATTTGGTGATAAATCTCATTTATCCTAAAGTTTGATTAATTGAATATTCTAAATATTTAATTAATCAGATTTAATACTGCCACTTAATTATTTAATTCAATTTATTCCTAAATTCTATTATTTAATTTTGACAATAAATCAAAAATCTTATGACTAATTGATTAAATTATTATTTCATTAATTAATGTCAATTGTCAACATTTAATGATATAGTTTTTGAATAAAGTTTGATTTAATAATTGATTAACCCATAAATCAGTTGTTTTATTTCAAAAATCAGTTAAGTTGAAGATAAATCACTTTATTTATTTAATTAATTCATAATTATATATGCACATTTGAAGGAGCAGTTAAACTTTAAATCAGAAAATCAATTCAAGTTGTTATCTTTTGGAAACTCAACATCTATTTTGAGTTAAAAATTGATCTAAACTTCTGATTTGAGTTAAAAAGCTATTTTGGCATGATTTGCATGATTTTGTGAGTTGATATGTTTCTAATTTCTTGTTAACTCAAAAATCAACCTGAGTTTATCAAGAGTGATTTATGGCTTTTCTCAATGCATTCTCAAGCCCTAGATTTCTATAAAAACAAGGCTTAGCTCTTCATAATTAACCACTCTCAAATTTGCACAATTACTCTGGCGAATTTGCAGTTGAAGGATCGAGCACTTGCAACAGATGATTTGTGAGATTTTTCATTGTTGGTCATAAGCATTCATAGTTTTTCATAGCATATCATAGCATTCATTTATCCATATCATTCCTAGATTAAATCTACATATCATTTCGATTTCATCTAGATTAGTTTCATATCAAGTTTTTCATCATAATTGCATACAAAATCCAAAAAAATAGATTAATCTGCATTCATATAGTTTTTCATTCTTTTGCATTCAAATCCTTCGCTTAGGTGTTGCATTATCACTAATCTCTATTTCAATTGAGAACATCATACTCACACCTACTAGAAGGTAGTAAATCACCTGGTTCACTTAGTTTCAATTATCTGCAGATTTCAATTTTGCTAACCTCTAATATTTTACTGAAGTGTTGTGTCCGCAGCTAGTTACAATTTTCACACACACAAGGCTTGAATCAAACCATTTTTTAGAATTCCAAAGCATCAACATTAGTTCTTACTAATCCATCTAAAGAAGAACTCCTTAAATCTTAAATTCTTGTTTCATCTTCTTTTTCAAACGACAATGCCCATTTAGATTGGCAGTCTGCCTCGTTATTTACTTCTCTTCGGATATGGGTCAGTTTGAAAAATTTTAAGTGTGACAAATATTCAATTATTGTTGAAATATAGTTTTGTAGATGTCATGCCTTTACTTTTCCTTTCATAATTGCCTGGACTATTATGAGAAAATCACCCTCCAAATGAATTTTGTTCAAACCCAGGGATCTTCCTAAGCATACTGCCAATAGTGCAGCTTTAGCCTCTAAAATGTTGGCGGTTCCCTCTTCTAGTATTTTGGCTCCAATTACCACAGTTTCTCCTTGCCAATTATAGACTATGACCCATACTCTAGATGGCCCATGATTTCCTTTAGTTGCTTCATCAAAGTTTATTTTAAACCATCCTTCTTGAGGTTTTTCCCACTTAACATCCAATCTTTCCTTAGTAGTTGACTCACCCCCATTTGGTCCTTTACTAGGTCTAATTTTTATCTTTGGCCATATTTTTTGAATTCTTCTATCCTCCAAAGTGTATGGGGTCTTGGTGTGTTTCAACTAGGATGTTGTTGCCCCAACAATCTCTTCAATCATATGGTTAATTCTGAATTGAAGCCTTTCCATAGTCTCTTTTTTCTCCAAAAATATCCTTCTATTATATTCTTCCCAAACCTCCAAAATTAGAATTTAAGGATCGATCAACCACAAACTTGATAATGTGGATCACTTTTGATGCACTGACCAACTCTCAAACACTTCTTTCAGAGAGTTTTTAAGGGGACCCTGCCATCCCAATTTCAATTTAAGCATCTCCCAACATTCTAAAGCCACTCTACATTTGTAGGAGTAAATTATCCACAATTTCCATAGCAACATCACACATAACACATTTTGAGGGCCCTATGAATCCAAGTCTCTTTTTCTATTCTCTAATTATATATTTCCCCTAGCAACCAACCAAACAAATGTACCTTCTTTTAGAAGGTAATCCTTTCCCCAACATAATTTAGTTGGCCAAAAAATTTCCTCTTCTATCTTATCCAAAAGTTGATAACCAATTTTTACTAAGTAGTTCCCGCTCATTTCTCCACACCATATAACTTTATTCTCCTCAGTGATAACAGGTTTCCTTCTTTGAAAAATGTCCCTCGTATGCCTCACTTGTTGTTTTGATAATCCTTCATTGTCTATGGCTTTACAAACCCATTCATTATCAAGCAATCCCTTATTAATCTCCAAATAATCACTAACTTTCTCTCCCCATCGTTGTGTGAATAATAATCTAAGATCGTGAAGTTTAGCCTCATTTTTTAATGTTGGTAATCCATTCCATGAATCATACCAAAACTTTGATTTCTTTCCATTCCAACCTTTCCAAGAAATATGATTAATTAAGACCAATCTACAGGCCATAATAAAGTTCCCTATTACTGATCCTTTAGGAGGTTTGTGTATTGTCAAGATCCTATGATATTCCTCTAAATGTAAATATTTTTCTTTCATTATTATTACCCATAACAGATCAAGATTAGATTAAATATTCCAAACCATCTTATCTCCTAGAGCTTCATTTATGATCTTCCAATCTCTGAGCCCAATACCACCTTTATCTTTTTCTCTGCATACTTTATCCTATTCTAGCAATGGAATTTTATCTTGTTCACTTGCTCCGTTCCAAAAAAAAAAATTCATCCTTTGTCCTATAACCTTGATTACCTTCCCAGGGATCTTTAAACACATCATTGAGAAAATTGGAATAAAATATATGACTATTTTTAGCATGAGGATCCTGCATGCTGATGTAATCTATTTACTCTTCCATCCATCCATCCATTTGATGCAACTATCTATGAGGTCCTTCCATATATTGGATATGCATGCACCCCCAAAAAGAGATATTCCCAAGTACTTACCAAGTAATGTACCATGTATCATGCCTAGAATTCCACAAATTTCACACTGCTTATGAATTGTTGTATTAAAGAAATAAATTTTATATTTTCACCAATTTATGTATTGTTCAACCTCTTTTTTGTATTTTACAATAGTATCTTTCATTACACGGGCTTCTCTAAAAGATACCTCACTCATCAAGATTGATCTAACTGGACTAGCTAATCTCCACCAATCATAAATTATATCTTTGAATCCATCTACATGCATCCACATTGCTTCAAACTTAAAAGGGAATCTAGGAGGGGTTGTCTCTTCCTGAATTCTCACACCGATTTGATAATGGTATGATCTAGAGATATGTAAGATTTTAGCTACACATGTCCATTGCACTTCTACCCAATTCCCTACTATCAAGAATCTATCTAGCTTCTCTGCAATGTTTATGAAACTCCTTTGATTTATCCAAGTGAAGTCACCATTTTTGAAACTCAACTCTATCAGCCCATTATTAGTAACAAAATCATTAAAGTCCTTCTGACTTTGCCTGGACCAAACTAGGTCACCTTTTTTACCTGAGGGCCTTAGGATGGCATTGAAATCCTCACTGAATAGAAATATAGAGTATGGTTCATTAATCAAAATGGATGAGAGTTCCTACCATAGTACATTTTTATTGTGGGGGTTATTTGGGCCATAGATATTGATGGCCTCAAATATAAACAAATAGATTCTTGGAATCAATATTAATCCATTGCCAACTCCTTTCTTACCTGACCACTTGAACATCCATGGTTGAATCATTCCAAAGAATGCCCAAGCCTCCTGAAGCACCAACAACCTCAAAGAAGCATCACTTCCATATGCTAAAGCACCTTTTAAAAGAATCAATATCAAGACCTTTCAATTTTTTTTCTTGCAAGAACACTAGATTTGGTTTCACCTGATTAAGACATCTTTTGATCAAACAATTTTTTTTAGTGGCATTGCAGCTCCTGACATTCAATGATAAGACCTTCATTGTTGTTGGGAAAAGTCATATACTTTTCACGATCTCAATTTACTCTATCCTGCAACATTGTCAACCATTTCAAGCTTCATTCTATTTGTCTTTGATCCACGCTTTTTCTTTTCTCCTATTTTGGCTTTTATTTGTAATGAGGATGTTTGATCAATAGTTCTGACCTTTGTGATTCTATTATTCCCAATTCATCCTTTCCGCTCGTATCCTCTTGTGACCCATACTTTAAATTAGACTCATTTGAATTTCCTCCTTTCTCTCTCACTCCCTCAAAGGAGCTCTCAAGGTTTCTAATGAGTGATATTGGAATATCCTTGAAAAAATGGTCCTCACTACCACATCCCTCAACATATGCATAATTGTGAATGTTCTCCTTGTTTATCTTTTTGTGACAATGAATGTCATCTTTAGTCTCAACACTCAACTTTTCCTTCCTTTCATTTAATATTTGGTCCATACACCTATCATCAATTAAATGTTGAAAGGAAGATCTACTACTAAAATCAGTGGCTTGAGGCTCCTCAAATGAGTGTGGTTGTAGCTATGGTACCCTATCCTCCCCATATGTGGTTTGTGGAGTTTGCCTCCTGACAATGTCATCTTGAATCACATTTTCCCAAATGTTACCATGCATAAGTCTTCTTCCCCTCGAGTATTTAAGTTCATAATTCCTACCTTCTTCACTTACCAAGATGGCATCTGTTGGTTGTGCGGTTTGATGCTCTACTAAATCCTAAGATGTTTTTTTGCTACCATTTTCAAATATCAAATCTATCTCTTCCTTATGTACCCCTTCCATCTCTTGCTATGTTTGGATCCCTATATTGTCAAAACTTTTCTTATTCAATTGGAGCATCATCCAATCTTGCATTTCACAAAATTCATCCTTTTGAGTATTCTTAGTGAGGCTAATCAGTTCATCTATTAATATGTTTTTTACCAATCCTTACCTTTTTAATTCCTTGAATAGTTGTGGATCCCCTCACCACCACTTTTTAAACCATTGACCTCTTCATTCTTGATTTCAACCAGTTGCCTCCAAATATCTTCATTAGTTCCAATCTCCACCATGTTTGGTAATGAATGACTCTCTTGCCACAAAATGTAGATGTAAGTATACGTATTCTATTAATGTTTATCCAAAGCTTCATCTACCTTGACAAAGGTTCCTAGTTTGTTACCAATATGTTTTAAGGTTTCATGATCCCAATATTCACATGGGAGATTTTTTAGTCTAATCTAAATCAAAACTTCATTAATGGTCTCTTTTTTTATTAAAATTTGAGGACCAATCTGTAATTTCTGATTCTTTTCCTTCCATCATAAATGGACCACTGTTTAAAATCCAATCCTTATTTTTGACCATAGGGAAAATAACAAGATAAAATCCATTAGGTAGGGTTTTCAAGACACATTCCATCGCCCAATGATCATCACTCTATTTCCTTACTCTACTAAATGATGGCCATACCTCAGTCCATTTCATGAAAAAAAAAGCCTTTTCTTTTAAAAAAACTCACTGATTCACTCCATGCTTTGTTGTCACTTAACAGAGAAATGACATGAGCATGTTCAGAGTTTTTTCTTACCTTGCTCAAGTCTACTGGGATTTATGGATTCTTTGGGTGCTAAAATTTCCTTTCAATCCACTTGAAATCAAAACCCGCTTCCACTTGCATTTTTCCCAAACTTCTAATCATTCTTCTATGCATTTTCCCTATTTTTTTTACCATTGTTTGCATAAAAAAACTCCCTACTCTCGAAAGTTTCCAGAGCCTTCCATGCTCACCAAGGTTGAAACCATGTTTTTCTTTTGAAACAAGTTTGAAAATGCTTGTTGAAAGGCCAAACGCATTGAGTTCTACCATTGTATCATATGCCAGGGTGTTTGCAAAACCCTATCTTGCTTGGTCTTGGCCACTACGCCATATTTATTATGATTATTATAATTATTAAGGCTCAATTTATTTTAAAATTAACTAGTCATCTAATAATAAATGGTGCACCTAAACTTTGAGAATATACAATTTTGATAAGCATGTCAAGCTCAATGTAATCCATAAAAAATTATGAGAGTGGACACATGTTTCAATCACGTGGCACTGTGATCTTTTTTTGCATTCTTGATATTTAGATGACACAGTAAAGAAATATTTTCCAATATATTGAGTGGAGGTGGACTCATGAGGAGGTACTAAAAAAAATCAAGCTGAAGAGTTTTTAATTTGAAGTTTGTAAAACATTATTTTTTATACACAACCCACGTCATGCTTGGGTACTCTCATTGGGCAAGAGATGGTAGGATTTGCAGGCCACGGGAGAAAAGAAACACTATGGAAAAAGTTTCAAATTTTTACAAAATAAATAAGTTGCGACCATATATATAAAGGAAAGGAAAGGTCCTTTAATAGTCCACAATAATTCAATCATGATACTAAAATTTTAAATGTAGTGACATACTCTAGTTTGGTACAGAGATTGTGTGATGTGTATAAATGAGATTGTCTTGCACATAAAATAAGTATCGATTGGTATGATACTTAAAGAAGCAAAGTAAAAAAATGGAGGAATGTATGGTTGTCAATAATTTATTTCTGGAGGAGGAATGATGCAAATTAAATGTAGAAATGAAAAAGTAGCAAGGCTTGCATGAACCTATGATTGCAGAGTATGGAGTTGTCAAGGTATTGTGGAAAGAGGGTAGAGTGGTTTTGCACAATCATTATGATTGAAGAAGCATTAATTCAAGTTTGCAATGAACCACATGGAGAACTAAAGAAGATGTAATTGAATATCAAGATCATACTGTATACTAAGAAACTGAGATGGGAAATGTGATGTACACTAAAGTGTGGTTTGACCAATTATCACAGAAGGATTAGATTTTAGATTGGATGGAGGCATTTTAAGATAACATTTGGAAAATGAATTTGTAATTTTCAAAAAGTGTGTAGTACAATTGTAGTGATAAATATGTTATAAAGGAAAGTGTGAATCTAGTAAGAAAATGAAAGGAGTAGTTATGTTTAATGATTGTTTGTAGGAAAGAAAATGTAATGTTATAGAATTATTGAATTCACAACAATAATAATAATTGAGCAAAATTTAAGGAATAAGTAGAGTACAAACACATGATGTAGAAAATTATTTTTTCTAACAATGTTTTCTGTTTTGCAGATGATAAATGCAACATTAAAGGAAATTTACAAATTGAAATAATAATGTTGTAGTCTCTTTCAAGCAGTGGCCACTTTTTATAAGGAGATATTTCTAATTAAACTGATAGGGGGAAAGATGATTATGGGTATTTTTCAAATGTAATAGTCATCTTAAAGTTTCTATTTTCTAGAAAATAAACCCAAATATTATAATTTTGTATAAAATTGGCTATGTAAGTTGGTGCAGGGGTTCATCCTGAATTCTAAATACAAGTTATTCACATTCTAAAAAATAAGCTTTTGCAAGAGAGGGATTTTTCATTGGATTTTAGTGAGAATATGTTTGCATTGTAATAAAAAATTTCATGATGTTGTTTTGTTTAGATTAATTTAATAAGAATATTGTTATGTGCATTTCAGCCAATTGTCTTCACAATTGAATGTGTTTTTCTTTTAAACTAATTTATTAAGGATCTATTGGTTTATCAATTCATTTTTCTGAGTTTCATGTTTGTTTTTAACTTCCATTTAAGGGATGGATTAAACTAATTAAAGTGGAATATGGAGAATTATGTGTTTGTTTGTGGATCTAAAAGAAGAGTTTTAGGGATTTTTTTCTTTCTAAGTGTCTTTCTAATTTGTAGGACCTTTTGCATTATTTCGTATTTGACTCTATAGCCCAGATGAGGCATTGATCTGAGAACTTGTTTGCTCTAGAGTTTAGGAGACTGTTGAAATCTTAAAGATATATCATTTGATAATTTTTTAAGTTTTGTTCCTTGTTTCATTGGATTTAAAATTTGCATGTTCTCTAATCTTAAAAGTGTGATGAGACTAAGGATATTGCCAATGTGAGATGAATCTTACACACCTCAATTGTATGAATGAGAACATGTATTTGTGTGTTTCTACTTAGGATATATTTTTTGTTATTGCTATAAAGCCCCTTGGTTTGAGAGCATGAAGTGCATGGGAGATTGGTTCATGTGTTCTCTCATTCATTGGCCAAACTACCATTTGGGTCTAATCGTAAGTCACATATGACAAGCCCTTAGGATTCAATGGGTGAAGATTTGGAAAACACCAACATAGCCAAAATGATAATTGCATTTCCTTTGGTATGAAGGTGATCTAATATATCTTTTTGACAAAGGTCTAATTATTAATCTTGATAATGCATGAATTGAATGATATTTTTATCAAAGGGATACATGGTTAAAAAGATATCATTTGGTGTACAAGTGAATGCTCCTTCATTTGTACCCTAGTTTCAGGCTGAGTATATATTAACTTTTATTTATTATTCTAGTTCTTCCTTTTCATGTTTTTTTTCCATTTAGTTAAATTGGGTTTTGGTTTTTATTTCATTATGTTATTATTTTTCTCTTCAACTCTATTTCTACAAAATATATCATCACACATTTTTTGTTGCTCTCTATTTACATTGTAATGAATTTATAATTTTATTATAAGACTATGCTACAAGATTGACTATATAAATATGGAGTGATATGGATGAAACCTAAGGAAGGATTGGTTAAGATTAATTTTGATGGTGCTTCAAAAGGGAATCCAAGGTTGTCGAGGCCTAGTTGTGTTGCAAGGGATGCATTTGGTAATATTTTGTTGATTGATTTGAAAAAACTTGAGTATGGTACAAACAATGAGGCAAAGCCACAAGCTTCTTTACTTGTGGTTGAGATGGAAAAATGGGTTAATGTTGATCAATTCGACCTAGAAGGGGACTCTCAAATCATAGTCAATTCCATTGAAAATAGGCAATCACGGGTCTTGAAGATTGACAAACCAATCGCCATAATTTAGAAGAATTTTGAAAACTTTAATAACTTCAAAGTGTCTCACATTTATAGGTGTAATACCCCAAAAATGGGCTATATGTTCATTAACCTCCTACATCGACAAATCAAACAAAATTGACATTGAAGTCCTAACCTAAGGCACATCTAAACATCATCGAATCATAATTGATTATCTTAAATTCTGCATCGGGGAATATTCCTAGTAATATTCCTAATCATCATAATTATCTTTAATTTTATAATTATTTGGCAATAAATCACATTTATCCTATAGCTTGATTAATTGAATATTTTGCATATTTAATTAATTAGATTTAATATCTTGCCACTTAATTGTTTAATTAAATTTAATTTTTAATTATATTATTTAAATTTTGACAATAAATCCAAAATCTTATGAATAATTGATTAAATTCTTATTTAATTAATTAAAGCAAGTTGTCATTATTTAATAATATAGTTTTTAATAAAAGTTTGATTAAATAATTGATTAACCCATAAATCAATTGTTTTATTTTTAAAAGCAGTTAAGTTGGAAATAAATCACTTTATTATTAAATTAATTCATAAATAAAACATGGACAATCATAAAAGCAGACAACTATCAATTATCAATTAAAGCTAAACTCTATTTTGAGTTAATCTCTACTTTTGCATGTTTTTGTGGATTAAATTATCTTTATTATAAAATAACTCAAAAATCAACCTGAGTTATTTGAGTGATTTATGGCTTTTTCTCATGCACCTCCAAAGCCCTGGATTTCTATAAAAACAAGGCTCAGCTCTTCATAATTCATCTCTAAAATCTCTCAATCATCTTGCAAATTGCAAACTTACTCTACAGGAATCATAGCATATCAGATTTGGAGAATTTGCACAATTGGAGCTTGAAAGAATCAACTTGCGAATTCAAAGCTTTGTGAGATCAATTTCAATTGCATATTTTTCATATCATAGCATAGAATTTCATAGCTTTGCATATCATTGTTAGATAGATCAATTCATAGCATATCAATTTCATCTAGCATAGATTCATATCGGTTTTTATCATTCTTATTGCATAGAAAATATCAAAAATATAGATTAATTGCATTCAATTTCATATCCATCTTTTGCATTCAAATCCTTCATTTAGGTGTCGTCTAGGTCATTGATCTCGATTACAATCTGAGAACATCAATCTCGCACCTATTAGAAGGCAGTAAATCGCTTGGTTACATAGTTTTCAATTTTGCACGATTTTGATTTTTGCTAACCTCTAATATTTTACTGAGTATTGTGTCTATAGATCAGGTACAATTTTCACACACACAATAGGTAAGGAAATGCCCTTGCAGATTCACTATCCAAACTAATAGTGGATTTGGTAACTTAATTTCATTAAAACTGCTCCTTTGTGCACGTATTCTCTAATAGAATAGGAACACCCTATGTTTATTATGCATCCTTGAACCATGGCTCTAACTTCATAGTGCTATAATAAGGGCAAGACCTTGAATATTATGTATTTTTTGCAAAATTTCAATAGAAAATTCATAAGAAAATATCAGGTTGAAACCCCTACCATGCATTTTAATCTTTTAAAAAATTGTTAAGGATTTACCCACTTTTGTATATTTTGACCTCAATCTGTATAAAAATAAATGAGCTCCAAAAGAAAATTGTACTTCTTCCTATATATAGGAAAATGGTGAGCAATGGTAGGATGTAGATCACTCACCAAATTCATGGGGCCATATACATTAGAATAAAAACCCACCCTTAAGCAAAACATGATTAGCACAACCAAAAGATGAAGGGTGTTAATGCAAGATCTAAACTAAAGGGGGTTTTGGTATTCTTAAAGAGAAGATTATATGTGATTTGATAAATGATAGCAAATATGATTTGTGAAATTAAGTACATGAGATAAGGAGAGAGAATATGTGTACCTTGAAACAAGATGAGGAGATTTGAACTTTGAATATAATTTTGACTTTCACTGGAATGCTGGAATCTGATGTAACTCCAAATCTAGGAAATTGAGACCTGTATCTTTCTGCTATGTAATTTTTAGCCAAAAAGTGTAGGAACAAGTCAGTTTTATAGGGACAAGTTGACAAGTCTACTTGTTCCCAATATTGCGAAATCTAATGAAATTTTTCAAGATCCTACAACTGCACCTATACTTCTCAGATCTTGATCCACAACTCCACAACCTATTCCTAAACACAAAAAAATGGGGAAAAGGTTGAGGAAATGGGTTTACCTTTGTCAAACTCTTATTTAGGAATCAACCTTAAAATGAAATTGAAATTGCATAAAGGAAAGTAGTGCAAAGAAAAGTTAAATTGTTGATTCACCTTGCATGAAACCCTCATGAACGGATGTAGTAATCACTCAAATCTATGTGGATTCTTGAAATGTGTTTGAAATCCAAATATTTGACCTTGGAATGAGATGTAGAATCAAGGATTCCTTCACAAATACATAGATCAGTGATAGACAATCCTAGATCTTGAATGTATGTATGCTTGATAACCACATGAAGAAGGAGATAGAAAGAAGAAAGGTTGTGTGGATCTTCTTGATTGATTTGAGAATTCCTCTACTTTAACATCATGGGAGAGAAACTTTCATCAACTAGAGAATATTGCCTTTTCTTGAATGGATCTTGAAGAAATGGAAACTTGGAGCTCTTGAATTGGATGCTTGCCTTGAAATCTTGAATCCAAATCATCAATTGTGTAACTTGAATGCTTGATGATATCTTTCACTTGATCATGAAATCCTATTATGGAATGTTCTTGAAAATGAGAGAAGGAGATGTCTTTTTATACTTGTATTGTCCTAAAAAGTAAGCACCTAACTTGTTCTCATTTTGGGACCATTTTGTGCCTACTTTACTGTATCTTCTATGGTAGGACTTCATATTTCACTTAAATGAAAACCTAATTAAAATATGGTTCCTCCTCCTCCTTCAATATTTCTTTAACTCGAGGTTGCTTCTCTCTTCTAGGCATGGTTTCCCCTTTTCCATAAAATCACATAATTTATTTCCTCACCTAATAACCATTCATTTATTTTCAAATTTTGGGATCTATCCTGACCCCATGGCAACCTGCACTTTCTTCCCCTACTCCTCACCTTCCCCGGCATCCCCTAGGATTTTGAGCTAGTTCTACCTAGTACAAGTCTACTTTTTGACATGTCCTTGGGTTACAAGTCAAGATCTCAACTTGTTTCTTTGGGTATAAGTCAATTATCAACTTGTCCCTAGGTTTTTGAGTCCAAATCTGGCTCAAGGCCTAATGTCATGGTTTCCTTCTGGGGGTTATATGTGTGGTTGGCCTAGATTCAATTTGGACTCTAAAATGTATATAAAATGATATCTTCTCCCCTCATTTGAACATCCATTATTAATATTCATCATATACACACGAGCATTCAAGCATCTTAGCAATTCAAGCAATCAAGCATTCAAGAGAAAGGAATTCATCAAGAGTCATCATGCATTGAAGTCATTATTATTCTCATGAAAGAAAGGTGTTCTCTTCCATATATCTAGATTCTTTCCCCATTGGAGGTCGATAAAAGGAGTGTTCTATCAAGGAAGGAGATCCACATTCATCCATCAAGCTTCATTCTTTTATCTCTTCGCCAATCATACATTCTGGAAAATTACAACATCTACTACATGATATTTTGTCTTACATAATTTCCTTTTAGGTTTTTGTGTTTAGTCAAAGCCATTATATCAACATTCTTGATCACATTTAAAAAGGTAATTGTATCTACATGGTATAATATACTTTATTATTTTGATCTAATCTCTGGCACTTGACAACACACTTCTCCTTTATTTAATTTCATTTCAAGGTTTATTCCTAAACAAGGATTTGACTAAGTCAAATCCCTTTATTCAACCTTCTTCCCCAATTTTATGCATGTAGGAATAATTTACAGAGTTGCGGTCTCATATCTAAGAAGTACAGGTGCAGACACAATATCCCAAAAAATTTCATTAGATTTGGCACTACTAGGATCAATTTGAATTCTCTACTTTTCCTTGGTACAATTCAACTTCTTGACTTTTCCTTGCATGTTTTGGTTGTAACTTATAGAGCAGACAATTACAAATCTTAGTTTCCTAGATCTAGAGTTATAATTGATTCTGACATTTTGACGACAATCAAATTTAGATCCAAAGTTCAAATCTCCCCTTCTTATCTCAAGATGCATTCATTACTACCTTTTTCTTTCATTTACTTTCTTAGATCATATTTTCCTTTCACATTATCATTCACTCTTTCTTTAAGAATATTGAATCCCCCTTGACATAGATCTTGCATTATCACCCTTCCTCCTTTGGTTGTGTTAATCATATTTTTTAAGGGTGGGTTTTTGTTCTAATGTATAAGAGCCCACAAATTTGGTGAGCAATCTACATCCTAGCATTGCTCCCTATTTTCCTCTATAAATTTTGGTGAACCCGACAAATTACATTTCCATTCTGATTTGGTGTCTAGATCTCCATGTGTGCTTTCTAAATATCAGTAATCATGGAACTTTCTAAGTTTGATTTTATTATATTCCTTATTACTTCTCTTTATCAGATGCATGGATTTAATCATAGTTTCTTTCATTTTATTATGTTTTTATTCCTTCATGGTATTATTACATATATCATTATGAGGTTAACAAACATTGTCTTCTTTATAAAGCATATTTCAAGACCTTTATCAATATTGCATATTTCTTCTCCAAATCTTAACTAAATGCTTGGCTTATATAGATGACATAAGGGTCTTGTTGGATCCTCATAATCCTCCTAGTCGTATTCCTATACTTCCTACTAATCTTGATGATGGAGATCTAACTCCCAGTGATCCCATTATAGAAAGGCCTAGATCTCCTTTGATTCAACCTACTCTAGTAGATAGTCTCAAAGAATCTAGTTTCTTTTATGACCCTAGAAACTTAAAAATTTATCAAGACATTATCCATGATCCCTCTATTAGATATTTTCTTGATGAATCTTCTCCAAGAATATCAACTAGCCAAGAAAATTTAGATAATACTTCTTCTTATTCACCACCTAAAGATAATGAGAATAGAGATGGACCATCTCTTAAAGAGAATATTCATCCCCCTATTCCTTCTTATACAACATACTCCCATAAACCTAAAGATGAATCTCCTTCACCTTCTACACTCCAAGCTACTGATAATGTAGGATATGATATCTCTATTAAACAAGGATATAGTGGCTTACAACTTGGTATTAGTGAACAAGGCATTAAAATCCCTATTAATCCTCCACAAAATACTAAAAGTGTTCTTGGTTTCATATCTCAAATTATCATGTTACCTTCCTCATCTCAATAAAAACTACCACTCGATATTCTTTTTACAAAGCCATTTGTTGTTCTGCAACCCTTTGATGATCGCCTAGCCTTGGCCAAGAAAATCTATTAGATTATCAAGTATAACTCTAGAATTTGATTCCCTTATACACATTTTTAAAAGAACCAAAGATCTATCAATGGTGAATTTTTGTGTTTCGCTCATCATAGTAACAAACATTCTCTTGTAGATTGTGTTGAGTTTAGACAATTTATCCAAGATTTGGTTGATAGATGCCTTCTTCATGTAACACCAAATCTTTTACATTTCCTTACTATCAAAGAAATACCTTAGCATATCCTCTTACCTATTATTTTTCTCTCCATTATGCAAAGCTCTTTGTGTAGTGTGCATTAAGGGCATCATAATACCTGAATCTTCTTCTTATTCCCTTAACTAGGGGGCAAGGTATTATTATCTCACATTTATTCTTTCTTCCTAGGGATCAATTATCTCTTTTTTTATTATCTCTTTTATACTATGATGTCTTCCCATGTATGGACTTGTTATTTAGGCTATTTCTATTTAACAAAATTATTATCCTCCTTACAATCTCTTCCTTATTTGGAAGTGTGTATCTTGTATAATTGGGTCGACCACTAAGTAGATATAATTTGGCACCCTTTCCTTCTTTCTTCATCTATTTTTGTCTTTGTATTTTTTCATAATGGTACATCCTTTTTGGTATGATATGATTTGTTCCATGCAAGATACTCACATATTTTCTTAACAATCCTTTTTCATGCCCCAAAAGGCATGTCTATCATAAATAATCATCCATGCAATTCATCTCTTTCCTTGATGGCGTTCTTACTTTAAAATGTGATGTTTATTTTACATTAGGATTTTTCTCCGGTTTGAAGCTTATTTTGCTTAGAAATTGTATATCTCATCTTGGCTTCACACTTGGGGGGCAAGGTTTCATTTTTTTTCATACTCTTTCTTTTCTAAGGCTCTACTTTCCTTAGTATAGTAGCATTTTCTTATCATGTTACAATATCCTTCATCAAGAATCACTTTTTCACTTAGCAATAGGGGGCTAAAAGGGTGCATTTTTTTTATTTCCCCCTCTTTGTCTTGAAGACGTTGTATTTTGTTAAGAACTTCTCTTGAAGGCAAATGCCTTGCATCCAATATCTCTTTCTTTCAAGGGTCTCTTCCCACCAGTGGAGTATCCTTTCATGATTATCTATTTTCTTAGCTCACAAGAGTTAGCCCTCTTCGCTAAGTTCATGGAATACATTATTTCTTTAAGGATATCTTCTTATTGTTGGAAGTAGCTATCTTTGATTCTCTTTCCTTATGATGTCACCTAATTTTCCATCATAAGGAGGGGGCATACAAGAGGCCTCCCTTGTACTATATATGCAGCTTTTTATTTATTTGATCCCTAAGGAGATAATGATTTCCTTAAGCTTGATCAATTTTCATGGATCCACAAGACTAATCCCTAAGCTTCCCTTTGCAAAAAACATTTTTCAATTTGCCCCTATGCACAAAACATTTTCAAGCGACCCATGTGTGCAAAATATTTTTCAAGCCACCCCTATGCACAAAACTTTTTTCAAATTCACCACTGTGTAAATTTTTTAAGTAGAATCGACTAGCATAACACAATTTTTTATCCCATCAATTCTCATTTCCCTTTCTTTATTCTCTTCCCATGGATCACCTAGCATAACACAACTTTACAGCCTCTCGGATTCATGGTTTCTCTCTCTCTTTGTCTCTCTCATGGTTATGTTAGTGGATTAGATAATGGTGTTTGTATCATCTTTGGTGATTCCCTTTCCCTTTCTATGTGATCATTTGTTCTCTTGAAATAGCTTTCCAGATATGATATTAGTGGGTGGGACATTTTTTATTTAGGTCTCTTTCACTAGTTGATTTGGATTTTTATTTTAGTACTAACCCTTTTTGTGTCTTATGTCATGTCTTTGTTTTTCCTTTTTGTTTTGCTTTATTTTCGTGCCCTTGTGCATGGTTGTGGAGTTGAGATCCTTGGTTTGGGGTCTTACATCCTTGAACTTAGTGTTATCTCATCTCTTTTGCAATTTTCCCATGATCATCTCTCTCTTTCATCATTCTTGTTCTCTTCTATCTCTTCCTTTACTGTGAGCATGAGCTTGTCTCATACTCTTGCTAAAGTGGGGGCTAAATATATTGACCTAAAAAGTAAGCACCTAACTTGTGCTCATTTTGGGACCATTTTTGTGCCTAATTTAGTGTATCTTCTATGGTAAGACCTCATATTAAACTTAAACGCATGTCTAATTCAAATATGAGTCATCCTCTTCCTTCAATATTGCTTTAACTTGAGGTTTGTTCTCTCTTCTAGACATGATTTCCCATTTTCCATTCAATCACATAATTGATTTCTTCACCTAGGACCCATTCATTTAATTTTGGATTTCAGGATCTATCTTGGCCCCGTAGAAACCTGCACTTTCTTCCCCAACATTCCTTCTTACCTTTCCCGACATCCCTTGGGATTTTGAGCTAGTTCTACCTAGGAAAATTCAACTTGTCAACTTGTCTCTGGGATACAAGTAGATATATTAACTTGTTCCATGGGGTACAAGTTGGTTCTCAACTTGTCCTTGGGTTTTTGAGCCTAGATTTAGCTCAAAGACCGATGTTGGGGTTTACTTATGGGGGTTAGATGTGTGGTTGTCCTGGATTCAATTTGGACTCTGAAATGTGTATAAAGGACATCTTCTCCCCTCATTTGAGCATCCAATATTACTATACATCATATACACATGAGCATTCAAGAATCTAATTTATTCAATCAAACAAGCATTCAAGAGCAATGAAGTCATCAAGAGCCATCAAGCATTCAACTCTTCATTCTTCTCATGCAAGCAATGTGTTCTCTTCCATATATCTGCATTCTTTCCCCCATTGGAGATCGAGAAAAGGAGTGTTCTATCAAGGAAGGAGATCCACATTCATCCATTAAGATTAATTATTTTCTCTCTTCTCCAATCACACTATGGAATATCACATCTACTACATTAGGTTTTTTCTTACATGATTTCCTTTTAGGTTTTTATATTTAGTCAAAGCTATTACATCAATATTCTTGATCATATGTAAAGAGGTAATTGCATCTACATGGTATGATATACTTTATTGTTTAGATCTAATCTCTGCCGCATGACATCATACTTCTCCTTTAGTTTATTTCATTTCATTTCAAGGTTGATTCCTAAATTAGGGTTTGACTAACTCAAACCCCTTTCTTCAACCTTCTTCCCCATTTTTTTGGTGGTTAGGAATAGGTTACAAAATGAGAGTCTTGGATCTGAGAAGTATAGGTGCAAACATAGGATCCAAAAAAAATCATCAGATTTGGAACTAATGGGAACAAGTCAACTTCTCTACTTCTCCTTGGGTACAAGTCAACTTCTTGACTTGTCTCTACACTTTTTAGCTGAAATTTACAAAGCAGGCAGTTACATGTCTCAGTTTCCCAAATCCAGAGTTATAGCTAATTCTGACATTCTAGCAATAGTCATGGTGATATTTTAGCAGCATTTCTTGGATCTTCTCGTATTACTAGTACGGGAACATTGTCACTCACATTTGTGGTGACTGTTGATTTCATTCCCATAAAGATAGAGAAGGTTCCAGGTACTTTATTTTTTTAATTATTATATATAGTCCAATTGTAATTTACTTATTGATCACTCTTTTTAGACTAATGATCCCATTATTTTTTTTGTAGGTAATGATGTTTTTTATAAAAATATAAATGATATTACATTGGAGATCTTTAGGTGCACCATATGTGCACGGTGGAATGCCCAAAATCCATAATTAAAAGATGAACTCATAAACCATTTAGTTGTGTTGTTCAAATATGACACATTCAACAAAACCAAGGTCCTTTAGAAAGATGGTACCGTGTGTGTGAATTTTGCACCTAGCTGTAGACACAACACTTAAGTAAAACATTAGAGGTTAGCAAAAATCAAAATATGCAAATAAGAACAATATAGCTAACTAGGTGATTTACTGCCTTCTAGTAGGTGCGAGTATGGTATTCTCATATTAGACCAAGATCAGTGACAATGCAACACCTAAACGAAGGATTTAAATGATGAAAGCAATAAATATGAATGCAAATTAATCTATTTTTATTTATTTTTGATGCAATAAGATGAGAAAAATTGATAATAAATTAATCTAAATGGATTGAAATGATATGAAAATTAAGCTAACAATGATATGAACTATGAAACTAGAATGAATTGAAAACAAGATTGATCTCACAAAACGTTGATTCGCAAGAAGCTTGATGATTCCTCTTATGTCAATTCGCCAGCGTAAGTATGCAAATTCTATGGATGATTTGTAAAGAGCTGAGCCTTGATTTTATAGAAATCCAGGGCTTGAGGGTGCATGGAAAAAGTCATAAATCACTCTTGATGAACTCGGGTTGATTTTTGAGTTAACAATAAAATTAAAAATAGATAACTCATAAAATCATGCAAAATCATGCAAGAACAACTTTTTAACTCAAATCAGAAGTTTAGATCAACTTTGAACTCAAAATAGATGTTGAGTTTCGAAAAGATAACAACTTGAATTGATTTTCTGATTTAAAGTTTAACTGCTCTTTGAATGTGCACAAATAATCATGAATTAATTAAATAAATAAAGTGATTTATCTTCAACTTAATTGATTTTAAATTTAAAAATAACTAATCCGTGGGTTAATCAATTATTTTAATCAAACTTTTATTCAAAACTATATTATTAAATATTGACAACTTGGATTTAATCAATTAAATAAATATTTAATGATGAAAGCAATAAAATATGAATGCAAATTAATCTATTTTTTTTATTTTTGATGCAATAAGATGAGAAAAATTGATAATAAATTAATCTAAATGGATTGAAATGATATGCAAATTAAACTAACAATGATATGAAATATGAAACTAGAATGAATTGAAAACAAGATTGATCTCACAAAATGTTGATTCGCAAGAAGCTTGATGATTCCTCTGATGTCAATTCACCAAAGTAAGTATGCAAATTTTGTGGATGATTTGTAAAGAGCTGAGCCTTGATTTTATAGAAATCCAAGGCTTGAGGGTGCATGGAAAAAGTCATAAATCACTCTTGATGAACTCGGGTTGATTTTTGAGTCAACAAGAAATTAGAAATAGATAACTCATAAAATCATGCAAAATCATGCAAGAACAACTTTTTAACTCAAATCAGAAGTTTAGATCAACTTTGAACTCAAAATAGATGTCGAGTTTCGAAAAGATAACAACTTGAATTAATTTTCTGATTTAAAGTTTAACTACTCTTTGAATGTGCACAAATAATCATGAATTACTTAAATAAATAAAGTGATTTATCTTCAACTTAACTGATTTTAAATTTAAAAATAACTAATTTGTGGGTTAATCAATTATTTTAATCAAACTTTTATTCAAAACTATATTATTAAATATTGACAACTTAGATTTAATCAATTAAATAAATATTTAATGAATTATTCATAGGAGATTTGACTTATTGTCAAAATTAAATAATATAATTAGGAATAAATAGAATTAAATCTAACTAAATAATTAAGTGGCAGAATTAAATTAATTAATTAAATATTCATCATATTCAATTAATCAACTTTAGGATAAATATGATTTATCACCAAGTAATATTTAAAATAACTAATTTATGGGTTAATCAATTATTTTAATCAAATTTTATTCCAGATCTATATTATTAAATTTGACAATTTAATTTAATCAATTAAATAAGAATTCAACTAATTATTTTTAGCAAATTTGAATTATTGTCAAATAAAATAATATTAATTAGAAATAAATAGAATTAAATCTAATTAAATAATTAAGTGGCGGTATTAATCTAATTAATTAAATATTCAGAATATTCAATTAATCAAACTTTAGGATAAATAGGATTCATCGCCAAATAATAATTAAATTAAAGATAATTAGAATAAATAAGAATATTGCTAGGAATATTCCCCGATGCAGAATTTATGATAAAATCAATTAGGATTTCGATAATATGCAGATGTGCCTTAGGTTAGAATTTTGATGTCGATTTCATTCGAATTGAAGATGTAGGAGGTTAATGAACCTATAGCCCATTTTTGAGGTATTACATTTTGCCCCTCTTTGAATCACTGTGCAAAGCGTAGTGGTTCAAAGAATAGTCTGTGTTTTGATATACGTATGAAACTGATTTGAAAGATTAAAGATTGAAAGATATCGACCCAGGCCCAGAATGACTAGGAATCGAGATGATGCTAGCTATATCAACAACGAACCAATGATTACGAAAAAGTGCCAAAATGCCTGATTTTGAACTTTTTGATTGCGAAGAAGTGAGTGACTGATTCCAAACCTCAATGTCCTTGTATGAATCATATTGGTATCACATCCTAAACCCATCAGTTACGAAGAACCAAGGAAATAACACTAATGAACAGATAGTTACGAAAAGTTGATACAGTTTACAAGATAGATTTGGATACTAGATGAATCTGATATGCCCCAAGAGATGATAGATTTTCCCCAAGCGATGAGGACTTTAGATGAATCAGCAACTAGACGTGGTTGTTGTCTTGATTAGTGAGGAAAGATTGATTGACAGAATTGAGTTACAGACTTTGAATGATGTGCAATGCCATGCCCCCTTCAAGATTAAAATTGAAATCTGACAAGAAAAGTAAGTGTTTATAGTTTAGAAGCATGTTAATTGATTTGAGAAGTGGTTATACATGTTTGGGAATGCGTTCTACATCATTTAGAGGTCCTAGAGACCAAGTTTGACTAGGTTTGACCATGAGTTGACCATGGTGAACCAAGTTAAAATTTTGATAGTTTGATGTAAGATAATCAATTAAGTTGAATTCTAGATTTCTTTGATGATTGAAGGTTGATTATGCAAGTAGTGAATAATATAAACAATCTCAGATTTTGATTTTGATCCCGAAAAAGGATTCTACTTGTTGTTTCGTTGGAGGAACCTTCATGTGAGATTCAGCTCTTATGATATGTTTTTAGCATTTTTAAAGAATCGTTTAAGCATTTAAGTTTAATTCAATAATTTGTGAGATCATGCAAAGTGCAAAATGAAATGTAGAATGAAATGCAAACCTAGGACCTAGTCATTGATCATGTGTCGATCATTCTCATCATTGAATTTTTAGGTAACTGGATAAATCAATACAATGCCCACTAGTTAGGAAACTGTGAACATATGAATACTGATTTGTATGCTCAGGAATCAATATAATGCCCACTGGTGAGACAACCATGGACATATGAATATTGATTTTATTTTCAGAGTGTCGGATTAGATATAAGCACCAAGGCACAAATGCCAGGATGACCTGAATATCATGTCCATTTTGATATAGCAATTTGTATAAGCATCAAAACATAAATGTCATGATGACCAGAATACGCCTTGCGTACAAACGCATCAAATAGTCAAGAGATCATTCTAAATCCAATGTGAATTACCTGTAGTGACCCTTTATTGTTCACATCCTTAGGTAAGATCACATTTCACAATAGGAGAAAGAACTCACTCAAAAAAGACAATAATTAGATCAAACTTCCTTGAATTTTCTAGGTATCAATGGTCAAGGTACGCATGGCCATCCAATTTGAGATAGAGGCTCTTACAGTTGGACACCATTTCAATCCATAATTTCCAAATTTGTTAGATTTTCACATACAAGAATAAAACAAAGAAAATATTATGCCCCCAGTCATCACTCTCTAAATCCTATAAAGGACATCATCAAAGAGCTCGAGGGAACATAATATGCAAAAATCTCAATGCGAATCAGTAAGCATACAAGGAGATAAAAGCATGCAAAAGCATAGATTGTTTTCAGTTTGTTTTTTATTGTGTTGTTGTAAATGCAAAATCCTTTCTGGAGAGGAGACTGACTGACTGACTCGGATAAAGCTTCAAAGGACTCTAACTAGATATGATACATCTAAGATACATTGGAGGCCATAGGATATGACTTTGATTGCCCCCAAGTTTGAACATTGATAGGATACAAACACTTTAGCTGATTGGTGTACAGACTGACTTATTGAAAATAGGAATGCGGGAACAAACCAAGAGATATGTACAAACTAAAGCAAGACTAAAAGCTGGAAAAGACCAAGATTGCACTGATAGATGGAGTGATTTGAAACAAGTGGTGCCCGTTTGCCGAGTTTTCACCATCTTGGCAGAGATTCTATTTTTGCTACCAAGGTGCCTGTTTCCAGGTTTTCACCAAGGCACTTTCTTTTTCTCATTTTTTTGTATTTTTATTTTTTTAATTTTTTTGTACTTTTGATATTTTTTACTTTTTTTGTGAATCATCAAGGCGTCCATTGCTAGGTTTTCACCAAGATGTTCATTTTTTCAGGACTTTTTCCAATATTTAAGATTTTTTTAAGACATTTTACCATAGACTGAATGCCTTAGGTGTAGAATTTTTTTAGATGGGGAACATTGATTAGTTCTCAAAGCTATTCTCCTTCAGTCATTGAGAGTTGATAGGGACCAGAGCCAAAAGTAGCAGTGATAACAAAGGGACCCAACCAGTTGGGTTCAAACTTCCCCTTGCGTTCTCTATGTGATTGATTTTTAGGATTCTCTCTCAAGACTAGATTGTCAACCTAAAATTCTCTATGTTTGACTTTCTTATTGTAGCCTCTAGACATTCTTTTCTGATACACTCTGATATGATCACACGCTGCTTTTCTGTGCTCATCTAGTAGTTCAAGTTCTGGCAACCTAGACAATCTGTAGTCATCATCAGTTACTAGACCATACATTTTGATTCTTAGTGATGAGATTTCAACCTCAATATGAAATATTGATCAGTATGTAAAAAGGATGCCCCCCTGATAGAATGGGCATCGAACTCCCAAGAAAGATCACATCGTGTAGTCCCAATGTCTAGCAAGGTGGAGAACAAGAGGGATTAGCAAGCTAGTGGAAGAGATGAAAGACAAGAAAATGAAGGAGAATGAAGGGAAGAAATCCTCAAGGGTACCCAAGCTAGGGAAAAAATTTCATGTAAAGCACATTTGGACAAGCAATGAAAGGCCAGCATAGGATAAGTCACAAAAGCGTAATGCCAAAGAAGGAAAGGATGTATTCCAAAGGAGTAAACATTTCAAGAGGTTTCAAAGCATCATGTTCTACTTTTTTTTTTTTTATTAGATCAAGACCAAAGGGGAAAAAGATAGCGAAAGGCTAGAATGAATGGAGGAAAATAAATATAAAGACTAAATAGGAAGGGAATGAAAGCAAGATCATCATAAGATATCTCACAAGATAGCCAAATGTTTGTGTATAGATCAACATTGTCAAGATCAAAGAGACAAGATGGAATGGATGAAATATGTAGAAGAACTATGCATGATGCCTGATTGTCAGGTTTTCATCACGGTACTTATCCAAGGCACCACAAGGGAGTGGTTTTCACCATAGGATGAATTTATTTCTCTTTACTTTTGCTACCAAGGCACTTGTTTCCAAGTTTTCACCAAGGCACATTTTCAAAACAAAATTTATTTTTTATTTTTTTTTTGAAAGAAGGCAAGCTTTTTAGATAATGCTCCTTGAAAGGATAAACCATGATATGCCAAGGATTCAAAATGATATGCTCAAAGATGTTGATAGGGAAAGGGAGATGGAAGAGAAAAATGGAGGATAAGGTTTTATGTAAAGTGAGTGAGGTTGGAAGATAGGAGGAATAGGCAAGCAAGGAAAAAGGATAGAAGGTAGAAAGATAATGAATGGAAGGATTGTGAAAGGGTAGATGGAAAGGAAGGCAAGATCAACATCAACACACACCTTGAAGGGTGGCGAGAGGATGGAGGAAATGTGAAAGAAAGAATACATGAAGGAATATTTCGAATGGATAACAGAGGTTGCAGTTTAGGCACATAGAATGGAAGAATGTCTTTGGAAGAAGATGAAGTGGAAGTCTTTGGAAGCTTGAATGTCAACTTCACTTGTTTCTCAACATTAGACTCTTTCAAGAGAGACTTTGGAATCCATATAGTCATAGGCTTTTCATTTATTTTTGATGATTTAGAGAGAATATCTTCAATGATGGATTTTGGAACCCATACTTGTCTTGTAATTTTTTTTCTTAGATATCTCTTTTGACTTTATGCCTCCATGTTGATTATAGGAGACATGGTGATCTTCTTTTTTATGGATTCTTGTATTGCTTCTTTTTCTTGTATTGAACATTCAAGTTACTTCCAAAAGACTCGGGACTTGTGGAAGAAGAAGGAGGATATGCCTGGTTTAGATGGGTGGGTGGATGAAAAGGATTCAAGGGTATGCATCTATGTTGATCTTGAGGAAAGATAGGAGATGAAGGAATGTAAGGACCCAAGATGGATGATGAATTAGGAGAGTTAGGAGAGGAAAGTGAAGGGACATAAGAGCCCAAGATGGAAGGCAAATGTGAAGCTCTTAGTATTGGTGGAAGAGCTCCAAGGATGGAAGTGGAAGATACAAAAGGATAATCAATAAGTTCATCAACATCTATATGACAACCAAGGACATTAGCATCTTTAGAGTGAGCATTAGAATTTGCAATAGTATCATGAACATCTGAAATAGGAGCAACTTATTTGATAGGATTGTTCAAAGCTTGCAAAGACTTAGGAAGAGTAGAAAGTGGAAGCGAACATGGAGTGGTAGAATAAGAATATGGAAGACTTTGATCTTGACAAGGATCTTTGGATAGCATAAGCGCATAATTTTTCTCTTGATTTTCAATAGGCTTAACATTAGAAGTAACAACAACATTTTTACCAACCTTAATGGAAGTATCATCTTTGGAAAGCGCAAGTGTAGTAAGGTTATTTTGATTGTCAATAAGCTCAACGGTGTAAGTAGTAGCTTTATCTTGCTTAGGAGAAGACTTAAGACATGGTGGAATGAATGAGAAAGGGGGTGTAGGATCAAAAAAACCATGAAATAGATAAGAGACATCATGAAAGGGATTGGATGACATGGAGTTTTTTTTATCTTGATCTTTCTTTATGTTCTTTTCTTTATGATTTTTAGAGTCCTCTTGACATGGAGCCACTTCTAAGGACAAGGAAGCATGTTGGGATTGTATGGAAGACTTTGGAAGAGATGGTGGAGGACTAGCTGGAGTAGGCATTATAGCGTATAAAGGCTTAGGCTCTTTAGGTTTAGCATTATTGAAAGTATCTATAGCCAAGTGAAGGTTAGCTTGAGTATCTTTAAGAGGTAGCCCTTGAGGATAACTATAGGAAACCGCATGAAAAGTATTAGGACCTTTGGTGGATGAAGGACCTGT
Source organism: Chamaecyparis obtusa (assembly GCA_027943335.1). Taxonomy (NCBI): domain Eukaryota; kingdom Viridiplantae; phylum Streptophyta; class Pinopsida; order Cupressales; family Cupressaceae; genus Chamaecyparis; species Chamaecyparis obtusa. The sequence continues at coordinate 43,410 of BSBK01003473.1, read as the reverse complement.
GAAAGATTTGAAAGACTTAGAAGCTTTAGGAAATGTATGGGTATTGGAGGAAGTAGGGGATGGAAGGGAACCATCACAAGACAAAGGTTTAGCATTAACATGATCTTTCTTGAGAGTGTAATCTTTATTTTCAGCATGAGAGTTCTTAGAGGAGAGATCCTTATAGTATTAACATTTATAATCAGTGCATAAAAATTTATCTTTGTCAAGTGAAATAGATGGATCATCTAGGTATTGTGCACAAAAATCATCAAAGTCTCTTTCAAAATTAGAATTATATGGATCACCATCATGATCTTTCCAATGTGATGTCCCATTTCCAGTAAGAATGAGCACATGATGAGGACTCTTAAGAATAGAGGTGTCATAGGTATCATTACATTATCTATCATCATAGTCATCAAAGATGGGTATATCACTCTCTGTGGAAGAGGTATCACAAGGACTGTCATATTGCTCAACATGGTATGTCTTGAGATGAGGAGTAAGACTCTTGGGAGAAGTAGAAGAGGAATGAAATCCTAGAGAAGAGGAAGGTGAAGACCCAGTAGAGGAAGAAGATGTGGATGATGAGGAATGATGAGAAGACTTAGAATATGAAAGATGTTTGGAAGAAGAAGGTCGTGACATGACCATGCATATGATCCTAGAAAAGGCATCTGATTCAATCAATTTTTTCTTTATTTTCATCATAAATTTATTACTCATGGGATTTTTGGAATAATACTCTTCAAATTGAGCAATGAGTTTGAGATCATCCATTTTCAAGAGAGGTTCCATAACAAGATAGCTAAAATTCATGGTTTTGGAAGAGGGGGAATCAAGCATGGAAGTGATAGAAGAGATGAATAGAAGAAAGTAGAGTAGATAATAAGAGGAAAAGAATCAAGAAGACATGAATAGTTTTAGGAAGAAGAGGAAGAAGCGTGAAGGAATAGGAGAAAGGATGGAAATGGGAGACTAGGAAGACATGAGAGATGTAGAAGAAAGAAGACCAAGGGTCATTTTGTGCAACTTGATACCATTTAAGTTCATTTGGATGTTGAGCAACATGTCATAGCACTTGAGATTTGACCCAGACCGACCAAGGATGACTAGAAATGACAAGAATCAGTTCACTATTTTGACAGAATTTGGGAATAGGCTGTAAAAACTGGATTTCTGACAAATTTGACCAATCTCTGACAACTTTGACTTTGGCTTTGATACGAGTTTTAAAATTTTAGGATGACTTTTGACACCAGAAAGGATTTTTGCTTTAGATTTGTAATTTTTCAATTTTTCAATATCAGTTTGTTTGCAATTTTTTCTGTCTAGTTTGTGAAGATCTATGTAAAAGTTTGTCTCAAGTAACCAAGAAGATATCAAGCACGCAAAATAACAAGCAAGGGAAGCAAGCAATCATCTAAAAATAATGAACAAGGGCAAAAGCAACCTTGCGCATGAACAAGCAATAGTGACTTATTGTGCTAATCCCTAGAAGTGCTAAGTGTGTATGTTCCAAAAAGTTTTTCAATAATGCACATATTCCTAGAAAAATAAAAAAAAATTGGCCTCACTAGGGTTTGTAGTAATGGTTTGACTCTGCAACTTTTGTGATTTCAAGAGGGTGAACTCCAATCTAGGTGCACCAAGGTTTTGACATAGTCTGAGAAATTAATCAATCAGGAGCTGCTAGGGAGATCTGATAGCCCAACAAGAGACCACACCTGTGAAGATTTCCTCCATAAGGACATTTATATAGCGGTTGCTGCTACCATGGTGAAAATGGCTATTACCATTTGAGGTTTTATCCATGTGGTTGACCCAATTATGAGAATGTCCACTATGGTTAACACTCTCTAAAGGTGACTCACAAAAGATACCACAGGGGGACTAGATCAAATTCAAGGATCTGGGTTTCAGGTACTATCCAAAAAGGAAGTAGAGCATAATCCCCTAACCTCTTCACTTCACCAAGACAAAGCAGACAAATTAATCTGACACACTAAGACCAAGATTATCTCACAAAGATCTATGATGTCAACCGCTTATGATCTATCAACCTCTCCAGAGAGAGAATGTATCAATCAAAAGTTGAAGACACATGAATCTAGTAGAACATGAGACTTTCTCAGTACCTTCCCTACCTACAAGGGGATCCTTCGTCAAGAGGAGCTTCACATGAATAAACAAGTGAAAGAAGCTCAATCTCTCAAGATCATCCACAAATAGTGTTCATAGGGCCTATTTACTATGTGTAACAGATATGCAAAAAGTAAATCTATGCTCGTTTTATAGCCCAAAAATTGAAGTCTGATTTATGAAAGTAGGAAAGGCACTCAAGCTAGACACGTGAGATGTTCGTTTTATGTCCAAATTGAAATGTTTTCAAATGTAGTAGAATACTTGAATTCCCTTGAAACATGCTTAGTAGATTTTACCTAATTTTTAGCTTTGTTAAGCAATCTCACGCAAGCAAGCCACAAACTCTCCGATAAGAAAACAAGCAAACAAGATATGCAACATATATTCAACTTATGAAAACCCTAGGGTTAGATTTGAAAATCAATTATTAGGAGAAATAATAACTAGCAACTAATCCAAATGACAACTCATATCATTCATTGAACCATGTGAAAAATAAGTGCATACCCATCACAAAATTTTATTTTTTGTTGCATTTGACCTAGTCAACAAGATTTGATTTTTTTGATATGATTTCAGCCACAAAAATAGAAATGAAAAATAGAGACCCCTTCTAAAAAATAGAGAGCTTTCCAAAAATGTAAAAATTTTAGAAAAATCTCTTCATTTGTGCCCTAGAGACCCATTTTACCAAAATAGACTAGTTTTTGTAAATTGACTATTTGAGCTATTATATTGCATCCAAATTTAAAACACAAAGAATGGACCCCCTATATAATTTAAAGAGCTTTCCACAAATGTAAAATTTTTTGAAAAATATGCTGATTTGCATCAGAAATTAATTTTTTCTAAAAAATCAAGAAAAACTTATTAAAAATTCAAAACATCTCAGAAAATTTTGAATTTTTTATTGAAGCTTCCCTGATATGTCTCCAATCTGCAAAAAACATTTTAGACCAAAACTCCAAGCCATTTGGGAGATAAAATTAAATCTTTGAAACTTTAGGGTTTTAGCTCTAAAAAAAAAATCAAAACCAGCATGTAAAGGTGAGTTGCCCCACGGTGGGCGCCAGAAATGTGTGTGTGAATTTTGTACCTAGCTATAGACACAACACTTCAGTAAAACATTAGAGGTTAGCAAAAATCAAAATATGCAAATAAGAACAATATAGCTAACCGAGCGATTTACTGCCTTCTAGTAGGTGCGAGTATGGTATTCGCAGATTAGATCGAGATCAATGACAATGCAACACCTAAACAAAGGATTTAAATGATGAAAGCAATAAAATATGAATGCAAATTAATCTATTTTTTATTATTTTTGATGCAATAAGATGAGAAAAACTTATATAAATTAATCTAAATGGATTGAAATGATATGCAAATTAAGCTAACAATGATATGAAATATGAAACTAGAATGAATTGAAAACAAGATTGATCTCACAAAATGTTGATTCGCAAGAAGCTTGATGATTCTTCTGATGTCAATTCACTAGAGTAAGTATGAAAATTCTATGGATGATTTGTAAAGAGCTGAGCCTTGATTTTATAGAAATCCAGGGCTTGAGGGTGCATGGAAAAATTCATAAATCACTCTTGATGAACTTAGGTTGATTTTTGAGTTGACAAGAAATTAAAAATAGATAACTCATAAAATCATGCAAGAACAACTTTTTAACTCAAATCAGAAGTTTAGATCAACTTTGAACTCAAAATAGATGTGAGTTTCGAAAAGATAACAACTTGAATTGATTTTTTGATTTAAAGTTTAACTGCTCTTTGAATGTGCACAAATAATCATGAATTAATTAAATAAATAAAGTGATTTATCTTCAACTTAACTGATTTTAAATTTAAAAATAACTGATTTGTGGGTTAATCAATTATTTTAATCAAACTTTTATTCAAAACTATATTATTAAATATTGACAACTTGGATTTAATCAATTAAATAAATATTTAATGAATTATTCGTAGAAGATTTGATTTATTGTCAAAATTAAATAATATAATTAGGAATAAATAGAATTAAATCTAATTAAATAATTAAGTGGCGGAATTAAATTAATTAATTAAATATTCATCATATTCAATTAATCAACTTTAGGATAAATATGATTTATCGCCAAATAATATTTAAAATAACTGATTTATGGGTTAATCAATTATTTTAATCAAATTTTATTCCAAATCTATATTACTAAATTTGACAATTTAATTTAATCAATTAAATAAGAATTCAACTGATTATTTTTAGCAAATTTGATTTATTGTCAAATAAAATAATATTAATTAGGAATAAATAGAATTAAATCTAATTAAATAATTAAGTGGCAGTATTAATCTAATTAATTAAATATTCAGAATATTCAATTAATCAAACTTTAGGATAAATAGGATTCATCGCCAAATAATAATTAAATTAAAGATAATTAGAATAAATAGGAATATTGCTAGGAATATTCCCCGATGCAGAATTTATGATAAAATCAATTAGGATTTCGATAACGTGCAGATGTGCCTTAGGTTAGGACTTCAATGTCGATTTCATTCGAATTGAAGATGTAGGAGGTTAATGAACCTATAGCCCATTTTTGGGGTATTACAGGTACATATCTAAAGTATGTGAAAAACCTTGGAACAAGTCAACGAGTTGACTTGTTCTTGGTAAAATCAACTCAAATTTTGTTAGGATGTCGAGGAATGTGATAAGATGTAGGGGGAGAAAATGCAGGTTGTTAGGCTCAAGGATAACAAAAAATCAGACCTTGAAAACACCAAAATGGGGTATAATAGGTCCTAGAGCCTCAAATTATGGGTGCTAACTTTTTAGGATGATACACTTCCATACACCAAAACCTGTTGTAAGCTAAGGGTAATGAAACCTGCTTGCCTTCTTTGTATATCCCATGATTAGGCTTTGAACTCTATCTATCTATAAAGAAAATGAAAATGATTTGTTACTAAGTCACTAGCCATGAATTTTTTTATTTATTTCTTGTGCTTGAGTACTTTCATTTATTTTACTAGCTAAGGTTTTCCTTTTACTATCTAAAAATTTCAAGACTTTGTGTTCATGCAGACTATGGCTTCTTGTAGATTTTATATCCTCAAAAAAGTTACTTGGGTTCATGGTTTTATTAGGGTTTGTAACCCTTGACACTCTTTCCCTCATGCTTGAATTTGATAACACAACATTATCCTTTCCTTGCTATATTATAACAATATTGATATTATTGTTTATTCATATGACGATTTAATTTTCTTTTGTGAGTACATTTAGCACTGTTCTCTCATTTCTTAAGTCACTTCCAAAATTGGTGGTACCTCTTTATTGTTCAAACAATTATACTATGTTCTAGTATTATCAAATGATAGCACTATTTATGGTCTCGGGCCCTTATGATTATTATTGTACTATGAATGATCTCTTGACAACAACATCATTGTCACCCTTTCACTATTTTTTCTAATGTAGTCGTGTCCTATCTAATTGATCTTTGTCCTGAAATCCTTTGACCTTGATTGAATGTCATTCCTCTTTGATCTTTATCTAGAATAAATTATTGTCTCTAACATGAAAATAACATGTCCATACTATATTTAATGATTCTTTATACAATTTGATCTATTCAAAGCCTTTATGATCATTATGCTTGTGTGTTGAGGTCTCTTTATCACTATTAGTAGATGATCCTTGTAAAAAAACTACTTGGACTTTTATGCTCACTATTTTTTAAATGTATAATAGAACCATTTCAATTATAATCATTGAAATTCTTGTCATATAATGTGAAGATACTCCTCTATTGATGCTCCTTTACTATGCTTTTGTAGAAACCTTGCACAAATGTCTATAGTGCTATTGGTCTTGGTTTTCTCCATGATTGGTTTTCCACGGTGAAGCATTGTTATCTCATGATGATCATTATTGTATCTTCATAGATGTCATAATGTATTTATAGATCTTAGTGCTACTTATCATTATTTTATCTTCTATTTTCCTAAATGCAACTGTAACTGTCTTTTCTATAACAACTTTATCTTTGAATTTGTGTTATGACATGAAAACATTATTCTCTTGATTATTGATGTCATTTTTTTGTTCAATGATTTTCCTTGATTTTTTGATAGATATGTCATTGTAATAGTACCAATGCATTCATGGTTGAATATGATCAAACATTTAGGATTTCTCTCCTATATTGCATTTGTTATTTTTCTTTTTAGCTTTTCAACTATTAAAGCAATATGGGATAGTCAAGATGATGTTCTCATACTTGTGATTTCCTTGTACAATGTCCTTTTGACATATGATTATATTTTGATTTAGCATATGTATCACTACCATGATTGACTTCTAGCCTTGATTTTCACATCTTAACAATCACCTTTCACTCTTAGTATTTAGTGTTCTCTACTTTTCTCTATGGTCTTGTGTGTAACCTATAATCTTGTAGCATTGTGGAATGGGGTTGCTCTTTCCTTTCAATGTGAAATGTATTTATCTCTTACTAGCACATTGGCATCAACTAACAAAGACCACTACTTATTTATTTTAAGTTTCAATTTTGTTGCAACTTAGAAACCCCAATTGTCATGATGTTTGGTAGTATGTCATGATCTAGGTCTTCTTTTATTGTTATGACTACACACTTAACTATGGTATGAACTTACTCACAACTACACACCACCAATGATGTATTTGTATCCATTTCTTATAATTCACTATAAATCTGACATTTTTTTTAATTTCATCTTCATAATTGGATGTCAATGTTAACATACTTAACGCTCTTAACATGTACCCTCTAATGAGTATTCTTGTAAAAATGTTCTACTACCTTTCATGTTTGATGTTCTACATAAATATAACTAGCATGAACTTTTATAATAATTTCATATTGCATAACTTTATATTATATGTTGTACTATTTGTTATTGATTATGCCACCCAAATGTATACATATTGATTTGTGACTATGATGTTCTTCCTTATCATCCTGTAATTGAACATGATAATGTAGCTGCATATTTTTTATTTATCAACATGTTGGGCTCAACCCTTATGGGATCCCACTTCATCCCACATATTGATAAACAATGAATGTGTACCTATTCTTGCACATGAAATAAACACATTAGATAAAACAAAAAATTTAGACTTTTTCATTTGATTCCTTTCTGTGATCGGGTGCATTATGCAAGTGATATGTGTATGGGTTATTAATGTATAGGTTAAGGATTATGATCTTGAGCTGTAACATAATTAATTATCTTCCCCTATAGGTGCTTCAAGGGTGAGGAAAATCTAATTGAAGATGAATTTGTTGCTATTTCAACTATGGTCTTTCATTCACCAGACAATGATAAATTCTTCTCCTTTATATGCGCTTCAATTTCTTATAAATTTCTTACTTTATCATGTATCTTTTTAGTTACTCCCATGACTTGTGTGGGATATGTATCTTACTTTCTAAATAAAGAACACTTTTAATGCAAACATTTGTATAAATTTCAATTTTGTTAAAACATTTGTATATCATGATGTACTTTTCTTTATCAACATTAAATTTTAGAAAGAATACTTAATGAACCTCAAAATGTACCTTTACATTTAACTGGAACACATAACCAGCTCCACTTGATTGAGCTAATAATGAAAATTAGGTAACAATAGGATATATGTTAATAAAGATCACTTTAGCATCATCATTGGAAGGGGTTATTGTGATCTAAGAGTACATCTCTCAACCCTATTTGAACACCACCCAATGATAACTATCATAGAAGTCATCAACAATGTTAAGTATAACACTAGAAAAATTGAGAAATTTGTTCTTAACACAAACCTTCTTGATGACAAGGATTGTTGTAATGCAATTATAATGTTGAGACATAGAAAACAATGGATGCTTAAGGATAATCCTACCATTGAGAATTTGAACATTATTATAAGGAGATGGAAAGATCTTGTACAAACTATAGGTAAAAGGAAGTCCATAAGAGAAAAATCTAATCTTAATAATAAGTTGTTAGAAACTAAAAAACTCCTACAGGAACACCCGTACAATATTGATATTAATAATAAACTCATAAGGGTTAAATCTACCATGAGAAGGATTCAAAATTAAAAAATCAAAGAGCTTACAATTGGATCCAAAATTATTTGGATGGAGCGTGGTGACAAAGGATCTAGCTTTTTCTTCAATATTTTAAAGAGAATGCAAGAAAATGAAACAATCACTTATATTAGATGGAAACATAGTGGTTAGTGATCAAGAAGAATATTATAGAGATGTTATTTAAATTCTATCAAAAACTATTCACAACTAAGGACAAAGACCCTATCCGCATAAGGGTGATGAAATTTCACAAATCAACTATTCTCAACAAGATTTCCAAATCTGACTCCTATGCATTAGATAAAGACCTCTTCGAAAGAGAGATTCAAAGTGCAATCAATTCACCTCAAAATGGAAAATCCTTTGGAGAGGATGGTATAGCTAAATAATTCTATAAAACCAATATAGATTGGATTAGTAAATACCTCCTTGAGGTGTATCAAGAAGCTAGAGAGGCTAGGTATCTAAGAAGAGACAATAACAGAGGTATAATTAAGTTATTTCCAAAAGAGGGTGATAAAACACATATTTAAATTGGAGACCCATCACATTGATGTATGTGTCCTAAAAAATCTTGGCTAAAGTCTTGGCCAACAAAATAACATATATTCTTCCCAAGTTCATCAGTGATACCCAAAATGGGTTTATCAAAGGAAGATACATATTGGAGAACCTTATCACTACCTAGAAAGCAATACATTGGGAAAAAAGGGATAATCAAGACACTAGTATGCTCTCACTAGATTTTTAAAAGGCATATGATAGAATTGAATGGTCATTTATTACCATGAGCCTTGAAGCATTTGTATTACCTAACAACATTTCTAAATGGGTTTAAATATTGATGAAGGATTCATAAGCACAAATTAAGATTAATTATGGATCTATGTCTAACCCTTTTCAGTTAAAGAGAACCATTAGATAAGGCTTCACATTAGCCCCATACTTATTTTTCATAGCCTCAAATGCTCTACATTATATGCTCAAAGATTACAATCTCTCTCCAAAGGTGTGAGGCATCACCCTCCCTAACAAGGAGGAGTTGATAAATCTACAATTTGCTAATAATACTTCTCTTTTTGTGAGATTGGATTATAAAAATATGAAATTGCTTATAAAAAATATGGATACTTTCTCTATGGAATTTGGTTCCAAACTCTCTCAGCTAAAATATGTAATTATTGGTTGGAATAACAACACCCCACCATTTCCCCCTAATTATGGATTCAGTTGGGTTGGCCCTTGATAAGGAGGTTGGATGAATCAATCATTGATTCATGCTCCTAGTCTCCTCAAAGACTTATAGGGTATCTTCACTTCAACCCTTTCCACCTATAGGATCACTAACACAAGTAGATCCTTTGGTTCCTCTAGCCAACCCAACTATCAACAAATTTTACTCCCTACCAAGTCTTCAACTTGGTGCACTCTAGCTCCACCATTTATAGCCCTTGCACAAACTTAAAGGCTTATAATCTCTAAATTCTCTATGTGACCTTGCATAGGTGTGGATATGTGTTATCCTTCACCAAATTTATCAACTAGGGGTGTTTTGAGATCCACCTAGTCTTTCTAGCAAGTCAATCTCCTCAATCCTTCACAAAATAAGCCTAATAGGCTAGTAGCCCTATTAGGTCTTCTAATCCGAGAAATCGGGGATTTTATCAAATCTCTTCCAAAGAAACCCTAAAAATTTTCTTGGGACTCTTAGAACATTTTCAAACCCCTCAAGGATTTTTGGGTCTTGGTTTCACCACCTTCCGTTCAATACCCTGACTCAAAATGAGTGAATTTGAGGATTTTATGGTCTTCCCTGTCTCCTACATAATTTGGGATGCAATAGAATTTCTACCAGATTGGCACCACCTTCTCCTCTTGACCTATTCTTGGTAGGTATCCTATCTTCAATCTCCAAAATGAATGAGGCTTCTATCTATTCACCTCTGCAAGCTATCTTCTCTGCAACTTGGTCTTTCCTAGCCGGGCTCACCATTGGCTCACCTAGGGCAAGACCTTAAAAATATTTCCACTATAGTTGAGGGCCTAAGCTCTTTCACATAATATATACATTATTTCTACTCACTATCTCTAAGAGGCCATACAAAATGGATGGTGGGGTAGTGAGTTAGACCTTCATATTTACAAACCGCCTGGAGAAAACTAGTGAAAGTGAAAAACACAAAAGATTTACAAAATACAAACAAAAATTTCTACAGTTCCAAAATAATGGCTCAAACAAAAATAAAAAATCCTAATCTAATCCATGCATGAGTTACAGTGCAAAAATCAAGCCATTAGGTATTCACTGTTATGAATCTCTTTGCAAAATACACACAAAACTATATGAAATCTTGATTTTAGTAACCCTTATCTATACAATGGGTATCTAACCTAAAAATTAGGTCAATATTGGTCTTAAATAGGTTGGTAGGGTCTTTAGGTTTCCCTTAGGTTACTCTATCATCGGTTGAGGACCTTTTGACAATTCTGGCCGAGCAACTTTTGAAAGTTGTAAAAGTTGCAAATGCAACTTTTACATCTTTTTAACAACTTTTTAACAACTTTGAGAAAATGACTTCTCTTTCATATCTAACCTCACCTAAGACCTTAACCATGGTCAAATCATGGTTCTAACCTATCCTAAACCCTACTAACATCATGCCAACATCATCACCTCTCTAGTGCTAATCAGAAGGCTTTACAACCTTCTAGCCCCTGATTGCCTCTTCCAAGAAGTTCTAAGACTTAACCCACTATAACCCTATTGCACTCACTCTATGGTCAACATTAAATTAAGCTAATCAAAAAAAAATTGACCTTAGTCACACACTCGAAACAAAATCTGATGGATTCCTAAGCAACCCATGGGGCTCCTACACCATTCTCCCCCTCTACCCAACTGTCAAGGAACATGAGGAGAAATTAGAGACAAATCAATGTATAGCTTCTTGAAGTTTCTTTCCTCCACCCATGTAGACTCTAATTCTGGTTGATTCTTCCATTGGACTAGATGCTCCATATAGACCTAGTGTCTAGTTGACTTCTTTACCTTGGATTCTAAGATCCTTTCAGCTTGTGGCTTGATTGTGGTAGGTAAGACTATAATACTGACATCATTCAGTATTTCCTTATTATTCTAGTTAATCTCTAATAGTGGTCCCTTAAATTTGATCAAATATGATATATTAAACACTGGTGAAATATTTAAATCTTTTGATAGCTCCACCTTATATGAATTGTGTCCATATTTGGCTATCACCTTACAGGGTCCCACTCTTTTCATCTGCAACTTAGTTGGCATGCCCTTTTGCAACCTTGACTTGTTAAGATGTGTCATAACATAGTCTCCTACTTCAAACTGTTCATATTTCCTTGACATATCTACTTTTTCCTTTAATTTGTGAGTTGCCTTTGTGAAAGTCTTCTTCACTTGCTCATGTACCTCCTTTATGGTCTGAGAGAAATCCTCTGCATGGCCACTCCTATTCTCCATAGATCCTAGGTCTCTGAGCTCACACACTCCTCTTGGATGCATCCCATATACTATCTCAAATTGGCTTCTTCCTATGGTTCTATTTACACTGTCATTATAGGCATACTCAACTTTTGGAAGGACCATATCCCATGTTTGTCCATATTCCTTGGTTAGGCACCTAAGTAGGTTACCTAATACCCTATTTATCACTTCAATTTGACCATCTATTTGAGGATGGTAAGTTGAACCAAAAGACAAATTTGTGTCTAGTCTTCTCCATAAAGTCTTCCAAAAATGACTCATAAACTTGACAAACCTATCAAATACAATACTTAAGGGTAACCCATGTATCCTTACAATCTCCTTGAAGAAGAGATGAGCTATGTAACTTTCATCATGGGTGGTCTTACAAGGAATAAAATGACTCATTTTACTGAATCTATCTACCACCACATAAACACTATCCATCCATGTCTTGGTCTTATGGATACCTACAATAAAATCCATGCTTATACATTCCCATGGTCTATTGGGAATGGGAAAAGGTTGGTACAAACCTACATTGCTAGCTCCCCCCTTGGCTTTAATACGAACTACACATTGTTCCACATATTTTCTGACATCTCTTGGCAACTTGGGCCGATGATAAACCTTTGCACTAACTCCATAGTCTTCTTGATTCCAAAATGGCCACTAAGACTTCTATTGTGTTTCTCTTGGATGAGATTCTCTCTCATTGAACCCTTGGGAACACACAACTAATTTTCCTTAAACAGGAGCCCACTTTGTAAAGTATAATCTGAAAATTGACTGTGAAAATGGTTTTGGAAGTCAGCACATACCTTGTAAGCTTCAACAAAATCTTCATCATCTATATAGAGGACCTTGAAACTCTCTATGCCAATGCTTTGAAGTTGCACTTCTTGGATTGTCAACATCCTTCAATTGAGTGCATCTGCTACCTTGTTTAGTTGTCCCTTTTTGTGCTTGATGGTAAAGGTAAAAGCTTGTAGAGATTCCATCCACTTTAGATGCCTATTACTCAACTTCTCTTGTGTGTTGATGTAGCTAAGTGCCTGATTGTCTGTAAACACCACAAACTCCTTGGGTAGGATATAATGTCACCACTTTCTAAGGGATTGTACTAGAGCGTATAACTCTAAGTCATAAGCATAGTACTTTTTCTTGGCTTCATTGAGCTTTTCACTAAATAAAGCTATATGCCTATCTTCTTGGCTTAACACTCCTCCCACTGCTACTCCACTTGCATCACACTCCAATGTGAATAGCTTGTCAAAAGTAGGTTAGAAAAAGGAAAGGTTGGGTAGCCACTTGTTTCTTTAGTTTTTCAAAAGCATTTCCTACTTCAAGAATCCATTTGAACTTGGTATTTATCCCTCCTTTAATGGTATCTAACACTGGTGCACAAATACCACTGAAGTTCCTTATAAACTTCCTATAGAATTGAGCTAACCCATGAAATCTCCTTACCTCTATTATTGTTGGCTAATTCAAGATAACCTCCACCTTACTTGGATCCATCTTCAAAGAACCTTGGGATAGTACAAACCCCAAATACACAAGTTCTTGCTTGAGGAACTCGCACTTTTCTAGATTGATAGATAACTTCTCCTCTTGTAACCTCTTGAGTATAATTTCTAAGTGTTTCACATGGTCCTCTTTTGTTTTTCTGAAAATGATTATCTCATCTAGATACACTACCAAAAATCTCCCAATGTAATCCTTAAGCACTTCATTCATTAACCTCATGAATGTGCTAGCGGAATTTGTAAGTCCAAATGGCATAACCCTCCATTTATATATCCCTTCAGTAGTCTTGAAGGCTATCTTCCATTCATCCTCATCCTTTATCCTAATCTGATGGTACCCACTTTTGAGGTCCAACTTGGTAAAATACTTAGACCCACCTAGACGGACCATTAATCTTCAATCCTAGGGATATGAAATCTATATCTAATTATAATCCTATTTATGGCCCTAGAATCCATACAAAGTCTCCACTTACCACCTTTCTTATATGCCAATACCACTAGCACTGCACAAGGACTAATGCTCTTCTTTATGAGCCCTTTGTCTAGCAACTCTTGTACCTGTCTTGCAACTTCTCAATTTTGTTCTAGAGTAAACTTGTATGCTACCTTGTTTGGTAATGAAGCCCTTGGAATGAAATCAATATGATGGCTAATGGTCCTTTTAGGAGGTAATGTTGCTGGTGTTCCATCACTGATTATGTCCTTGAACCTTCCAAGAAAGATTTGTACTTCCTCTGGCATAGGTGTTTGGATAGGCTTTTGTTCCTCCTTTGGGTGCACCATGATAGCATACCCTTCACTTCCTTCTTGTTGAAGGGTGTTGAGAAAATCCTTTCCACAACTTAGCAAGACACTAGGGGTCTTTTGACTATGTTTCCTCTTCCTCTAGCAGTGACTATATTTTGAATGTCCTACCATTCTTCTTAAATGAGATGGTATTCTCCTTCCTATCATAGATGACCCCTCTATTGTATTTCCATGGCATGTCCAATAAGAGATGGCATGCATCCATGAGAAACACATCATAAAGAAACTTATCTTTATATCCTTCAACAGAGAGCTTGACCCATGTCTTGTTGTTCACAAGGACACTTTGTCCCTTATTCAACCATGTCACCTTGTATGGATTGATGTGGGGTATCTTCTCCAACTTGAGCTTCTTTACTGTTTCATTTGAGATTATGTTATATGTGGAACTCAAATCCACTATAACTTTATACACTTTACCAAGTATTTTACATCTGATCCTAAACAAAGCCCTTCTCTATTTTGGTTCCTCCTTGGTTGGTTGCCTAATCAGAATCCTCCTAAACATCAAGTTCTCCATCATCTCTGACTCAATATGACTAATCTTTAGTGATTTGACACTTTGTGTGTCCTCTTGAGTATATGCTACTCTCTTCTCATGGCTTGAAGAAGAGTCTTTCTTAGGGCACCTATAAGTTGGGTGACCCATTTGACCACAGCTATAGCATTTCATGCTAGCAAATTAGGAGTTACTTCATCTAGTACTTCTTCCTCTATTAGAACCCCCTTGAGTTCCTCTAGCTCTTCCATATCCTCCTCTAGGAGTTGTCTCACTTTCATGCTCGGTAAGTTTGGACTCTCCTTGACTCCTTGATTCAGTCCCCCTACATTGGTAACTACCCCTGTGCCCTCTTTGGTCTCTCCCTCTTCCTCTACTCTTGGAGGTTTGATCATGCTTCCTTCTATTCTTATCTTCAATTTTATAGCTAGTTGATAACATTGGTGTACTGACTTGGGACTGAGATTTGTATGCTCCATTTCAAACCATTAAGGTATCTAGCTACCTTGAGGCTCTCATCCTCTGTTACATTTGATCTCATGCATAGCTTTTGAAATTCCTTAGTACAGGAGTTCACATCAAGATCCTTCTATCTTAAGCTTTGCCTCTTCTTGTGTAGTTGAATTTCATAGTCATCTACCATGTATGCCTCCTTGACTTTGGAAACCATTCCCTTCCTAGTGGAAATAGGTTTCTTACCTTCCTTCTCCCTTTCTACCTAAATGAACTTCCACCATGTCAATGTTGAACCCCTAAGTCTTGATTTTGCCACTCTAACTTTATGTGCCTTAGTGATACCATCACATTCAAAATGGTTCTCCATGCCCTCTATCCAATTCATAACCAAATCTGCCTCCATCTTTCCACTAAAGAGTGGTATTCCTTCAAGTTCTTTCCCACTCAGCCTTCAATGCCTTCAAGAAAGGCTCCTCTTTCAATATAGGGTCAGGTTTTGAAGTCTTATCCTCCTCAAAAATCTCTTTCCCCTTAGCTTCTTTCTCATCTAACTTTTCACTAACTTCTTCAGTCTTCATTTTCACTTCACCCAAGACTTGCTCCAATTGGGCAATCCATTCCCTCAGTAGCCTATTATCTTCCTCCTAATCTTAGAACTTCTTGGCCAATTCCACATTGATCACCATGCTTTTAGAACCTCTAGATTCCCACTTTGACATTCACTAAGCTATCCCAAATCTTTTTGGAGCTCTGATACCACTCTGATAGGGAGTTTGGATGAATCAATTACTAATTCATGCTCCTAGTCTCCTCAAATACTTATAGGGTGTCTTAACTTCAAGCCTTTCCACCTATAGGATCACCAACACAAGTAGATCCTCTAGTTCCTCTAGCCAACCCAACTATCAAGAAATTTTACTCCCTACCAAGTCTTCAACTTGGTGCACTCTAGCTCCACCATCTATAGCCCTTACACAAACTTAAAGGATTGCAATCTCCAAATTCTCCATGTGACCTTGTAGAGGTGTGGAGATGTGATATCCTTCACCAACTTTATCAACTAGGGGCATTTGGAGTTCCACCTAGTCTTTCTAGCAAGTCGATCTCTTCCATCCTTCATAAAACAGGCATAATAGGCTAGTAGCCCTATTAGGTCTCCTAATATGAGAAATCAAGAATTTTCTCAAACCTCTTCCAAAGAAACCCTACAACTTTTCTTGGGATTATTGGAACATTTTCCAACCCCTCAAGGATTTTTGGGGTCTTGGGGTCACCACCTTTTGTACAATACCCTTATTCAAATTGAGTGAATTTGAGGGTTTTGTGGTCTTTCATAGCTCCTACATAAGTTGGAATGCAGTAGACCTTCTACTGGATTGGCACCACCTTCTCCTCTTGACCTATTCTTGGTAGGTCTCCTATCTTCAATCTCCAAAAGGAATGAGGGTTCTATCTATTCACCTCTGCAAGCTATCTTCTCTCCAACTTGATCTTTCCTAGCCAGGCTCATCACTGGCTCGCCTAGGGAAAGACCTTAAAAATATTTCCACTACAATTGAGGGCCCAAGCTCCTGCACATAATATATACATGGTGTCTACTCACTATCCCCAAGAGGCCATAGAAAATGGAAGGTGGGGTAGTGAGTTAGACCTTCATATTTACAAACTACCTGGAGAAAACTAGTGACAATGAAAAACACAAGATTTACAAAATACAAACAAAAATTTACTGTTATGAGTTATAGTGCATAAATCAAGCCATTAGGTATCCACTATTATGAATCTCTCTACAAAATACACACAAAACTATATGAAATCTTGATTTTAGTAACCCTTGTTTGTACAATGGGTATCTAACCTTCAAATTAGGTCAACCTTGGTCTTAAATAGGTTGTGGGGTCTTTAGGTTTCCCTTAGGTCACTCTGTCATCGGTTGAGGACCTTTTGGCAATTCTGGCCGAGCAACTTTTGAAAGTTGTAAAAGTTGCAAATGCAACTTTTACATGTTTTTAGCAACTTTTCTTACAAATTTGAGAAAATGACTTCTCTTTCATATCTAACCTCACCTAAGACCTTGACCATGATCAAATCATGGTTCTAGCCTATCCTAAACCCTACTAACATCATGCTGACATCATCACCTCTCTAGTGCTAATCAGGAGGCTTTACAACCTTCTAGCCCATGATTGCCTCTTCCAAGAGGTCTTAAGACTTAACCCGCTAGAACCCTATTGCACTCACTCTATGGTCAACATGAACTTAAGCTAATCACAAAAAAATTAACCTCAGTCACACACTCAAAACAAAATTTGATGGATTCCTAAGCAACCCATGGGTGCTCCTGCACCAGTCGTATGCAAATTGTGAGATATCTTGGCATACCTTTATTCATCGACCCCTGCCTTAAAGATATTTGGGACTAGATCATAAATAAAATTGTGAACAACGAAAGTAAATGGAACCTGCAAAACTTATTTATGGTTGGAAGACTGCAAGTTTTCCAAAAAAATACCTCTGTATACATCATTTACTATTTCTCTATTTGGATTTTTAAGACCTGCCAAATCAATGAGATTCAAAAGCATATCAGAGAATTTTTGTGGTCTGATGACAAAGGTAAGAAGAAGCAACACTAAATTAAGTGGCAATGTTTCACCCTAGAAAAGAAATATAGGGGTCCAGGTTTGAAATACCTCATAATTCATGATATGGATTTAGCTATTAAATGGATTTACAAAGATACTCTTCGAAATGAACCATGGAAGGTTCTTATCAAGCACAACATCAAAATGGTTTTTCCTAAAAACACAAAATATTGGAAGACTTGCCCTTTTGTGATATCTTATGGAGCACCTTCCTAGTATCCCTAGAGGGATCCAAAAAATTTAAGGGTATATGGAAGACAGGGGATACTATGAGAGACTTGTTTAGTAATAGGGGTTTCATCATTAACTTAAAATTTCTATAAATAAATCTATTTGGTGGAACTTACACCATAAAGATAAACTTGTAGCCCTTTTACAAAGTTTCTCTACAAAGTGTTGGCACAACAAAGGCATCAAATGTTTTTAGAACATTCTTATTGATGATCACCTCTAATAATGGGTTGTGTTGTGTGATGAATATTACATATCCCCCAACCAATGGAGTACCTATTCTATTTTTAGGGAAGCTCACTCCTCCCTTCAACTTGCCAAGAAATTTCACCTAAAGAAAAATTGTGTTCTCGAAAGTTCTTGGTCTGATGGCACTAAGATTCTTAAGATTACTTTGAGAAATATTTAAAAATATATTTGTGACTTTGGCTCTTAATCATTGTAATACACATTGTAATATTTCTCTCTCTAACCATACTTGGCAGGAGATCACGATTAGTTTTTGGAATAATATTGTTGAGCCAAACAAAAACATGTTTCAAGTGACTTCTTATCCTTCAAAAGATACCATAAAAATTTGTGCATAAAGAGATTGATATTTGTAGATGTTGGAGAGTTCATGAAAATATTAAACACATATTATTTTACTGCTTTATTGCCAAAGAAATCTAAAACTTATTCTTCTCTACTATTAATGGATGAAAATTTAATACTAGCTAGTATGATATCCTATCTGGTCATATTAGAAAGATGTATGATTTAATGAATTATTTTTGGCTTCTATTATCTACTTATATTTTATAGAAGATCTAGATTTATATAACTGAGGAAAATTTTCAAGGTAAGAAGAGGTCCCTTATTGAGTTTCTCAAAAAACTCATCATTTCTAATGTCATTTCACATGTTATTGTTATAATGAAGATCTTGAAAATGAAATATGAGAAGTTCCTAGAAGATGGAATAATGATAGTTAATGTAAATGAGATCCTTCATGGACAAACTTGGGCATTCAACAAGTAGAAGAAGAAACCGTTTCTACAAGTGTTGTTGGATATTGTTCAAAGAAATAGAGAGAAAGATTCAACTAGAGATAATACCCAAGGACATGGAAATAGAAATAAAACCACATTTGATGTCACAAAGGATAACAAAAATAGAATTTTGAAGGTAGAAGAAACAATAAATGATCTCTAGCTTTAGTAAACATATCTAGTATTATTTCATATGAAATTTAAATGAGTTGGTGATACTCTCTCGTTCTATATCATGTACTTCATGTTCTTTTTTGGTTCTCATCAATGAATAGTGGTCTTTGATGACTAAAATTGCTCTGTTTGTTTTTAAAATGCTTTTACTCTATATTTATACAAATAAATTAGACATATATAAATGAAAAGAATAGAATAAATATTTCTTATTAGGTAACTTCAAAATACTTGTATATAATTACCTGAAAAGGAAAAGCGCTCACATGAGGAGAACCAGTACTACATAGAAAATCACCATTTCAATTAAATCTTTGTTCAATAAGACAATAAGGAATGCCTTTAAGGAACAGACTTGCATGATATGCAGTAATATTATAACCCAAATTAGGAAGTAGATTGATTTACATATCAATTTTGCCAAAAAGATACCTAGTTTTGGATTGGAAGCTAGAAACTATTATAATATAAAAGAGGAGATGAGGATGAACACAACATATCATTAAAATTTTATATATATTGAGAGTAAGTTGCAATTGTTGTTGTATTTTATAACCTTACAAAATTGCTCTTGCCTTATTGTATACAATAAGGTAAAAAAGCAAAAAAGCAAAAAAGCACAAATGAGTCACTATAACTATCTTTCCAAAAAATTAATAAGTGGTCCACATAAGAAACACAAATAAACACATCTATAATATTGAGAGTTATGAATACAGGAAATTAATCATCATATAAAAATTCCTATTGCATTGAAAATTTGGCTAATTGTATGATGCAAGAGCTTCCTTGGGTTCTTGGAAATCTTGCATTAACCAAAAATATTTTCTTTCTATTTTTCTCATGTTCTTGTTTAGTCATGTGTTATGTTTCATTTGGTGTCCTTCTACATTGGCTTATTTTCTATTGTGGACCTGTTTGACACGTTCCTTGCCTCGTGTTCAATCTTCCTTTGGGTTTGAATCTCAATCAAATCCTTCTTGGTGGAGTTATCTTTTATCTTTTGGGTTTGACCTATCTCTTCATCATGTTCTTGGCTAGTTGGAGTTTCTGATCTTACGAACCTTTTCCTTGGTTTGTGATCCTTTTCACCTCATCATTCAATTTTCTTGGACTCTTCACCAACCTCCCTTTCAGTTAGTGCTTCATTCCAATATTTGGTGGAGGATTTCTTCATGATTTAGGTCCTGACCTATCTCCACATTGTGTTTTCCTACCTTGGAGATTGTGATTATTTTTGGCTAACAGGGATGCTTTACAAATTTCTATATATTGTTTTACTTGTTCCTCAAGTTAGTGGCTCTCATGAATAATAACTCAGATAAATCCACAAAAAGGATAATCTAGATAATGTATGTAATCATGCATGTATGTATGTTCTATAAGCCTTCATATTACTGGCCAATTGTAATTGAATTCCTGATAATGTGAACATTGGATGTTGCATTCTCTCTACTCCTTGTTGTTGCTTCCATTGTGTGACTCTTGTGGCATGGTTTGGACTTCCCTCATTGAGTATCCTCTTGTCATGGCTGCATCTAGTGGTATCAAAGAGAGTTTTCATTCCTGAGATAGTAGATCTTTGTTCCTAAGGTTGTGAAGTCTTAATTGATTTGTTGTGGGGTGGAGGATTGAGGATCTAACCCACAATTGCAGAGGACTTGCACAAAGATGGCCCAAAGAGGAAATGCTAGAGGTGAAGTGAGGAGATATGAAGATCCTACCATGAGGGATATGTTGAGGTAGATTACAACATGATTAGAAGCTGTTGAAATAGCCTAGAGAAGAGGTCGACATGTTGAGGATGTGAGTGATGAAGAAGAAAAAGAAGAAGAAATAATGGAAGAAGAACCTAAGCTTGATCAAGGAGATGATAGGCTATTTAGAGCCCTAAATAGGGTAAATACAATACCACATTTTAACCCACATGAATATGATAGAAAATTGGGTTTGGATGAGTTTCTTGATTGGATTATATAAATGGAAAATTATTTTGATTTTGAAGGTACAAGTGAGGACAAGAAGGTGAAGTATGCTTGCACAAAATTGAGAGGTCGTGTGTCACTATGGTTGGAATATTTACAAATAGATAAGCAAAGAAGACGTAAGGAGAAGATCAAATCTTGGGAGAGGATGGTGAATAAGATGAAGGCAAAGTTATTACTTGTAGACTATAAAACTTTCGAAACCTAAAGCATAAGGAATCTAGTGTGAAGGAGTGTATTGAGGAATTCTACAAGTTGGACATCAGATCTAGACATATTGAGGATGATATTGAACAAGTTGCAAGGAATATTAATGGTTTGAAGATTTATATACAAGATATTAAATCAGTTTCATCAAGTTGCATAGTGTGGAAGAGGCTTATCAATATGCCTTGAATGATAAGGAAAATTTGAATAAAATACATGAGTAGAGACAGTGAAGAAGAGGTGGAAAATTTCAGAGAGGCAGAACATTTACTAGAGGGAATATCTTTTGCAGAGCAGAGCAAAGGTAAGGTAGAAGGAAAAGAGGATAATTCACACTAAAGGGATGATGGGAACTTTCATATGAATGGTGGACAAAATGGATATAAGAGAGATGATAAGAAGTTGTTTGGAGGAACTTTCTTTAAATGTAGAGGAAAAGGACACCGAGCTTTTGAATGTAGGATAGGAAGTTCAAGAAAGAAGATAGAGAACAATGAAAGAACCATTTTTGCTGAGGAAGGTTCTACCGAACCTCTATACTAACTTGAAGATGGAGAGGCTTTAATGATAAGGAAAGACCTATGTCGGAATGAGATGGATCAAGAACCATTGTAGAGGAAGAGTTTGCTTCAAAAAAGATGTAAGATTGAAGGTAAATGTTTAAAAGTTATCATTGACATGGGTGGTTCAGATAATTTAGCCTCAGAGGAGTTGGTGAACAAGTTGAAATTATAGAGATTGAAGCATCCTAAGCCCTATCAGATAGCATGGATTCAAGATGATTATAAAGTAATGGTAAGTGAACAATATTTGGTTAAATTCAATATTAGATCTTATCATGATGAAGTTATATGTGATATTATGACTATGGATGTGTGTCATATCTTCTTGGGTAGACCATGGAAGTATGATAGACAAGCATTGCATGATGTAAGAAAGAATATTTATACTATTTTTACAAACGGGATGAATTTTTTTTTGTTGCATTTAGAAGAGACTCTTAAGAATGAGATTTGTACAAGTGTGAGGGTTTGTTTGGTTGAAGGAAGGAAATTCTTGGATGGTTTGAGAAATGAGATTATGTGCTATGCTTTGATTCCTAAATTTTTTGAATTGAAACTAGAAGAAGAATAAGCGGAGGAGATAAAAAATTTGTTGATAGAGTATGAGGAAATAATCTTAGATAATGTACCTGATGGATTACCACCTGTAAGGAGTAGCAATCATTGTATGGATCTAATTCCTAGAGCTAGTTTTCCAAATAAAGATACACACTGGATGACACCTATAGATAATGAAGAAATGAACAGAAAAGTGCAAGAGTTCTTAAGGAAAGGATTGATCAGAGAAAGTTTGAGTCCTTGTACAGTTCCTATAGTGTTTGCAGCTAAGAAGAATGGAGAGTGGAGAATTTTTTCTAATTCTAGAGCTTATATAAATTGGATCATAGTGAAATATAGGTTTCATTTACCTAGGATGGATGACATAATGGATTGTTTGAGTGGAGCTATATATTTTACAAAGATAGATTTGAAAAGTGGATATCATCAAATCAAAATTAGAGAAGGATATGAGAGGAAGACCTCATTCAAGATAAATAAAGGGTTGTATGAATGGTTGATGATGCCTTTTGGACTGAATAATGCACCAAGTACTTTCATGAGATTGATGGATGAGGTATTAAAGAAATTATTGGGTGAGTTTGTAATTGTGTATTTGGATGACATTGTAGTTTTTAGTAAAATGAAAGAGGAACATTTGTTGCATTTGAGACAAGTTTTACATAGGTTGAGAAAAGATAAGTTGTTGATAAACGTACATTAAGGAATGAAGTTTCATGAAGGAAGAACTTTTGTACTTGGGATTTGTGATATATTTGGATGGATTGATGATGGATCTTGAGAAGGTGAAAGCAATTCTTGAATGACCTACACACGAAAGTATTAGAGAGGTAAGATTATTTCATGGATTGGCTAGTTTCTACCAAAAGTTCATTATTAGTTTGTAGCCCTATGACTGAGACAATGAGAGGAGATAGGAAATATTTCAAGTGGACATCTAGAGCAAATAGAAGTTTTGAGTTTTTGAAATAAAAGGTTACTAAACAAATTGTGTTAACCCTACCTGATTTTAGTAAGGTATTTCAAGCTAATTGTGATGCAAGTCAAAATCTAATTGGGGTAGTATTGAGTCAATAAGAAAAGCCTATTACCTATTTTAGTGAGAATCCAAATGATGCAAAGAGGATATATTTTGTATATGATCAAGAATTCTATGCCATAGTCCAAGCATTGAAGAAGTAGAGACAATACCTATTGCCTAAGGAGTTTGTGTTGTATACGGATCATCAAGAATTGCAGTACCTAAACAATCAAAGTAAGTTGAATCAAAGACACATGAGATGGGTAGAATTCTTGTAGAGATATAATTTTTTTTGAAGCATAGGAGTGGGAAGTCAAACAAGGTTGTTGATGCTTTAAGTAGGAGAAGAAATTTACTGACAAAAATGAGAGTTCAAGTGTTAGGAAGACCTTGTATGAGGAAGACCCTGATTTTGCCAAGCCTTGAAAAGCTTGTAACAAACATGTTTTAATAGACCAAACCAAGTGGTTGGATTATTTCATTCAATATGAGATGTTATTTAAGGGAAATTAGTTGTGTGTTCTTAGGAGTTTTATGAGAGACAATCCGATAAGGGAAAAAGAAAGTGGTGGATTAGTAGGACACTTTGGTATTAATAAGATAGTGCATTTGATAAGTGAGAATTAATTTTGGCCTCAAATTCATAAGGATGTAAGGAAATTTGTTTAGAATTGTAGAATTTGTCAAGTTGTAAAAGGATGTAGTTAGAATATGGGATTATATAAACCTTTTATAGTACCAAATAAACCTTGGGAAGACATAAGCATGAATTTAATTCTTGGATTGTCTAAGATACAAAGAGGGAATGATTCCATATTTGTGGTTGTGGATAGATTTTATAAGATGACACATTTCATACCTTGTAAGAAGACAATAGATGCAGTGCATGTAGAAGACCTATTTTTTAAGGAAGTTTTAAGATTGCATGTATTACATATAATCATTATTTATGATTGAGACACAAAGTTTGTTGGTTACTTTTGGAGGACATTCTAGAAGAACATGAAGAAAAACTTGAAGTTTAGTTGTACATTGCACCCACATAAAAAGGTGGTGAATAGAAGTTTAGGAAATTTGTTGAGATGTTTGGTTGGAGAGAAAGATGGAAATTGGGATTTGATACTTGCACAAGCTAAGTTTGCATACAATAATTCCCTAAATATAAGTACATGGAAAATACCATTTGAGATTGTTACATGCATGAATCTTAAAGGTGTATTAGAACTGAGAGACACCAATCATGAGGATAAAATAAGTAAAAAAGTAGAGGAATTCATAGAACACATGAAGTCTTTACATGATCGGGTGAAACAACATTTGGAGGAAATGAACTAGAAGTATAATGAGAAAGAGGATGAGACGAGGGGACAAAGAATTTCAAGTAGGATGTGAGGTGATGGTAAATTTGAGAAAGGGAAGATTTCCAATTAGAACATATAATAAAATAAAGATGAGGAAGTTTGGAACTTGTAAGATCTTGAGAAAATTTGATGCACACAATGCATATGAAGTTGAGTAGCCATATACTTCAGGTATATCACCTATATTCAACATTGCAAATCTATATCAATATTGTGAGACAAAATTCATTGATGACAACAGACTAGATTTAAAGCAACAATTTCCAAAGAAGAAATTGGATGAGACTGAAAGAATCTTGGATAGCAAAGTTGGTAGAAGAATGCGTGGCAAACAATACTATGAATATCTTGTGAAGTGGAGGGAGAGACCAGTTGAGGATTCTTCTTAGATATCTCAAGCTAAGGTATATCGTATTGGTTTTCCTCTAGCCCCATCAAAGTGAGAGGATCACTTTTCAATCAAACTTAGATGTATGATGTAGGAGCATCCTTGGGTTCTTGGAAATCTTGTAGCAACCATAAATATTTACTTTTATTTTTATTCTTGTTCTTGTTTAGTCTTGTGTTGTGTTTTGTTTGGCATCCTTCTATGCTGGCTCATTTTCTATTGCAAACCTATTTGGCACATTAATTTCCTCGTGTTCAATCTTCCTTTGGGTTCTCACCTCAATATAATTCTTCTTGGTGGAGTTATCTTTGATATTTTGGGGTTGACATATTTATTCATCATGTCCTTAGCTAGTTGGAGTTTTTGATCTTGTGAACATTTTTCTTGGTCTGTGATTCTTTTTGGCTCATAGTTTGATGTTCCTAGACTATTCATCGACCTC
Source organism: Chamaecyparis obtusa (assembly GCA_027943335.1). Lineage (NCBI taxonomy): Eukaryota > Viridiplantae > Streptophyta > Pinopsida > Cupressales > Cupressaceae > Chamaecyparis > Chamaecyparis obtusa. Next base: position 17,760 of record BSBK01003473.1, on the reverse strand, counting down.
CATTTTGATTTGTGCTTCATTCTAATCTTTGGTGGAGGAGTTCTTCATAATTTAGGTCCTAACCTATATGCACAGTGCATTTTCCTACCTTGGATATTGTGATCATTCTTGGCTGACTTGGAGGCTTTAAAAACATCTATATATTGTTGTATTTGTTCCTTGAGTTAGTTGATCTCATGAATAATAACTTAGATAGATCCACAAAAAGGATAATTTGGATAATATTTGTAATCAAGCCTATATGCTTGTTCTGTAAGCCTGCATGTTGCTATCCAATTGTAATTGAATTTATGATAATGTGAACATTGGATCTTGCATTCTCTCTACTCCTTGTTGTTGCTTTCATTATGTGACTCTTGTTGCATGGTTCAAACTGCCCTCATTTAGGATCCTCCTACCATGGATGTGTCATTGTAGGGAAAATTATGCATCGTAACAAATTGTGTGTTGACCACAACATTATCTCTAGGGAGGAAGAGTACTAGCGTCAAAGATCAATGTCTATTTGGCTTAATGCGGGAGATAAGAACACTAGATTTTTTCACTTATCTACTTCCAAACATAGAGCTACCAATAGAATCTCTAGACGCAATACTGATCAAGGAGTTGTTTTGAATGTTTCAGACATTTCAGAGGCTATGATTAACTTCTTTTCTTCTTTACTCTCCAAAGACTTGAATTTAGATTTAGGAAAGCAGGCTGCTCTGATCAACAATATTCATGTCATCATTGATGTCCCCTTGAACCATGCTCTCACTGCTATTCCATCGTAGGAGGAGATTAAGATTGCTACTTTCTCTTTTGAAGGTGATAAATCCCCAGGTCCGAATGGTTTTCCCTTATTTTTCTTTCAGAAATTATGGCATATTGTTGGAGAAGATATCTGTAATGCTGTCAAAGAATTTTTTGGTTCCAGATCCTTGTTAAAAGAAGTTAATGCGACCTTTATCGCTCTTATTCCTAAAAAACCAGGTGCTGATTCGGTGGATGCTTTTAGACCCATTAGCCTATGCAACTCTGTCTATAAGATTTTGTCCAAAGTTCTTACTTCTCGATTATTGGCTATTCTTCCAAACATTATTTCTCCCCAGCAGAGTGGCTTCATGCCTGGTAGGTAGATTCTTGACTCTATTATGAAAGTCCATGAAGTTATCCACTTGACTCATGTCTCCTCTTCTTCAAGTTTTCTTCTCAAGCTGGACCTCTCCAAGGCTTATGACAGGGTGGATTGGGATATGTTGATTAAGGTGCTTAGCTCTTTTGGTTTTGGCAGTAAAATCCTTCAAATTATCTTTCAGATGATCAACACCTTGATTGCAGCTATATTGATTAATGGTTCCCCCTCTAAGTTTTTTAAACCTTCAAGAGGCATTCAAAAAGGTGATCCCCTATCACCCATTCTTTTTTCTATTCTTTCAGAATGCTTAGGTCATCTTTTTCAGCAGCTGGCTTCTTTGGGTTCTTTCAAAGGTCTTTCTCCCTCTTCATCATCCAGACCATGCTCCCATGAGTAGTTTGTTGATGATACCATCATTATGGGTTTCTCCTCTATTCAGGAAGTGAAAGCAATAAAAAAATCCTTGACAGTTTATTCTAGTGGCTCTGGTCAATCCATCAATTGGGATAAGAGTTCTTTATATTTCATCAATACTCCTGAGGAAAGGCAGTTCAGGATTGCCAGAATCATAGGCTGTAGGATTGACTCTCTCCCAGCCACTTATTTGGGTCTTCCTCTAGGATTCAAGCCTCCAGATTCCTTTTGGAGAGGGATTGTTGACAGATTTAACAGGAAATTGGCGGGTTGGAAAGGAGTCATTCTCAGTCAAGCAGGTAAACTCCAGCTCCTCAAAGCCTCCCTGCAAAGTCTCCCCATTTTTGCTTTGAGCCTTTTCAAAATTCCTGGAAAATATGCAGATATTATAGAAAGAATCCAAAGGAATTTCTTATGGTCAGGAGTTGAAGAGAAGAAAAGACTAGACTTAGTTTCCTGGGATAAGGTTTGCACTCCTAAAAAATGGGGAGGTCTTGACATTCGGCCTATTAGAGTAACTAATCTTGCTCTATTCGCTAAACAGGTCTGGAGAATTTTCAGAGAAAGAAGAGAGTGGAATGAGATCATCCATAATAAGTATCTTTACTTTGTGTCTCATATCTCTGATTTCTGGAAAAATAACCTTCAGGTGAAAGGATCTTATATTTGGAACAGTATTCAGCTGGCCAAGGAGGCAACTTTTAAAGGCGCCAGATGGGTTTTGGGCAATGGTAGAAGAATCCATTTCTAGGAAGATAGCTGGATAAAAGATCACCCCCTTAGCACTATTTATGCCTTATGACCTGCTATTCTTCAGTGCACCTAGCAATATGGGTCGAAGGTCATTGACTATTGGAGGAATGATAAGTGGATCAATTTGACCCTTATTGATGAAAATCTTAAACCTATTATGCAGGATCTTAGAGTTTGGATGATTAAGAATTATAGAGAAGATAGGCTCTTGTGGGGGATTTGGCCTTCAAGAACCTTTTCGGTTGCCTCTTGTTCTAAGCTCCTTCTGAATAAATCAACACCTATCCCTATCTAGTCTCAAGTCTGGGACAGCTCTCTTATTCCAAAAATTAACATTTTTTTCTGGCTTCTCTTGCAGAATAAAATTTTAACGATTGATAACCTCCAGAAAAGGGGAATGATCCTAACTAACAAATGTTTTTTATGTAAAAAGGTGGAGGAGTTTGTTGCTCACCTGGCTATTGACTATTCTTATGCTTGGGAGGTCTGGTCAGTTCTTGTACAATGCTGGGAGATTAGGTGGTTTTTCCTAATTGTCTAGAAAACTTATACAACTAGTGGCACAAAGCTGATTCCCCCATAGAGCCAACCCTCTGGAACATTATTCCACCTCATGTCATATGGAGAATATGGAGAGAAAGAAATGACAAATTTTTTAGGAATATTGAGCTCCCTCCGAAGGTCATAGTGGAGAAGATAAAAAGGAGTTTAAGAGAGAATATCAAAAAGGCCACTAGCAGAACCCTGGCTTTCAATGATTGAGATTGGGGTAAGAAAGTTGGTAACAAAAACTAGCACCTTCGGGAGAATGTTATTTGGCTTTCTCCTCCACCAGGATGGATTAAAATCAACTTTGATGGGGCTGCCAAGGGAAACCCTGGACCTGCTGGCAGCGGAGGGCTTATCCGTGATGACAAGGCTAATTGCCTAGTGGCTGTTGCTTGTCCAATCAGCATTCAAAACAACCATGTGACTGAAGCAATGGCCTTCCTTGAAACTCTAAAATTGGTTAAGGCTGACATGGCTCAGAACGTCTAGATTGAGGGGGATTCGCAGAATATCCTCAAAACTATAAATGCAAAGGCAAAACTATCATGGACTATACAGGGGATAATCAAGGAGGCCAGAAAGATAATTAACACTTTCAAACACATCATCATCTCTCATGCTTATAGGGAAGTGAACAGTACTATGGATGACCTGGCAAATATCATTGTCAAAGCAAATGAAATCATGATCTAGAGAGGACAGGAAAATCTAACTGTCGATATTAAAGCCAAGTTGGCTTACGACAGACTCCATAGTAGAATGGTGGATTGGGCAAATCTTGTTAAGTTATGATGATTAGACATCCCTTTAATTACTGGAAGAGCATCATCACGAAAAGAGGGGGCTTTCCCAAGATCATTAGCTGCAGGCATGTTTTAACCTTTTTTTATCCCAAGGTTACTATTCATAGTAACAGTCCTATTTTCTCTGCTAAATTCAAAAACTCTGTAAACCTCAAGATGGGTAGCGATTTGAACAGGAGAGAGCTGAAGGAATGCTCTAAGTGGAAGAACACATCGAAGGTGTGGGAAATTTTTAAGAATGGGGGGCTCACGAATTATATGGAGAGGCTGCATGGGGCAATGAATTCGGCCACCAAGATTTTTGTGGACTCATGGAGAGACGACACAATTACCATTGATGGGGTAACTATGAACATCATGGAAGAATTTGTTGCTAAAATTTCTAGGCTGAGCATGAAGGGGATGAAATTCTTCCGTGACAAGAAGATCTCTCGGAAAGCCATTCACCGGTTTCCTAAGGGGAAGCTGGAGAGAAAAAGTCTGATGAAAGAAAGTGGAGGTTGCTACGACATCGACCCCTTCAAAGAAATCTAGGCTATGGTTATGACAGCCATCATGGAGTATGTTACTTTAGATGGTAGGTTTAAGAGAGCCCATTCTTATCATTTTGTGCTTATTTGTCATTTTAGGCATAAAATCAGAATTTCTCTACCTTTTTATATTCTGCAATCGCTCCACCATAGTATTTCTCAACACAAGAAAAATGAAAAAAAACCTATTCTCCACGAAGGAATTATTAGGCTAATCGTGGACCATATAAAGAAAATGGCTAGAATTAGCCCTGAAATTTCCCCTTCTAAGTCCAATTCTGGGAAAAAAAGAATTAGGGATACTATTGTGAAGGAGGAAGGCTCTTCTGGCAAGAAAGCCAAGAAGGAGAAGGAAGAGAACTTGGACATGGAAACCTTGGCCTAGAGCAAGGAAGGATATGATAATATGGTGGATTCTACTGAGGATGGGGATTCCTCTTCTTCTATTTCCAACTCCACCTCGGAGGAGGACTACAACACTGATGAGGAAATTACTAAGACTAAAGGAAAGGGTAAAATGTCCACCAGTAAAAAGATTGTTGAAGAGAATAAGAATGAGAAGAAGAAGGGTACCAAGGAGATAGATGATACCTCTGGCAGCAAGAAGAAAGAGGAAGAGAAGGACGATGAGGAAGATGAAGGCAGCCAAAAAGTGTCGATTTTGGTCGATTACGACAGCTCTCAAGAGCATGACATGTTGATATCCCCTAGGATCGACATGGTGGTGGATGTGGGATAGAACATACAAAATGAGGAGGAGGATGAGACTCACACCTCCCTAGGTAAGAACTAGGTTGTTCCTTAAAAGGAGGATGATACTGATTTGGGGAGTTCTCGGCACATACTTTTTATGAAAACTATGGACCTGCAGGAGAGGAACGTCTAGCTTTTGCGTGAAGACATGGATGAAAAAATTGACCCCCCATTCAGAGTCCTTCAAACTGCTAAAGCCGCATCCATTTACTCTTTTAGGCTCATAAAATGGGTGTTTCAAGAAATTAAAAGCCTTAATCTGAAAGTACAGGGCTATTGCTGCGAAAGTGGATACCATGCAGACCCAGCTGGAGAATATCCCTGGCACTAGGGAAGAGAAGGCCACCAAGGAGGATGATAAGAAAATATAGGAATTAAATAATAGAATGGAAAACTTGGAGACTGCCATGAAAAGGCACATGCATGATAACAATACCTTTATGGGATCGGTGAAGGATTGCCTCATGATCATCAAGTCTAAGCTGGACAATGGCTCTCCCACTAAAAAACTAGAGGATGTGGAAGATAACCCAAACAACGAGGGCCCTGGAAAATGTACCAGATCGGTGAGGAGGAAGAAGATACATGACATAATCCAAGAACTTTCAGAGTTTAATGTTGCTATCCAAAAGATTTCTACTGCTAAACAAGATGCTGATGATGCCTGTAAGGCGTTCAATGTGGCTTTTGGTTCCTGAAGCTGGCCGGTTCTGGGTTGCTGGTTTTTGTTTTTGTTAGTTTCATCTGGTTTTTTTGTTGGTTTTTTTCAGCTATGTATAGGGGTTTCAGACTTTGGTCCTGTTTCATTTTGGATGATCTTAATTGTTAATCTTTATGGCTTGTAAGGGGTTTCGGGTCCCCATTTAAAAACCTATTTTTTCTTGCAATCAAAAACAAATTGTGTGTTGACCTTAGTAATCAAAATAATGTCTAATTTAAGGATGATTAGCAGTTTCTCAACATGGAACACTTTTGCAAAAGTTTACCTACTATCTACTTTCTATGATGGATGAAATTCTAGGTAGAATAATTATTAATTTTCTCTTTTGTTGAATATTTACAACAATGTTTCATAAATTTATAGTCCACTTATATCTACTTCAACTTAGTTATATACATATATATAATTATTTAAGACATACACTTCAAGCAACAAGGGTTCACTCAAAAAAACATGATGGATAAAATGATATGAAGAGTATAATCTATATAGTATGACATGATTCCAAACACATTAAAACCTTGACAAATGGCTTACCTCAAGATTCTATATAAACTGTGGTGTGTTATCAAAGATGCTAATGGAAAAATAACTAGAATTTGGAAGAAAATTATACAAAACCATACTAAAACAATAAAATGAGATGTACCAAAACCAATCTCCCTACAATTCCTACCATAGTATAATCACATCAATGAGAAGTTAGTAGAAAAAGATCAGGGTTTTAGGTTGTTAGAATCAAGGCAACACACAACTAAGAGGGGGGAGGTGAATCAGTTGTGTCCAAAAACCAAAACCTAATGCAAACATAAACCTTTAATCTCAGATCTAAAAGTAATCATGAAAATAGTGATCCATAAAACACATGAACACATAAAACCAATATTTTTTTGCATGGAAACCTTGTTAGGAGAAAAAACATGGTGGGGATCAAACCCACTAGATGATGTACTCTGTTGAAAACACTATACCCTGTTAGGAGTATTACAAAGGGAAATACACATGAATTTAGGCACACTACCTAGATATTACTACTCAAATACAACTAAGGGAAAAAATTGAGAATTACAATGAGGGCTATAAACTTGAATGAACTACAACCTATTGATTTATGAACTAACTAATAGCATCTTCGATATGCCAATACAACTCCAATGAAGTACAATAAATATCTATCTACATTGTAGATTCCATTCATACCTCTTCACACATTTATCAATATATTGTCCTCACGCATGCACATGTGCACACACACACACACAAATGATTACATGTTTTATACATTTCATCAACCTTGTAAAGATAAACAAGGTTGAATCAACCTAAACACCTAAATATAAAATATTACATCATTATGGATCAAATTATAATGTGAGCCATTGAATACTTTCTAATACATAGGAATGATCCATAATAACATCCTTGAACACATAATATCTCCATAAATCATGACACGGTCCTTTGCAACATGTTACACAAGCCACATCAACCAAGAACAATAATAACATCAACACACCACAATAAAAATATCCAAACCAATCACACCAATGAATGAGATCCAAAAACACAATCACAAGACATCAACAAGTAACATTGAATACCTCAAAAACACCTGCAACACCTTTGTCTCAAAATTCATAATCATCTCTACATTGTATACCAGGAACTATAAACAATAAACATTGGCACTCCAAAAACATAACTTGAAATCCTTAAATTGATGAACCAATCATGTCAAGGAAACAAATCCAAGTCCTAAACATTCCACATCCTTTGCATCTTGAAACATTGTCACGCCAATCCAAATTCTATCACATTGTCTTTTCTTGAACATAAAAATACCAGTCTCTAATAAATCAAACATAACTAACTCAAATCTCACTGTGAACCTCTGTAACTTGACATAGATCAAGTATAGACACACCTCAACACATATTTAGCTTCGCATAATCATATATTCAATATAATATCCATTCTTGCAAAATTGTAACAACAAATAAATATGTTGACATCAATGACAACACATCTCTCAAATATGTGATAGTGATCTTTGAATCACATATTTATAAAATATCCCAACAACACCCCCCTTTGGCATTGATGGAAACATATGATGTGAAAAACCAAATCAATGCACAAAGAAAGATCATATCAATAATACTACCAATAATATCCACAATATATCTTTCAAAGTCTCTCTAACAAATCTTTTGCATCATAGAAGAATCTCTCCCTCTTAGTTTTACATAGTTTTTCACATGACTATCTCTCCCCTTTTGACATAAATGACAAAGGCACATATATGCACTAAGTCAAAGAAGCCAAAAACAACTAAATATCTCTCCCAAAACTAAAAAACATTCCTCATAAGGCTAACTACTCCCCCTAAGTAGTAGCCACCAAAAACATCAATCCAGGTGAAAAATAGTCTCTGTAATAGCATTGAACTAATGCATCTCAATGCATCTCTAGCTCTAATCACTAGGGACAATTAAGCCTACCTCAAAGATAATCAAAAGTATCCTTTAGCAAGGGCTTCGTGAAGATATCTTTAATCTACTCTTTAATAGATACATATTCCATCTTGACTTCTATTTCACTAACTTTATCCTTGAAGAAATTATACTTAATGGATATATGCTTGATTTTTGAATGCAACACATGATTCTTTGAAAGATTGATTGTATTTGAGTTATCATAATAAATAACATTGGATTCATTGATACTTACTTTGAGATATTTTAACATTTGTTTCATTCTTACCACTTGTGTGCAATTAATAACAACAACAACATATTAAGCTTCAACAGTAGATTGCGAAATATATTTTTTTTGCTTGCCAATGCAACTAACCTCTTTCCCAAAAAGAATGCACCACCACTTGTACTCTTTCTATCATCCACATTACTTGTAAAATCAACATTGGTGAAGGCACTTAATGTGAAATCATCATCTCTGGGATACCATAGACCATAGTCAACTATCCCTTTCAGATCTCTGAAGATTCTTTTCACTGCAATAACATGAGATTCCTTAAGATCTGACTGAAATATAGCAATAACACAAACAACATTCATAATATCAGGCCTTGTTTGTGTGAAGTATAAAAATTCATCTATCATTGATTTGTATCTGGTTTGATTTGTACTAGGTCAATCATTAGTATTATTCAACTTGCAACCAATCGCCATAGGAGTACCAATAGGTTTGGAGTCATCCATTCCAAACTTCAACAATTTTTTCACATACTTGGATTGAGACATGAAAATTCCCTTTTCTTATTGAGTAACTTGTAAACCAAGAAAAAATTTCATCTCACTGATCATAGACATCTCAAATTCATTCTGTATCTCATTAGCAAATTCCTTACTCAACTTGTCATTACCACCAAAAATGATATCATCAACAATGACTTCAACAATCAAGATATTTTCATGATCAACTTTGAAATACAAATTATCATCATTGGTACCTTTGTTAAAACCAATTTTAAGAAGATACTTATCCAATCTTGTGTACCATGCTCTAGGGTCTTGTTTCAATCTATACAATGCTTTCTTCAATCGACAGACCTCATCTTTTTTATTAGTCAAAGGAAATCCATCAAGATTCTCAACATAAATTTCCTCTTCCAACTCACCATTAAAAAATGCAGGCTTGACATCCATTTGATATACTTTGAAATCTTTGTAAGCATCATATGCAATAATTAGTCCAACAACTTCAATTCTAGCAATAGGAGCAAATGTATCCTTGTAATCTATACCTTCCATTTGTGAGTAACCTTTGCAAACAAGTGATGTAGTCAAGGATAAAGGGAACTCAAAGAGTTCAGTTTAATCCTTGCAAAAATAGTTACACAACAAAAGAAATACAAAAATAAATTTGAGAGAATGCAAGATCATCCTTTTTCTTATTAGATAATCAATTACATGAATCTACCACATACATTCCAGGCATAAGGTATGTTTTATAAACCTTTTGTAGGTTATCTTTAAATATATTATCTATTCTAAACTCAAATCATACAGCTCTATATATGTTTCTTTCTTGTGTATCTTCTATGATTCCTGAAGAGATCAATTACAAGAGCTTATAAAGTCTTCACGAGCCACAAATTGGCCTAAGAAAGATTACATTGCCCAATGAAGAGAAAATGTATTACCAATATAAGTCAGGACCCAAATCATAAGGATCTTCCTATAATTGATACAACATGAGATGTGATACTTCAAGTAGGTCGACCACAAACATATTTTCATCAAAAAAAAGTGTCATTAATCTTTGTTGATCAAAAACTCCTTCACAAGATTGGTAAATGCAAACTGCCTTAGAAATGTGAAGAACAATTAAGTCCCGCCAAGAATCTGCAAGATCTCATATGAGAAGACACCAAATGGGATGTGAACCTAGGAGAAGGTTCAGGAAGAGTCCATGAACATGCCAATAGGTTTGAAGCTGCAACAAAGATGAATTGATTGAACACTAAAATAAACATGAAGACTTAACTTGCAGGAAAATAGAAAAACAAATATTTTTGGTTGATGCAAAATTGCCAAGAACCCAAGATGCTCCTGCATCAACAAGTCTAGTTTTTTTTCCTTACAACTTCACCATCTTCATTCATCTTGTTTTTGAAAACCCATTTAGTACCAATCACATTCTTGTTCAAGGGTATGGGAGCAAGAATCTGTGTCTTATTGTTCTCAATCTGATCCAAGTCTTCTTCCATAGCTTTCACCCATGATTCATCATTACATGATTCATCTATAAATTTAGGTTAAATATTTGAAATCAAACAAATCTCTTTTCTATTATGTTCTAACCTTATTCTAGTTAGAACACCTTTGTTTATGTCACCTATTATCTGATTCTTAGAATGATTCAATCTTACATACCTCATAATCTTAGGATTTTCGTAAATACCTAATTCTTGATGTTTTGCATCATTCATCGATTCATCCTCATCATCATGAATTCTAGGAACAATTTATAATTGGTTAAATGTGATGGAGTTTGTGTTCCCTAATTTATACTAATATCCTCATCACCTGAATCATACTCACAAGATTTGGCTTTTCTCTAATTACTTTCATCAACTCTGGCATTAACACTCTCAATAATCTTTCTCAATCTCTTGTTATAAAATTTGTATGCTTTAATTTTAGTAGAATGAACAAGAAAGGTACCTTCATCACTCCTAGGATCAAACTTACCTAAATATTTATCTCTCTTCATATAGCATTTGCTTCCAAAAATTCTAAATTATTTCAGAGTAGGAGCATTACCATACCAAATCTCATAAGGGGTCTTCTATATTTCATGAGTGGTCTCTAGTTCCATGACATTTGTGTATTCTATATCAAACAAGGAACTTAGCAAGGCTTCCTTAGCTCTAATTTTGTATTCAAATTTATTCTTCTCATCAGCACTAGTAGTAGAAAGATCTGTAGGAGGATTATAGGAATTCTTGGTGATAGTCCAATAGTCTTCTCTAATGCATCTCAAATGAGTCTTTATCCAACCTTTCCATATTGTATAGTTTGTTCCTTCAAATCTAGGATTGTCCTTTTTGAATGTTGTCATCCCAGATCTCCTCAAGCGATTAGGCTTCCCAAAGAGGACTTAGCTTTGATACCAATTGTTAGAATCAAGGCAACACACAATTGAGAGGGGGGGTGAATTAGTTGTGTCCAAAAGCTAAAACCTTATGCAAACTCAAACCTTTAATCTCATATCTGAAAGTAAAGCATGAGAAAAATACATAAACACATGACACCAATATATTTTTGTGTGGAAACCATATTAGGGGAAAAACCATGGTGGGGATCCAACCCACAAGATGATGTACTTGGTTAAAGCACTATACCTTGTTAAGAGTATTACAAAGGGGAATGCACATGCATTTAGGCACACTACCTAGAGCTCACTACTCAAATACAACTAAGGGAAATAACCCTGAGAATTACAACAAGGGCTACAACCTTGAATGGACTACAATCCACTATGGACAAGAATCCATTGATTTATGAACTGATTGATAGCATCTCCAATATGCCAATATAGCTCCAATGAAGTACAAAAAATCTATACCTCAGTTGTAGATTCCACTCATACCTCTTTACATATTCATCAATATAATATCCTCACACACACACACACACACACCTTCACACTTACAAATGATTACATCTTTTTATACATTTCATGAACCTTGTAAAGATAAACAAGGTCGTCTCAACCTAAACACCTAAATACAAAATATTACATCATTAGAGCTCAAATTATAATGTGATCCATTGAATGTCAACTAAGACATAACAATGATCCATAAGAGCATCCTCAAACACACAAAAACTCCATAAATCATGCCATGATCCTTTGCAACACGTTACACCAACCATGTCGGCCAAGAACAATAAGAACATTAGTACGCCACAAGAAAATTATCCAAATTGATCACACCAATGAATGTGATCTAGAAAAATGAATGGAATGTGATCACATGACATCAACAAGAAACATTGAATAAATCAAAAATAACAACAACAACACCTCTGTCTCAGAATTCATAATCATCTCTACATCGTATACTAGGAACAATAAATAGTAAACACTGTCACTCCATAAACATAGCTTACGATCCTTAAATCGATGAACCAATCATGTCATGGACACAAATCCAAGTCCTAAACATGTCATAGCCTTTTCATCTTGAAAAATAATTACACCAATCCACACTTATCCAAATACTGTCACATTGTCTTTCCCTGAACATCCAAAATACCAGTCTCTAATAAATCAACCATAACTAATTCAAATCTCATTGTGAACCTCAGTAACTTGACATAGATCAAGTATAGACACACCTCAACACATTTTTATCTTCACATAATCAGATCTTCAATACAATAGCCATACCAATCCAATCAATCCACTGAACATTCCTCCAACATCTCTACAACACTGTCACAAATAAGAAATATGTTGACATCAATGACAACACATCTCTCAAATATGTGATAGTGATCTCTGAAGCACATATTTGCACAATATCCCAACATAGGCAACACTACATGTTTCTTTGGAAGCATGAGGGGAAAGATAAAAATATAAATCTATGGTGATGTCTCAATAGCTCCTTGTTCTAGACACAATATTTAAATTGGAGCTTGAACTTTAAGATCATTGTCGGCGTTTTCCAATCAATTTCCAAGAGACATCTCTTTTATTGATTCCATATAAATTGTTCTATTTCTAAACATATTTTCAATTGCAACACAAAATGCAATCATAAACTATAACTTTCCAGATAATAATAATACATTTCATGTTTCGATTACAAATTACCTGCAATTGACCCTTAAAGGTGGAAATGAGAAGTTCTATGTATTCTAAGGAGTATACTTGGCTTGTAGTTTAGACTTTGATTTAAAATAGATGAACAACACATTACTTTTAATAACACCACAAATATAGAGTTTTCCACCAATTTTTTAGCTTCGTTGCTGCCCAATTGGGTTACATTTTACATTTGGGTCATCTTAAAATTCTGAAAAACTTAAAGTTTTTAACTTTTACATGTGGGTCATCTTAAAATTCTGAAAAACATAAAGTTTTTAACTTTTACACGTGGGTCATCATGCCTCCATTACAAATAAAATCAACAACTTTCATTAAAAGGACATACATTGTTTACATAAAACATACATAATGCTATTGTTGATATTCACTTCACCAAGGAAAACACATGGAGGTGGGCTCCCAGTAAAACCAAGCTTAGATGCTGCATTCAAATGTCGAAGCTTTACACAAAACCTAAAGACAAACAATATTATAGTCACAACATAAGGTCCTAAACTTTAAACTTGCCTAAGAAATATATAGAGGTTGGAACATTTACAAATCTTGTAGTTGATTTCCATCTAGGACGATCCACATCATTGCGAGGGAAATTTTGTTTAATGAGGGATAAACATGTATGGTTATTTCTCACATCTACAAGAAAGTAAGCACCAACTACGTGTTCTTTGTGTCAATGAAAATCAGTCTATATATAGATAATAAGAAAATAAAATTTACAGAAACCATGGCACACAACTTAGCTTAGGTTTTTGTACAAATTGTGTCATTGTGTCAACAATGCATAAGAGAAAATTTGGGCACAAAAGACAAGAAGGTCCAAAGCCATTAAATTTGAAATTTTAGGTGAAGTTAGAATCCACAACCAAATAAAAACTTTTACCATTGGTTGTGTTAAAATATGCTTTCACAGGTGATGTGAAGAAATCCGATATAATTGGGTAGATTAGACTTTATTTAACAGTGATCAGATATAGTAAACTACTTCACAATATAACAAAAATGTAAGAGTTGTTTGGCCAAGTGAGATAGGTATTAACTGAAATTTCTACCTATATATAGCTTATTGGCTAATATAAAACAATACAATATTATATAATAATTGTATATTTGTACTAATAAACAAACCACATATCACATTGTAGGTTGGCAATTAAGTCCAACAACATTTAGTTAGCAGCACACAGTTAGATGGTTTGACTTTAATGGTTAAATAACAGTCGACACTGAGATTAAGTTGAAACTACCAACATATGATATTTTTGGTTTCAACAAAATTATTGGCCATACCAAAAGAAAAGCCACAATGAGACATGATGTTTTTCCAATGGGTAATGTCCACAATATTTAGCTTATCGGGTAAATGCAAACTAGAATATAACATTCCTATTTGATATTAATCTAACTGCTACAAAAATTCTTATTTGATACATTGCACACTTGAATATGTTAGAAAATATAATATAATATAATATCCCTATTTTAAATTCCTTCTTATTAGTTCCTATTGTACGTTGTAAACTATAGGCATGACCGACTTTAACTCATGATTAAACTAATCAATTTCAACCAATTAAATGTCATATATTTTTCTTGCTCTAACAAATATTTATATTAACTAAAGTATACATTTGATTTTTTTAAGAAAACATATTTTGGAAATTATTTGCACATTCCCATAGTTCACGTTTAATTAAAAACTTAATAGTTTTTTATTTACAATATAAATATAAACTTTTATATTTGCCCATTCCCATAGTTCACCTTTAATTAAAAACTTAAAAATTTTTATTTCACAATTTAAATTTAGATTTTAGATTTCTTTTATTATTTAATTTTAATTTTTTTATATTTATTTTATTTATAAACATTATTCAAAATAGTCAATTGTATTTCAAAATTTTTAAATAATATTTATTATTTTTAAGATTATTAAATAAATATAATATAGAAACAATTATATATTTAACACTTTTTAAAAAAATATTGTTATGATATATTAATATTATAATAATATTTTTATAATATATTATAATAAAAAAAGTTTATTATTATTATTTATTTTTTAAAAAATATATTTAAATAAATAATTGTGATTTCTAATAAATTATAAATTAATATTTTTTAATAATTTCATTATATTACTATTCGCCCATAGGCTAAGCAAGTACTATTACATCATTTTTTGGATTTCTTCCTTTAACTAGTGATTAAAACTAATTCTTTCCACCAATTATAATTTAGTTTATTTTATTTTTATTTATTTATTTATTGGTAAAAGGTCGAAGCCAAGATTTTATTAATCAGATTTCAAATGATACAACAAATACAAAAGACCCTGTTCAATGCAGGCGCTAGTAGGAAAGAGTGAGGCTGAGAAAACCTCCAGCCTTGCTTGGGACCTTAGTCCGATTTATGATACATGATATTCAAAGAGGGCATTCCCTCATATTACTGATTTTTATGTACATAAAACACAACCTCTCTTAGATACTACTCCACAGCCTTAACTGGGAGAAATAGCATTTTCTATAAATGGTAGAGAGCCTTCTTTGATTCTGACATTTCCTCCTCCAAAGAGGCTTGTCTTGTGAATCCATACATGAATGTGTCTATAGGGAGTCGCGAAACTAGAATGTGCCTTTGCAAAAGTACCTTTCTTTCTTGACTAAAGTTCCTCCTTAACCTATGGACAAACTTCAAATCTGGCTAAGATCCCTATTAGTATATCCAAACTGAATATTAATAGCTTATCTCTGGTTCAAAGTATATCTGAAATTCAAGTGAAAATCTTACTGTTATCGTTGCCTTGGATGGCTCTTCCTAAGTAGAAATTTTTTATATCTACTCCAAACCTGCAAAAGAATGTTATCTACCTTGCCTCGAAGTAGGTTAGTACCTAGGATAATCCTCTCTACCTATTTTACAAAAATCCAATCCTAGAAAACACATTCTACCTACATGACATTTTTATATGTTAATTTGATCCTGGAAAACAAATTCTACCCCCCGCATGGTAATTTGAGCATCATACTATCCAATTTATAAATTTACTTCTAAAAAATAAGCCATGAACATTAAAATTGAATTAAACCAATATTATTTAAGCAACTTGAGATTCTAGAACGATTATAACCCATCTCCTTACTATTTTAAAGATTTAGAGCCCTTTCCATAAATAAACCCTTAAACTCGAACTCCCCAAGGGAGTAGTGTAATAAGAAAATATCTCTAATTAATTCCTAAAGAGTAGAATTAAGGTCCACAAGCATGAATAAAATAGGATCCACTGAAAGCATGAAAAATAACCATTTAATTACTAAAATCTACTAATTGTACCTTTCTTACCCAGTCCTTTCTTCGAGACCCACTAATACTGTCTTATCAAGCCCTTATTCTAGATGTATACTAGATAAGGGGACAAAAAGTATCAACCTAAGGATTCTTTTTTAGAGGAATTATTCGCTAAACTGTAGATTTAACCATTAAAAAGCCTATAAAATCAATTTACATTAGTCAGTTTGATAGCTGCTATATTTCTATAATATTAAACTGACATGTTTGCTTTAGGATAAGAGAGCTTACCTTTGGAGTTCTGCTCTTAGAAGTAAATTTGAAATAAATACTTCCCAAGAAATTTCAAAGCTTCCATACCCATTTAGCTATTTTATCATAAATCTCAATTCATAATCTTACCATTAATTAACAGTTCTATTTCCTTGCTACTTTTGATTAAATATTATCTAGCATACAACAGATCACACATCCTAAGATCTGCTAAGAAAATGTTAAATTGTAAATCAAAATATCCTACAGAAAACATATATTTACTTCAAACTGTATAAATGCACCTAAAATCTTCATAACTTAACCTTATCTTTTCCTTCATACATATACACAGTCTAATTTGATATATCATTGCATTCTAAACTGATTTTAGGCCGAAAACAAGGAAAACATATTCAGTCGAAAGTTTGTGCTTGTATAGTTTGACGCCTGATATTTTATCCTAGCTTAAAAAAACTTCCCTAAAGACCTATTCCTCCTTCATTTCTTCCTTACTGGGGTGTGGAACACCGGTTCTTCTTCCTCCTCAAAGAGGTCCTCTATTCCTTGATCATAGTTTCTCTTACCTTTGACCACCTTGAAACCCTTAGTCAATTTTTTAACAATTACTGATGGGAAAAGTTGAATGTCATGTAATGACATGGATCCAAAGTCTGATTCCACTTCAAAGCCTTCCGCAATCAAATATTCTTTTACCCATTTGACATCTTCACATGGTTTAACCTTCAACCATTTTAGAAGAAAATTTGCATTGCGCTTCACAATATATATCCTATCGTCCAATATCTATTTGTCTTTGAAGACTAGAATTGGTCTTTGAGCGCAATGAATCTTATGGGTCAAGGAGCCCATAGGATTCGCCATGTAATCCTCCACAAACATAATCATAAGGTCAGAATTGGCACTGTTAATAGCTAAAAGAAGCCCACTAGAATGCTTATCTTCAAATAATTCCAAACAAGTTGAAATTACCTCTCCCTTAGGGATTTTGACCGTGAGAAGGATAGCTGCAAAGGTGCCTATAATATCACAGTTAACCCTGTAGATGAATTGATGATTAAAACTATCCTCACCCATTATCTTTTCAATTGCCCTCCTTCCCAAGTCATTCGTTTGCAGTATTTTATCCCATCTCTCTACTTTGAAACTTCCTCTAAAAGCATTCAGCCTATTTTCCACGAGGGAAATGAG